>CM062814.1:905556257-906756257 GCA_031772625.1 Pinus tabuliformis | reverse complement strand
ATCCATGTTTTGAACACCTCTTGTTTAATTCTTATTTTCCAGCTTTGCATATTATTAGGAGATTTGTTGATGTGTTTTTTTTGTTGCTTGCTCATTACGAATTCAACCCAGACTCTTTCCTCATGTTGCAGATGTTTGACATCTATTACTTTAACTCCTTTAGAATTGATGAACTCAGATGACATGCTCTAAGTTTTGGCTAGGATTGTTCTGGTATTTGGGGTGCGATCTTTAAAGATCCCTTGATTTTGTGCTATCCAAATTTTCCAACACATAAATGGGGCAAACTCAACCAATATCTTTTTACTGTATCTTTGTTTTTGAAGGAATATGGATATCTTTTTCCTGAGGTTGATATAAGTTCATGAAAAGGTAGTGATTGTTGAATGCTAACCTTCAAGGTACTAACAAGCCCTTTCCAGTGGTCCCTGGCAAAGGGGCATCCGCAAAAAGATGTTGAATATTTTCTTCACTACCTTGACACATAGCACAGCATGATGGACCTTCATATTCTTTCTTTTTAAGATTATCAACAATCATTATTTTTCCTTTGAGCAGTGTCCACATGAAAACTTTGATTTTTGGCAGTGTTTCGATTTTCCATGCCTCCCTCCAGTAGTCCCAGTCTCGATTTCCATGCTAATGTAAAGTAGTATAACTAGATTTGACTGAAAAACTCCTCCATTAGGATCCCATCGAAGGGAATATTTTGAATCTATACTTAATGGAGCAGCCCCCTTAAGATGTGAGATTAGGGACTTCCACTAAGGGACAAGGCCATGAGGGAGGTTGGGAATCCTCCAGTCTCCCCATTCTCCATCTCTCCAAAGAGATATATCATCTAGAGTAGAGATTCCTTTTGTTTTCATCCATCTTCTCAGATCCTGAATATTTTCTTGACAGGCTATGGGTTGATTTCCCATTATTCTATCCTTCCATATTTTTATGGATTTACCATTACCAGGGATCTTAGAAGAGTTTTCTTTGATGAGGGAAACAATTTTTTTAATCAGATTCCAAACCTGGGAGTAGGGCCTGATTGGATAACCTTTTCTCAATAAGAGGATTCTATTGTGGTTCATGTATTTTATTTCTAGGATTTTCTTCCACCAATTGCTCTCTCCTATTATAAATCTCCATGTTATTTTTTCTCCTAGAGCCAAGTTCATTATTCCTGGTAGTCTTATTGCCAACCCACCTTTCTCATATGGCTGAGTTACTTCATCCCATTTCACAAGGTTGTGCTTCTTTGTCTCCACTTTACCTCCTTGCCATAGGAACCCCCTGATTACTAGCTCAATTTGTTTTTGTATACTTGCCAGGGCTAGTATTGCAGCATACTGATAGATTGGGAGAGCTGCGAGTAGGACCTTTATTAGTACCAACCTTCCTGCCATATTGAGCTAGATCGTGCTCCAATTCTGCACTTTTTGTTTCATTTTCTCAATATAGTTATTCCATATGTCGGTCTTCAAATTTTCTTTTGATATCGGGAGTCCAAGATATTGGAAGTGGCTCCACTTTTCTTGAAATGGGATTTCCAAAATTTTTGATATTTTTTGGAGAGTGCGAGATGGAGTGTTCCATCCAAATATTCTCCATTTCTGATTATTTAGAAGCCCTCCAGAGGCTTCCAAAAAACTGTTTAGAACCTTTTTTATTCTTCTTGCCATTATGCAGGAGGCCCCTCCCAGAATCAAAGTGTCATCAACAAATAGGGAGTGGTTTATGCTTTTTACTTTAGGAGAGGTTGAGAATCCTATTATAGTCCTATCTTGTCTGCACTTCTCAAGACCTATACTCAGTGATTCCACCATTATAATATATAATAAAGGGGAGAGAAGATAGCCTTGGCGAAGCCCCTTTGAACTCTGAAAATATTCACTTGGTCTTCCATTGACCAATGGTGCAATCCAAGGACCCACAATACATGATTTTATTATATCTATTGACTTTTTTGTGAAACCAAATCTCTGTGGGATAGGCACAAGAAAACCCAAGTTGACCCTATCAAATGCATTAGCCATGTCAAGCTTGAAAATCATTCCTTTTTCTTTTTTCATTAGGATAGAGTGCAAAGCTTCTTGCACTATTAGAATGTTGCCTAGAATTTGTCTTTTTGGGACAAATCCTCCTTGGTTTTATGATATTATTTCTGGAAGCAATACTTTTATTTTGTTTGCCAGGATTTTTATTGTGATTTTGTAGGAAGATTTGTAGGAATTTACAGGGTAAGTTCCACAGAAAGAATACCAAAAGGACACCGCTCACAACCAGATCTCAAATCAATACACCAGTATTTTTGACGTGGTTAAAACCCTCAGAGTGCAAGGAGGGAAACAGTCCACGGCCTGTCCCAACGTGGGTACTACAGACAATTTATTAATCAAAGAATGAAAATTTACATAAGCTTCTCTCATGCACGGATTACCCGAACAATGACCCTCCATGCGCTTTAAATAGAACTCATGGACCAATCGGGTGTCAAGCCACGGATCAAGTGTCGGTAATACCGAGGTGAGAGTGAACCGTCGGATCACTACATATCGTGACCGTCGGATTGTAAGTTACAAAATGTACAACGGTAAAGAAACACACTTTACCTAACTCTATACTAGACCAAGTTGAACTTAACTATATCCTATGTGTCGGAATATCCTAACATCCCCCCTTAAGAACAACTTGGGATAGGATTGAAGGATTTACAAATATGACACAATAGGAGAAGGAAGGAGGCACTAGAGCCTATCCCCCCTTAGTGACAACTTCCTGAACTCCAAGCATATATCGAAGTTTAGTGAACTTCGCCTCTGTGAGAGCCTTTGTGAAGATGTCTGCAACCTGATCATCTGTTGGACAATATTGCACTTCAAGAACATGGTCATGAATGAGCTTTCTGATGAAGTGCATGTGTAGTTCAATGTGTTTGCTGCGCTGATGCTGGACTGGATCTTTGCATAGCTGAATGGCACTTTGATTATCACACCAAAGTGTGGTTGGATGCTGCTGCTCAAAGCCAAACTCTGATAGGATCTGACGAAGCCACAAGGCTTCCTTACTAGCTTCCACGGCACCACGATACTCTGCTTCTGCTGACGAAAGAGAAATGGCAGCCTGTTTCTTACAAGCCCATGTAATAGGTCCTGAACCAAGAGTGAAGACATAACCGGCAGTAGACTTCCGATCATCAGGGTCACCAGCCCAATCAGAATCAGTGAAACCAACTAACAGAGGAGCTGCTTTGGCACTGTAATGAATCCCAAACTGTACTGTACCTCGAACATAACGAAGTATTCTTTTAGCTGCTTTCCAATGACTTTCACGGGGGTTTTGCATAAAACGAGCAACAAGGCCAACAGCAAAGGAAAGATCAGGACGAGTATGGGTTAAATACAAGAGTTTTCCGACAAGTTGACGGTATAAGGTAGCATCAACTTCAGGAGAAGTACAAGAGACTGAAAGTTTGACTCCAGACTGAAAGGGAGAAGGGGCTGGCTTACAGTCTTCCATGTGAAAATGACGAAGAATATCACAAGCATACTTGGACTGGGAAAGGAAAATACCCTCTTGGGATTGCAAGACTTGAAGACCGAGAAAATAGTGTAAGTGTCCTAAGTCTGTCATTTCAAATTTCTTTTTAAGGCTGGACTTCACATGGTTTATAAGGTTGGGATCACTACCAGTAAGAATAAGATCATCAACATAAAGAACAAGGATGATAAGAGAGTTGCCCACTTTCTTGGTGTAGACAGTATTGTCAGAATGACACCTAGAAAAGCCAGATTCTAAAAGAAAGCTATCCATTTTGGCATACCAAGCCCGAGGAGCTTGCTTGAGGCCATAAAGGGATTTCTTAAGTCGACAAACAAGGCTGGAGTCTGTTTGTATGAAGCCAATGGGTTGTTCCATATAGATTTCTTCCTGCAAGTCCCCATGCAAGAAGGCAGATTTAACATCCATCTGATGGACTTCCCATTTTAAAGAGGCAGCAAGGGAAAGAACAAGGCGGATAGAGTTCATTTTGGCAACAGGGGAGAAGGTTTCAGTGTAGTCAATGCCTTCAACCTGTGAAAAGCCCTTAGCAACGAGACGAGCTTTATGTTTATCAACTTTCCCATCTGGTCCATACTTGGTTCTGTAAACCCATTTACATCTAACAAGTTTGCGTCCCTTTGGTAGAGGAACAAGATCCCATGTATCATTTGTCATCAATGAATGATATTCTTCATTCATAGCTGCTTCCCAATGTGGATGGCCTGAAGCTTCTGCAAAAGTGTCAGGATCATGATTTACTGGAGCTTGAGCCAGTAAAGAAGAGGCTCTTTCAAACTGAGAACGTGTACGTCGCTGATCTGTAGGATCACCGGCAAGATCACCTGCTGCATCCCGAGTAGCACGGACCCATCTTGGAAGTTGAGGATCCTGAGAAGGTGGGGGAGGATTATCATCCTCGCTTTCATCATCTGAAGAAGAAATGTTTTCAAAAGTAGAAGAGATAGGAAGAGGTGGCACATCCGCCGGACTAGGCTCGCAGGCCGATTTATTTTCATCAAATTTTACATCTCTTCTAATGATAACATTTTTGGACTTAAATGGAATAAGTCTATAACCTTTTACATCTTCAGAATATCCAACAAAAGTACATTTCTCACTCTTAGGTTCTAAAGCTTTATGCTTTTCATCTGGAATATGGGCCCATGCTTCACTTCCAAACACACGAAAGTGACTTACATCTGGTTTAATGGAACTCCAAGCTTCTTCTGGAGTGATATTCTCTAGAACCTTAGTAGGAGTGCGATTGATTATATAATTTGCACAATTAATTGCTTCGGCCCAAAAACTAAGACTGAGTCCTTTAGATTGCAGCATACAATTAGCCATTTCCTTTAAGGTGCGATTTTTCCTTTCAGCTACACCATTTTGTTGTGGAGTGTATGGAACAGTATGTTGCATTTGAATTCCATTTTCGGTGCAAAAGTTGATGAATGTGTTTTTAACATATTCTCCACCATTATCAGTTCTTAGCTTAAGAATTTGATGTCCAGATTGTTTTTCAACAAAGGCTTTGAAGGCCAAAAAGTGTTAAATACTTCGCTCTTGAGTTTTAAGAAGTATACCCAAGTGCGTCTGGAGAAATCATCAATGAAAGTTAAGAAGTACTTGCAGCCAGAGAATGAAGCAACAGGAAGAGGACCACATAAATCACTGTGCACAAGCTGTAAAGGGGCTGAGGCGTGCCAAGAGGCACGTTTGTCAAAACTGTCCCGATGATGTTTTCCGAGTACACATCCGGAACAAACACCATCTCTGCAAGATACCATAGGAAGACCTGTCACCATATTTTCTTTACATAGATGCTGAAGGGAGCGATAGTTTAAGTGACCAAATCGCTCATGCCAAAGTTTGCTCACTTCATCATTATGAGCAACAAATACTGAGGGAAGATTGGATGACCCAAAGTTGTGAAACTTATACAACCTTTTGGAATCATCAGCAAGACCAGTAGCTAGAATCTGTTTAGGATCTTTTAGATCCTTGATTACAACATCATGAGGTGAAAATTCAACAATTTTACCTTCACCTGAATGAGTTATCTGATAGACAGATAGAAGGTTGCAGGATAAGGTTGGAACACATAATACATCATTAAACTGACCATTGTCTAGATGAACAGTTCCAGTCCCTACAACATTAAGAGATCTATCATCACCAATATATATATTTTTGGTGTTACAATCATTTAAAGAAGAAAACATGGCTTGGTTTTTGGCCATGTGACAAGAGGCTCCAGAATCAATGAGCCACTCATGAGAATGAGAAGAAGAAGAAGATACATTTAATGCATAACCAGACTGAGATGATTGACAATGACATGCAGAAAGTGCCATTCCGGAAGTTGAAGTTGAAGTAGGCTCCACATGGATGTTATGTTTCTTCATTGCGGCTTCCAAGGCTTCCATCTTCTTAAAGCATTTAGATTCTAAGTGGCCATCTCGATTACAAAAGTTACAATGTCTATCAGTCTTCTTCCATTTGTTTTTATTGGTCTTATCATTTTGCTGAAATGATCTTTCATTTTGAGGCTGAGATGGTTTAGGACCATTCTTTTGAGGATATGACTTCTTAGGATTCTTTGAATTTGGTTGCTGCTGGGCGGCTAACGCTTTCGTGGAAGAGTTTCCAAGATTAAGAAGACCAAGGTGTAAGAGTTTTTCTTGTTCTCTTATTAAGGAATCACAAAAGGAGTCAAAGGAAGGGGCCTTGTAGTCTTGTCCTTGACAAATGAAAGCTTCCCTTGTAGAATGGAAAGTGGAAACAAATACAGAGTAGGCTGGTCCCAACTTAGTAAGGATGGAATAAATAAGGTTACCATCTTCTTTCTTAACTTTAACACCTTCCAAGAGATATCTAAGGGTCTTGAATTTGGACAAGAAATCTTCAATGCAAGAAAAATTATTAGGATCCAAAGTAAGCAGCTCATTTTCAAGTTGATGGGCTCTAATTTCATTTTTAATCCCAAAAACTTTAGCAAGTTTTTCTAATGCTTCATGAGGAGTCTCAAGTTCTGCAATGTGGAATCTAAGATCAGGAGAAACAGACATCCCTATCAAACCACGTGCTTGATCTTGTCTATTTTCCCATTTTGCCGCCTTGTCTTCATCTTTTGGTTTCTTCTCTTGGTCTGTGGCTATTCTGTAGAGACCTTTACTTCTAAGTAAATCTCCCATGTAGGCTACCCATTGGAAGTAGTTAGTGCTGTCAAGAATGACTTGGCATGGACTTTCCATTTTAAAAAAAACTGAAGCTGAAGATGCTGAAAGTAAGTGTTCCAATGGATAGATCTCGAAAAAATAGGCGGTTTTAAAAAAAACGGCTCTGAAAAAGGCTTCCGGATGAAGAAGTTATGGCTTTTTGAAAAAAAAAATGTTGACGTTGCCGGCAAAGTGCGCGAATGTGCGGGAATGAAAAAATCCGCCCCCACAAAATGGAGACTTGAACCCAAGACCTCTACTCTCTTAAAATAGCTTTGAACCAATTGATCTATACAAAAAATTTGAGAGAGAGAGAGAGAGAGAGAGAGAGAGGGGGGGGGGGGGGGGGCCTTGGTTTGCGTGCTTGCCTTGAGAAAGCTCTTTTTCCCTACAAAACACAAAACACAAAACCCAACACGAATATGCAAAGAAAAACGAACCTTACGGCTCGAAGTTAGCTTTAGCCAAAAAACTAGAAATTTTAAAAAAAAATCTCAAAGTTAGCTTTAGCCGAAAAACTAAATATTTTTCTCAATGTTTCTGATTTTCCGAGATCACACTAAGGTGCAGGGAAAAGAGCATACGCATGAGAAAAATCCTTCCTTTCTGTTTCTGATTTGCCCAGATCGCACAGAGTCGCAGGGCAAAGAGCATACGCAGAAATGAAAGGTATAGATCCGGTTAAAAAAAGGCTAAATAAACTGAGACCGAAATAAGCAGAGAGAAAATAACAGTAAACTGCAAAAAAACACTGTATACCTCCCGATCTGAAAAATGACGCAGCTAGGGCTACCGGAAACCTTTTCGCGTGAAACGAAAGGGGTTCCTCACTGGAACAGATGCTCCGAATGCAACAGAGCAGTCCTCTCGGCCCGAAAGCAGTCAGAAACAGCAGATCTAGGAAACGACAGCCGCATGCAGTTCTACCGGCTTCAGATTTGGATCACCAACGGACGCGGCCCTCAAATAGCTCTGATACCATGTAGGAATTTACAGGGTAAGTTCCACAGAAAGAATACCAAAAGGACACCGCTCACAACCAGATCTCAAATCAATACACCAGTATTTTTGACGTGGTTAAAACCCTCAGAGTGCAAGGAGGGAAACAGTCCACGGCCTGTCCCAACGTGGGTACTACAGACAATTTATTAATCAAAGAATGAAAATTTACATAAGCTTCTCTCATGCACGGATTACCCGAACAATGACCCTCCATGCGCTTTAAATAGAACTCATGGACCAATCGGGTGTCAAGCCACGGATCAAGTGTCGGTAATACCGAGGTGAGAGTGAACCGTCGAATCACTACATATCGTGACCGTCGGATTGTAAGTTACAAAATGTACAACGGTAAAGAAACACACTTTACCTAACTCTAACCTAACTCTATACTAGACCAAGTTGAACTTAACTATATCCTATGTGTCGGAATATCCTAACAAGATTTACACAAAGAAATGGGCCTGAATCTACTAAAGGAGTTAGCATTTGACTCATTTGGAACAAGGGCAAGGAAGGAAGAGCTTGTGAATCCTCCAACCTTACACTTCACGAAAACATTCTGATCATTCTTATCAAATCTTTTTTAATAATGATCCATTTGTTTTTAAAGAAGGAAATAGGGAACCCATCCGATCCAAGAGCCTTATCCGGTGCAAATCCCAAACAAAATCTGCGACTTCCTTTTCTTCAATTGTTCTTGTGAGTTCATTGTTTTCTGCTTCACTGATTTTCCTGCGTATATGCTGAAGATATTCTTCATACTCGTTATTTGATGCTGGAGATGATAATAGATTTTTATAGTATCTGTAAGCCTCCTTCTTTATTTCCCCTTGACCTTTGACTTCTTTGCCTTCATTATCTTTTATGCTGTCTATTTGATTTTGATTTCTTCTGATCCTAGTCACACTATGGAAGAAGGTTGTGTTCTTGTCTCTTACTTTGAGCCATAGACTTCACGATTTTATCTGCCACTCTTCTTCTTCCTTTTTGTTTTGTCTATACATCTCCCAATATGCTTGTTTTTCCTGCCATATGCTCTCTTGCGACTCCTCTTGCTGCTCTTTTTCCACTTGGATTCTTTCAATTTTTCTGCTATTTCTAGCTTTCTTTTTTGTGTTTCTAGTTGGTTAATCCTTGCCCAATGTTTTAGCTCTCTCCTTAGGGCTTTTAATTTAGTTTCCCAAACATAGCTAGGAGAGCCAATAATTGGTGTTTTCCATACTTCAACAATGATTTTTTTGACTTCTTCTCTGTCGTTCCAAGTGGAGCTGAATCTGAAAGGAACTGGGCCAAGATTTTCTAACTTCCCAAGGGTGAGAGCCACCGGTTTGTGATCTGATGCTATATTGTGGATGATTTTGGATTTTATCTCGTTGAACGCATTGGCAACTTTGTCTTGTATTAGAAATCTATCCAACCTTTCCTTTATGTTATTTTTCCCAATTCTTTTTTTGTTCTATGTGTACTTTCCATTGCTAGGAGGCATGTACATTAACTTGCATGCTTCAATAATTGATTCTAACATTCCCTATAAGGATCAACACTATATTTTCCATCAAATTTCTCCTCTGAGCTCAATACCAGATTGAGATCTCCTCCTACAATTATGCCTTTTTTTGGTCCTGCATAAGATATTTTTTAAAGTGGACCAGCAGACTTCCTTATCCCTGTAATGGTTTGGGGCATAAATATTTATAATGTAGTACTTCTCTTTTGTTATTTTGTTTTCCAATTCTGTTTTTATCCAGTGAAACTCTTTTTTTGTTGAATGAGCTCCCAATTTTCGGTTTTCCATAGTGTGCATATTCCTCCTGAGGCTCTGGTCGCTGGAATTGAAGTTCCTTGATAATTTTTAGTTTTTTGTATCATTGTTTCCATTTCCTTTTTATTTTTCTTTGTCTCTTGAATCATAAGGATATCAGGTTTCTCTGAAGTTATGATATCTTTCATTGCCTTAATTTTTGGCATACTTCCCATTCCTCTGCAATTCCAGGAGACTATATTCATTATCACTTGATGTTATGGGTTGAGGGACCTTTCCCTCTGTTAGGGTGGGCGATTTTCTCCTTATTTTTTTCCAAGAAAGTGTCCAGAGGTTGTTGGGTGCCCAAAGCCATTTCCTTTGCCGCTGCTTCATCTCTAATTTCTCTGTTGGTTTTTTTGCCTGCCCTTTTAGGGTGGTTGAGAGAGGAGAGGAGCTCTTTGGAGAGGGTATGAGTGATTATTTGGTCGAAGGAGGAGGGGAGAGGGCTTTGGGAAGTCCTTTCCCTATATCTACTTTTACACATATTCTTGCGCAGGCATGCATATTTTCCTTTGGATCACTTTTGTCAATATATTTCCCCACAACATTCCCTATTGCTTTAACAGATTCATCTCCCCAACAATGTAGAGGAAGATGGGGAAGCCTCACCATACTGGCACTGCATTTGGCACATCCAACTCTGGATCGAATTCTGGAGTCCATATGTTGAGATAAAGCCCTCTGGAATCCATGAAATATGATCTGTTTCTGAAGATTAAGTCTTTGTCCTCTTTCATTTCAAAGTGGAAGGTAAAGTATCATCTTCCACAGAATCTAATGGAGATTTTCCCCATGATAAATGAGGCCCGGTTTCTTTCTACCCATTTGAGGACCAAACGGGGTGAGGGTCAAAGACCAGTGAACTGACCCACCAAACCTCGCTCAAAGAGATACAGAGCTGCTTATCGAGGAAGAGTGGGAGGGAGGATTATTTCAAGAATTCCATCTATCTTCTTAACAAATTTTGATATGGACGGTCTGGGACAAGACGGTCCCAAGGAGGAGAGAAGAGAGGCAAAGGCTTTTTCATTTTCTCCCAACTGAGCTGAAGTTCCGGTAGAGGATACAGGGATCAATGCACCCTCAGGAGGAGGTGCTGCCTGATCCATCACGAACCAGGCGAGGGCAGCGAGCCCCGGGAACAGGAGGCCCCGAGAGCCGAAGGGAGAGGCCACTCACAGAGTTTGAATTCATCTAGGCGGGAGCAGAGCGTGCACGTTTTTAGTTGTATGGCTTACTACTAAAGCACTCTTATTCATGATAAAATTTAAATCTCTATTATTAAAAATTAAAAAATAAAATAAAATAAAAATAAAAAAAATCTATTCCAACTTTTTTAATGAGTTATAATTAAAAAAATATTTATTTCCAAAGTCATAATAATATGTTTGAATTTTTTTTAATAATCATTTTTTAATTTTAAAATATTAAAAACAACTTTATAATTTTGCCACTAGTATAATAAAATACTATTTATAAACTATTTTTATATTAATAAAAAATAAAACAATAATACATTATTATTATTCAAATAACTACAACATTGCGATGGTTAAAATAACAACCAATATTGCATGTCAACATCACAAATAAGATGAAAAATAAATTGACTGAGCAATGTCATCATTGATTTAGTACTTTCGAATTTATCATTCAACACGACAAAGTACATTTTAAATGAACATTGATAAGTTGTTGGTGAAAATAATTATAAATAAAAATAAAGCAATTAATTTTATTATAAAAGGTTTAAAGAAAAATGAGAGCATTTTAATAACCATGTACTAAGCCAATTATTGGCTTAGTGCATGGTCAATGCCCATGTACGGTATAGATGCCACACTTATATATTCAGGTCACCTCATGAATTTTCCGGGATAGTTGTTTTCTGACAGGAAAGGCACCTGTTGTTATATCCACTATTGATTGAAAGGATTGAGGACGAAGATACATCTGACGGTTGAGTGAAAGGATTGAGGACGACAATACATCTCACGGCTAAGTGAAAAGGATTGAGGGATGACAATCCATTAATGGTATTCACTCTGCCCATCTACCAACTCGCCCCTCCTGTATTGCATTGTTGTAAAATGTAATACCTACATTCCGGTTCTGGAGCGGGAGCGTGCCCAGAGCTACAGCCAGAAGCTGAGAAAGGGGTCAAGGAGCTAGAGCCAGAAGTTGAGAAAGGGGTCACTGTCGTAGCTGAGATTGGAAACAAACACAGCCGTAGGTTGGTTACAAAAATCAATCCCTCAACTCTATTAGTTTAAGAGATTGTAAGATGCAATGTGCAACTACCCCCTTTGGGTATGATTGTTACTGCATAATAACAATTGCAGTAGGCCTTGAGGTGTTGGTTTCTCGAAGAAGTGCAAGTAGTGTATGACACAACAAAGAAAATATCAGAACACTACACATTCATGCACACAACACAAATATCATTGTTTTAATATAGTTTTAATGCCATAACTTCAACCAAGAAATATAGTTTTAATGCCATAGCTTCAACCAAAAAATATCATTGTTACCTACGGATCTATTAAGGGATGGCTGGGATTGGAAAATCCTATAGGTTCTACTTTGAATTTTGACCTTTAGCGACCCTTGTGCATTGGTGCATAGTAGCATTGATAGAAGCATAACACCTGCAGTGCCCACATAATATGTTCCATGTTACCTCAAATTTAAGGGAAGCGATATATTCGTCATCGACTGAGTTGAATCAACCTCCATTACCTAATATGAGCAAAATGAAAAGTTACTCGAGGGATACATACCTGTGCAAAGACACAAAATTTGCATAACCATGACATTTTGTGTGGACGCCATGATATATGATATGATAAGATAGATTGTATCGCTAGGATACAATCTCTGTTAGTTTAAGAGATTGTCATAAGTTTGTGATCTATTAAATTCGTTAAAATATTTAAACATTTATGTGATATAAACACATAGTGTATCTGTTTATACTTTGTGTATCCAGTTAAGTCTTCCGATGCTTGAATTTCTTCAAGATTCATTTAAAGTTTTCTCTAAAATAAAAAATAAAATTAAAAAATCTCTTAGTATTGTTACTAAACAACTTTCATAATGTTTATTCTGTCAACTTTCATAATATTTATTCATATATGTAGTGGCTGGTGTATAAATTGTTAGACTTGGATTTTATGTATTATTTAATGTTATGATGACTGATATATAAGATATTATTTTTAGACTAGAATGGCTTTTAAATTAGAATTGTTTTTAATACTGCATATGGAATATTGAATAGTTGTATGTCTTGGACATTTCTCTCTCTAAATAGTCGTAATATTGTTGTTGATGGTGCTGGACCTACCAACATTTAGGGGATCTTCCTGGTATGAATTCCCAACTAGACCTCACATCGTTTGGTGTAGGAGTCCCATCCGGTACGATGGCCCGATTGCCATTGTCTTAAAGATATGCCTTAGATCTTGCTTGTTAGTGCATGAGAGTGGTTTACTTAGTCTTCTAACATCGAGGTTCGAGTGCCTGGTGAGTGCTTAGCATCACTTGTGTCAAAGTTCTTCCATTGTAGAGGGAGAGGGTGGAAGTGAGTCTCAGGTTGAAAGGGAATAGTCCCACCTCTACTAGAGACACACAACACAACAAGACGTGCGCATCTTCCGGCGAAGTAGTCCACACGGATGCGGCAGTCATAAAAACAAGGTGAACTGATAACATATACAACACCTAGCAGAATAGTCCACACGAGTGCGACGGGAATTATAACAAGTTTACAAGAATGAATATGTCGAGCGTCCGGTGGTATAGCCCACACGAGTGAGACAACGTTAACAATTGATACAACACATTTCCAATATCATATGTACTAAAACAACTGAAATAGTTCAACTATCTTAATACAGGTTAAAGCAACATGCATTACAAGCGTCCAAAGAATAGTCTTACAAATGAATACAATACATGTGTGAAAATATGTTGGCATGTTAACAAGATTTTGAATTAAGTGAAAGTTCCAAGACACGTCTGTACACCATAACATCACTAACCTCGATATCGGGGCGTTGGAGCCACTGCTCACTCCTCAAAGAAAAGATTACAAACTCTCAAGGCTATGTGGGAGGGGCCAAGGTAAAAAAGTATTTTGCATGTTCAAATGAGGGGTATATATAGCCAAGGGTGAAACTAACCCTTGTGACTGTTCAACTCCCCTCATGACTGTTTGACTTACATGACACTTCTACTTTACATGTGGGTCTCTTGGACTTCCACGTTACATTACATTGATTACAATAGTATGGCCCACAGTAGTGATGTGGCCGAGATGACTCATAACATGACTCGACATGACAGTGCTGGTATGTTCATGCTGATGGTGGTGTCCATGTCGAGCCACAGTGCTGCTGAGTGATGAGTGTGATCTTGGTTTATCTTAGCTTAACCTCTGCATGACAAGGTGTGCAGAACCTTCGATGGTCTTGGGGTTCGCTTGATAGTTCATGCATGTGCACGTGTCTCCTTCGCTTTCTACTTGGTACACTTTGTGTGTTCGTCCATTCGCGAACAAGTCTCCTACCATGCACTCCTTGTTCATCTCGTTCATCAGCACACCATGTCTCATCCATGTACCTGTATCTGCAATCACTCATGATGGGATGACATCAAATCCAGAAATATCCTAGTCTACCACGATGCATCATCTTTCGTTTTTGGGTGCAGGTGACCGAGAGAGAGGACAAGGCTTTGAAATTGTATAGATTATATTTTAGGCTAGGATGCGGGCTTTGGGCACTATCAAGGAAAATTGCGTAGAGGTCACTAGGAGGCTAAGATGAGCAGTCCGAAACAATAGTGACCATATGGGGGACCTGGCTCGGTTGGAGGGAAAAACTGCACAAATTTTCCAGGGAGGTAGTGTAGGCAGCAGGGAGGACACTGACAGTGAAAACTGTGCAGATTCTCTCGGGAGGCTAGCAACGGGTTGCGGGAGCTTGCTGGCCAAAACTATGCAGAACTGGGAAGTTGGCTTGTAGGGCATCTCTGCGCAGTTTATGGGCTAAGCAGAGTGTTGGGCAGCTAGAGGACAACCCATGGAAACTGCGCAGTTTTCAGGAGGAGCAGCAGATCGGTTGACAGGGTGACTAGCTGACAAAACTACACAAATTTTGAGGACAGTGTAGTGATAGGAACCGGGTGCCTGTCCTTCATGTCTGCGCAATTTCTTCAGTCAGCAGAGGCGGGCATGCTGGCAGCTTCTACATAATTTTTTGGAGGATTGAATATTAGGGTCACTGCCCAGTCAAACTCTCTGGTTGACTAGCGGGAAGCTTGATAGATTTTCTTGTGGGAATCGTAGATTGAGATGGATTGATGAGCAACTTCTGCGTTGTTCTGGGTGATAGTCAGTCGGGTTGATTCTAAGATTGTGCAATGCAAACTGCCTGGGAGGTAGCCTCAAGCTCTACGCAATTTTGGGCAGCAGTACATGATCACTGAGGGCTAAGATTGCGCAGTGCATCTCAGTGGAGGTCTGGTTGATGGAGGGTGGTCCAGTCAACAAATCATCGACAAAATGACTAAGTGTTTGAATGATTGAACTCGTCCATTCATGAACTTGTGAACACACACTCAACATGACTTGACGACAAGACATCACGAACAAACAAGACAACATATGCTCAGTGTGACTGACTACGGGGTTGTCTAATGATGAAAGCGACAAGTGCGACAGTTCAGATAGACATTCAGACGATTGTGATGACACTTGCACGACAGTACTTACAACATCTTGTGTGAGTGCGATAGATGTTTACATAGTGAACACAACTCAAACACAACCTTCAACATCACCAGTACGAGGTCGAAAGCATGACATAGCAATCAACATGCTGAAGACGAAAGTTGGTCAAACAAGTGAAAATAAAGCAATACATGTAGAAGAAACACATAAAATTACTTTCCGTGTTTACGCACATCCATGTTACTAAGGACAGGATGATATGACAATGACAAGAAATCCTGCAAACTCAACTAAGAGGTGTACTTTGAAAAGTGTTCCTTACTTACCATACTTACCCTTAAGATGATCATGCATCTAACGAAGTTTGCATGAGGTCCTGATCTCTTCCATTACTTGGTCTCTTGGTCCTTCTCCTCTACTCCTTGGGAGTGATCTCAGCATGTCACCTTTTCTTATAGTCATTGAGAGGCAGATCTGCTCAATTTCAGCGGGTAGTGACTACTGCCAGATTGAGGCCCTAGGAGGCCATGTTTGCATAGTTTTTGCATGCAAGACAGACTGGGCAACATGGAAAACACTATGCAACAGGACAATGCTATGGGATGGGGGTCCTGGGAGGACACCACTACGCAATTTCTGAGTGTAGTGCAACTAGATTGCTTTGCACATTTATGGAGAGCAGCGTTGGCTACCTTATTTCTCTGCGAATTTTTGGAGAGCAGTGTTGGCTGGGGTTTCTACACACTATGAGGTTTCAGCAGGAAAGGGAGGAATCTTGATGGTTGCAGAAGAAAAGCGCATAGTTCTGGGAAGCTGGATGAGGCTAGCTTGCTCAAAAAAATGGCTAGGTATGAGATCAGTGAAACATGTGTAAATATTGATAAGACTTGACTGGGATTGCACACAGAAATTAGTGACACAACGTAGACATATAGAATGCATAAGACACACTTTGCTTGATGCAAAAACCTTCGTGACAAGAGTGCGTGAAGTGAGTGTGAAACATGTCTATGTGATAACAACCACTCATACACACACAATTCCCTTGAAGCAAAACAACATTCCCTTTGCATGACAAACAACAACCCCTATGCCCAAAGATGACACATGCTGTGTAAGGATGAGAACATGAACAACTCTTAAGATCAAGGAGGGGAGATTGAAATCGTCATCTTACTAATAAGTGACCAAAGATGAATGATCGCAGGATCCAAGGTAGGCTCCGAAATTTGCATGCGAGCCAAAATTTTGGAGGGTGTTGTAGCCACTACAACACTTGGCAACACATTGGTAGAACTCCAGCTCTCTGAATGGGTCTTGTTTCATGAAAAGCGAGTCTAACCCTTCCAGAAGTATTGTTTGATTCTTTAATCATCACGGTTTCCACACTTTCTTAATTGAAAGATGTAGCGCCTGCCATGCTCTTGATCAATCAACACACATTCCAAGCCAAGTCAACTTAGTTATTTCGATTGGGGATGAGGAGTATATTGATGCACAAGTAATATAATTTTTAGAGTTTAAGTTTCATCTCTGGTGTTGCTCCGCTACCAGCAGGCCTGGACAGTACCCCCGCGGAGTCACGCAGGAACACAAGCATCGCTCCGCTGCCAGTGAGATTGGTCAGTACCCTGACAAAGTTACTTGTATCTCCACTCTGCACAAGAAGCCTTTCTCTTCTTTCGCCTTATTCATTTTTCATTTTTTCCATCATTTTTTTTAAAGAACTATGCATAGGCACTTATTTATTTCAGAGGTGGAAGAGGGATCCCGACTTATTGGGAGCAGAAGAGGTTGTTCCTTCAAATAAGTCTGTTATGTATACCTCTGGCATACTTGTTAAGGTTTTACCCCTCACCTTACTCTACTTGACCGAGTTGACAAGGGTTAAACCAAAAGGACCGATTAGAGTAGGTGATACTAGTTAATAGTGCAAGTGTTGTGTTCTCACCAAGACTCACTATGAACAGAACACATTTTCCATCAAGGCATCATTGACTGAAGACAGTAAGTTATTTGTAAAGAGAGAGGAGAACAGATAACCAGATGTTGATATCTGTACAAGTCCTCTTAGATTTTCCCGACTTGTCTCGAGAGCCAAAACGGTTCCATGAGAGGCTAACCTATGGGTACATGCAAGCAAAGAAAGAAAAAAGCAAAAAAGCAGAAGTAAAGTGAAAGAAAAACAAGTAAGTAAAGCAAGCAAGCAAGCAGACCAAACCAAGTAAGCAAGCACACAAACATGTAAACCATAAGGAAAAGCAAAGCAAAGAAGTAAACACTACTCTTACTCCTACGCTAAATAGTGCATGGGCCTACTCACGTGAAGTGGTCTTTCCAATGCAGCCGTTGGCGCATTGGATGGCCCATGTTGGTGAAGGCATGGTTCGCGAAAAGCACAGTCAAGCGAACTAAAAAACATGAAAGATAACAATGAATACCAACACACTCTGAGTTTAAATGCGTCCATTAAAAAGAAAAGAGTGAAAGCACAAGACAAACACTTTGTGGACTTACCATGGTGTTGTGACACACTACGTACAAATGATAAGCATATGCACTCTCTTGACTGTGACAGACAAGCAAACATGAGAAAAAGAGACAACTTACACCTTGCAAGTGTGCTTGTTGTGAATGATTCCTCTAGTGCATAAGCGATGGGATCATGTGATTCCGATGGAGGAAGTGAAATCTGTGTGTTGGATTGATCTTCAGTGCATACAAATGAGTGATGAGGAGCCTCGGGTGTTTCACAAATTTTTTGATCGGAAGTGGAACTAACCTCAGGAAAATGAGGGCTTGACATAACCATCAGCTCAGGTTGAAGTGCCTCGACAGCTTGCGGGGTTTCCACTTCGTCAATAGATAGATCATTGGAGACCAATGGCTTAGACATATTAATAGTGAGTGAATCAACATTGTGATCAAATGAAGAAGTACAAAGATCACGACAACCATGATCAGAAAATTCAGGATGTTTGTTGGCATCCTCATGATTTGATGAATCATATAGAGGGGTAGATGAGAAGCAAGAATGTTCACCCTTTGCATTTCTGGAAAAATTAGATGAAAAGTCAAGTGGATTCTTAATGAAAGATTTGTCCTCTCTGCTATCAAATGATGGACTAACATTAGGTGTGTTATGCAAATGATCGGAAGTAGATGCATCCGTGGATGGATTTACACAAGGAAAATCAGAGATACCAGAATCATCAAAGATGTCAGGAAAAAGCGTAGGAGGCGCAGACAAAAGGAGGTCATCCTTCACTGCGGGTTTATGCCCAGGTGCTCGGTCATACTCTTTGTAAATGACAGTGCAAGTTTCTCGGTCGTACTCTTTGTAAATGACAACACAAATTGGTTGTGCAGCATCAACTCCACCAATAGCTTGATCCTCGTTCACAACATGTGTATAGTCCGGAACGAAAGAACACAAGGCAGGGCATTCTGGAGGATCAACAGAATGCGGGGACGAAGGTTGAGGTAACAAATGCATATGACAACCCATGGGTTTCCCAACCAAATTTGCACATAAATTAAGAGTAGTGAGGGTGGAAGCATGTACCGTTGAACAATCATGTGTGCACGCTCTCCCACATCACTCTGCGGGGGTGCAAAAATTTGGTGAGGGGAAGGCGGACAATCACTTGTGACAGAAACTGTGTTTTCTTGTGATTGTGCAACTCCATCACCGAAGTATGTTGAGTGGGGTTTGAACTTTGTCTTCATTTTGGGATAGAGTGATTTGTGAAGGCAATATTCAAATTTGTCCATGAGATATTGGAATTTCATATGAATTTTTGGAGCTTCAAAAGAGGGTTGACGTAAGCGCCCCCAAAATTACTCTGGAGATTCATTCGAGGCCTTCCATTGTTGTAACATTTTTTATCAAGTGCTTCAAGATCGAAGTGGTGAAAAACAGATTCTATTAGATCATTGAATTGCTTGAATGAGTGCACGTAGTTATGAGGTAGCATGCTACACCATAGCAATGGGTAGCTGCGAAGTGTGTGCAAGCAGCAAATAGAGCTCTGTTTCATTAAAACCTTCCACGTTCTCCATGAGCACATGGAAGTCGTCTAAGTGCTCAGGTCAGGGTACTTTGCCTGCACCATCATACGTGATTCGTAACAAGTCATCCCATACCTCCCTATTGACGTGAAAGATATGTCCATTGGACAAACATTTCAGAGGGTGAACTATAACAAACTCCATGATAGATGTGCAAAGATTCAAAATAGGTTGTGAGGACTCAGCTTGTCATCTGGCCCTCCTTCTAGTGCCAGAAATGTTGACGGTGCTGAACCCACCAACATTTAGGGGATCTCCCTAGTATGAAGTCCAAACTAGACCTCACACCATTTGGCGTAGGAGTCCCATCTAGTACGATGACCTAGTTTCCATTGTCTTAAAGTTATGCCTTAGCTCTTGCTTGTTAGCGCATGAGAATGGTTTACTTAGTCTTCGAACAACGAGGTTCGCGTGCCTGGTGAGTGCTTAGTGTTGCTTGTGTCAAAGTTCTTTCACTGTAGAGGGTGAGGGTGGAAGTGAGTCTCAGGTTGAAAGGGAATAGTCCCAACTCTGTTAGAGACACACAATAGAATAGGATATGCGCAACTTCCAACGGAGTAGTCCACACTGATGTGGTGGTCACAAACACAAGGTGAACAAATAACACGTAAAACACCCAGTGGAATAGTCCACACTAGTGTGATGGGCGTTATAACAAGTTTACAAGAATGAATCTGTCGAGTGTCTGGTGCGATATCCCACACGGGCGAGATAGAATTAATAACTGATACAACACATTTCCAATAACATATGTGCTAAAAAAACTGAAATAGTTCAACTTTCTTAATACAGATTAAAGCAACATGTATTACAAGCGTCCAAAGAATAGTCTTACAAACGAATACAATACATGTGTGAAAACGTGTTGGCTTGTTAACATGCTTCTGAATTAAGAGAAAGTTCCAAGACACATCCATACACCATTACATCACTAACCCTGATAGCGGGGCATTGGAGCCACTACTCTCTCCTCAAAGAAAAGATTACAAACTCTCAAGGCTATGTGGGAGGAGCCAAGGTGAAAAAGTCTTTTGCATTTACAAATGAGGGGTATATATAGCCAAGGGTGAAATTGACCCTTATGACTGTTCAACTTCCCTCATGACTATTTGACGTACATTACTCTTCAACTTTACATGTGGGTCTCTTGGACTTCTATGTTACATTACATTGATTATAACAATATGGCCCGCATTAGTGATGTGGCCGAGATGACTCATGACATGAATGGACATGACAGTGGTGGCATGTTCATGCTGACGGTGGTGCCCATGTCGAGCCACAATGTTGCTGAGTGATGAATGTGCTCTTGGTGTATCATAGCTTCACAACCGCATGGAAAGGTGTGCAGAGTCTTTGATGGTCTTGGTGTTCGCTGAAGCGAACAAAGTTCCTTCTAAAAATTAATTACTCCAAAAGACTTGGAATATCACGATATCCATTAAGGATATAAATATTATATTAAATATGAATATGAATTAATGAATGAGAATGATTTACAATGAGAATGAGAGGCTTGCTTATATACCAAGCAAGTGTCTCTTCATGAAGAGTCATGTCTCATTTAGACATGCCTCTTCAACCTAATTACTACTTAACTAATTATTATTTATGATTATTATCATTTACATTATATTTATATTATTTATATATTTTATTCATTACATTGCCTCCTTCCTCAAAAAGCTTTGTCCTCAAAGCTTGTCGATGAAAAAAGGCTTGATCTCTTTTTCGGCTTTGAAAGTCTTTCTCTCTTGGAACAGTCATCTTCGTTGATACAAGCTGATATGATCTTCTTAGTGACAAATAGAATTGTCGCACTGAAAAGGGATCAGACCATCCCAGATTAATTTTCTGTATAGTATTCTGATCACTGGAATTTTGTAATGACTTGTCAGCGTAAGACTGGATTGATGTTACGTCATTATTCTCTGAAACATTAATTTGTTGTCTACGGTTTGAATGGTCCTGATACGTAGCTTGGTTGATTTGTCTACTCTCGTGATTCGCATGCCGATATAAAGTTTTTAGATTTTCTTTTGGTGAAGATGTTGTTGAATTGGTTATGGAACATTCACTTGGGATGTCCATTGTCTGAACTGCAACATCTAAGTGTGTCGTTTCGTCAACTGACTTATCTTCTTGAGTTGTCATATTCACTGGATCGGTATTCGTTGTTACATTTGATGCTTCCTTCTTGATAAGTTGTTGTACCTGGCTTTCTAATGACTTCTTATCCTTCTTAAGTTTCTTAATTTGCGTCAGCAATTTTTCACTATGGTTTTTAAGTCGAGAAACTTCTTCATTTTTGTCAACAGTGATTTTATTAATTTCGTTTTGCATATTTTGTAATACTTTTTTACCTTCTTGAGAAATTACTTTGGAAATATCTGAGATATCTTCTGGCGTTACTAAGTTTGGTTCCAATGTAAAATCTTGGAGCGTTATTTTCTTCTTCTTGTAAGAAAATGTCAAAACCTTTTTTTTTGTATTTAGAATAAAGGAACCTAGAGTTTCCATCCAAGGTAACCCCAAAACAATGTCACTATCGTAAAAACGTAAGGTTTTCACGGTGAATTTTGAGCTAAAAGTATAATCTCCAATATTTAGGTGTAAATTGCTTATATCGTATTGTTTGTCATATTCGCCAAAAGTATTCTTTTCAACTATATTTGATTCAGGAATCACCAATTGGTTAACACATTTAGGACTAACATAATTACTTTTTTCAGTAGGACTGATAGTGATTATGATATCTCTTCCTGCGATCGATCCTTTGATTTTAAATAATGTATCAACACTTTTACTAAAGGCTTTAGGAAACCTTTCATTACTAGTCTCCATTTTACTCTTTAAATATTAAATACCTTGTTAAATCACTCTTTTTATTATTATTATTATTTTATATATTCTCTTAATCTATAAAATATATTCCACTTCTCTCTTATAAAAATCTAATATATATATATATATTTCAAATATTCACTACTTCTTCTTCTTCTTTTTTCACTCTTTTAATACTTTTTTTTATATAATAATAATATTATATATATATAAATAAATTATATATATTATATAATTTTAATTTATATATATTATATAATTTTAATTTATATATATTATAAAATTATAATTATATAAAATATATATATATATTTTTTGAGACCCACTTTTCCTTTTATATGTAAGTATATAAGGCTTATATAGTATCCTTTTTTATAATTATACTTTCTTATTTTTTAATTTATTTTTTATTTTTTAATTTGGATGAGACGTGGCTCTCGGTACGGTCACAATCTTTAGATTTGAACGATTAAATTTATTTAGATCACACCATTTTTCTCCAATGTTATCAAAATATCTTTTACTTTTAAAATACCATGGGCTATTACCATGAGTTGCTTTTAAAACCTCCTGTAAAAAGTAATATTTACCTTTCACGTAAGAGCTTTTGTATCCTTGTTTTTTCTTTAACTTTTAAAATACCATGGGCTATTACCATGGGTTGTTTTTAAAACCTCCATTAAAATGTTCTCCACGTAAAAAGTAACATGTATTCTTTTTGTTTTTTGTTTTTTTTCTTTTAACTTTTTAAAATACCATGGGCAATTACCATAGGTTGTTTTTAAACCCACGGGCTTCTCCACGAAAAAAGTTTTAAATATACTTGGTATGAAATTTTGTATCCGTTTTGTTTTTTCCTTTACTTTTTTTTTTCTTCTTTTTTAAATTTATTTACCTATATATATATATATATAAAATTTTATTTTTATTTTTTTATATTTTATTTTATTTTTATTTTTTATTTTTTTATGGCCAAAGGCCTAGAAAAACGGAGAAAATGAGAAGCTCCCAAATATTGAGCAAAATGCTTCAATTATACGACAACAAGGTTAACGAATTTTGATAGTCAAAGACTTGGATATGAGAACGAACTCTCTGCACCGGTTAAGCAACCTAGAGGACCGAACTGCTTTGATACCAAATGAAGTGAACAAAGTTCCTTCTAAAAATTAATTACTCCAAAAGACTTGGAATATCACGATATCCATTAAGGATATAAATATTATATTAAATATGAATATGAATGAATGAATGAGAATGATTTACAATGAGAATGAGAGGCTTGCTTATATACCAAGCAAGTGTCTCTTCATGAAGAGTCATGTCTCATTTAGACATGTCTCTTCAACCTAATTACTAGTTAACTAATTATTATTTATGATTATTATCATTTACATTATATTTATATTATTTATATATTTTATTCGTTACATTCGCTTGATAGTTCATGCATGTGCACGTGTCTCCTTCGCTTGCTACTTGGTACGCTTCGTGTGTTCGTCTGTTCACGAACAAGTCTCCTAGCATGCACTCCTTATTCATCGCGTTCATTGTTGTGCCATTTCTCATCCATGTACCTATATCTGCAATCATTCATGACAAGATGACATAAAATCCAAAAATATCCTAGTCTACCATGATGCATCATCTTTCGTTTTCGGGTGCAGGTGACCGGGAGAGAGGACAAGGCTCTAAAACTGCGTAGAGCAGATTTCAGGCGGGATGTGGGCTCCAGGCACTATCAAGGAAAATTGCGCAAAGGTCACTTTGAGGCTGAGATGAGCAGTCTGGAACAACAATGGCCATCTGGGGGATCTGGGTTGGTTAGAGGGAAAAACTGCACAAATTTTCTAGGGAGGTAGTGCAAGCAACAGGGAGGACACTGGTAGTGAAAACTGCGTAGATTCTTCGGGGAAGATGGTAGTGGGCCGCAGGATCTTGTTGGCCAAAATTGCACAGATTCTTTGGGGAGGCTAGTAGCAGGCTGCGGGAGCTTGCTGGCCAAAACTGCGTAGAACTAGGAAGCTAGCCTATAGGACATCTCTACGCATTTTCTGGGTTGAGTGGGGTGTCGGGTAGCTGGAGGACAGCCCATGAAAACTGCACAGTTTTAAGGAGGAGCAAAGGCTAGTTGACAAAACTACGCAAATTTTGAGGACAATGCAGTGATAGGCATTAGGTGCCTGTCCTTCATTTCTGCGCAATTTCTTCAGTAAGTGGAGGCGGACATGTTGGCAACTTCTACACAATTTTTTAGAGGAGTGAAGCTCGAGGTCACTGCCCTGTCAAACTCTCCGGTTGACCAGCGTGAATATTGATAGATTTTCTTGCGGGCAACATAGATTAAGATGGCTTGCTGAGCAATTTCTGCGCTGTTCTGGGTGACAGTCACTCGGGTTGATTCTAGGATTTCGTAGTGTAGACTGCCTGGGAGGCAACCTCAAGCTCTGTGCAATTCTTGGTAGCTGTACATGATCATTGAGGGCTAAGACTACACAGTGCAACTCAGTGGAGGTCAGGATGATGGAGGGTGGTCCGGTCGACAAATCATCGGAAAAATAACTAAGTGTGTGAACAAGTGAACTCGTGCATGCATGACCTTGCGAACACACATTCAACATGACTTGACGATATGACATCTTGAACCAACAAGACAACATATGCTCAGTGTGACTGACTGCGGGGTTGTCTAATGATGAAAGTGACAAGTGCGACACTTCAGATAGACATTCAAACGACCGTGACGACACTTGCGTGAAAATACTTACAACATCATGTGTGAGTGCGATAGATGTTTACATAGCGAACACAACTCAAACACAACCTTCAACATCACCAGAATGAGGTCGCAAGCATGACATAGCAATCAACATGCCGAAGACGACAGTTGGTCAAACAAGTGAAAAAGAAGCAAGACATGTAGAAGAAACACATAAAATGACTTTTCGTGTTTGCGCACATGCATGTTACTGAGGACATGATGATATGACAATGACAATTAGTTTTGCAAACTCAACTAAGATGTGTACTTCGAAAGGTGTTCCTTAATTACCATACTTACCCTCAAGATGATCATGCATCTGACGAAGTTTTCATGTGGTCCTGATCTCTTCCATTACTTGGTCTCTTGGTCCTTCTCCTTAAGTCCTTGGGAGTGATCTCATCATGTCACCTTTTCTTGTAGTCACTGAGAGGTAGATTTGCGCAATTTCAACGGATAATGACTATTGTGGGAATGAAGCCCTAGGAGGCCCGACTGCGTTGTTTCTGCATGTAAGACAGACCGGGTAGCTTGGAAAACACTATGCAGTTTTGAGGCACAAGATACTACTGCGGGATGGGGGTCCTAGTAGGACACTGCTGCGCAGTTTTTGAGTGCAGTGCAGCTGGACTGCTCTGCACATTTCTGGAGAGCAGTGTTGGTTGCCTGACTGCTTTGCGCATTTTTGGAGAGCAGTGCTGGCTGGGGTCTCTACGGGCTGCGGGGTTTCAACAGGCAAGGGAGGTTGGGGTCTCTGCGCACTGCGGGGTTTCAACAAGCAAGGGAGGAAGCTTGATGGTTGCAGAAGCAAAGCACATAATTCCGAGAAGCTGGATGAGGCTAGGTTGCTCGAGAAAATGGCTAAGTGTGAGATTAGTGAAACATATGTAAACATTGATAGGACTTGACTGTGATCACACACAGACACTTAATGACACAACGTAGACCATCCAGAATGCATAAGACATACTTTGCTTGATGCAACAACCTTCGTGACAAGAGTGCGTGAAGTGAGTGTGAAACATGTCTATGTGATAACAACCACTCATACGCACACTATTCCCTTGAAGAAAAACAACATTTCCTTTGAATGAAAAACAACAACCCCTATGCCCAAGGATGACACATATTGCGTAAAGATGACAACACAGACAACTCTTAAGATCAAGGAGGGAGCTTGAAAGCATCATCTTACCAATAGGTGACCAAGGATGATTGATCGCAAGATCCAAGGTAGGCTCCAAAATTTGCATGCAAGCCAAAATTTTGGAGGGTGTTCTAGCCACTACAACCACTGCATATGGAATACTTGTAATACTGCATATGGAATACCGAATACTGAATTGTTTTCTTGGAATACTAAATAGTCGAATGGGTGATATATATTGGACGTTGCTCGCTCTGCAACTTTTATATTAAAAACAAATTTTGATTTTTAAGAATAAGTTATACCAAATAATTGTGTATATAAACTAATATCTGATAAATTAATTGCGTATATTTATAATAAAGGTGGTGTTTATATAAATTAATATCCTATAAATAGTTTTATTTTATTTTTTTTACTTTAAATTAAAAGGTTTTTTTTACAAGAAATCTTGGGATATATCGTTTTTCTTTTATCTAAATATGTCCGACGAATTTTAATTTTAATTCCTTTTAGTAAAAAGGGTTTCTTTATTTCCATTATTATTACTTTAGTACTTTTTTTCCTTTTCTTTTTTATTAGTATTTATTTTAATAGTTTTATTATTTAGTTCAAGGGTTTCTTTATTTCCATTATTATTACTTTAGCACTTTTTTCCTTTTCTTTTTTTATTAGTATTTATTTTAGTAGTTTTATTATTTAGTTTAAGGGTTGTTCTAGTGTAGTTTCTTTTCATTTAAGTGTTTTTAATCTTTTAATTTAGTTTTATTAGTATTTATTTTAATAGTTTTATTATTTAGTTTAAGGTTTGTTCTAGGTTAGTTTATTTTTATTTAAGTGTTTTTAATTTTTTAATTTGGTTTAATTTAACTTATTTTTAAATAGTTTTAATTAATGGTTTATTTGATTTTAGACTTGTTTTAGATATAGATTTAGTTTAATTTTATTATAAGTTCAAATTAATTTTTAGTTTTTCTTTGATTATTTAGTTCCAAGTTTATATATATAGAAATGATAAACATAGGGTTCACAATGAGGAATTTCTATATACATGCATTTTCATTTAAATTGTTGGGAGATGAGGATATTTTTAACAAAAAAAGTTATGGATATTTAATTTAAGTAAATATTTGATGTATTTTTATTTTCATTAATTTAAATTAAATTAAGTAAATTTATGGATTTGGTTGATTACCCTTTTAAAACCAACAAATTAACTTTCAACCAACTAAATTATTCACTTAAGGCCAAAATAATCTTGTAGTTAGGTTAAGATTGTGGGGATAGGTATCTACATAATTTTTCATGATCATTTGCATTGACACATAGTTGTTTTCTTCTATGATTATTTAAAATAATTTTCAATAGATGTGGTCATAACTTGTTTGGATAGAAAAGAACTATTTTCCAAGTGTTGATGCTTGGGTTGGGACCTAGAGTTTGATGGAGTCACAAACTCTTTTAAGCTTCATTGCTGTCCATGAACCCTTGGAATCTAGGATCCCCTTAAAGCCATATATGAAATTGTATCTTGGTGGCCAAAAATACTTTCATAACAAGTGTCACTTTCACAGGATTGGGAAGGAAACTAAGAAAAATATTTTTGGGCACTAGGAATTTCCCCTAGTGCCCCTCATTATAGTTGTAGCTATCATACCTTTAGTCACTCCTTCAATGGACTTGATCATCATTCATTGAGAGTGATTTGACATTTTTACTATAATTTTTTTGAGAGAATAGTCATTGGAGTCCTAAGGCAGTGTGTTTTCTATTTTAGGAGGAAAGCTTTTCCATCAACGTGCTTTATTGAAACACATTTATAAAACATGTTGAACTAACTAAGCATGAAATTTCAATTAAGATACATTTTTCTTTGAGTATATTATGTTTTCATTGCATTAATCCTTTGACCTATCACTTGACCATCAAAGAGATTAAAAGAGTTAGGAAAGACCATGAACGCTCATTTTTCTAGTTCAAGGTCTCCCTCCATTATATGGCAAGTTCCTACTCTTTATGTTTCTCTAGTATGTTTTGTTATGTTTCCTTCTATTGCTTCTTTGAGTCTATCAACACTAAACTCATCCTTATCCATTATTATTCATTATGTCAAGTGCTATTGCATCTAGCTCATCTACTATTCCAACATCCACCATGGTTGAAACTAACCAAAACTTTGAAAATTCTCATATATATATCTAACTTAAATATCCCAACCTAATATTCTTATTTACATTTTAGTGTTTTTAATCTTTTAATTTAGTTTAATTTAACTTATTTTTAATATAGTTTTAGTTAATGGTTTACTTGATTTTATATTTGTTTTAAAGATAGATTTAATTTATTTTTATTAGTTTAAATTAATTTTAGTTTTAATGTGATTATTTAGTTCCAAGTTTAAATTAATTAATATTCTAATTAAATATTTTTTTCCTTTAATAGGAATGATAAACATAGGGTTCACATTGAGGAATTTCTATATACATGCATTTTCATTTAAATTGTTGGGAGATGAGGATATTTTTAACAAAAAATTATGGATGTTTAATTTAAGTAAATATTCAATATATTTCTATTTTCATTTAATTTAATTTAATGTAAGTAAATTTATGGATTTGGATATAGTTTTGTTTAGTGTAGTTAAATTTTGAATGAATGACAAATCATTCGAATTGGTTCTAGTCTTTTATTAAAGGAATTATAATTGGTTAAAATCAAATATGTGTTTTTTTCAATTATAAATTTTTGGTGTATAAAAGTGTTATATGTTGTTAAAGAAAAAAATAATTAATTTCAATTTAACTAATTTCATTGATATTGACTACAAGGTATAGAAAAATCACTGAATGAGTGCACTTTATTAACTCCTTGTGCCATGATCAACAGTTGGAAATGATGTTGATGTCTTACCTACCCAACTCTCAACTAGAGGTTAACTTGCCTAGTTGTTGATTCCTCTAATCTCTCTTTCACACAAACAAAAAAACTAACTATATGAATATGATCTTATACTCATAACTATATTAATATTATCATATAATCATTATAGCTTTACATTTATTTGATATTAATAAATATTTAAAAATTTAATTTAATAATAAAATAAATTAGAATTTTGAATTAATCACTTAAAAATAAAATATATATATATATATATATATATATATATATATATATATATATAATTCCAATTTATAATGTTTAAATTTTCCTATATTTAAGTTTTCAACTTTTATTAATTATAACTAAAATTTCAAATGTTGAAAAAATAAAATATATATATTTTTAAAACATTAGGTAATGTGCATAATAAATTATTACAATGAAATGAATGTATATTAAATAATTTAAAATAATATTGTATTTTTTTAATATTCTTTTATTAGGTAGTAATTTATATAATAATAAGTTTATATTAAAATATTTTTTAAAATTTAAAAATATTTAAGATGGAGTTTTGAATTGTTTTTTTAGATAAAGTATTATCGTTTTCAAATTCAAATTTGAAATTGTTAAATGATGATCGACAATTTGAAATTGTTAAATGATGATTGACGATGATTGACACTCATTAAGATTATTAGTATTATCCATTTTTAAGGTCATGGCCAATATAGACACCAAATTGGTGTATGAAATGCCCTTGTTTGTGGGATAATAGACCCACCTCCGCACAACGATTTGATTGCTAAGTCTACAAAGGCATACATACTCTACCCCCTCTAGTTTTGAACCCATGACCTCTTAGGAGGAAACACATGCTCTTAACCATTAGGCCCACTCATGCTGTATTTAATGTATTGAACATAAAAATAAAAAATAAATAAATAAATATACATATACATATACATATACATATACATATATACATATACATATATATATATGTATGTATATATATATTTTAAAGATGTTAATTTTATAATCTAAAAGAAGAAAAAGAAAATAATATTATGTAAATTTTAATGTTAATTTTGTCCTGATGATGAACCACACTAGTTGGTTCGAAACACATCAACAAATGTTCTATCATGTGATTTACGCCGAAAAACTTTTCTCATAAACTTGACATGGATCACAGAAGCGTCAGTGCAACAAGAAAATAATATGTTAATATTATTCCATATTAACCTATTAACTTAACATAAATTTATATTAAGTCGATTTAAAAACAATATTTATTTTTCTCATTTTATTTTATTATATAATACATTTATATTAAAATAATTTTAGAATTTAAAAATGTCTAAAATAGAGCTTTTGAATAATTTTAAAAAATATTATATTTTTAAATTCGAATTAAAAAATGTTAATTAAATAATTTATTTTTTAACTGAAACGGGTATGTTTTTTATTTATTTGAAGGTAGATGGTTGGGCCACAGCCTAAACAACCAAGAGTATAGTTCTCCTTATCCTCTTTCTTATGCTAGGATGGATTACAATTCTGTCAATAGAAGCAAGATTGGTATGATATCTCGTCATTACTGTTGAGCTGTACCTTTTGAAGAGCACACCCTTTATTTTCCATGAGGTCTGCTTCATTGTTCGAATTCCTTAGAATGTGGTAGAATTTATAGGTGTCGAATTCAAGGAGGGTTCTCTTTAATCTACTGAGAATTTTGTTGAGGCTTGCATTATTGAACAATTCCTCCGTGTTGAGTATTTTGATTAGTATTTTTGAGTCTCCAAATGCTTGAAAGTCTTTGATGCCTCTTTCCCTTGCAATTTGGCATGCTTTGAGGAGAGCTAGAATCTCTGCTTGATTGTTGGTTTTTTGCCCAATACCCCAGCAAAAGCAATCCCTTCTTGAGCCATCTGGAGAGTACATAATACCCCTTGCTCCAGCAGCACCGGGGTTCCCTTTGGAAGCCCCATCAAAGAAAATCGAGGTTATATGTTGTGCCTCCACAAATCTTGGAAAGTGATGTCAGAATCTCTTTTTCGCCATTCAGGGTTTGCAATGGGGGGGACCAAGGGGAGCTTTCGAGGCAGAGGGGAAAGAGAATCCAACCATCTCTTTTCTTCAGGAAGGAGAGTGAGGTCTTCTTTAAAGTAAGATTGTTGGACTGCTTCTAAAAGGAGGGATTTTGCTTTGGTTGCTACTTTCAAGGGAGTATAAGAGATTTCTTTGAAAATCTTTTCATTCTGGGTCAACCAAATTTGCCAACATACGTATTTGGGGATGGCGATCCAAACTCTGTTCCATAGAGATTTAGTGGGAATATTGTGGGGATATGGGTGGCTCCATGAGGCAAATAACTCTACTACTGAATCATGGCTCGGGGGGGCAATCTAGAGTTCATGGAGAATGTAGCCCCATACTTCTTTAGCAAAATAACAGTCAATAAAGAGGTGTTTAATTGTTTCAGTATTGCTTCTGCAGAGGGCACATCTATGCGGTCCTGCGTAGATTCTCTTGACCAGATTTTCTCCTATTAGGACTCTGTTATGCACCAAAATCCAGAACAAAAAATTAAAGAAAAAGAAAAAAAAAAAATAAAAAAAATAAAAAATAAAAAATAAAAAATAAAAAATAAAAAATAAAAAATAGACTTTGGGAAGACCTCCAAGATCCCATACTTTTTTCCAAAAACTGGGCGGATGATTTCTGATTTTTGTTGGGTGAAGGGTGTTGTAACCAACAACTGTGGTATACCTTCCTGAGTGTCCCCATCCCCATGCGTCCTTCATGCTTCGGTGAACTGATGTTGCCTCTTCAAGCAATTCGATGAGCCGATTTTGTTGCTGCAAGAGTCTAACAGGGACACCGTGGAAGTCCTAGCAACACCAATTGCCTTTGCTGTCCCACCTAGAAAGATCGTAGACGCTATTGATGCCAGCGCGTTGGAGCCACCCCTTTATATCTGCGATGTCTTCAAACTCAGATAGCGGAGCACGATCCATAATGCGATCGTCCCACAAAGAGGTTTTCTTTTCATTTCCGGGCACGCGATACACCTTCTCTCTGAAGAAGTGTAGACTTTTTCGGCATAAATTCCAGGTTTGGGAGCAGTTAACTGAGATGCAGGCTTGCAGATTCTGTAGCGTAGGACAATTTGCGTACTTGTGCAAGAGTGATTGACTGACCGGGTGCTGTGGATCACAATGTGATTTCCATAGGATTTTGCCACTAAGCACAAGGTTAACCATCGCAGGATCGCGAATATGTAAACTGCCCTCTATGATGTCTCTTTTGACTATGTCCTAGTTGATCAGGTGATTTTTTTCCTGATTCCCTTTCCCCCCTTGCCATAGAAAATCCCTCAGGAGTTTATATATTTGATCCATCACACTTTTAGGAGCAAGAAGAAAAGAAGCTTGGTAAATTGGCAACACAGACAACATAGTTTTAATAAGAATTACTTTTCCTCCTTTTGTTAACCAGTAGCCTCCCCAAGATGAGATCTTTGTTTTGATTTTGCTGATAATGTCGCTCCACAGATCCCTTTTGTTAATTCCATTTGTAATGGGAAAACCCAGGTATTTGATCTTGTCCCATTTTGCATAAAATTTAAAGCCCAGGATCTGAGATATGCTCACGAGCTCTTGCTGTTCCATATTCCAGCCATAAATTTCACTCTCTTTCACTTACCAAGGCTCCTGTTACCATGCAATAACATTTGAGGACTGAGTCAAATGCCATTGCAATTCTGAGAGAGGCTCCTCCGAGAAGAATAGAGTCATCCGCAAACAGGGCATGGTTTAAGGGATCTATGCCATGGGAAATTCTGAGCCCAGGTAGTGACCCAATGTCTCTCTCAGTAGTGAGCTTTCTGTTCAAAGATTCAACCAGCATAATGTACAGAAAAGGAGAGAGGTGGAAGCCCTGCCTAAGGCCTCTCTGGGCATGAAAGAAGCCAGTAGGGCACCAATTAACCAGGGGGGAAATCCAAGGATTGTCAATACAGGCTTTTATAAGATTCACAAACTGGTTCGAGAACCCGAAGGAGCGTAAGACTTTGATGAGGAAGGTGTGATTAACCCTACCAAAAGCATTCACCATGTCTAGTTTGATCAACATTCCTTTTTCTTTTTGCTGTTTTCTTGAGTGAATTGTCTCCTGCACTTGGATGACATTATCCAAGATGTGTCTACCTTCAACAAATCCTCCTTGGGAGGAGGAGATGAGCCTTCTGAGTAATGTTTTAATTCTGTTTGCCAGCAGCTTGGCCAAAATTTTGTAGGAGGCGTTACATAGAGATATGGGTTTGAATCTGGCAAAGGTTTCTCGGTTGGCCTCTTTTGGAATTAGTGCGAGGTAGGTGGAATTGGTTCCTCCTCCTACCTTAGCTTTCTTCTAGAACCCTCTTATCATTTTCTGGAGGTCATATTTAATGGTATCCCAACAGATCTTGTAGAAGTGAATGGTGAACTCGTCAGGCCCAGGAGCCTTATCAGGTTCCATAGACCAAATAACATTAATTATTTCTTCCTCTGTGAAGGGTTTGATGAGAGCATGATTTTCTTCTGAGCTGACAAGGAAAGGGATGTTTGAGAGGAGATCTGTTGAGTCTTCCTCGCTACCTTGTGTCCCTGCAGTAAAAACCTTTTTGAAGTGACTTTCTGCTGCCTCTTTTATTTGTGCAAACCCTTTGCAGATCTTCCCTTCTTCAGTTGTGATTTCTGAAATATGATTATGTGAGAGTCTAGCTCTATATTGGCGATGAAATAAAGAGGTGTTTCGATCCCCAGCCTTCAACCACAGGTTACAGGATTTTATTCTCTAGTGATCTTCTTCCATTCTAAAGGAGCGAAGGAAGAGCGTTGGGCTTCTACCTCTTTGCCTATCATCTCTGAGGTGATATCCTTGTGTTCCATTTCAACTTGTATGTCCTCCAAAGTCTGCACTATTTCTTTCCTTTGGCTGGTTGGATTTGAAGCGGGTTTTTTAATCCATTCTTTCAAGGCTTGTTTTGCTGCCTTGAGCTTTTGCTCCCAAACATAACATGGTGATCCTGAGATTGGTTTGGCCCAAGCTTCTTTCACTATTTCCATGAAACCATCCCTTTCAATCCAGAGGGGGTTGAAGCGAAAAGGAAGAGGACCCAAGTCTTCTTCATCCTCCAGGAGCAACTGAATGGGCTTATGGTCTGAAGTTAATTTGGGGAGGATTTTTGTATTGATTATCTTGTTGTTCATCATCAGCAAGATTTGAACTAAGAATCTGTCCAGACGAGCAGATATGTGTTCCTCCCCTGTCTTGTTATTTGTCCATGTATAGAGACCTCTTATTGGGCTAAAATCAAGGAGGTCCCAATGCTGGATGAGATCTTCCACAAAAGGCAACAAATGGTATCTACTACTGTTGCCCCCTCTCTTTTCTTTGGGCTTCAGAACTATGTTCAGATCTCCAGCAAGGATTATGTTATTTGGGCTATGTTGCTCTAAGAATACTAGGAGGGAATTCCAACATTCTCTTTTTTCAGAGTAAAGAACTGGAACATAAAGATTGAAGAGTGAGATAGTCAACTTACTTGCACAATGCTTTAATTCTGTGAAGATCCAGTGCTGAGTTTCGAAGGAGTTGTTCAGGTGGAAGAGATCTTTTGTCCATAGGGTAGCCAGCCCCCCTGAAGAGCCCCTTGAGCTTACTGCTTTGCTTGCGTTTTTCTTCCACTTCACCTTACTGATGTCGAGGAGGGCTTGCCCTTCGATTTTTGTCTCTTGGAGCATGAGAATATCTGGTGGTTCGATTTTTAGTAGATCCTTGACTGCTTCTATTTTCATGTGGGTCCCCAGACCTCTACAGTTCCAAGAGACAAGACGCATTATTTACCAGATGGGGGGAGGGATCCTCCCTTAGGAGGCCTTGTTCTGGTATTTCTCCCAATAGACATCTCTATCGTGGGCTGGCTGCCTTGAGTTTTAAGTCTTTCAGCCTCCTCCTCCCTTGCTTCTTTATGGGATTTCCTTCTGGCTCTTTTTGACGGACGCTCGTAGATCTCATCCTCTGATGATCCTGAGCTATTTGCTAGCTTTTTCCTTGTGACTTCTGCATACGAGGGATTGAAGGGGCTACCTTTGGAAGCCTTTGGGTGGCGTGCTTCTTCGTCTTCTTTGTTGGAGTTGGATGTTCCTTCCTGGTCTACGTTTTCTGGGATTATTTCTGAGGGTTGGGCCTGACTGCTTTCTTTTTCATTTGGGTTTGGACCCCTTTCTTCGGTGGGTTTGGAGCTGTTGGGGGCCTCCTTCTGAGTGACTTTCCCCCTACCTTTTTTTTGCTGCAATGCTTTCTGGACTAGGGTCCATTGCTCGCCATTGTGCATCTCTACTTGTTCCTCAGCCTTTTTCTTACAGTGTTTTGCGAAATGGCCATGACCATGGCAGTGTCTACATTTAAAAGGTAGTTGTTCGTAATCCAGTTCTTAAACATGCGTCCATCCGGTGACTGTTAGCTTGATTTCTTCTAGCAGTCCCTCCTCCAGATCGACTTCGACACATATGCGGGCACATGAATACTGATCTTTTTTTACTGCTTGTTCTATGTATTTTCCTAGAGCATTGCTGATTAGTTGAAGATACTTTTGGTTCCAGTAGTGGAGGGGAAGATGGGGCAAATGCACCCAGACGGGAATAGCTGATGGAACATCCTGAGCAAGGTCAAAATCGGGCGACCATTTGTTCAGGTATAATCCTTGTGGACCCATAAAGTATGGTATGTTCCTAAAGATTAAGCTTCTGTCCTCTATACTTTTGAAGACGAAAACGAAGTAGCCCTTGCCCACAAAGTAGTTTTTTATGGCCTCTTTGGTTAACGGGCCAATTTCTCTGAACCCATTCTTCAACAGATTTTGGTGAAGGCCAGAGGCTAGTGAACTGGCCTATGAGGCCTCTCTCTGCAAGATTCAGAGCTGCTTTGCACATTTCTTGTTCCGGGAGTGCAACAGAGGGTATGCTGTCCATTTTCTTCACGAATTTCTGTTGCATGGCGGAAGGGGTTCTCTTAATGAGAGCTGCTATCATCGTTTTGAAAGCCAGAACCTCTGGGGGGGGGGGGGGGGAGAGGCGGACCCCCGCTGGAGTCCATTGGAGAGCCGAGAGGTTCAAGAGCTGCTTGCGCAGCAGCCACAAGGGGCGCGTAGAGCAGAGGTGGCAGACCTAGTTTGCAACAGAGAGGCAACACACACAATTTTTTGTTCGCTTTAATTTTTTTTTTAAACATTATGTAATATGTATAATAAATTATTTATAATGAAATAAATTTATATTAAATAGTTTAAAAAATAATATTATATTTTCTTAATATTCTCATATATATATATATATATATGTGTGTGGAAAAAATATCAAAATGTTCATTTTTTAAACAATAATTTAAATTGATGCGTGTTTTAATATCTGAATAAGGACATGGTGTCATTATTTTGGTCCATAACCATAATTTAAAGAATAATAAAAAACAATAATTTATTTAAAAATAATCAATAATTTTAAATACAATATAATTTTGTTTCATATATTTAAAAAATTACAATAACTCATTTTATATTATGATTATTAATGACAGTGGTGGTGGTTAATATCCACTAAAACTAATATTGCTTATTGGACCTTAAGAAAGAAAATGATTAACTAACTCTTTAATATTTTATTTCTATGATAAAAAAGAAGGGAGAGAAGCATTCTAATATCACTATAGGTTTGCTGACTTAACAAGTCTAGAAAGTTGGTAGTGTGGCAAATGCTTTGAAAAGGAGAATTGATGTGAGTAAGGGTCTAGTAATCCAAGAGAAATTGTTTTTCATCTTCAACTATCTTAGTATCGCAAAGGGGGGAAATTCTTTCATCCTAAGGTGTTTTGAGAATATACCAACACTTAGTTTCACTCTGAAGTTCATGAGGATTAGTTATCTTTGCAATGTTCATTCTATTTTTAACACTGGTCAAGACAGAAAGATAATTCTGGTTAGTAAGAGTGGGGTTAATCACCTCCTTATAATGCCTTAGCTTCATTTTTCCCTCTAACACCTTATCATCCCACAACTTATCCTCAAATTTGGAAGTAATATTGTTTTTAATAATATCCTTACCATGGGTTCGGATAATGCCGTTTTAATATTATCCTTACCATGGTAAGTTCATATAGGCCTCTCTTACCATATGTTTTTAGTAATTCCCCTAGCACTGAAAGTGACTTAATGCTCAAAGTACCACTGAAAGCGACTTAGTGCTCAAAGAGTAGAGAAAGATATTTGATTCAACTAATTTCATACACGATGTTCAAATAATTTTTATGTATATACACAACTTCTGTATATGCGCAATTTCTATATATGCACAACTTCCATATACACAACTTTCATATATGCACAATTTCTGTGTATGCACAACGTCTGTATATACAACTTTCATATATATGCAATTTCCATGTATCGACAACTTTTGTATGTATAACTGCCATATATGTGCATATATGGAAGTTGCACATATACAAAAGATATGCATATATACATGAGTTGTGCATATATGGAAGATTATGATACAGAGAGTGCATATATATAAAATTTGTGCGACTTTCATACACATCTTCTGTTACACACATATCTTCCATATATGCCCATATCTTTTGTATATGCAAAACTTTCGTATATGCACATATCTGTACACAACTTCAACCTCCATATATACACAATTTTTGTATATGCGCATATCTTCCATATGTGTGCAACTTCTGTATATACACGTATATGAAAGTTGTACATATACGGAGGTTGTGCATATACAAAAGATATGTAATACATAATATGAACATATATAGAATTTGTGCAACTTTCGCATGTGCACATCTTTCATATAGGCACATTTCATTTGTATAAGCACATTTTTTGTATATGTGCATATATGGAAGTTGTGCATATATGGTAGATGCACATATATAGAAGACGTGCATGTACGAAAGATATGCACATATAAGGAAGTTACATATATATGGAAGATATGCACATATACGAAAGTTGCGCATATACGGTAGAAGCTCATATACAAAAGATGCACATATACAGAAATTACATATATTGAAGTCGCACATACATAGAGGTTATGTGTATATATGGAAGTTGCACATATACAAAAGATATGTGCATATATGGAAGTTTCACATATACGAAAGATATGCGCATATATGAAAATTGTGCAAAAATTCAGCCTCTATATAGACGCAACTTTTGTATATACACATCTTCTGTATATGTGCATATCTTCCATATATGCGCAAATGGATATGCACATATATAGAAGTTTGTGCATTTCTTCCGTATATGTGCATATTTGGAAGTTGCACATATAAAATAGATGTGCTTATACAGAAGATATGCGTATATATGGAAGTTGTGCATAATATTTGGAGACTGTCATATATGCATGTTACCGAAGTTGTGCACAACCTTTGTATATGCACAACTTATGTGTATATGCATATACGAAAGTTGCACATATACGGAAGATATGCACATATATAGAAGATATGTGCATATACAAAATATATTCACATATATTGAAGTTGTCAATATACTGAAGATATGCACATATTCTGTATTTTGTATATGCGCACTTCCATATATGCATGGATAACGAAAGATATGCACATATACGGAAGTTGCGCATATACGGTAGATGCATATATATGGAAGTTACACATACATGGAGGTTATGCGTATATATGGAAGTTGCGCATAGACATGAGATATGTGCATGTGGAGAAATTTCGCATATATGGAAGATATGCGCATATACAGAAATTGTGCAAAACTTCAGCCTCTTTGTAGGATCGATTTCTGTATATACACATTTTCTATATATGCGCAAATCTTCCATAAATTCACAAATGGATATGCACATATACATAAGGTGCATTTATACATAAATTGCACATATACGAAAAAATTGTGCATATATGGAAGTTACATATATACAGTGGCTGAAGTTGTCCATAAATTATATATACGTATATCTTTCATATATACGCAACATTTGTATATGTGCATCTATCGTACATGCACAACTTTCATATGTGTATATACGGAAACTATGCAAATATAGAAGTTGTGCACAACTTCAATCTCCATATATCCGCAACTTCCATATATGCGCATATCTTTTATATATACACAACTTTTGTATATGCACATATATAAAAGTTGTGCGTATACAAAATATATGCACATATATGGAAGTTTCACATATATGGAAGATATTTGATATTGAAGATGTGCACATCTTTCACATATGTGTATATTTGTATATCTTCTGTATATGCACTTATTGAGTATATGTGCATATTTGGAAGTTGCAAATATATAATAGATGCGCATATACAGTAGATGTGTATATACGGAAGAGATGCACATATACAAAAGTTGCACATATACGAAAGAGATGCGCATATACAGAAGTTGTGCATATCTAGAGACTGTCATATATGCATGTTACAGAAGTTGCGCACAATTTCTGTATATGCACAACTTTTGTGTATGTGCATATACGAAAGTTGCACATATACAAATGAGATGCACATATATAGAAGATATGTGCATATACAAAATATATTCACATATTGAAGTTGTCCATATAAGGAAGATATGCATATATTTTGTATTCTGTATATGCACGCTTCCATATATGCATGAATATATAGAAGGTGCAAATATAAAAAAGTCATCTTATGTATGTTAACACCAAAAAATCATACACATATTTGTACAATCCAAAAGATGCCCAAAGTCATCCAACATAATGCACAAATGAATATTTTCTAGCTGAAGACATTGACAACCTTTAGTGAATTGCCTTCACCTCTGCAATTTTTTTCAAGTCAATTTAGATTACTTAATTACTCTACTAATCACAATTAGTAGGATAATTATATTATTTTTATTTGCAAATTATCACATAGATTAATTAGGGGGAAAAGTAAGTGGCCAAATTCCACACATATTTTTCAATCTATTTTGCTAGTTTTTGCAAATCACATAGCTTAATTAGTAAAGGAGTAAGTGGCCTATTATCCATAAATCTTATTACTAACCAAATCATTTCTTCATTTCATTAGTTTTGGGACTAGGGCCAAGTGTCACTACAAAAAGCAAGTAATATCTGCTTCCCTTGCATCTTGTAGGTGAACCTGGGCTAGCATATGAAAGCCTTCTTAACACACTTGTGTTTTCCACCTCCCTTTAGTCACACATAGTGTAGTAGGAGAAAGATTAAGCGACCCATTATCCAGACATCATTTATTTTTCATGCAAGGAATAATTGAATTCGAGTGTAATTAGGAGGATATTGTAACAGATCACCGAATATCCATATCTTATCACACTTTGCATGCTCACTTGATCACTTGCACACAATTACACATCACACACTAAGCTTCTATAAGCTTTGTATTAGAAGGCATCTAGTTTATGGAGCTTTTGATACTTAGTTTATTTTAGCCTACATCTCACACCCCAAAGAAAAGTAAGACCCTTAAAAGCTACCATAACTTGAACCAACTAAATTCCCCATAGGGGCCACTGAAGAATTTATAGTTCAAGTTAGGACCGTTGGGGGTAAGTAACCCATAAGCCACCATGGTCATGTTACATCTTTGAGACATAGAAATTTACTTTTTAGGGAGCTTAAAATCCTTCAATCATCCCACGGAAAATAATACCTAAGCATGGCAAGGACTCGATTCAGAGGGGGTTTGGCTTAGGTCCAATGTGTACGGTACTATTTGTTACTACCCAACTCGTCTAGTGCTCGATACTGGTAACTGACTACCAAGAAGCTAAAGACTTGAATGCTCATGTGGGATGAAGGTACTTTAGTGGTCAAAATATAGGGCATCCATCCCTATAGGTGGAGGTGTGGGCAACACTAAAGCTTCATCCGTTACCTTGGTTGATTCTTCGACTGCTAGAATGCATCACCAGTTCTTTCGGGACATTGCCCCAGTACCCATTAGAAGATATCTTCGCAAGGCCCAGTTATTTTGAGAGTGGCAAGGACGAATCATCTCCTTCCCTCATGTTGGAAAATCAGAAAGGCAGTAAATATTTTCTTGATCTTGATAATTACTTGTGATGTTTCTTATTATTATGATTCTTTATATCTTCTTTATTTAAATCATCAAGCAATTACCAAAAGCAACAACACATAAAACAATGAACACAACATGTAGGCACATGCCAAGGCAAAAGCCCCTCGAGGGGAAAACCCAGTCAAAGTAATTCTTCCTTTCAATAGTATTCTTTGAGACTCTTCTCCCTAGACCAAAACTAGATCTTCCATCCACACCAAGTTAGCCTCCATAATATTGACCTCTTCCCGACAACTTCGACTATGAAACAACTAACAACTTCCGAAAGCAGTCCAACTTGGAAGACTTTGATCTCCCAATCCAGAGCACAAAACAGAGAGAGACCACCACCAAAATTTCATTTTTCCTTGACTCCTTAGACTCACCCAAACTCACATTCACTTCGGCTTCCTGACAATAGACTTTTCCAGCTACCCACTTCACACTTTTGCCAAGAAACAAGATTTTCGCAATTTTTCATAATAGAGAGAATTCGAACTTGATGAGAAGTGATGCTCCAAATGAATTCGATGTCCTTCGTTTTATAGGCTTATTGTGGGGTCGAATAGGGTATGAGGTCATCTTGATCTTCCCTTAAGCCAACATGGTGTGTGTTAGCGCTTGAAATTTCACCTCAGGCTGAGAAAGGTAAACCTCAAGGCAACATCAAACCACTTAGCCTCGTAGCTAGCCCTACGGGGCAAGAGAGGGCTCTCTCCGGTCTATCTCGGTAAAGATCTTCAATTGGTGAGATGACCAATAGGGTAACACTGATTTTAGGCTAGTAAACTGATCAAAAGGGTTGATTTGGGGTTTTTAGGGTTTTTGGTGGCAAATTGAGGAGATGGCAATTTTGGGTGCGGGGATTGGACACAGTTTCTGCAGGGGGTTCTTTGGGGCGAGGTAGGAGACAGTATTGATGCCTTTGATTGAGGTGGATGATTAAGAATGACAGATGAGGAGTTAAGGAGAGCAAACAATAACTTTGAATTCTCCTTAAACAGTAGAAAACATTGAAATTAAACAAACTTAAAAGCAGAGCATGACAGTCATGAGTTCTACTTTAACACTTCATTTGCTTAATGTGCAGAAGGAAAGAAAGGAAATGATTCACATAACACACTTAAAAGTACATATAGAAACACACCATCAATACATGTAACCACAAGAATCCCAAAAAGGACTGCAAAACCCTGGTCTTCCTTTGCCAAAAATTGCAGAGATACAATGAATAATACAATAAGAGCTTCTCCCTCAAGAGTCCAACCTTCCAACCCCTGAAAATGACTAAGAAAATACATAATATAGGCAAGCTAACACCTTTCCTTGCCTCTAGGGGTCGAGCTCATCCTTCTAGGAGCTGTTTCAACCAATTCTAAACTGAGCACTAAAATCTAGGCAGTCAAAACAACTTGCCTCTATAAGCTAGGAAACTAATTCATTCATTTAATTTTCACCTATCTCATGAATGAATCTTCTAGAAGAGATACATAAGTGTAAAAGTGTCATAAAATTACATTATTTACATCAAGGAGGATAACAATCCACTCCAAAAAGTCAAACATGGTCAAAACTGCGTTTTTCCGAGCTGTACAGTGAAATTTTGAGAAATTTCCTGATAGGTCGCACGCCTCTGCCTGACGGGTCGCGCGCCTTTGAGGGAACTTTTGGGGAACTTCCAGGTGTCCAAATTGGGCAAGAGTAGGCTTGTTGGAAAGGTATGTGAGTCTACTTTCCAACCCAATGGGAATTTCTAAATTTGGTTGTCATTTGCCCCTCCAAAATTGCAATCTCCCAAGACTGCTTTCTGTGTCTCAAAAATGTGGCAGAAAGTCATTTTTTGCTTGTTTTTTGACCTTCTGGAGGCCCAAAACTTCATAAAATCTCTTGGCAATGGATGAGCATGTGTAAATTTTCATGAAAAATCTGGAAATGCTGATTTTTTGCAAAATGGTGTTGCCAAGATGAAGGGTCGCGCGGGGGGTGAGACCCGTTAATGGAGAAAACTTGTAAATTGCCTGAAAAAACCAAAATTTACCCAAAATGCTCAAAATTTCTTGGGATTTGTGCTGTGGCTAGGCTATTTAGTGCCTTGGTCCTTCAGTGAGGCCTCAGCCAAGATATGGAGGGGATCGGGCCTCTTTCTCCTTTTTTGTGCCTTGGCCAACCGCCTTTGGAACATCTTCATCTTTGCCTTGCACATGTGCATTCTCGCCCAATAATGGTTCTTCATGTTTCTCAACATCTTCTTATCTTGGTTGGCCTTAGCCAACAACCTCTCCAAGTGAGCATTGAGCTGGATAAGCATGGAATCTCGCTCGGCGGGCAATAGATCACCGGGTCTTCTTCGATTCAAGTTGCGGTCACTACGAATCCTCCACAACTCATCAAGAGCTTGCTCATCCTCCAACTGTTTGTTGCACTGCTCTAGATATGAGATTGTCCATTGTGCCCCCTCTAATCTCCTCTGCAATGCATCATTTTCAGCTCTAAGGTGCTGAATGATCTCCTTTGACTCTCGGCTAGGAGAACTGACATCAAGATCAATAAGCTCGATAACTGGAACACCTGATGGCCCCTCATCAATCTTGGGCTGCTTGCCCCTCTGTGCTGCCTGTGCTGCTGAAGAAAGCGAGGCCCCTTCCACCTGCTGTGGAGATAACACTCGCTGAGCTGATGAAGAAGGCGAGACCCCTTCCACATGCTGTGGAGAAAGTATTCGCCGAGCTGCTGCAAATAAGGCCCTCTGGCCTCTCTGATAAGTAACCAAAGGTGAGGAGCTGACATGTCTAGTGACGGGGATGTCATGTTGCTGTGATGGATCTCCCTCCTCGTGAATAACCTCAGGATGTGGCAGTGGTGGTGCTGTGAAAATCTCACGAGAGATGAACTCCTCCCATGAGATGCCCTGCTGAGCCAACTGATGTAATACTACAAGCTGAATCAAACTATAATGGTAAAGGCTCCTATACTGCTGTGCCGGGCTCTTCCTCTGCATCATGGACACCATCCTCTCAATGTTTTGATAGAAGAAAACAGGGATGTTCATCATCCGTACCCATGTGAAGTGCATCAATAGGCGAATATGGTACGAATATACCTGTGAAAATCTTCCCTCACAGGTAAAATAGAGCATGATGAGCCTCATCATGGGAGCATACTCACTCCTGAGAAATCTGAAGGGAAACACTCCTGTCAAGTGTCTCATGAGTGTTGGTCTAATGAAAGGCTCAAAATGAACACTGTCCAACACCTTGCGCTTATTCCATACTTCTCTGACATTAGGTATCCCTGTGGCCTGTGCAATCATCTCGGGTGTCAATGTAAAGTCCACCCTGGCAAGGTTGACATGTCCATCATGCAAATGTAAAACAAATAGGCGAGCCAACTCTCTGTGGTGCTGAATCCGAGAGATCCTCTCGCAAAACTCATAGCAAGACATGTACTGGAAACATGAAACTGCCATGGGACAAGCCTGTAAATCTGCCAAAGAAGTGGGCTCCTCTCTCTTATGATGACCACCCTTTCCACCCTTATGAGGCCTCCTCTGTACCTCAATCTCTAAAGCTAATGCCTGGTCATCACTCTGCTCATAGGTTTCGGTTTCTGACATTGTTTAAGGAGCAGAGTGGCCAAAATGTACTGCTGTTTCTACCTTGTAAAATGCTGATTTATATGCTGTTTCAAGGGGACAAGGAGCACGAGGGGAATGTTAGGGGAGGGACACCTTTAAAGGGAAAATGGGAATAAATATATAAAACAGGGATTTTAGGGAAAAAACATTGCAAAATCATTGCATATGCATCATTATACAAATTTATTTACATGGATATTATGAGAGGTAGGGTTAGGGTTTGATTTTTATTTCTTAGGGAAAAGGGGTAGAGTTTAGGTTTCTTTCACAAATTTGGAAAGGAAATTTACATGGAATGACAAGGAATAAGAAATGGGAAATGGGGAGAAAATGATAACAAGGGGATACCTTAAAACAACATATAAACCCAAGCCATTTTTACAACTTTAAACCAAAGCAAAGTGGAGCTTTTCATTTGCAAATGAAGGCCTTTGAGAATGCAATCATGATTTCCTTTAACCATGGCAAGCAAGAATTGTTTAAGATTGAGGGCCTACCTTACGAAGTTTGGCGATTTGTGGCTCCTTGGTGAATTTGCAGGCAGTTTTACAAAGAGGGCGCTGACGGGTCGCGCGCCTCACCCAACGGGTCGCGCGCCTCTGACGGGTCGCGCCCGTTATAATTTTGCACTGGCGGAGGGCGCTCAACGGGTCGCGCGCCACTGACGGGTCGCGCGCCTGGTTCAACGGGTCGCGCGCCTGTCCAGCTCACAAATTTCGCCCAATCTCTCTTGCAATCACTTGCTTTATGATTTAGATGCACAATGAGGCTCGATGGAGGGAGATTGGGACTTTTATAACCTTATTTGAATTAATTTCATGCCCAAACCCACTTTACAATGTTTTTCCTTGACACTTTATAAACTTGACTTTTTGGTTTCCTTTTGTCCTGAAATTGACTGATTTGATGCTTTTGCTCGATACTTTTTGCAGGGATATCATCTGAGGGATCTTGGCAAGGGAGCTAGGGTTATATGCTGTCCTTGGAAGCTTTTTGAAATTTCATCACTTTTTACAAAAATTTGAAAAATGACCTTGGCTTTAAAAACAGGGTTTTTAAATCCAAGGTGAAAATTAACTGTACAAGATAGAAATTTGCAAAGAAAAATTTTGAAAATCATCTCTCTGGCTTGCTGAGCACTTATTGACCTTCAGAGACATGACCTTGAAGACAAACTTGACCAAAACCCTAGACCTAGAATTTTGACTTCAAGACAAGACAAGTAAGCTTTTAAAAGAGTTTAAGGACTGAAACAACTTTGATCCAGCAATGCCAAGAGGGGGACAAAAACACCAGCTCCTCCATCAGGGTTATGGCATGCCTAATGGAATGCAAAAATTGACACTGATGAGACACCTACTTATGCAAATGCAAAGAGTTTTGATCGCTGATGGAGGGCTACTAGACTGACTCTAACATTGGCTCCAATGGGGATGGTAGCTCCTTGGAGGTGCCAAGAACGTCAGACCTCTGGGAAAGCAGACCAATGTCTTATCTATTGGGCAATGGAGTCAAAAACTCAAACTACAATGCATGACTGAAAACCGACACAAACTAACTTAACAACAAGACTGAAAATTGACTCACAAAGGACTTATGACTCAACTAAAAACTGACTCGATACTTAAACACAATCGACCAACTGAAAATGATGCTCAAAGGGGAGCTTATTCATCATAACCTACTCTAACAGTTTCATTCATCACCTGATCAAGTGAAATGAAACAACCAATGCAACCAAGTAAGTATCTTGTCTGCTGTTCAAAGTCTCCGCAAGTTCTCGCTTATGAACAATAAGAGAGAACTACTGAAAGGCAACTCCCATGACAACTTAGAAACATATCCGTTGAAAGATATGAATTCTCTATCCGCCTCCAAAAACACTGCATAAGGATCTTGAAATTCAAGCAAACTGGAACTTAGCTCATCTAATGGATTACTTCTCGTTTCCTCATATCATGAATGCAACCTTTGATCTGAGCCTTGTGACGAGACCTCTGCTAAAAATGACAAAGAAATCGGCTGCCGGATCAAATTTGTATCAATACACGTTTCAAGCTCACCTGTAATCAATGGAAATAGACTTTGACTGCAAACCTCATCCAAAACATCAGCTATTGGATCATGAAAAACTTGAAAAGACTGCTGCAATGTATCCATTGAAAATGTATGACATCCTTCTAGCTGTTCATCTTTTTCTTGAGAGATTTTACGAGAATTCAACCTTATAAACTGAAATGCTTCGAAACAAAAGGGTATAGAATATTCCTGCATCATCAAATCATGTATTTCGTCTTCCACAACTTCATCTGTAATGTGTCCTTCAATTTCATTTAGTGGCTGTAAATATGATGCTACAGGCTGCTCAAGAATTTTGTTATCTGTCTCATCCTCAACATTAACACTGAGAGATTACTGATTTGTTATAGGCTGTTCATTTGAAGATTTACTATGCAATCCACCCTTCAAAAACTGAAATGATTCAAAACAGAATGGTACGGAGTCACCTTGAATCATTATATCATGTGTGTCCACTTCTAAGTCTTCAGCTGCAACTTAACAATCAATGGCTTCCGGGGGTTGCAAATCTGAATATGTAAAGTCTTGAACAAAATTTTCATTGCTCTCAAGATGATTCAAATCAAGACTTGTTGACATTTGATTTCTGATTGCATGGTAGTTATCTCTGATGAACTGAAACGAATCAAAACAAAAAGGCAAATATCCTTCACTTACTTCAAACTTTGCTGCACTTTCCTCGTCAATGTCATAGCTGATATGTGATGGTTGAACATTGTTTTCAAACTGCTGAAAATGAACTTCCTCCACCCACAAACTAACTGCTTGTTTGATTGCAAGATTAGCTGCTGTTTGGAGAACATAATCATCATCATACTGATCATACTGAGGCAAATCATCGGTATAAAACATATCATCAAGCATGCAGGTCATATCAACAGTTCTTTCTTCGCCAAGGTGATCTACAAAACAATCATTATCAGATCTATGACAACTAGGATAAGAAACAAAATGTTTTGGATCAGCAACTTGTTCTTCTTCAATCAGTGAGCCATGGGTTGAACATCATAATCATCCCTTGCGGTGACCTTCTCCATCATCTTTTCCACTGCACATACCAAAATGTCAAGCTTTACCTCTAGAGATGTTGATTTGGCCGGATCTATGTTTCTAATCTCTTCTTCTTTCAACCTTGCCCTTCGGATCAGCAAGTGAGCTTCTACATTTACTGCACTGTTTTGCATCTCGTGAAGTGTTGCAATATCCCTTTCTCTCAGCTGAAACTCCATCTCCGGATCAAAGGCACCCGTATAGTGCAAGAGAGCCGATCTAGGAGAAGGCCTTATATCAACTGGCATCGAATAATAAACTTGATTAAATCTGGCTGAAAACTGTTGTACTGTCTCCCCTGGTAGTCTTTTCAGTTGGTTATACTCTTCTACAATCAACAAAAGGTTCTGTCCGATCATCCACCTGTTGAGAAAAACTTTGACAAACTGCTGGAAATCTGAGATGCTTGCATCAGGTAGGGCTTTGAACCAACTCTTCACTTTGGCTTGCAAAGAAAGAGCAAAGAACCTTATACTAACATCTTCTTCATCAACTTCAAAAAGATCTAGAAAATTCTCAAAATTCTGCACATGTTGCTCAGTGTTGACATTCTTACTTTCACCATCAAACCTCGGCAAGTATAGATCATAGTTTTTGGGGAAAGCATGGAGAACAGAAGGTAAAACAAGAGGTTTATACCGATCTGGAATTTTACAAGGTGTATGGGTATGTACAGCAGGTATAGAATCAGACTTGGTCTCTTGAGGCTCATCAATTTGAAGATGGTCATCACAAAATTCGGAAAAAGGATCCTGATCAAGCTCAAAGGCATGCAAATCTTTGGTATTCACAATCTTCAAAGGGAAAGAATCAAATGCAGGCCGAGGATCTCTTCTCAAATACAATATACTTTGCAAAGCCTTCTTGACATTCTTGGGAAAAGAGAAGAAATAATTTATGACAAAGAACAACGTGTCTTGGATGAAATTCCAACTTGAATACCTGATCTGTCCATGTTGTCCTTTCATGTTTTTGCTGGTTGGGATCATCCTCCAGTGGAGTCTTTGGATCTGATCTTGAAAATGATTTAGAGTCGCCAAGTGAATGATTTCAGCCGTTCAAGTGTCTGATCGTTGTCCACAATCAACAATCATATCTGAACTTGATACATGTACTAGGGTAAAATGCAAATGAAGTGCTGTATCCACAAGCTCACGGAGATTGACTGAAGCAGCGTTTATCTACTTCCGCTTATGCAAAGCAAAAGCGTTTTGAAGGCTACCTGGCATAACTTCAGGCTCCGTCTAAGACTTATGAAACCAACACTTCAATCAACAAACAAGTTTGTTCTCCCCAGTATGGTCACCAATATGTTAGCGCTTGAAATTTCACCTCAGGCTGAGAAAGGTAAACCTCAAGGCAACATCAAACCACTTAGCCTCGTAGCTAGCCCTACGGGGCAGGAGAGGGCTCTCTCCGGTCTATCTCGGTAAAGATCTTCAATTGGTGAGATGAACAATAGGGTAACACTGATTTTAGGCTAGTAAACTGATCAAAAGGGTTGATTTGGGGTTTTTAGGGTTTTTGGTGGCAAATTGAGGAGATGGCAATTTTGGGTGCGGGGATTGGACACAGTTTCTGCAGGGGGTTCTTTGGGGCGAGGTAGGAGACAGTATTGATGCCTTTGATTGAGGTGGATGATTAAGAATGACAGATGAGGAGTTAAGGAGAGCAAACAATAACTTTGAATTCTCCTTAAACAGTAGAAAACATTGAAATTAAACAAACTTAAAAGCAGAGCATGACAGTCATGAGTTCTACTTTAACACTTCATTTGCTTAATGTGCAGAAGGAAAGAAAGGAAATGATTCACATAACACACTTACAAGTACATAGAGAAACACACCATCAATACATGTAACCACAAGAATCCCAAAAAGGACTGCAAAACCCTGGTCTTCCTTTGCCAAAAATTGCAGAGATACAATGAATAATACAATAAGAGCTTCTCCCTCAAGAGTCCAACCTTCCAACCCCTGAAAATGACTAAGAAAATACATAATATAGGCATGCTAACACCTTTCCTTGCCTCTAGGGGTCGAGCTCATCCTTCTAGGAGCTGTTTCAACCAATTCTAAACTGAGCACTAAAATCTAGGCAGTCAAAACAACTTGCCTCTATAAGCTAGGAAACCAATTCATTCATTTAATTTTCACCTATCTCATGAATGAATCTTCTAGAAGAGATACATAAGTGTAAAAGTGTCATAAAATTACAGTATTTACATCAAGGAGGATAACAATCCACTCCAAAAAGTCAAACATGGTCAAAACTGCGTTTTTTCGAGCTGTACAGTGAAATTTTGAGAAATTTGCCTGATAGGTCGCGTGCCTCTGCCTGACGGGTCGCGCACCTTTGAGGGAACTTTTGGGGCACTTTCAGGTGTCCAAATTGGGCAAGAGTAGGCTTGTTGGAAAGGTCTGTGAGTCTACTTTCCAACCCAACAAGAATTTCTGAATTTGGTTGTCATTTTCCCCTCCAAAATTGAAATCTCCCAAGACTGCTTTCTGTGTCTAAAAAATGTGGCAGAAAGTCATTTTTCGCTTGTTTTTTGACCTTCTGGAGGCCCAAAACTTCATAAAATCTCTTGGCAATGGATGAGCATGTGTAAATTTTCATGACAAATTTGGAAATGCTGAGTTTTTGCAAAATGGAGTTGCCAAGATGAAGGGTCGCGCGGGGGGTGAGACCCGTTAATGGAGAAAACCTGTAAATTGCCTGAAAAAACCAAAATTTACCCAAAATGCTCAAAATTTCTTGGGATTTGTGCTGTGGCTAGGCTATTTAGTGCCTTGGTCCTTCAGTGAGGCCTCGGCCAAGATATGGAGGGGATCGGGCCTCTTTCTCCTTTTTTGTGCCTTGGCCAACCGCCTTTGGAACATCTTCATCTTTGCCTTGCACACGTGCATTCTCGCCCAATAATGGTTCTTCATGTTTCTCAACATATTCTTATCTTGGTTGGCCTTAGCCAACAACCTCTCCAAGTGAGCATTGAGCTGAATAAGCATGGACTCTCGCTCAGCGGGCAATAGATCACCGGGTCTTCTTCGATTCAAGTTGCGGTCACTACGAATCCTCCACAACTCATCAAGAGCTTGCTCATCCTCCAACTGTTTGTTGCGCTGCTCTAGATATGAGATTGTCCATTGTGCCCCCTCTAATCTCCTCTGCAATGCATCATTTTCAGCTCTAAGGTGCTGAATGATCTCCTTTGACTCTCGGCTAGGAGAACTGACATCAAGATCAATAAGCTCGATAGCTGGAACACCTGATGGCCCCTCATCAATCTTGGGCTGCTTGCCCCTCTGTACTACCTGTGCAGCTGAAGAAAGCGAGGCCCCTTCCACCTGCTGTGGAGATAACACTCGCTGAGCTGATGAAGAAGGCGAGACCCCTTCCACATGCTGTGGAGAAAGTATTCGCCGAGCTGCTGCAAATAAGGCCCTCTGGCCTCTCTGATAAGTAACCAAAGGTGAGGAGCTGACATGTCTAGTGACGGGGATGTCATGCTGCTGTGATGGTTCTCCCTCCTCGTGAATAACCTCAGGATGTGGCGGTGGTGGTGCTGTGAAAAGCTCACGAGAGATGAACTCCTCCCATGAGATGCCCTGCTGAGCCAACTGATGTAATACTACAAGCTGAATCAAACCATAATGGTAAAGGCTCCTATACTGCTGTGCCGGGCTCTTCCTCTGCATCATGGACACCATCCTCTCAATGTTCTGATAGAAGAAAACAGGGATCTTCATCATCCGTACCCGTGTGAAGTGCATCAATAGGCGAATATGGTACGAATATACCTGTGAAAATATGCCCTCACAGGTAAAATAGAGCATGATGAGCCTCATCATGGGAGCATACTCATTCCTGAGAAATCTGAAGGGAAACACTCCTGTCAAGTGTCTCATGAGTGCTGGTCTAATGAAAGGCTCAAAATGAACACTGTCCAACACCTTGCGCTTATTCCATACTTCTCCGACATTAGGTATCCCTGTGGCCTGTGCAATCATCTCGGGTGTCAATGTAAAGTCCACCCCGGCAAGGTTGACATGTCCATCATGCAAATGTAAAACAAATAGGCGAGCCAACTCTCTGTGGTGCTGAATCCGAGAGATCCTCTCGCAAAACTCATAGCAAGACATGTACTGGAAACATGAAACTGCCATGGGACAAGCCTGTAAATCTGCCAAAGAAGTGGGCTCCTCTCTCTTATGATGACCACCCTTTCCACCCTTATGAGGCCTCCTCTGTACCTCAATCTCTGAAGCTGATGCCTGGTCATCACTCTGCTCATAGGTTTCGGTTTCTGACATTGTTTAAGGAGCAGAGTGGCCAAAATGTACTGCTGTTTCTACCTTGTAAAATGCTGATTTATATGCTGTTTCAAGGGGACAAGGAGCACGAGGGAAATGTTAGGGGAGGGACACCTTTAAAGGGGAAATGGGAATAAATATATAAAACAGGGATTTTAGGGAAAAAACATTGCAAAATCATTGCATATGCATCATTATACAAATTTATTTACATGGATATTATGATAGGTAGGGTTAGGGTTTGATTTTTATTTCTTAGGGAAAAGGGGTAGAGTTTAGGTTTCTTTCACAAATTTGGAAAGGAAATTTACATGGAATGACAAGGAATAAGAAATGGGAAATGGGGAGAAAATGATAACAAGGGGATACCTTAAAACAACATATAAACCCAAGCCATTTTTACAACTTTAAACCAAAGCAAAGTGGAGATTTTCATTTGCAAATGAAGGCCTTTGAGAATGCAATCATGATTTCCTTTAACCATGGCAAGCAAGAATTGTTTAAGATTGAGGGCCTACCTTACGAAGTTTGGCGATTTATGGCTCCTTGGTGAATTTGAAGGCAGTTTTACAAAGAGGGCGCTGACGGGTCGCGCGCCTCACCCAACGGGTCGCGCCCGTTATAATTTTGCACTGGCGGAGGGCGCTCAACGGGTCGCGTGCCACTGACGGGTCGCGCGCCTGGTTCAACGGGTCGCGCGCCTGTCCAGCTCACAAATTTCGCCCAACCTCTCTTGCAATCACTTGCTCTATGATTTAGATGCACAATGAGGCTCGATGGAGGGAGATTGGGACTTTTATAACCTTATTTGAATTAATTTCATGCCCAAACCCACTTTACAATGTTTTTCCTTGACACTTTATAAACTTGACTTTTTGGTTTCCTTTTGTCCTGAAATTGACTGATTTGATGCTTTTGCTCGATACTTTTTGCAGGGATATCATCTGAGGGATCTTGGCAAGGAGCCAGGGTTATATGCTGTCCTTGGAAGCCTTTTGAAATTTCATCACTTTTTACAAAAATTTGAAAAATGACCTTGGCTTTAAAAACAGGGTTTTTAAATCCAAGGTGAAAATTAACTGTACAAGATAGAAATTTGCGAAGAAACATTTTGAAAATCATCCCTCTGGCTTGCTGAGCACTTATTGACCTTCAGAGACATGACCTTGAAGACAAACTTGACCAAAACCCTAGACCTAGAATTTTGACTTCAAGACAAGACAAGTAAGCTTTTAAAAGAGTTTAAGGACTGAAACAACTTTGATACAGCAATGCCAAGAGGGGGACAAAAACACCAGCTCCTCCATCAGGGTTATGGCATGCCTAATGGAATGCAAAAATTGACACTGATGAGACACCTACTTATGCAAATGCAAAGAGTTTTTATCGCTGATGGAGGGCTACTAGACCGACTCTAACAGTGTGGAGGTTACATAATTCATATTTGAATTAATACTTAACCTTTTTACATGATTCTAAAGCCCAAGAAGGGTCTCTTTGAATGTATAATAATTCTATAGACTCAGAATAAAACCTAGAAGTCCTTAATGGGGACTTTGACCTAAAACATGGTGACCTAAGCATGAAACTCATGCTTTAATAAGTCACAATAATAATAATAATAATTCTTTTCTTTATTCTTTTGACAAGTACATTACATAATGATTCAAGTACATTATGAAGACCGAACATAGTTAATTTTTCCAACACTCCCTCTTAACTAGGGAGGTATTCATAATGTACATATACAATGGAAGATCTCAAACTATATGAATCGTGAAGAAGTTTAGGCATCACAATGCCATGGATAAGATTCCTAACTAGGGAAATCTATCCAAATAGTCACTCAACAATTTAGGCATTGCAATGCCATGGACTAGATTCCTAACCAGGGAAATCTAACTAGGTGGGACTAAGATGGACTCAAGCTTTCATCCCCTCTAGGTACCATTAGGCTTTCTTTCTAACCATCAACCCAAAATCCAGGTGTGTGTCAGAGCTCAATGACTAATGCCACCTTTCCAACTTTGGGATCCAGACATCAACACTGAGTTCCAGCCAGATGTCTGCTTAGGAAATGTTTCACTCGCAAATCCGCAATGCTTCTTGATTCAGCAGATTAGGAGTGTCCATTTTCTCCCAATCAAACTGATTGGTAACCAACATGCTATCAAATCCTTCGAGAGATCCACCTGTACAAACACAACCCCAATCAATAATATAATTTGAAACACAAACCTCCAGGGTCTTCCAAGAAATAGATGTTGCTTCTCAATTTTCCATAGTAGGACTATCAACTGAATCTTTGACAGAAGATTCCTGAATCATACATTTTTCCTCCTACTTCATATGAAACAACATGTTCTTTAATTGGATCCTGCTTTCCTTCTTACAGAAGAACCTCAAAAATGCATTCTCTAATTTCCTTTTCCTGCTCATGGCCTTCAGTCAATATTATGGTTGTTAGTCCTGGTCTAGTGTATGACACATGAAGCAGAGAACCATATATGTCACTCCCTTTCAACCAGGAAGCACCTCTTTATCCAAACTCCCTCTTAATCTTAGGGAGATTTTTTCTATTCATGCTTCCTGTGGGAGATCGACCTTTTCTTTTTCGACATCAGATAATATTTTGTGGCTTCCAAACATTTGACCAGTCATTATCAACCCCATCATGCTTATCACATCAATGAGAATCTTCACAGAGTTGAAGATTGTGTACCTGCACAACTTCAATAACAAGTACAACCAAAACCATAGAAGCATGATGTTAGCCATATCAAAATCACAGAAGCATTTCAACTTTATACATATGAAGTACCAAAACTCAATTATAAACAAGAGACATATACTCTTCAACATCTTTGATAGGGACTTTTGTTATACAACCTAGACTATTTCATTCATTCCATCTAGGGTTTCAATGTGTCTTCCAAAGGTAAGACATACCTTACGAAAACATATAGAAAACCCTAGAAATAATTCAAACAAATATATATCTATAAAGTATCTAACAACTTTTCGAAATACATATGTTAGACTTCTCACTAAGGATTCATATAAATCCTATATTTCATAAAAACAAATTAATCAAAGTCAATCACAGCTTAGTCATTAACTTGACCAACTTCTGCTAGGGTTATTTCCAAAGCCCTAGATTTTCAATCAACTATCAAACAGTCAATAACATGATCAACTACTACTAGGGTTAGTTGCAAACCCTAGATTTCCAAGAAATCATCAATCTCAACCAAAAATTCAAATTTCAACAAATATCTCACACATATCAAGTTAACATTCATCAGAGATTTCCACTTCAATTAATGTTCAACTTCAAAAACCTATAATTCACAAGTTCATCAAACTTTATACAAATCTCAAATTATCATATCCTAGATATTTTTACTTTGACTACGATTTAATTCCAAAACCTTAGAATTCCATTTTCACAATCTCAACAATCATTACATACATAGATCTCAGATTGTTACCTTTCACACTAGACAATGCCACTACTAGGATTTAACTGCAAAACCCTAGATTTTCATTTCCAACAATCACTTAATAGATTTCGGATTGTTATATCACACACATTAGACCAAAAGGACATATCTCTATATGCCTAGATTTCATCACTATCAAAATAAATTTCATATCATGAGATAGTCAAACCCAACTTCACAAATATCAATAACTGTTAAACACACAAACATATTGATCGTACTAGGTTTTGATCTGACAAACACACACCTACCAAGGAAGTCATTTCTAAGCTGATATAAGGGTCTTTGTAACACATTCCACCAAACCCCAATGAGTTAGAGTTCCAATGGATAATCACACATTACACCAAACCCTAATGCGCTAGGGTTCCAATGTAGAAACATAACAAACCCAACATTACCAAAAATTCAAAGATTCGAGATTTTAGATCTCATAATTTAACAAGTTAGGATTTCCAAATCACTCCAAAATCCCAAACAAACCATCAACAATAAATATTTCAACTAGCATTTCACAATATCCCTAATCATATTAGGGTTACATACATTCCTTTATCATTGATTCTTTTCATGGAACTTCTCCTTGTCAAAGTACCTCATTCACTACCCCCCAAGGGAGGCTCGATAACTCCCCTCTTGGGAGTCCACGTGACACTCACCAGGGCATCCTCATTAGGGAACCCACATTCATATAGTTGTCCAAAATCGTTTCGCAATGGAGGAAAACTTGCAACTCTCGTTTTTAACTTCTTTAAACCTTCTTGATTTAAGCAAGCTAACTAATGACTCGATTGCGCATGACCAAAATTGACTATCCATGCCCACCAAGCTCCCTTCAAGCATTCCAAAATTTGAAGGGAAGTAGGGAGAAGACCCAGGAAACCATGTCATGACTTTTCACCTGTGGTGTTCATCCAATAGTATCACCGCTGATACTATTTGATTACAACTATTTCAACACACCCTTACTGAGCCAACATAAAAATGGTATATTGACCAACCTTTTGCATCACATGGAAGCTTTAGTTCCCTAGCTATAACATTCCTCACATTCTTCTAGCTCCTAGTCCATCACGACTTAGGCCTGAAAATCTTCACCCACTTCAAACAAACACCTGCTACACACATATCAGATAATAAAAGCACTTCTTTCCACAGTAGGCGCAATTGACCCTTCTGATTCACATTTGATGGCTTTCAATTTTGATAATGCTACACCACAAATCTATATATAGTTGCTTTCTAGATCCCGGTCACTATCTAGAACATCACCATCCATCAATGCATTGTGAGTCGTGGTCTTTTGTGGACACCTTTGCTCCACTGCTACCTACCCCAGTTGCAACTAGTTGAACATTGTTGATTGGTTATCTTACTATTCAAACTATGTCTAGTCTAGGAATCCCAACTACACCTATTATGGGTGGTGTTCAACATTTTCCTACCCCTACTCCTTTCATATCGGCTCCTCGACCTTCAGTTATCACCCCTTTGGGTGCTATTAGTTTGACTACCTTCAACAATCCATTTGGTTGGAACCCTCTGCTTAGTTTTAACCCCCAAACGATTTCAGATGGGGTCAATGTTTTTGGTATGCACATACCTATTAGGGGCATTCTTGTCCCTATTCATCCTATGGTACGATCTACGTAACCACTCCTCCCACATTTAACTAGTAACTCAACCCACAGCCATAAGGAACCTGAGCACCAATGAGAAACAACAAATAGGAAAGCCCGCAACACATGGTTATCTAGGAAATGGCAAGGCAAGGCTAAAACCATTGTCTATCCAAGAAATCCTCCATGTCAATGACAGATCATAACAAAGAAACCACATGCATCTACCATGCATTAAAGAAATCATACATGCAACTTGTTACATGCAAAGCAATTCAACTGTAGTTGTTGATCGACTTGTTCCCTTGCACTTTCTTGCCTTCCTTCGCCTTCTTTCTCCAAATACAAAGTATGCCAAGAAGCTCCAAGAGTACTCCAAGAAACCTCTAGGTGTGCAAGAGTATAATGAGAGAATAGATAGAGAGCTCTAAAAATAAACTAACAAAAGGTTGTGAACTGGTCCTCAGAGTCCTTTTTATCACTGAGGCCTCTATTTTCTTCATTTTCCTCTATTTTTTCTTCAATTTCCTCCTCATGAAATTTTGTACATGTGTGATTTTGTAATTTCACAAAGATATATCAACATACATATCTAGAAGCCACACATGTAGATGATGGAGCACATATAGGAAAATATTTATAAAAGATTATTGTCATATTTATTGTTCTCCTGATACTTCAAATTTTTATAGGTACTCTAAAAATGGGAAAGTGGGATGAAATTATGGAGTTGGACACTGAAGACCCATAAGATATGATATAATTTTCTGCTAAAGATCTAACATGGAACGCAATTGAAGGGGATCAAATAGCTATTATTACTTATAGTTGACTGGCAGATTTCATAAATGGAGAGAAATCAGATGAAGATGCTCCCACTCAATTTTTTGTTAATATGAATCAATCTAAAAGAGTGGAGCATGTCAAATGTGCTCACATTAACATATATATCAAATATACCATGTGAGTCTTTATTTGTTCAAATTAATTAGATACATTTAATTCCAGTTCAAATGAAGTCAAAATATGCTGACATGTTTTCTAATTTCTTATCATTGTTTTTATTTACTTATTGGTGTGCATATGGTCTTGAGTCGACATGTAGAGACAAACGTGATGAAAATACAAAGAATCCAAAAGGATCAACAAACAAAAAACACAGTCCACGCCAAAGCATAAAAGTTGGTTGTAGATGTCACTTCACCATGCATCGTCTTTTTGTGCATCCAAATGATGCTATTATAACATACACTGTGTAGACGTTTTGATAAATCTGGTGCTTTTTGTCATGGAAAGAGTGCAGTGGGAAGACCTCAAATGTTCAAGTATGCACCACATATATCCTTCAATTTACGAGCTAGTGTGAAAATGATGGTTGAAGATGGTTTTAATGTCACAATGGTTTGGGACAAATTAATGTTTGATATGGAGAACCAATCTGGCGAGTTATTCACAGGGGTGGGTCGGGACACTTTAATGACAAGGATGGATATCTCTAACATTTACAATAATATTAGAGAAAAATAATGTATGAAGGATAACAATGATCCAACAAGTGTTGAGTCTTGGTACAATCAGTTTCCAGATAGTTTCTTTTTCTATCAAAAACAAGATATTGTGCAAAATATACCATTTATTATAGGAATACAAACACATTGGATGTGTTCCATGATTGTGACACATTCACACAACAATGCAATGTCAATGGATTCTACATTTAGTATGAGTATGTATGGGGTTCGTATTATCAATCTTTTGATTCCTATAGTGAACAAAAGGAAGTATTTTTTGTTGAGCATAATACTTATAATAATGTGTTTTGAATGTAGTATCAACTTTATACCTTAATCACATTCCACAAACATCGTAATGGTATCCTAATGGCTTGGGTTATTTCTTCACGCAATACCACAGATGATATTAAAAAATGGTTGCCAGCTTTATTTGCAATGGGAATGAAAGAGCGTCTAAATTGGAATGTAAAATCATTTATCATAGATGATGTTGTTGCTGAGATTCAAGCATGAAGTTACCATATTTATTTTTACAAAAGAAACATGAAAAACATATTTCATTCATAATTTACTCTATTCTAATGTTGTATCATTCAGGTGTCTAACTAATTCCTTCATCCTATTATGTGTATGGCACGTCCATCGAGCATGGGTGAAAAATGTTGGAAACAAAATAAAGACAAAGAAAACAGAGTCTGCGTTTTACGTGCTTAAGGGAAAATCATGCACTCATGCACGGATGACGAGTCGGTACGAAAAGTTGTTGCAAAATATTTTTTGATTTTAGTGAAGAGGAACATTTTTTGAAATATTTTGACACCACTTGGCTATCTAATGATAAAATATGTAAGTGTTATGCAACATCATATCATGACTATTACTTTGTAATTGAATGTTTTTAGCTATTGTCTTTTAGTTGACAATAATTTTTGGTCATTACCTTTTCCAGATATGGGGGCAAAAGCTTATCAGAAGTTTCCACATTCTAATCAAGACACAAATAATGCAATTGAGTCCTACCATATGCATCTAAAATATAGACACTTATATGAGGCAAATAACGCCTGCCACAAACGTGTGGATTGGCTAATATTTGTGTTGTTGAAAAAAGTTGAACTTTATTATATTCACAATCAACGTTTAAAAGAAGTAGGAGTTATAAGGCCTACAAAGTGTAAAAAACAAGAGACTCTCTCAAAGTCTAGAGCAATTCAAATATGAGATGAAGATTGTTAGCATAATCCTAAGAGTATAAATGAATTTATTGTTCGTAGCCAAAATAAGGATACTCCTCATACCTGGTATAATGTCATATACACAGGGTCTGAGTTTAGTTTTTTTAGTTGTGATTGGGCATTGAATGGAAATGTTTGTAGGCATATCTTCAAAGTTCAAATGTGGGCCAGTGAACATGGTTTGGACTTTACAAGTTGCCAAATTTTTCTAGTCCAATTACCGCAAGTCATAGATTTTTAGTTGACTTAAATCAAGCAGGTTCAAAGAGATCGTTGCCGAAGACCAATCAAGCATTCACCATGCGCCTATTTTATCGGAACCTATTGATTTTGCAACTACGACAATGAACAATTCAATCTCTGAGATTGATAGATCAAAAGTTGTATGTGCATCAATCAACAAAAAATTAATGGATATATTAAACCATTTGCCTACAAAATTGGAGAATTGAGAAGAAATTGATAATAGCATTGATGAGATGTGTAGTACATTTAGTGAAGAGACAAGTAATTTTTTTTCCATTGTGATGTCTCCATCAAGAATTATGACTAAGAGAAAACATAGTTTTTTGAGCCCACAAAGTAAAAAGTTACGACGTGGTCATGAAAGAAATTCAAGGAAGGAAAAACCACAATTTTAAAAGGTTGGGTGAGTTCGCTCAAAGTCAAGGAAGAGCATGGACAAGCAAATGAAAGTACTTTCTTCAAAAGAACATAGAAATATTGAGGGATCTACATCTCAGAATGAACAAAGGCATGTTCGACAATTATTTTCTGATGATATTGTCAAGGGTTCAACAAGTACACGTTTATAAATTATTGTCGTTCATTTATATCACTCAATGAATTCTTATATAATTAAATATTTTTTGTACTATGTCTTGCAATGAACTCTAACTTCATTTTTTTAATGGTTTCTAATAAAATCTCAATCAAATAACGTAGCAATTCAAGAAATCGGCACAAACATTCTGACAAGCCCATTGATTCCAGATTTTAACATGTGAAGTTTGATGAAAGGTAAACTTAATATCAAAGTTCTTAATTTCAGTGTAGGGATACAATAATTATGGACAAATGTGGGATTCCTGTAACCACATTTACATAATGTTAGTTGGGGAAAAATGTTGCACGTGTTATCATTTTCTATAATATTTGTATTTAAATTAATAACGTATCTTAAATTCATATGTGGGTTAGACTGATCTTATACTCATAATATGTGGGAATTATTTTTTTTAGTAATATTTAGTTTTTTTTAACAATGATAGATATTTTTCTTTACTAATATTTTTAGTGTCATGCAGTTCTAGACAATGAAGATGCACCAAGGTTAATGTTTGTGATAGGGGAGTAGGAATAAACTTAGAAGAGAATAACTTCAGAGGCCTATGAGCCATTTTACAAAGAATTAGTTTCTTTATTTTTGAAGCAAAATTTTCAATGAATGTAATGAACTTAATTTTGAAATGAAATGAACTATTTTTCCAATGAAATATAATGAACTATTCTCAGAGGAGGCATAGTTATAAAATTAAGTTCTTATAATAAATATTGGTGTACTTTTAATGTCAACATTGATGTCAAATGGTAATATATGCACTGCTATGGTTTATTATGGTTTGTTCTTTGGTTTACTATGATTTTTTGAGAATAGGTGAAGTATTATATAAATGGTTTGTTATTATTTAAGGCGAATATGAAATTCATTTTATGTAATTTTTATTATTATTAAAGATTTATATGATGAAAAATACTAGTTATTTTCAATAGATATGGAAGATATCCCCACCTCCCCCTAAAAGATCAATATAAACATAATCTATTTTACCTATACATTAATGTGATTACTTTATATATTTATTTTATATAGTAACTAAATATAAAATTATATTAAAAAAATTATTTAGTATTCATATTAATATTAATATTAATTATTGCTTTTGTCATCTAATGTTACATTAAGATAAATAAAATCATAACTACATAAAAAATGTAATAATGGAAATTATTCAATATTGAACATAAATATTAATAACAAAAAAATATTTTAATGTAGCTATAAACAAAACACTTCAATGTCCATAGTAGATAACATAATTAGATAGATAATGTGATTAGCAGTAAAAAAAAAATTAATTTCATCCATATGTGCTACTTATACTTTTTAGTAGAAGGAAGATGTGTAACTCTTTCACCACTCAACATTGAGATTATACAATATCTAAAATGTAATTGATGTTACAACCAACCATGAATGAGATGTGTAAAACTTTGAAACTTTAATTATAAACAAGGAGTAAATAATATAGATGATCAATATTATAAGAATATTTTATATTCTAGAGATAAAAACTTTTTTCATGTACTAACATTTAGATTTAAATTAACAATTATTAATACTTTTTATATCAAACAAATGCATCAAATGAAATATACATCTTTAAATACATATATTATATACAATATTTCAAAAATAAAAAACTATGTCTATATACAAAAGTTTCATTTAAATATGCACAAAGCTTAATTAAAATTCCACAATCATTATAATGAATAAATAATTAAGATGTTTTTAGACACAAGTTGAAAAGAATGTTAAAAACTTTAAAACATAAGTTACATAGAATTTTCCTATTTTATCTTTAAATTGAACATTAACAATATATAATATTTGTATTGAAATCAATAAATAATCTAACATACATATTTTTGGAATATTCATTCTAATAAATAATATGGATAGTACTATTTATATTAATATTATATATTATTTAAAAGATAAAAAAATAGATTTTATTTAGAGTAAATACAATTTTGGTTTTATATAATATTTGAATTCAAATTAATAGCATATCTTAAATTTTATATAAATTTGATTTAGTTGTAAGTTATATATAAAATATAATTTTTTTTTTTTGTTAAGCTTGGCAGGACCTTCTTTTTCTATTTATAAAAAACAAGTTTACACCACATATGTGAGATAGGTGGCCTCAACTTGCCTAGTGGGAAACCAAGTCTGTTGGCCACCTATCCTCGTTATAAGCCATCCAAAAATAATATAGTTTCAGTCAATCTAACCAAGCTATATACGTATCAGTATCATGATAAGAGTCTATGTGTCTATCTATCATAAGCATGCATCAGTAAAAGTAAATTCTACCTGCAAGAAACAAAAAAAACATCCAAGAAACTGACTAATCATGCTGTTCTTCTGAGGTAGACTCCACCAGAGCTGGGTCTTTGGCTGAGTCTCCAGGTATGTCAGCAAGCTCAATAATGCAAGGAATGTGCCTTTGGATTCGATCTAGGCAGATGTCCTGCTTACATAGTTGAAATTGAATTGTTTGCAGGTCTTTTTTTGTAATTGGGCATGTCCTAGAGGGGCATAGCCATCCCCACTAGAATTTGCTCCATTGCCTTCCCCATGAGGCTCTTCATGAGCCAGTATAGATATAACGTCTATTTAAACTAGGTGAGTTTGCCCATGGTACTCCCAAGATCCGGGATTACAGCCCGCTAATTCTCCATTTCCTCATCGAACTCCTCCTCTTGTTTTATCTTCTCCTCCCATTCTTCAAGATCTTACGGATGCTTGCATCTGTTCCTTCCCTGTAATTTGATGTCGCTTCACTAATGAGGAATTCTACAGGCTTCCTCCCATGCCTAGGTTCTGAGGTTCTTGGGTCTACTGCACGAGTCGACTCCCTCCCCCTTCTGTCGCGTCCTCTTCCACGTGTAGGTCGATCCATCTCTTCTTTTTTCTGGGCCTGTTCACACACGATATGCATTAGCTCTCATGGCGTGGTCTCATGCCTCTCCTGAATGATGTAGGTTCCCCAAGCGTCACGGTTCCAATCATAATTTCCTCCGCCCAAGTTCCCCTCTGCCCCAAGATGCATTGCCTTTCCTCTGCCTGATGCGTCTGCGCCACTCTTTTGCCTCTCATTTTTCTTGCTCACCTTCCTTGCGATAGCCTCAACACCCCTTTGGTTATGCCAATTCTCTGACCTGCTCACAGGGGTGGTGTCTAGGCGCCTGACCCAAATTATGCTTACATCTCTCATCGCCAGCCCATCGAGCCAGGTTACCGTCACTCCCACTCGCATTGCCTTCCCTCGCCCCTCTGCCCAGTGTTGCTGCCTCTCATCTCTGCCGAGAAGAGCTACCTCTCTTCTCTGCTCTTCCCGTGGCCCTCGCGCATGCTTAGCTGCAGTATCCCCACCCTCCCTAGCATACCAGCTATCTCGATCATTCACAAGGGGTTTCTCAAAGTCCCAGGCCTAATTCTATCTCTCGGCTCTAGCCTCTGGCTCTAAACCAATCACTATCCCCCCCAACTTACGCTGGTCTCCCCGGCCTTCTCCCCAATTTCCCTCCCAGGTCTTCACCCACACCCCCCCAGTCATGAATTAACATAGTAATGGGCTTGTAAGGCCAAGGAACATACCCAGAAATGGTTCGTAGAGGTCCTTGTTGGTAGCTCCACTGTCTTGCGCCCTCGCTCCTCCTTCCTCCTGTAATCTCGACTATACTCCTCTCTCTATCTCGACTTCCTTCATAATCCAATCCACCTTTCTTTGTCCCATCACCCGTCCTGCCTTAACCTCCTCACCTCCCTCTCCACCTTGGCCTTGACTGCCACTTCTCCCATGTCTTTTGTCAGGTAGCATGTAGGAGGCCATTGCACCCATCGCCATGAGCGTGTGGGGGGCAGTGGGTGGTACCCTTCCCTTACATACCATAACTACCATATCTAACTGATGTTCTCGCCTTCCTCGGGCACGCACCCTGATCGGGGGTAATTATATAATTTATATAATTTTGATTGCATATTTTTATTTTATATTTATATATAAGTTTTATTACAATTCTTAAATGTATAATATTGAATGGATGAAAATAATTATTATGTGCAATAATTCCATAGAAATATATATAAATTAAAATTAAAATTTTACCAATTAAATTATTAAAAAGTTAAAAAAGATGGAAAAAAAAATAGTTTTATAATAAATTTTTATTTTAAATTTGGAAGAAAATTTAATATATAATTTAATAAAAACTTGAAAATTGAATATAGACAATAGTGCTATTTTTAAAATTTAATTAGAAACGAATCTCCACCTCACTATTTTTTATGAGACTCTGTAGATTTTATTGATGGTGGAGTCAATCATGACAACGTGTAGATGTTTGTGATAGGGAAGCATTCGTAAAACTTATGAGAGAATAACTTGAAGGCCTACACACAATTTTATCAAGTTAAAATGGTTTGTTTTTTTTTTTTTTTTTTCTAAAAATTGTTCGGCTTCTAATGTCAACATTGTTGTCAAATGGTAATATATGCACTATTATGGTTCACTATGGTTTGTTATTTGATCTACTATGATTTTTTGAGAATAGGTAAAGTCTTGTATAAATGGTTTGGTATAATGGTGAATGAGGAAATTCTTTTTGAATAGTTTTTTTTATTAAGCATTTATATGATGAATATTTCTTATTCTTTTGAATGGATTTGGAAGATATTTCCCCAATACAAAATTATATAAATAGAATGAATTTATATAAATTTATTCAATATTCACAGGATTATTTTACATATTCACTTTATATAGTAACATTATAATAAAATTTTATTTATATTTAATAATATATTGATACTAAATAGTAAAATATTAATAATGCATACACATACTTTATATTAATAAAAATACAAATACTTTATATTAATAAAAATATTGATAATAGGGATGTAATTGTGTCATTCTTTAATGTTTAAAAATAATTACCATTATATAAAATTTATAAATTTATAGTATAATATTATACATTTATGTATTCATATTTATTTATCAATTTTGAATATGGTTTAATATTTAAGTATTTATATTAAAAAACAAGTCAGGTTTACTTGGTTGTATTTAGTTGGAGTGGTAAAAATAAACTACCAAAATTATTTTAAAATGATTCATCCTTATACATTGAAATAAAAAAAAACATAATATAAACATGAAAATAATAAAAAATTCTATTTAATAGAAGGTTTAAGGTGAAATTCAATCCATATGAAATTTCTAAAAATGATAATTCGTTTTATTTATAACACTTTTGAAAACAATGACAATCATTTTTTATATATAAAGTTTACATTCAAATCAATAAAAAAACGGATACATTTTTTTCTTTATAATCATAATTATAAGAATATTTTATAATCTAAAGATAAAAATATTTTTCATCTATTAACATTTAAATTTAAATGAACAATTATTAACACTTTTTATGTAAACAAATGCATTCAAACAAAATATGCATCTTTAAATACATATATTGTATATAATATTGCGTAAATAAAAGGCATACATTTTTTTGCATTTTTATCACTAGCTCTTCAATGACTCAAATGTTCTCTTGAATATCATAGATTTCTACCCATCCATAGTGCAGAGAAATACCAACAAAACACATGTGCCTAAACTATATATAGTATTCTAAAGATGGGTACCTTTTAAAAAACATTTGTTATAAACCAAATTTCACTTTTAAACACATTAATCACATTCAAACCAACATCAAATTTAGCAATTTTTTTCAAAACTTTTGATGTTAAAAAATGATAAAGATATATGCTTAGTTAGATGGAGTGCATATCATATTCCACAAAAAAATCCCACTATTCAAATACTTTATACATCTAAATTATTCTAAAAGAATTCATCCTTATACATTGAAATAAAAAAAGCATAATAAAAAACTTAATATAAACATGAAAATAATAAAACATTCTATTTAATAGAAGGTTTAAGGTGAAATTCAATGCGTATGAAATTTCTAAAAATGAGAATTCTTTTATTTATAACACTTTTGAAAACATTGACAATTATTTTTTATGTATAAAGTTTACATTCAAATAAATAAAAAAAATTGATACATTTTTTTTCTTTATAATCATAATTATACAAGTATTTTATAATCTAAAGATAAAAATATTTTTCATTTATTAACATTTAAATTTAAATAAACAATTATTTACACTTTTTATGTAAACAAATGCATTCAAACAAAAGATGCATCTTTAAATACATATGTTGTATATAATATTTAGTAAATAAAAGTCATACCTTTTTTTGCATTTTTATCACTAGCTCTTCAATGACTCAAATATTATCTTGAGTATCATAGATTTCTACCCATCCATAGTGCAGAGAAATACCAACAAAACATGTGACTAAACTATGATGATGATGATGATGATGATGATGATGATGATGGTTACCGTCCACTGAGACCAAATTGGTCTATCGCACCTATAATTTTGTATGGCTCCTCGTCTTTCTTGTCGAGATTGGTGATGTAGCTTTCTTTTATTTCTCTACGGTCTTCCAACTTTTTTTTATCTTGCATCTCCTTCATCTCTTCTGATTCTTGGGACATTGGTGTCTTAGCTTCACGATCTATTGTGTTCGTCCTTTTGAAGATAGTCGGAGAAGAAGTTTGGTCTAAGAGATCTGCTTTGCCGTTAAATGGAGATTTATTTTGTGCGGTATTCGAACCCTCATAACTTGAGGGGTTGTCGAGTTCACTCTTTTGTAAAGATTGATACCCTTTTAAAAAAACATTTGTTATAAACCAAATTTCACTTTTAAACACACTAATCACATTCAAACCAACATTAAATTTAGCAAGTTTTTTTCCAAAACTTTTGATGTTAAAAAATGACAAAGATATATGCCTAGTTGGATGGAGCGCATGTAATATTCCACAAAAAAATCTCTCTATTCAAATACTTTATATATCTAAATTATTTTATAATGATTCATCTTTATATATTGAAACAAAAAAGCATAATAAAAACTTAATATAAACATGAAAATAATAAAAAAATTCTATTTAATAGAAGGTTTAAGGTGAAATTCAATCCATATGAAATTTCTAAAAATATAATTAGTTCTATTTATAACATTTTTGGAAACAGTGGCAATCATTTTTTTATATGTAAAGTTTACATTCAAATCAATAAAAAAACAGATACATTTTTTTCTTTATAATCATAATTATAAGAATATTTTATAATTTAAAGATAAAAATAATTTTCATCTATTAATATTTAAATTTAAATAAACAATTATTAACACTTTGTGTGTTGTTATCTTCCGGAGTTTTCGCATCCATGATGACGTTTCGAGCCCTCCACCCTGGCTCATCATCAGGATAGATCAATAATTGTATAGGACATATCTCCTTGAGCTTTAATAAATAGGAATGAGAGATGCACAGGTAATGGAAGCCGACTTTGTTTTTTTAATTTTTATTTAAAAATATTTAATTATGTGATTGAAATGTTTAATTTTTAACTTATGTTTATATAGTTTGATTAATTAATTAATTAATTTTATTTATTTATTTATTTGTGGAATTGTTTAATTATGTAATAGAATTGTTTAATTGTTTAATTTTATGTTCAAAAAATGAGTTTTTAATTTATTTTTATTTAATTTAATTTCTATATATTGGTTATTTATTTGTGATTAATTGTATTATGTTTGTTACTACCCTACTTCATACTTGATGTTTCTTATTATTCAGAGTAAATTAATTTGTTTTGAACTTAATAATAATTTAATGTTTAGTACTAGTTTAATTCTAATGTTTATTTCTATAATTTTAATGTTAATGAATATTAATGTTAATATTGTTAATCTAAGATTTATAGATTATAGTTTTAAGACGTAAATTAATGATTATAATTTTAAGAGTTGGGAGAGATGGTTAAGTTAGGTTAGAAGGGGATGTTCTAGGACATTAGAGTAGGAATCCAATTGTCGCTTATTTTCCATCCTTCGTCTCGATTGAGGTTGTTAGGGTTTTTACCTATTTCTATGGCTTCTCTCAGTTTTCTATGGTGATAATGATCAATTTTGGCTACTACTTTAGAGTTTTCAATGCAAATGTGATGATTGGTTTTACTGGAATGTTCAGCCAGGGCTGAGGTTTTTGAGCGGTTATGTTTTATATCGGCGGCATGTTCCTGAATTCTAGTATGGATAGATCGACCAGTTTCTCCAATGTATGTTTTTCCGCAAGAACACGGAACCATGTAAACTCCTTTGTGGCATTTAGGATCAATAGGATCTTTGACTGATTTTAGGCATCTACTGATGGTGTTCAAGGGTTTGAATGTGGTTCTAATTTTGTTCTTTCTTAATATGTGTGCAATTTTATCTGTTGTGCCTAATATGTAAGGGAGGTGAACCTTGCCAAGATGATCATCTAATGGCTGTTTGTTTTTAGGATTTTCAACATTCTTGAAGGCTTTGATCACTTGGTGTTTTTTGTATCTGTTCTCTGTGAATACATTCATAAGATGGTTCTTTTCATCTTCAAAGTGATTTTTATCCGAGATACGGACGACCCTGGTTGCTAAAGTGTTGAGAACACCTATTTTTTGGGATGGATGGTGGTGAGAGTTAGCATGTAGGTAATGTTCTGTATGGGTTTTCTTATGATATACCTGGTGTGATATGGTTCCATCTTTGTTTCTTTTGATTAAGATGTCAAGAAAAGGAAGGTTGTCGTTCTCCTCTATTTCCATGGTAAATTGGATGGAATTGGATATACTGTTTAGGTGTTGTAGGAAATCCTTTAATTTTTCTTTTCCATGAGGCCAAATGATGAAAGTGTCATCGACGAACCTTTTCCAAAGTTTGGGTTTTAATGGGGTAGATTCAATGGCCTTATTTTCAAAATCCTCCATAAAGAGATTAGCAATGATTGGAGATAGAGGGGATCCCATGGCTACACCGCACGTTTGTTCATAAATATCATCCTTAAAACTGAAGAAGGTAGATTTGAGACATACTTCAATTAATCTGGCTGTGTCAGAGTTTACGATTTTCTGGACTACTTCCATGGCCTCATTTATGGGAATGTTGGTATAGAGAGATTTAACATCAAAACTTACTAATATGTCCTTGGCATCTAGGTTTAGATCCTTGATCTCATTGATGAAATGGGTGGAGTCTTTGACAAAAGAGCTGGTGTTGCTTACTAGAGGTTTTAATTTCCTAGTTAGGTATTTTTCCAACTGATAAGTTGGACCTCCTATGGTATTAACAATGGGTCTTATGGGGATGCCTTCTTTGTGTATTTTTGGGGCTCCATAGATTCTAGGGGTGTATGGGTTGTTTTCTAATAGGTTCTTAATGTTTAGAAAACAACCCATACACCCCTAGAATCTATGGAGCCCCAAAAATACACAAAGAAGGCATCCCCATAAGACCCATTGTTAATACCATAGGAGGTCCAACTTATCAGTTGGCAAAATACCTAGCTAGGAAATTAAAACCTCTAGTAGGAAACACCAGCTCCTTTGTCAAAGACTCCACCCATTTCATCAATGAGATCAAGGATCTAAACCTAGATGCCAAGGACATATTAGTAAGTTTTGATGTTAAATCTCTCTATACCAACATTCCCATAGATGAGGCCATGGAAGTAGTCCAGAAAATCGTAAACTCTGACACAGCCAGATTAATTGAAGTATGTCTCAAATCTACCTTCTTCAGTTTTAAGGATGATATTTATGAACAAACGTGCGGTGTAGCCATGGGATCCCCTCTATCTCCAATCATTGCTAATCTCTTTATGGAGGATTTTGAAAATAAGGCCATTGAATCTGCCCCATTAAAACCCAAACTTTGGAAAAGGTTCGTCGATGACACTTTCATCATTTGGCCTCATGGAAAAGAAAAATTAAAGGATTTCCTACAACACCTAAACAGTATATCCAATTCCATCCAATTTACCATGGAAATAGAGGAGAACGACAACCTTCCTTTTCTTGACATCTTAATCAAAAGAAACAAAGATGGAACCATATCACACCAGGTATATCATAAGAAAACCCATACAGAACATTACCTACATGCTAACTCTCACCACCATCCATCCCAAAAAATAGGTGTTCTCAACACTTTAGCAACCAGGGCCGTCCGTATCTCAGATAAAAATCACTTTGAAGATGAAAAGAACCATCTTATGAATGTATTCATAGAGAATGGATACAAAAAACACCAAGTGATCAAAGCCTTCAAGAATGCTGAAAATCCTAAAAACAAACAGCCATTAGATGATCATCTTGGCAAGGTACACCTCCCTTACATATTAGGCACAACGGATAAAATTGCACGCATATTAAGAAAGAACAAAATTAGAACCACATTCAAACCCTTGAACACCATCAGTAGATGCCTAAAATCAGTCAAAGATCCTGTTGATCCTAAATACCACAAAGGAGTTTACATGGTTCCGTGTTCTTGCGGAAAAACATACATTGGAGAAACTGGTCGATCTATCCATACCAGAATTCAGGAACATGCCGCCGATATAAAACATAACCGCTCAAAAACCTCAGCCCTGGCTGAACATTCCAGTAAAACCAATCATCACATTTGCATTGAAAACTCTAAAGTAGTAGCCAAAATTGATCATTATCACCATAGAAAACTGAGAGAAGCCATAGAAATAGGTAAAAACCCTAACAACCTCAATCGAGACGAAGGATGGAAAATAAGCGACAATTGGATTCCTACTCTAATGTCCTAGAACATCCCCTTCTAACCTAACTTAACCATCTCTCCCAACTCTTAAAATTATAATAATTAATTTACGTCTTAAAACTAATCTATAAATCTTAGATTAACAATATTAACATTAATATTCATTAACATTAAAATTATAGAAACAAACATTAGAATTAAACTAGTACTAAACATTAAATTATTATTAAGTTCAAAACAAATTAATTTACTCTAAATAATAAGAAACATCAAGTATGAAGTAGGGTAGTAACAAACATAATACAATTAATCACAAATAAATAACCAATATATAGAAATTAAATTAAATAAAAATAAATTAAAAACTCATTTTTTGAACCTAAAATTAAACAATTAAACAATTCTATTACATAATCAAGCATTTCTAAAAATAAATAAGTAAATAAATAAAATTAATTAATTAATTAATTAATTAAACTATATAAACATAAAATTAAAAATTAAACAATTCAATTATGATACTAATATTGAAAAATAATTAAATATTAATTAATTAATTAAACCACTTGAACATATAACTAAAAATTAAACAATTCTATTACATAATAAAAATAAATAAATAAATAAATAAAATAAAATAAATAAATAATAATAAACATAACTAATTGATTAATTAATCTAACTATATAAACATAAAATTAAAACTTAAACGATTCAATCACATAATTAAGTATTTCTTAAAAAAAAAAAAAAATTAATTAATTAATTAAACAATTCAATTATGATTATAATATTGAAAAATAAATAAACAAAGAAATAAATAAATAAATATTAATTAATTAATTAAACTATTAATTAAACTAATAGTTTAATTAATTAATTAAACTATTTGAACATATAATTAAAAATTAAACAATTCTATTACATAATTAAACAATTCCACAAATAAATAAATAAATAAAATTAATTAATTAATTAGTCAAACTATATAAACATAAATTAAAAATTAAACATTTCAATCACATAATTAAATATTAAAAAAAAAAAAAAACAAAGTCGGCTTCCATTACCTGTGCATCTCTCATCCCTATTTATTAAAGCTCAAGGAGATCTGTCCTATACAATTACTGATCTATCCTGATGATGAGCCACGGTGGAGGGCTCGAAATGTCATCATGGATGCGAAAACTCCGGAAGATAACAACACACAAAGCACTGATCGCAGAAGTCTCAAAACAATAATTATTAACACTTTTTATGTAAAAAAATGCATTCAAACAAAATATGCATCTTTAAATACATATATTGTAATAATATTTCGTAAATAAAAGTCATACTTTTTTTGCATTTTTATCACTAGTTCTTCAATGACTGAAATGTTATCTTGAATATCATAGATTTCTACCAGTCCATAGTGCAGAGAAATACCAACAAAACATGTGACTAAACTATATATAATATTCTAGAACTCTATTTTATGCGAGCATTGACCTTGACCTGATAGAATTAAAGTAGCAAACAAAACGATTGTGCACGACTAGGGTTTGTGCGCACTCTGCGACCTTCCCTCGGTGCCTTTTGTAGCGACCTGCGGCTCTGCCCGGACGTGCGATGTAGCGACCTGCGGCTCTGCCCGGGCGCGCGCCCCTCTGACACATGAAAACAACGAAACACAAGTGCGAGCTAACCATGAAGCGCGATGGTAAATATGCGCGAAGTAATGGGGAGCTCGCCCACTTATAAGGCAGTTTGCCTTATGTTCAGGCCGACCATTGGAGCAAGACATCGTTGGGTAGGACAACGGTAGATTGAAGCGAATGGTGGCGAGTTTTGACATATTGCAACGTCGGCCAAGAGTTAAACGCACGAGCTGGGAGGCGTATAAATACAAGGCGACCTGTGGTTCATTTGGCATCGAACTCACATCGCTCTCAACGCACTAAGGAGTAGTGCGCACTTGGGTAAAAGGCGCAGCTAGTCGAAGGTTAAGCGGATTAGCCCGCCGAGCCGGGCGAAGGACGGGGGAAGGTCGAGTTGGTGGTTATCCGCGGTGCGCACGGCGCCCGCAACATATCGCATTGGTGACCGGGTTGTGGTCGGGTGTGGGTCGTGCACGGTGTGCCCGCCCGCCCAACGCTGAGTCGGTGCGTGCACGGTTGTAACCATGGACGGGCGAAGGTCGAGCTGATGGTTATCGGCGGTGCGCCCAACGCCCGCATTATATCGCATTGGTGACCGGGTTGTGGTCGGGTGTGGGTCGTGCACGGTGTGACCGCCCGCCCAACGCCGAGTCGGTGCGTGCTCGGTTGTGGACTTGTCGTGTGTTGGCGGTGGGTCGTGCACGGTGCGCCCACCCGCCCAACGACACAGGGTTATATATTGTATATTGTAACTTGGTTTTCGGTGGAGTCTAGGCAGACCGCCGTGTGGTCGTGCACGGGCGGGCTCCCTCCGGTTGTAAACATTAAAATTATAATAAAAGATGATTATTATCATATTGCCGTGTTGATTATTATTGTCATGTTGATTTTATTATCGAACATTGTTAATGGTTTCTGCACGTTAATGATATAAATTCATAATGGTTATGAATTGTTAAGGCGTAGTCCGCAAAGTTTGTTAATGATGGAACATCTTAATAACTTAGGCGGTGCCGCACCCGCCCAATTAAGCAAAAAAAGAATTGGGGGCGTGACAGGTGGTATCAGAGCAAAGGTTGCTCGTGGCAAAGATGATATGATGAAGCCTGATAGAGCAGGGTTGCTCATGACAGGTGAAGTTGATAAGACTATGGAGAAATCATGGATGAAACTTGATGGTTCATGGCAAGACCATTCAAGCTCTGGTGGACACAGGTGCCACACATAACTTTATGATGACACGGTTAGCAAAAGAGGCTGGGCTGACGATCACCCCATCAAATATGGAGGTCAAGGCAGTGAACTCTAGAGCTAATGTGGCGGGTTTGGTACACGATGTACCTGTGCAGATAAAAGACTGGAAAGGTCAGTTGGACTTCACAGTGATGGAGATGAATGAATTTGATATGATACTTGGACAGGATTTCTTGAAAGGCAACAAGGCTATTGTTGTCCCTTTCTGTGATGAGGTGGTGCTGGTTGGACAGTCACAAACTTAGACTTTGCCCACTCATGGGCAAAGGAAGGAAGTCAAGGTGCAGCATGTTTCGGCACTAAGTTTGGAGAAGGCTATGAAGGACTCAAATATGGAGACATATGCGGTGATGTTCAAGGATGTTGAAGGTGATGGAGTAGGGACGCCTGTTCCAGCTGAAATATCTGAGGTGCTTACCGAGTATGCGGATTTGATGCCTGATGAGCTTCCAAAGAAACTTCCACCAAGGTGTGCAGTGGACCATAGCATTGAGCTTGAGCCAGGGAAGTAGCACCTCGCCAAAGCACCTTATCGATTGTCAGGGCCTGAATTGGAGGAATTGAAACGCCAGTTAAAGGAGTTAACTGAGGCCGGTTTCATTAGACCTTCAAGGTCCCCTTATGGAGCTCCGGTATTGTTCCAGCGAAAGAAGGATTCGAATGAGCTACGGATGTGCTGTGATTACCGTGCATTGAACAAGCAGACGGTAAAGAACAGGTATCCTTTGCCATTGGCTACTGATTGCTTTGACAAGCTTGCGAAAGCCCGAGTGTTTTCCAAGCTGGACTTGAGGCATGGATATTATCAGGTGCGGATAGCTGAAGGAGATGAGAAGAAGACCGCGATAGTAACAAGGTATGGTAGCTTTGAGTTCCTTGTTATGCCATTCGGGTTGTGCAATGCTCCTGCTACGTTTTGCACTTTGATGAATGATGTCCTACGACCATACTTGGATTCGTTCGTAGTAGTATACTTGGACGATATAGTGGTGTTCAGTGACAACATGGAGGATCATAAGAAACACTTGGCGATGGTATTCGAGGCACTGAGGACAAATCAGTTGTTCTTGAAGAAGTCTAAGTGTGTGTTCGCTCAGACCGAGATTCCGTTCCTTAGGCATATTGTTGGTCAAGGGTACATACGGATGGAGCCGAGAAGAGTGAAGGCGATTGAGGACTGGGTTGAACCAAAGAATGTCCATGAGATGAGGGTGTTCTTGGGCATGACCAACTACCAACGGAAGTTCGTAGAGGGGTACTCCAAGGTGACATCGGCACTGACAGACTTATTGAAGAAAGACAAATATGGAGTTGGACAAGCAAATGTCAGGAGGCATTTGATGACTTGAAGAAAAGGATGATTACAGCACCGATACTGAAGTTGCCTGACTTCGAGAGACCGTTTGAGGTACACACTGATGCTTCAGATTTTTCCATAGGAGGGGTTCTTATGCAGGATGGGCATCCGGTGGCGTATGAAAGTCGGAAGTTGCAGGATAGAGAACAAAGGTATCCGGTTCATGAGAAGGAGATGACTGCCATCATCCATTGTCTTCATGTGTGGAGGCATTACTTGATTGGGAAGCCGTTTGTTGTCAAGACTGACAACGTTGCAGCAAGTTATTTTGCATCACAACCAAAGCTTTCTGCAAAGCAAGCTCGTTGGCAGGACTTCTTGGCAGAATTCGACATGGCTATCGAGTATAGACCGGGTAGACACAATGCGGTAGCAGATGCCCTTAGCAGGAAAGGACAACTTGCAGCATTGGAGGAGGTAGAAGACCGGGCATCAAGGAGTAGGAGTCGAGTTCAGATGTCAGAAGAGATGCAGAATACGATCAGGGGAAGTATTGAAACCGATACTTTGGCACAGAATATAGTGAATCAGATAAAGGAAGGAAAGACACGAAAGTTCTTTCTGCGAGACAGGTTCTTGTTCTTTGGGAATCGACTCTATGTTCCAAAATCATCTGGACTCAGGAGACACCTTTTGAAAGAGTGCAACGATTCTCCGTGGGCTGGGCACCCAGGGCATCGTCGTTCTTTGGCATTGCTGGAGAGGGGATTCTTTTGGGAGAAGATGAGAGAGGATGTGGAGGAGTATGTGCATACGTGCATCATTTGTCAGCAGGACAAATCGGATACTCAGAGGCAAGGAGGACTGTTGCAGCCTTTACCGATTCCAGAGAGACCATGGATGAGTGTCTCGATGGACTTCATCACTTAGTTACCACAGGTGCAGGGGTATAATGGGATTATGGTCGTGGTCGATCGTTTTTCCAAGTATGCCGTCTTTGTTCCTACAAAGATACCTTGTGGGGCCGAGCGGACAGCGGAGTTGTTCTTTAAGAACATAGTGAAGTATTGGGGAATGCCGTTGAGTATTGTGTCGGATAGGGATCCGCGTTTTACAGGGAGATTTTGGACCACATTGTTCAAGTTGGTTGGGACAGAGTTGTTGATGAGTTCGAGTTACCATCCGCAGACAGATGGGCAGACCGAGAGGATCAACGCATTGCTGGAGGACTACTTGCGACATTATGTGACGGCTGATCAGAAGAATTGGCCCGAACTCTTGGATATTGCTCAGTTTAGCTACAATATTCAAAAGAGTTCTGCGACGGGGTATAGTCCATTTGAGTTGGTAAATGGACAGATGCCGGTTGCACCACATACCGTAGTGACGGGAGGCTTCTTGAGAAGTCCTCATGCGAAGAGATTCATGAAGGCTTGGGAGGAAACCTTGGAGTTAGCACGGTTACGCTTGCACGATGCTGCAAGGAGGATGAAAAAGTATGCTGATCGTGGGAGACGGGAAGCACACTTTGGTGAGGGGGACATGGTGTTTCTCAGGATTACCGGGGAGCAGTTTCAGCCAGCCAAGGGGACGACGAGCAAACTGACACGGAAATATGAGGGACCATTTCTGGTAAAGAAGAAAGTGGGGGAAGTTGCTTATGAGCTGGAGCTTCCACGCCATATGAACATGAAACACCCAGTTTTTCATGTGAGTCAGTTGAAGAGGTGTCAACTTGATTCAGACCATCCAGAGAGAGTTGAACCAACGAGAGGGCCAGCCGGGATTGTGGACAGACCAGGACTAGAGTTGGAGAAGATTGTGAGTCTCAGAACTACTGGTGTTGGTTGCCACTGACGACGGGAATTTCTTTGCAGATGGAAGGATGCACCGGAGGAGGAGAGCTGGGAGACGGAGGATTCACTTTGAAGAGAAGAGCAGGAATTGTCAGGACGACAATGACTTCTGGTGGGGGAGAATGTAGCGACCTGCGGCTCTGCCCAGGCGCGCGCCCCTCCGACACATGAAAACAGCGAAACACAAGTGCGAGCTAACCATGAAGCGCGATGGTAAATATGCGCGAAGTAATGGGGAGCTCGCCCACTTATAAGGCAGCTTGCCTTATGTTCAGGCCGACCATTGGAGCAAGTCATCGTTGGGCAGGCCGACGGTAGATTGAAGCGAATGGTGGCGAGTTTTGACATATTGCAGCGTCGGCCAAGAGTTAAACGCATGAGCTGGGAGGCGTATAAATACAAGGCGACCTGCGGTTCATTTGGCATCGAACTCACATCGCTCTCAACACACTAAGGAGTAGTGTGCACTTGGGTAAAAGGCGCAGCTAGTCGAAGGTTAAGCGGATGAGCTCGCCGAGCCGGGCGAAGGTCGGGTGAAGGTCGAGTTGGTGGTTATCGGCGGTGCGCACGACACCCGCAACATATCGCATTGGTGACCGGGTTGTGGTCGGGTGTGGGTCGTGCACGGTGTGCCCGCCCGCCCAACGCCGAGTCGGTGCGTGCACGGTTGTAACCTTGGACGGGCGAAGGTCGAGCTGATGGTTATCGGCGGTGCGCCCGGCACCCGCATTATATCGCATTGGTGACCGGGTTGTGGTCGGGTGTGGGTCGTGCACGGTGTGCCCGCCCGCCCAACGCCGAGTCGGTGCACGGTTGTGGACTTGTCGTGTGTTGGCGGTGGGTCGTGCACGGTGCGCCCACCCGCCCAACGACACAGGGTTGTATATTGTAACTTGGTTTTCGGTGGAGTCTTGGCAGACCGCCGTGCGGTCGTGCACGGGCGGGCGCCCTCCGGTTGTAAACATTACAATTATAATAAAAGATGATTATTATCATATTGCCATGTTGATTATTATTGTCATGTTGATTTTATTATCGAACATTGTTAATGGTTTCTGCACGTTAATGATATAAATTCATAATGGTTATGAATTGTTAAGGCGTAGTCCGCAAAGTTTGTTAATGATGGAACATCTTAATAACTTAGGCGGTGCCGCACCCGCCCAATTAAGAAAAAAAAGAATTGGGGGCGTGACACCTTTGGTTCAGGCCTTCGAGGCCCTGCCTTCCATGGCGTATCCACAACACCATCCTGGTGCCCGCTCCTTCAAGGATATGGTCTCTGGTCGCCTGCCAAACCAAGATTCGTTCTTCACAAACTTTGCCTCCATCTCTGCCTTCTGTACGCCACCAGGAGGAAGCTCTGATAAAGAAGAAACAAGTCATCCACAACAAAACGAGTTGACAAAAATGAACGAAGACAGAGTGAAAAGGTTAACCAAGGATACTCAGGCAGACAAAGGCAAGGTCCCAGACTCACCCGTCCCTGCTAACGTCAACCCTTCAAAATCTCAGGAGAATCCATAGGATCAGGGAAAAAGACTAAGAATGACTGTAACCCCAAAGCCAAGAAAATCCCAGAACTGGAAATCCAGGATCCCAGAGTAGCTGAATATAGAGAATACATGTAGGAACACGCAGTTATATGCAAGTTCATGGGAATATGACCAACTGAAAGAGCCCTGAACTGGTGGATTCATAGCAAATTAACACCCAAAGGGGAGATCAGACTTCAGGTGGGCTCCAAAGGATTTTTCACAGTAATCTTTGACCTCTTCGAAGATAGAGACATAGTTTTTTAAGGAGGACCATATTTCTACAATTCAACCAGTTTATACATGAGATTCCACCGAAAAAAGAGGATTTTACTAGGGTTCCAGTCTGGGTACACCTCTACTCCTTACCAACTGATTTTTGGGCTCCTTCAGTCTTAAAAGGAACAGGAGACCAGCTGGGGGAGTACATCAAAATGTCTAAAGGCACCAAAACGAGCCACTATGTTTCCTACGCCTGAATTTGTGTATATATATATGTCTTTGGTGCCTCGCCAAAAGCAACCAAATTAATCTTCAGGGATGAAGTTTGGCTGAAAAGTATAGACTATGAACACATTCCCTTCTGATGCAGAAAGTGTCATGAGCATGGGCATCTTTTCCGAGACTGTCCCATGAATAAAGCCCCTCAAACACAAGAGCAAGAAAATAAATAAAACGATAGCGAAATTCACCAAAGTCATCTCCAGGAATAAGAATAACAGGAAAAAAGCTATCACCAAGAAGAATCAATCTAAAGAAGCAAGCCATAATCAGTTCAATATATTGAACAGTACCTAAGAGCAAATGGATCCTAATGAGTTGATAGCAGATGAAGTAGGAGAGGAAGAAATGAACCTAGTAGGCAACATACACGATGAAAGGGATACAGGTAACAGTAACAGAGGAAAGGAGTAGGCGCAAGAGGATACAGAAATGTAGCAAGTAGAAACAGAGGAAACACTAGAGGAAAACACAATAGAGGAAGCTCTGTAAGGGGTATACCTTGCAAAATTGCAGAGGAATGGAAACTAAAAGGAATAAATGCCATATCAGAACAATAGTTACAAAAAATCGAAGGAGCTTATCTCCTTAGGAAGAACTAAAAATCAAAGCTCACCATACACTACAAGAAAGCACGGTTTCAAAAGGAATATTAGCCAATATTCCAATAGAAGGACTCAACCTCAAAGGCTCAGGTAGAAAGCAAGGATGAAAGACCACCAGTCAGTGCCTTCAAGAACTGGGTGCCAAGCTAATCAATGAAGGAAAGGTAAAGGCATTGGCTTTATACCCATTTGCATGTCAATTAATTGCATCTCTTGGAATATTAGGGGACTAAACTGTCCTAGGAAGAAATGCATCTTAAAAAGAAGAATCTTCTCTGATCATCCTGACATCCTGCTAATTCAAGAAACGAAACTTTATTCAAATCACCCTCCCTTCCTTCTCAACTCGTGCTTCAGGCCTTACAACTCCTTGGCTAATACGGATACAGGTACAGCGGGGGGCATAATGAAACTTTGGAAAAACTCTAAATTCAATCTTATTTCCTCTCTAGCCACTCACCATTCCATATTAGTGATCCTAAGAATCTTAGGCACCAACAAGACCATTTGCATAACTAATATTTATGCCCCGCACAAGGTGACAGATCGTATCAAAATGCTCTAAATCATATCCAATCTCCTTGACCCTCTGCACCACCCTCTCAAAATCATAGCTAGTGATTTTAATATGATAACTAACCGATCTGAAAATAAAGGAGGAATCAGGAAGTTAGACAAGGACTATGAGGCTTTCCTCGCTACCATATAAAACCTCAACCTCATCGGCATTCCCACTAGAAATGGATTATTCACCTGGAATAATAGAAGAGGAGGAGACCGTCAAATAGCCTCCCGTTTAGACTGCTTCCTTCTTTTCGAGGCAACTTACGTTACCTCCTAGGAAATAGAGGCGAGAATCCTTCCGCAAGCAGGCTCTGATCACTGGCTTATCTCTCTCAAGATTCAAATTTCCTTTGGTTCGAAAAATAAGCCTTTTATATTTGAGACCTTCTGGTTGGATCACTAGGATTTCATGGATAAAATGAAACAATGGTGGACTTACTCTCCCATCAGAATTGGTAACAAAATGTATACTTTCCAACAAAATTTAAAACACATCAAAGAGGAAATAAAAAAATGGAACAGAGATACATTTGGTAGCATCATCACGGATAAAAAAAAATTGGAACACCAATTGGAACTTATCCAACAAAAAAAATTGAAGAAGGGCTTATGGAGAACAATAAACAAGAGGAACAACGACTATAGCAAAGTTGGGACGAAAGAGCCATTCAGGAAGAAAAGTTGTGGCAAAAAAAATCTAGAATAAATTTGCTGAAATATGGGGAAATAAATACAACCTTTTTCCATAAAACAATGATACAACATAGGAGGAACAACAAAATTCTGGCATTGAAAAATAAAGAGGGTAATCTCATTACCTCTTAAGAGGAGTTGGAAACAGAGCTCAACAACTATTTCAGCGCTCTTCTCAAAGAGCCAAGGAATGATCAGGATCAGGACATCAAAAAGATCACCAAGAATACCCCCAAAATCCTCATGTAGGACCATAACAAAATGCTCCTAAGGAAAGTATCCCTCTAGGAAGTGGAAGATGTGGTCATGGGAATGCCCAATGGCAAAGCTCCAGGCCCAGATGGATTCACCATTGATTTCTACAAAGCTTGCTGGTCTATCATAAAATTGGAAGTTCATACCCTAATGGAGGAATCTCGAATTCAAAAATCTATCCTTAAAGCCCTTAACTCTACTTTCCTAACTCTGATACCCAAGGGAATCTCTGCGGATTCCCCAGAGAAATTCAGGCCCATAGCCCTCTGGAATGTCATATACAAAATAATCTCCAAAGTTATTTCCAATTGAATCAAAGTCATCCTCCCTCTCCTCATCTCCCATCAACAATCTGGCTATGTGGAAGGAAGACAAATCATGGATAGTATCATCCTCTCTCATGAGCTTATTCATTCTCTCAAATCCAAAAAAAAAAACTTGGTAGGATGATTCAGCTGGACATGTCCAAGGCCTTTGACAAAATTAGTTGGAACTATATGAGACAAGTCCTGGAGGCATTTGGGTTCCACAAAGATAGCATAAAGTGGATCATGGCAATGGTGTCGACAACTTTCTTCTCCATCCTCGTGAATGGATCACCTTCACAACCCTTCAATCCTTCAAGGTGTATCAGGCAAGGGCATCCAATCTCTTCCTTCCTCTTTGTCACAATGGCGGAAGGGCTAAGTCGCTCTATCTCTACTGCCCTACATGAAAATAAGCTCTCTAGTACCCAACGCCATGCCTCGCCCCCCTACAACTCACCAAAAATTTGTGGATGATACCCTTCTCATGGGCCTTCATTCTATCAAAGAGGCCACCTATTTCATGTTCAATTTGATGGACTTCTCTGCTGCCTTTGGTACCTCCATCAACCCCCTGAAATCCAAGTTGTTCTTATTTAACACTCTGCTGCCCATTTGTAGGAACATTGCTAGACTCCTGGATATTCCCATCAGTACTCTCCCCTCCGCTTACCATGGTGTTCCCGTTACAGATAGGCCTCTCTCGAGGGCCACATGGGAGAAACTGATTAAGAAAATGGAGAAAATAATTGCCAATTGGACCTTCAAATCTCTTAATTTGGCTAGTTGCCTTATCCTAGTAAAATTTCTCCTACAGGCCATCCCACTTTACTTGTACTCAGCTCTGGAAGCCCCAAAAGTGATTTCAAACAAAATTAGAAACCTTCAGAGGAACTTCTTATGGTGAGGTGTAGAGGTCAAACAGAAATGGGCTCTGGTAGCATGGGAAAAAATCTGCAAGCCCAAAAAAGATGGTGGCCTAGGTCTTAGAGACATAGACCTCCTGGGAAAGGCCCTGGGAGCCAAAAACTTATGGAGATGGATTGCCAACCCCAACTCCCCTTGGGGAATTGTGATATCCCCTATGAATGTGCATATTTAATTTTACTGCTAGTAAAACAAACTGGAATTGATTTGAGTTTATATATTTAGAAATTTTGTTTTAAATTGATTAAAAGAAATTTAGTACTGGAATATGTTAAGGAAAGAAACTATTTTAATTCAGGAGATATATTTGTCAGAAGGGTGATGGAAAGGGGTTCTCAAGAAACAGTTGGTTGGGTAGTTACCCCAACCCTAACTGCTCCTATGAAAATCCATCCCTAAAAGATCAAGAGGATGGGAGGCAAGGGCATCTGCGAGGAGGGGGAATGGAGGAGTAAGAAAGGAGAATTTCTGTGCTGTAGTGACAGATAGGCAAGTAGGGGACAAGTCTAGTTAAGACCAGATATCTGCTGCTATTCAAGATGAAGTTTCCTTGAATATTTTACCCAAGTTCGGGTAGCTCGTGGGGAGACGGAAGGCACTGGAGTGCAAGTTTCAAGGTTGGGAGGTTATACGAGTTATATGGTTATACGCATTTTAGCAAGTCAGATAAGTTCACATCTCGAATGTATTACTAAATTATTATTAGTAGTAATTTTATTAGAATAGAATGTGAAATTACAAGCCAGACAAATTTACATCTAGAGTATCTTGTTTGAATACTATGAGCAATAACTAATAAAATAGAATGCTAAATTACAAACCAGATAAGTTACATCTGAAACATCTTGCTTAATTACTAACAACAGTAACCCTTAAACAAAATGCTAATCTCAAATATAGTCGCATATACGAATAGTAATTAAAGAAAACTTGATTCACTAAGCATGTATAAACTGAAACCCCTTTAAGTTCAGGAGTTGGCAACATGAGACAAAATTTTCGGAAAGCTTAAGAGATAACACTGTGTATCTATTCAGAAGAATTCCCAGATAGCAGCATAAATAATGGCCCAATACCAGTAGGAAAGAACAACATCTACGTTTCAATAATTACAGAGAACCATTTCCTTCTCAATATTAAAACAAAAACATAACTCTATTCCAATCCGGTGGAATCCCCAAATCTGGGTACAGATAAACGAAAACTGGAACTAATTCTTTAGTTGGAAAGGAAGCAATTAGTAGGAAATTGTAAGAAATATAGCCGCAAGGCTGCAGTTATCCACGAAAGGAAAGATTTAAACATGGAAAACCTATAGCAAAGAAACAGTCTGCGAGATCAAATACATTCAAGCCAGGAAGCAAAGAAAACAGAGTATTAAATATCAGTGAGCGAAAGAGTCACTTAAAGTTATCTTCCAGTACAAACACCAAGCAAATGAGCTGCAAGTTTTGCATAAGCAATAACTGAATCATACATTAACCAGAGATAGAGACCGTCCTCAGAAATTACAGTTCAAGAGGAAAATGTCCCAGTAGTACATAATCAAACTCAGGCCGAGCCAGCTTATTCATGCAACCAGTTTGAGGACAGTAGTCACCACAAAAATTAAAGAATAGTACCATACATTCGGAAGGAGCAGAGATTTCGGGCCCAACCCTCATAAAACTAAAAATAATGCCTCAAAGGCTAGAGACTCGTGGTCTCATTAACAGAGAATACATGTCAACCAGCTCAACCTAGCTAAAAACTTAGAAGCTCTAAACTAGAGCAACCCTGACTCTGCTAACATATACACGCGACATAACGATTCATGAGACCAGGGGCACGCCCTTCATTTCTTGAAAGATATACAAAACTAAGCTCATACCCGTTGAAGACCAAGCCGAGTTTCGATAGCCGGAGCCAGGCCTCTAAAGCTACACCTGCATACCCTGACAATGAAGCTAGTTAGGATACATTGGAAACAAAATCAAACATTGCAACACTAAAAAAAATAATGCCTTAGTGTTGGGATGACTTACCCGGGCTGTCACAAAGCATCTCCAACACCCCTATAGCCGCGACCAAATCAATCACAACACACTGTATTTAAGAAGGAAGAACAGTCAAGGAGTGAAAGGCCTCCCCGAGCAGTGACGAGGAAGAAAGGGTAGAAGTTAGGTTCAAAATTTTACCACAGTGGAACCCTCTGCGCATGGATGGGAGCAAAAATCCTCCATCGCGAATAGGAACAACAATAAAGAACCTTCCTGCAATCGACCAAGAAAAATACTGCCAGTAGCGACCTCCAACGCCCGATTCAGTGCGACGAGGAGAGCCCTCGATGGGGTACAGACCTCAAGGCAGCAAGGGACAGTTGTCTGCCATGGAGAAGCATCCCGAGGAGGCCGTCCCCTCGTCTTCGCAAGTGGCCTCCGAAAATTAAAGTCCACCTTAAAAAATGTACAAATTCACAAATGATCAAGTCTGTGGATATTTATGATAGTACACGAAGCACAATACGAGGGTTGTATAGTTGGGTTAGTCAATTAGGTGATTGAAAAAATCATTGAAAAATGTAAACCTTGGAAAACATAAACCCGCCTACAAATTTAGCTATGGTTGTAAATAACATTTCGCCAACCCCAAATGTTTGATTATGATAGTTGTATGTAGTGCATATTTTAGTTAATAATAACATAAATGATAAGACAATATAATTAGCAAATTATGGATATGTTGCGTTTCGTTTTCATTTTCAAGTTTTTTTTATGTAGACATTACATATGGTTTCAAAGCGCTCAGGTTGTAAAACTGAGACCTCTGGGTAAGAAATAACAAGTTTTGTCGTATGCACGTAGGAAGCAGGAACAGTCAGCATGAGAAGAACAGGGAACCTACCATCAGACTTGCAATAGGAGTGGGAGCCTTGCCATTTCAGGAGGGCAATCCAGAAGTATGGGTGTAGCTAGGTGAGGAACCCCGAGATACTGATACAGATATTAGAGAGACAGTACAAGTGTTAAAAGATGAAATGGCCCGTTTACGGGCAGATAACGAGAGATTGATGCTGGAACAAGAAAATATTATAAAAATTTTATCTGATAGACAAAATAATCGGCCACTAGTTCCTAGCCCTGAATGTAGGAATATGTCAGGGGAGCCAGAATTCCGGACAAAAGATGGGGAAACCGGGGGTGGTGAGGAGAATCGTGAAGAAGAGTCTGATAATGTATCCAACCACCGAACCCAGAAAAATAGAAAGTGGAACTCCAGGGGGAGTTTTGAAAGATAAAGCCCCCACTTTTCGATGGAGAGCAGGAAGAAGCAGCAGAAGCATGGCTCATAAATATGAACAAATACTTCCAATTGTACGAGTATGACCATAACTTGAAGGCTCGTTTGGCCATTTTCCAACTGCAAGGAAAGGCCACATTATGGTGGGAGGAAGTAAATATTGTTCAGGTAATGGATGAAAAAATTATAACCTGGGAGAAATTCCAGATATATTTAAAAGAAAAGTACCTAACAAAAAGATTTTATGATGAGAAATCTAAAGAGTTTCATGATATCTGGCTGGGACAATTAACCATGGATGAATTTATAACAAAATTCACCTTGTTTCTTCGTTATGTGCCCTTACCTTTATTTATGAAAGAATGACTAGAATTTGACAACCCAAAGACCATGGACGAAGTAATCCACAAAGCACGGATTTGCTATTAGTAGAACAGACCAAAAGGGGACATGAACAAGAAGTGGAATGACAAAATGATAAATAAATTCATCCCCAGACATAAAGGAAATAGAGGCTCAGGCAATAAGGGAATTTACAAGGGATAGAGTAACAGAAACTTCAATAAAAATCCACCCAGATTTAAGGTACCAGGTGAAGCAAAAACTAATGAGAAACCGGGCAGAATTGAAGCTGAGTTGGCCGCAAGGCCCCCTGTACAATGTTGGGGATGTGGAGGGCCACACTATGTCAAAAATTATCCACAGCGTAGGGGAACTGACCAGATATCTCAGCTACAAGAAGCCTCTATAGTAGGGGAAATAGCAAGGAGTCTGCCCAAAATTAACGCAGCCCTCGAAGACCACCAAGCAGAATTTCAGCCGACAATGGTCGAGTTTGAAGGTAAAATTTTTAACCAAACTGTAGCTATTTTGATTGACCCCGGGGCAACTTTAAGTTACATTAGTCCCAAGATTGTGGAACAATGTAAGTTACAAGTGGTAAAATTTAAAAATCCAGGGTTGGTGCAATTAGCCATAGGAGCCAAAAGAAGAGTTTTGGCCAAGGTCAATAATTTCCCTTTAGAGCTAGCTGGCCAGTCCATCCAGGCAGATTTGAATATACTACCCTTAGGATCATATGATATCCTTATTGGTATGGACTGGTTGGAAAAGCACTGGTCCCTTATTAACTGCAAAACTAAAACCATTAATTTCCGAGATAATAAGGAGGAAAGACAAGAAATGCAGGGCATTCAGAAACCTCTGCAAATAATACCTGTAATAGCTTCCCAACTAGCAAAATGCACCAGGAAAGTCTGTCAGATTTTTTCAATTCAAGTAGGATATGCCGACCCTAAGGAGAAACCTGCTGTGTTAGAAGATATACCAGTAGTACAAAACTTTCCTGATGTTTTTCCTGAGGAAATTCCAGGTTTACCCCTAAAAAGGGACATATATTTTATCATTGAGCTAATTCCGAGAGCTACCTCAGTCTCCCGAGCCCCTTACCGTACGAGTATTCCTAAACTGACAGAATTGAAAATGCAACTATAGGAGTTGCTAGATAAGAAGTATATACGACTTACTATGTCCCCTTGGGGAGCTCCAGTATTGTTTGTTAAGAAAAAGGATGGAACCATGATAATGTGCATGGACTACCGTTAGTTAAACAAGCTGACCATTAAGAACAAATACCCCTTGCCCCGTATAGATGAATTGTTTGACTAGGTTAAGGGGGCAACCGTTTTCTCCAAGATTGACCTCTGATCAGGTTATCACCAGATTCGGATAAAGGAGGAAGATATAGCAAAAACAACATTCAAAACTCGATATGGGCACTATGAGTTCGTGGTGCTACCTTTTGGACTGACCAATGCCCCAGCCACCTTCATGTGCCTCATGAACAACATATTCCATCAATACTTAGACAAGTTCATGTTGATCTTTATTGATGATATCTTGATCTACTCACGGAGCATGGAAGAACATAAGGAACATCTCTGCATTGTCCTCCAAGTTCTAAGAGAACACCAGTTGTATGCTAAATACAACAAGTGTGACTTTTTCAAGGAACAAATCCAGTACTTGGGACATATTATCACCAAGGAAGGAATCGCGGTAGACCCTGAGAAAATAAAAACCATTATGGAGTGGTCGGTACCGAAAGATGTGGCTGACATAAGATCATTTATGGGCCTAGCTGGATATTATAGGCGGTTTGTGGAAGGTTTTTCTAGGGTAGCATACCCTATTACCTCTCTGCAAAAGAAAGGAAGAGCCTTTAGGTGGACCACTGATTGTCAAAGAAGCTTTGACCAGCTTAAGCACCTACTCACCACTGCCCCAATTTTGAGTATTGCTGATCCTAGTAAGGAATATGTAGTGTGTACGGATGCTAGCAAGGAGGGGGTAGGTGGCATACTAATGCAAGAGGGTAGGGTCATAGCTTACGAGTCAAGAAATCTCAAGGAATATGAGAAAAAGTATTCTGCATACGACTTAGAGTTAACAACAGTAATTCATGCTTTGAAAATGTGGCGGCATTACCTATTGGGAAAAAATCTTCTACGTTTAATAGATCATCACAACCTAACAAGCTATTTCAAACATACCACATTAAATGCTAGATAAGCTCATTGGGCTGACTTCTTAAGCGAATTTTATTTTGAAATCAGGCACTTGAAGGGAAAATAAAACCGGGTAGCGGATGCTTTAAGCCGGAAGGTAAATTGCTTATACAAGATTTCTTTTAGTGAATCTTGCACTACCTTTTATGATCAGATTTGAGAAACAGTCATGCAAGATGTGGTATATAACCATTTGTAACAGCAAGCAAAAGTGGGAAACAACCATGAACAACAAATGGGGTACGAAGTGGCTCCAAATGAGTTGCTAGTTTATAGGAAGAGACTTTATTTGCCTAACCAAAAATTGCTCAAAGAATTAATCTTGAATGAATATCATAAAAATCCTTACGCAAGACACACAGGATATCAGAAATTAATTTCTGTCCTTAGGAAGGAATTATTTTGGCTTGGTATGAAGAAAGAAGTAGCAAAATACCTAGGACGTTGTTTGGAATGCCAGCTCGTAAAAGCAGAGCACCAACACCCAGCAGGATTGCTTCACCCACTACCCATTCCAGAATGGAAGTGGGAGACAATATCTATTGATTTCATTACTGGACTGCCTAAAACAAAAAAGCTAAACGACTCTATCATGGTGGTGGTAGATAAGCTGAGCAAATCTGCTCATTTCATACTTGTACAATCAACTTATAAAGCAGTACAAATTGCTAACATTTTTATGCAAAATGTTTTTAAGTTGCATGGCTTACCCAAGATGATCATCTCTGACCGAGATGTAAAATTTACGTCAGCCTTTTGGAAGGCCCTATTTGAGGGATTGGGGACCCAATTACATTTCAGTACTACATATCATCCTCAAATGGATGGGCAGATGGAAAGAGTAAATCAAGTTGTCGAAGATATGTTGCAAGCCTATGTAATGCAACAACCATCTAAATGGGAAGACTACTTGCATCTAGTAGAATTTGCCTACAACAATGGATACCATACATCCTTACGGATGAGCCCATTTGAAGTATTATACGGGCGTAAGTGCAGGACACCTCTGAGTTGGAGCGGCCCAGAAGACAAACTAATGTTGGGACCAGATATGCTGGAAGAGATGGAAAAGATGGTGAAAAGTGTGCGAGCTAATTTAAGGGCAGCTCAAGACCAACAAAAGAATTTTGCTGATTGGAAAAGGAGCTTCTGAGAGTTTCAAATAAGGGAGCACATGTACATTCAGTTTAAGGCCAAGAAAAGCACCTTGAAATTGGTCAGATGTGCTAAGCTAGCACCCCAATTCTGCGGGCCTTTCCAGATTTTAGCTCGAATCGGGCCAGTAGCATACCAGCTCACTCTACCCAGCCACATTCGTGTGCATAACGTTTTTCATGTTTCTTTACTTAAGAAATATATTTATGATTCTAAACATATAATAAACTGGTAGGACATCCAGGTAAGTTAGAAAGACGAATCTCTCAAAATAATCTATTGTAGACGTATATACAAATGTATAAATATACACATGCAGAAGTAAAAGTTAGCAGTTGAATGAAAATTTTGTTTGATGACTAAATTCTTTTATTTTGTTAAGCAAGTCGATTTGAAAGGAGAATTCTTGGTGGTGCCAATGGGTATACTCGATCGGAGAGAAGTAATGCTGTGGAGACAAGTTATTGCCCAAGTTAAAATCCAGTGGCAACATTATGGGCCTGAAGAAGCCACCTGGGAAGATGAGCAGACTATGAGGGAGGTCTATCCACGGTTGTTTCCCATAGAGGAACATCAGGACGATGTTCAATATTGGGGGGAAGATGTGATATCCCCTGTGAATGTGAATATTTATTTTTACTGCTAGTAAAACAAACTGGAACTTATTTGAGTTTTTATAATTAGAAATTCTGTTTTAAATTGATTAAAAGAAATTTAGTACTGGAATATGTTAAGGAAAGAAACTATTTTAATTCATGAGATATATCTGTCAGAAGGGTGATGGAAGGAGGTTCCCAAGAAACAGTTGGTTGGGCAGTTACCCAACCCTAACTGCTCCTATAAAAATCCATCTCTAAAAGATCAAGAGGATGGGAGGCAGGGGCATCTGCGATCAGGGGAATGGAGGAGTAAGAAAGGAGAATTTATGTGCAGCGTGCTATAGTGACAAACAGACAAGCAGTGGATAAGTCTGGTTAAGACCAGATATCTGCTACTATTCAAGATGAAGTTTTCTTGAATAATTTACCCAAGTTCGGGTAGCTCGGGGGGAGACTGAAGGCGCTGGAGCGCAAGTCTCAAGGTTGGGAGGTTAAACGAGTTATAAGGTTATAGGCGGTTCAACAAGTCAGATAAGTTTACATCTGGAATATCTTGCTTAATTATTATTAGCAGTAATTTTCTTAGAATAGAATGCTAAATTACAAGCCAGACAAGTTTACATCTGGAATATCTTGCTTGAATACTATCAGCAGTAACTAATAAAATAGAATGCTAAATTACAAACCAGATAAGTTACATCTGAAACATCTTGCTTAATTACTAACAACAGTAACCCTTAAACAAAATGCTAATCTCAAATATAGTCGCATATATGAATAGTAATTAAAGAAAACTGATTCACTAAGCATGTATAAACTGAAACCCCTCTTAGCTCAAGAGTTAGCGACATGAGACCAAATTTCTAGAAAGTTTAAGAGATGACATTGTGTATCCATTCAGAAGAAGATTTCCAGATAGCAGCATTAATATTGACTCAATATAGATAGGAAATTCAACATCCATGTTTCATTAATTACAGAAAACCTTTTCCTTCTTTATATTAGAACAAAAGCATAACTCTATTCCAATCCAGCGGAAACCCCAAATTTGGGTACAGTTAAACGAAAACTGGAACTAATTCTTTAGTTGGAAAGGAAGAAACTCGTAAGAAATTATGAGAAATATAGCCGCAAGGCTGTAGTTATCCACGAAAGGAAATATTTAAACATGGAAAACCTATAGCAAAGAAACAGTCTGCGAGATCAAATACATTCAAGCTAGGAAGCAAAGAAAACAAAGTATTAAATATAAGTGAGCAAAAGAGTCACTTAAAGTTATCTTCCAGTATAGACACCAAGCAAATAAACGACAGGTTTTGCATAAGCAATAACCGTAAATCATTCATAATCATACATCAACCAAATATAAAGACCATCCTTGGAATTTACAGTTCAAAAGGAAAATGTCCCAGAAGTACATAACCAACACAGGACAAGCCGACTTAAACATGCAACCAGTTTGAGGATAGTGGTCACCCAAAAAATGAAAGAACAGTACTATATATTTGGGAGGAACAGAGATTTCGGGCCCAACCCTCATAGAACTAAAAAAAATAATAACGCCACCAAAGCTAGAGACTCGTGGTCTCATTAACAAAGAATACATGTCAACCAACTCAACCTAGCTAAAAACTTAGAAGCTCTAAACTAGAGCAACCCTGGCTCTGCTAACATATACACGTGACATAATGATTCATGAGACCAGGGGCACGCCCTTCATTTCTTGAAAGATATACAGAACTAAGCTCATACCCATTGAAGACCAAGCTGAGTTTCGACAACCGGAGCTAGGCCTCTGAAGCTGCACTTGCATACCCTGACAATGAGGCTAGTTAGAAAACATTGGCAACTGAATCAAACACTGCAACTCTAAATAAACAATGCCTTAGTGTTGGGTTGACTTACCCGGGCTGTCACAAAACACCTCCAGTACCCCTGTAGCCATGCCCAAAGCCATAGCAACACACTGTAGTCAAGAAGGAAGAACAGTCAAGGAGCGAAAGGCCTTCCCGAGCAGCGGCGAGGATGAAAAGGCAGAAGTTGGGTTCAGAGTTTTACCACAGTGAAACCCTCTGCACGTGGATAGGAGCAGAAACCCTCCATCGCAAGCAAGAACAACAATAAAGACCTTTCCTGTATTCGACCAAGCATAATACTGCCAGCAGTGGCCTCCACCATTCGATTCAACGCGGCAAGGAGAGCCCTCGATGGGGTACAAACCTCAAAGCAGCAAGGGATAGTTGTCCGCCATGGAGAAGCATCCCGAGGAGGTCGTCCCCTCGTCCTGGCAAGTGGCCTACGAAAATTAAAGGTCCACCATAAAGAATGTACAGTTCCACAATAGATCAAGTCTGTGGATATTTATGACAGTACCCCGATGCGTAGAATGAGGGTTTGTATAGTTGGGATAGTCAATTAGGTGGTTGACAAAACCATTGATAAATGTAAACCTTCAAAAAACATAAATCCGCCCACAAATTTAGGCTATGCTTATAAATAACATTTCGCCAACCCCAAACGTTTGATTATGACATTTGTATGTAATGCATATTTTAGTTAATAATAACATAAATGATAAGTCAATATAATTAGCAATTATGGATATGTTGTGATTTGTAATCATTTTCAATTTTTTTTTATGGAGACATTACAAGAATCCTTTGGAAAGCTAAGTACACCCCCTCCTTAGCGCAAGAGAAAATCATCAGGGTCAATGGAAACATCAAAGGTTCAATAATCTAGAATCAAGCTTGGCAGAACATGGACATTATTCAAAGACATAGTTTCTAGGAAACAGGCAGTGGGAACAAGGCTCTTTTCTGGGAGGATGCTTGGATACAAAAGTCAGAACTTGATCAAGATCATTATCACCAAATTAAGAATGAAATGAAAAACAGAGAGAAAATAAAAGTCAACCAGTACTAGGGAAAAAGTGAAGAAAACAACAGATGGAGAAATTGGATGAAACAAGAGGAATGGACTCCCCATATGAACCCCCAAACCTGGTCGGACCTCTCTTCAGAATTACAAAAAAGACAAATCCTCCTTGACTTTGCTGAGGATAAACTCAGATGGGGGAAAAACTCAGCTGGACACTTCATATTAAGAGAAGCCTACAGATACATAGCAAAGCACGATCAACTCCAACCAGATCCGAAGTGGAATGCAATATGGGACAGGAAGCATTGGTCGAAAATTTCTATCTTTCTTTGGTTAGTCATGCACATAAAAGTTTTAACGTGGGACAATCTAAGAAGAAAAGGATTTATTGGCCCTTCGAGATGCCCCCTCTACCAGCAAGAATAAGAAACACCCAATCATCTATTAAATGTTTTCCCTTTCGCGCCCAATTTATGGAATTGGATTTATTTGGTCTTTAAAAGCTCTAACCGGGATCCCTCTTCTATCCAAAGTACCATCGCGAACTAAAGAACAACCTTTTCCCCACATCCTCTGGTTAACCGCACATGGAATTTAATTCCTGTTCTGATCTGTTGGGCTCTGTGGAAGGAACACAACGCCAAAATATTTCGTGGATTCTCCACCCAGGAGGAATTCATTATCTCGAAGATCAAAAGCGCGCTCCAGGAAACAGTGGCCTCTCTTCACACTCAGAATATCAAAGCCCCTCCCACCTTCTTTGAAGTGAGAATTCTCTCAATTGTAGATCTCGTTCAAATCAAGGTCCGCGAAGTCACTCCCCTCCCCAGGAAAGAAAATAAAAGTAGAACTTGGCAGTTGCCAGAGCAGGGGACCTTCAAGCTCAACTACAATGTTGCAACTAAAGGGAATCCGGGCCCAACCGGTTTTGGAGGAGTATTCAAAAACTCCAAAGGAGAGATAATATGGATTTTTGAGGGCAACATAGGTTCAACTACAAACAATGAAGCAAAACTTCATGCCTTGGAACATGGCATCACCATATCACACGAACTAAACCTCAGTCCTATGATAGTTGAAGGAGATTCCACGTTGACCACCCAAATCAACAAAAAACTTTAGCAAGGTATCAAGGTGGGCAAAATTTCGGAAAATTGGTGCCTAAAAAAAATAATACAACGGATCAAGCAGGGAATTGACAACATGGAAGGCCTCCACTTTCAAGCAATCAGAAGGAAGGGAAATAAACTTGCGGACATACTAGCGAATGAGGGTACGGCTGGTACCCTATGCATGAAGTCCCGAGCGTGGCAAGAATTGGAGGAAGGGGAACTCCGTTAGCAATGCGCATTAATCAATGATGAAGATAACTACTCTACCAAACAATAACTATTCACGTACATTTCATCATTTCAAAGTCGATTCTTTGCTCAGTTGGAAGGACAGGTGGATGGTGCTTAAGTACAGACTCATCCTTGGATCGCCTAATTCTAGAGCCTGTGATGCCACCACCCTCTCCCTGTTGTGACCGCCGCCTCTCAGTCACATCCTCACTGCACTGTTATTCCTCCACCGCCCCTCATCAAATCTTCGCATGCCTCCTCTTCCCGCCCCCTCTCCCTCATCTCGACCTCCCTCCTTCTCCCAGCTTCTATAATTTCACCCCTCCCCCTCCTCACCCTCTATCTTCTCTCTGCCTTTTCCCCTCTCTGTTGGTCCTTCGCTCTCTTGTTCCCCTCGCTCTCTAGTCCTTTTGCTTCTCTCATGGCCTCAAGGAATTTCTCCACCCCTGGTCCAAGTCGGGGAGGTGTGCATAGTCCTGCAACCTCCCGTTGGTAGTCCCTGGGTTGGCCCCCTACCACTTGCGCGAAGACGTCTACTAGGCGTGCAACTCTGTGCTCCACTGCGGTGGTTAATCCAGAAAATCAACACCAAATTTCGAATTTAGAAGCCCATGTAAATGTTATTCGAAGAGAGATCACCACTGAGGAGGTCGATGCTGGATTTCGGACCCTGCTTTCACCCGAGCGCGTGAAAACCTCTACGCGCGTACTATCAAAACATGGTGGAAAGTGAAGACCATCATGGGGCTTGCTATGCAGGAATAAGAGGAGCACACCAAGGCTCTAGAAAAAAATATTGGCCGGCTCACTAAGAAGTTTGTAATGTATGTAGAAGCCATCCACCATTGCAGATTCATCACTTGGGACGCTCCAAATCATATTGTCATCAAGAAGAAGTCGACAGTGAAGGTCCATTCAACTGTTGAAGGATCACCGAGCATAAAGAAAGAGGACGCTGGAGCCTCCACGAGTCGACGAATCACCATGGCGCAACAGGAGGGAAGCTCTCAGGAGACCCCCATTCGTTTGGATAAGGACCTGGTCACCACCAACCAAGAGTGATGTCGTCAGTTTCCCTCCCTGTTTTTCTTCCTTTGTTTATGTTCTTCTTCCTCCGATAAAGGCTTTCTGTCGCGGAGGAAATCAAAATCTGCGTGGTTGGCTACAACAATGCTTTCTTCTCCTTTCTCAGCTTCTATACTCTCAATTTTGAGAATATTGTAAAGAGGGAACCTCTCGATTTCCACCTTTGTACTCAGAACCCTCGTTTGTCAAAGTGGTACTGTAAAAAAGACATTGCTATGACCATCACTAGTTTTTCGATTGGGTTCTCTTTCCCACACAACCCAAATTTTGTAATCTGTCAGTTTACCAAGTAACATAATTTATCTTATTTACGAAAAAAACTATAATTAATATTATAAAGATTGATACCCTTTTAAAAAACATTTGTTATAAACCAAATTTCACTTTTAAACACACTAATCACATTCAAACCAACATCACATTTAGCAAGTTTTTTTCAAAACTTTTGATGTTAAAAAATCATAAAGATATACCCCTAGTTGGGTGGAGCACATGTAATATTCCACACACAAAAAGTCCCTCTATTCAAATACTTTATATATCTAATTAAAACTAGCTCTCATTAAACAAAATGTATCTTTCATGTTTTAGGTGCCAAAAGTATTGGTATTCAAAACATTTAAAAACAAAATAAAAGAAAATTAATTTATTGAAACTGTCCTTATAGCCCCTTTATAGACAAAACAATGGCTAAAGTTCTAATATTGTAGCCCAAGTTATTTAAATTTGTTGGAATTTTTAGCCTTCAAAGTAGCAAACCTAGTGGGTTTATTGAGAGCAATGTTAGTTGGGCATACATGCTCTATGTATTGTTTGTATGACTTGAACCCATGTGCTTTCAGGTCCTTTGGCGTGGTTTTGGTTCTTTTACCCATAGCATCAACATTTATCTTTTTTGTTTTCTGTCAAAATTACAACATTATCAATAAATATCAAAATCCACATAGATATAATGAAAATATGGGGACCATGTAACGAATATGAAAAGACAATGCATTAACTAGCTATGTAGTTTCAAATTATAAAAAAATATGTCAATGTTATTATGAGCTAAGATATATGGTATATAAATTACCTCTCTTAAATTATCTTGAAGTTGAGATGAATGTCGGAATGGTTGAGGAGAAGGAGAATGTGATTTTTCTTGACTATCATGTCCATCATCATACATGTGCAAAGGTGTTTTAGGAGATATATATTCATTAATCTGAACATTAGATTATACATAGATATAAGTATGTGACTCAAATAGAATTAAATGTAAAAATATGATAAAATTATAAGAGTATAAATGAATATAAACTTACTTTGCATTGTGACATTGGATGTGAAGATGGTTGTAGCATTTGAACCATTTCATTTCCATTCTTCTTAAGGTTTTGACAATCTTCTGGTGTTTTCATTGATTGCACTGGTTCCAAAGGAAACACCTGCACCATAAATAAGAAACATATATATATATATATATATATATATACAAATTAAGGATAACAATATAAAATATAGAACATCCATTTCTCATCCCATCATTATGGTAAAACATAACTATTTATATATTAATGTTTTTGTGGAATAGGTTATATGGATTAAAAACTTATTGGCCCAATAACCCCTTGAAATCTAGGTGAGCGTCGTAATGGTTGGTAGCTTGAAGTTTGTTGTATATCCAAGTAGATGGATCTCTCTAGGGAATTTCATTGATTAGGATATGCATATCAATAACAATGGGAAATTAGTATACAATTATAATAAATATAAAAATCATTTAATGTTAAAATGTCTAGAAAATTAATACATGCAAAAAAATGGACTCAACTATGTTGTCATTGTTATTATTAGTTTCATCAAAGTTTAATATATGGGTGTACCCATCTAATCCTTCTTCCCCTACATCATCAGGAACCTCAGTCCTTACTTTCCCTTTTAAAGAAATATCTATGCGCTTCATTGTGTCCATATGTCATAGAACATCCATTTCTCATCCCATCATTATGGTAAAAGATAACTATTTATATTTAATGTTTTTGTGGAATAGGTTATGTGGATTAAAAACTTATTGGCCTAATAACCCCTTGAAATATAGGTGAGCGTCGTAATGGTTGGTAGTTTGAAGTTTGTTGTATATCCAAGTAGATGGATCTCTCTAGGGAATTTCATTGATTAGGATATGCATATCAATAACAATGGGAAATTAGTATACAATTATAATAAATATAAAAATCATTTAATGTTAAAATGTCTAGAAAATTATACATGCAAAAAAATGCACTCAACTATGTTGTCATTGTTATTATTAGTTTCATCAAATTTTAATATATGGGTGTACCCATCTAATCCTTCTTCCCCTACATCATCAGGAACCTCAGTCCTTACTTTCCCTTTTAAAGCAATATCTATGCGCTTCATTGTGTCCATATGTCTATGAGGTAGACTTTGATCCCAACGATGGTTTTTTTCACAATTTTTTTGCGTTGAAGTATCATTGAGTTGATCAAATGTGGCAGTTGAGTTGATCTAAATCATATTGTATTTTTTTATTTTGTCTTTTAACTGCACTTTTTGATTTGACAACCCATTTAGCATTTGCATCTCTTACCCGACATCATTGATGTGGAGGAATTGGTGGGAGATTGTGCATGACAGCACGATGGTGATTAAGGCCAGATAGTTTAGATCGACTCAAGATCCCAACACAACCACCAACAAGAAACTTCAAATGAATCTTAAGAAATTCATGCATCGGAAGATTTAAATGGACACATTGAGTATAAACGGATACACTGAGTGTGTATTGTTTCACTATGTATCTATATTGCAAATTTGTTTAAATATTTTAAACTAACATAGATTGTATTTAAGTGGATATCATATGTCATAGCATCCACATGAAATTTCATGGTTATGGAAATTTTGTAACTTTCCATTTTTGCTTATATTAGGTAATGGAGGTTGATTCAACTCAGTGGATGAGAATATACCGCTTCCCTTAAATTTGAGGTAATGTGGAACCTATTGTGTGGTCACTACATATGTTATGCTTTTATCAATGCTACTATGCACCAATGCACAAGGCTGGCTAAAGGTAAAAATTCAAAGTAGAATTTGTAGAATTTTCCAATCCCTGTCATCCCTTCATCCCTTAATCGATCTGTGGGTAACACTGATATTTGTTGGCTGAATCTATGGAATTAAAACTATATTTGTTGGTTAAAGTTATGGCATTAAAACTATATTAAAATAATGATATTTGTGATGTGTGCATGAATGTGCAGTAATTTGATATTTGCTTTGTTGTGTCATACACTACTTGCACTTTTTCAGGAAACCAACACCTCAAGGCTTACAACAATTGTTATTATGCACTAACAATCATACCCAAAGGGGGAAGTTGCACTATGCATCTTACAATCTTTTAAACTAACAGAGTTGAGGGATTAATTTTTGTAACCAACCTGTGACCGTGTTTGTTTCCAATCTCAGTTGTGACGACAACCCTTTTCTCAACTTCTGGCTCTAGCTCCTCGACCCCTTTCTCAGCTTTTGGATGTAGCTCCTGGGCACGCTCCTACTCTAGAACCGGAATGCAGAGATTACAGGTTACAACAATGCAATACAAGAGGGGTGAGTTGGTATATGGGAAGAGTAAATACCATTAATGAACCGTCGCCCATTAATCCTTTTCACTTAGACGTGAGATCTACTGATGTCCTCAATCCTTTCACTCATCCGTCAAATGTACCCTCGTCCTCAATCCTTTCACTCAGTAGTGGATACAACAACCGATTCCTTCCCTGTTAGAAAACAACTATCCCAAAAAATTCATGAGGTGGCCTGAAAATGTAAGTGTGGCATCCATACCATACATGGGCATTGACCATGCACTAAGCCAATGATTAGCTTAGTGCATGGTTTTTAAGATTTGTCCTTTTAATGTTACTATAAAGGATTTAGCCAGAAACTAGGGATGGAATTCGACATGGATGGGTTGTTCATTAAATATATTTCAAAAATTTTCATGATCATCATGATTATTTTTTAAAAGGCCTTGTCTATTCAGGTCACAATTTTACCGAGCAAAAAAAATAATTCAAGAAATCTAATTTTGGGAGCATTTAAATTGTTGTTGTTGTTGTTATATGGCAGAAACAAATTCAACATTGTTAAAACAATTTCAAGAAATCCAATTTAGGGAATGTTTGAATTTTTGTATCTTATAGCGAAAATGGATTCAACACCATCAATAACTTATGGGGCACCCAAAATCCTGAACTTTGACAGTTGTAACCTGGATTTCCAAAATATTTTGCCAGATTTCCATTGTTTTCCAGGCAAAATTGTGCCCTTATTGTGTCACTGCAATGTTAGGATATTCCGACACATAGGAAATATTTAAGTATAACTTGGTCTAATGTAGAGTTAGGTAAAGTGTGTTTCTTTACTATGTACTTTTGTAACTTACAATTCGACAGTCACAATATGTTCTAGACATGGACTGATCTGACGGTTCATTCTCTCCTTGGTATTACCGACACTTGATCCGTGGCTTAAAACCTGAAGGTCCATGATCTCTATTTAAAGAGCATGGAGGGTCATTTGTAAGGTGATCGTTCATGAGAGAAACTTATGTAAATTTTCTTTCTTTTATTAATAAATTGCCTGAAGTGGCTGCGTTGACTCAAACCGTGGATTGTTTCCCTCTTTGAGGGTTTTAACCACGTCAAGAATATTGGTGTATTGATTTGTGATCTGTTTGTGAGCAGTGTCATTTGGTGTTCTATCTGAGGAACTTACCATGTAAATTCCTACATGGTATCAGAGCTATTTGAGGGTTGCATCTGTTGTTGATCCAAATCTGAACCCTGTACAATTGCATCCAACTGTAGTTTCCTAGATCTACTGTTTCTGACTGTTTTTAGGCCGAGAGGATTGCTCTATTGTGTTAGGAGCATCTGTTCCAGTGAGGAACCGCTTTCGTTTCATGTGAAAAGGTTTCCGGTAGCCCTAGCTACGTCATTTTTAAGATCTAGAGGTATACAATGTTTATTTGCAGTTTAGTTATTCATCTCTCTGTTTATTTCGGTTTATTTAGCTCCATTTATTTTATTACCGAATCTAAACCTTTCATTTTTGCGTATGCTCTTTGCCTCGTGACTTTGTGCGATCTAGGCAAATCAGAGACAGAAAGGAAGGATTTTTCTCATGCGTGTGCTTTTTTCCACCGCGCCTTAGTGTGATCTCGGAAAATCAGAAACATTGAGGAAAATATTTAGTTTCCTGCGAAATCTAACTTCAAGCCATAACGTTTGGTTTTGTTTGCACGTCCATGTTGGGTTGTGTGGTTTTTTGTTTTGTAGGCAAAAATAGTTTTTTCAAGTAAGCACGCACTCCAAACTTTTAGTGACTAAAAAAAGAAATTACTAGCCTTTTAAACTAGCTCACTTGGTCCAAAGTTATTTTATGAGAATAGAGGTCTTGGGTTCAAGTCTTCCCTTTTGTTGAGTTACTTTTTCAAAAAGCACATGTAACTTATGTTTTAAAGTTACTTTATGTAAAAGTGTTCTCACCCATTATAAAAAGTGAGTCACTTATAATTCTAAAGTTTTTGTATCTTTTATTTAAGTTACAATTTAGTGAGTAGCTCATAAAGTATCATTGTAAAAATGACTTTCATTTATTTGTAAAAGTGGGTCACATAAAATCTTTTTTAAAGTGAGCTAATTAAATTAAGTTTGGAAAGGAGGGGGATTTCTTTTAAATATAACATTATCATTTACTTCCGCACATTCACGAACTTCGTCGGTATCTTCAACAACTTTTCTTCAAAAAGCCATAACTTCTTCATCCAGAAGCCATTTTCAGAGCTGTTTTTTTTAATCGGCCTAATTTTTCGAGAGCTTTCCATTGGAGCACTTAATTTCATCATCTACAGCTTCAGTTTCTGTTAAAATCGAAATTTCATGCCAAGTTATTCTTGACAACACTAACTACTTCCAATGGTAGTCCTACATTGTTGATTTGCTTAGAAGTCAAAGTATTTATAGAATAGCCTAAGGCCAAGAAACTAAACCTAAAGATGAAGATAAGGCAGCCAAATGGGAAAATAGGCAAGATCAAGCACGTAGGTTGATAGGGATGTTTATTTCTTCAGACCTTAGATTCCATATCGCAGAACTTGTACCCCTAATGAAGCAATGAAAAATCTCACTAAAGTTTTTGGAATTAAAAATGAAATTAGAGCCCATCAACTCAAAAATGAGTTGCTTATTGGACCCCAATCATTTTTCTTCTATTGAAGATTTTTTATCAAAGTTCAAGACCCTTAGACTTCTCTTGGAAGGTGTTAAGATTAAGAAAAAAAATGGTAGCCTTATCTATTCCATTCTTACTAAGTTGGGACCAACCTACTCTGTGTTTGTTTCCACCTTCCATTCTACTAGATAAGCCTTCATTTCTCAAGGACAAGACTACAAGTCCCCCTCTTTTGATGCCTTTTGTGATTCTTTAATAAGAGAACAAGAAAAACTCTTACGTATTGGTCTTCTTAATATTGGAAGCTCTTCTAAGAAAGCCTTAGTCGCCTAGCAACAACCAAATTCAAAGAATCCTAAGAAGCAGTATCCTAAAAAGAATAGCCCTAAACCAAACAAGGGTCCTAAGTAATTTCAGTCTCAAAATGAAAAATCAATTCAACAAAATGATAAGGAAAATAAAAACAAAGGGAAGAAGACTGATAGACATTGCAACTTTTGTAATCAAGATGGCCACTTATAATCCATATGCTTTAAGAAGATGGAAGTCTTGGAAGCAGAAATTAGAATTTTACTTTCTGCATGTGGTTGTCAAGCATCTCGGTCTGGTTATGCACTAAATGTATCTTCTTCTTCTCATTATCATGAGTGGCTCATTGATTCTAGAGCTTCTTATCACATGGCCAAAAACAAGGCCATGTTTTCTTCTTTAAATGATTGTAACACCAAAAATATATATGTTGGTGATAATAGATCTCTTAGTGTTGTAGGGACTGGAACTATTCATCTCGACAATGGTAAATTTAATGATGTATTATGTGTTCCAACCTTATCCTGCAACCTTCTATTTGTATATCAGATAACTCATTCAGGTGAAGGTAAAATCGTTGAATTTTCACTTCATGATGTTGTAATTAAGGACCTAAGAGATCCTAGACAGATTTTAGATACTGGCATTGCTGATGATTCTACAAGGTTGTATAAGTTTAACAACTTTGGGTCATCAACTCTTCCCTCGGTATTTTTTGCTCATAATGATGAAGTGAGCAAACTTTGGCATGAGCGATTTGGTCACTTAAACTATCGCTCCCTTCAAAATCTATGTAAATAAAATATAGTGACAGGTCTTCCTATGGTATCTTGCAGAGATGATGTTTGCTCCGATGTGTACTCAGAAAACATCATCGTCATAGTTTTGAAAAACGTGCCTCTTGGAACGCCTCAGCCCCTTTATAGCTTGTGCATAGTGATTTATGTGGTCCACTTCCAGTTGTTTCATTCTCTGGCTACAAGTATTTCTTAACTTTCATTGATGATTTCTCCAGACGCACTTCGGTATACTTCTTAAAACTCAAGAGTGAAGTATTTAACATGTTCTTGGCCTTTAAGACCTTTGTTGAGAAACAATATGGACATCAAATTCTTAAGCTAAGATATGATAATGGCGGAGAATATGTTAACAACAAATTCATCAACTTTTGCACTGAGCATGGAATTCAAATGCAACATATTGTTCCATATACTCCACAACAAAATGGTGTAGCTGAAAGGAAGAATCGCACCTTAAAGGAAATGGCTAATTGCATGCTTCAATCTAAAGGACTTAGTCTTAATTTTTGGGTAGAAGCAATTAACTGTGCAAATTACATAGTAAATCGCACTCCTACTGAGGTTTTAAAGAATATCACTCTAGAAGAAGCATGGAGCTCAATTAAACCAGATGTAAGTCACTTTTGTGTTTTTGGAAGTGAAGCATGGGCCCATATTCCAGATGAGAAACATAAAGCTTTAGAACCTAAGAGTGAAAAATGTATTTTTGTTGGATATTCTGAAGATGTCAAAGGATATAAACTTATTCCACTTAAGTCCAAAAATGTTATCATTAGAAGAGATGTAAATTTTGTTGAAAATATATCGTCCTACGAGCTTAGTTCGGTGGATGTGCCACCTCTCTCTATCCCTTCTACTTCTGAAAATATTTCTTTTTCAGATGATGACAACGATGATGACAATCCTCCCCCATCTTCTTAGGATCCTCCTTCAGCTCCTCAACTTCCAAAATGGGTCCGTGCTACTCGGGATGCAACAGGTGATCCTACAGATCAGGGACGTACACGTTCTTAGTTCGATAGAGCCTCTTCTTTACTGGCTCAAGCTTCAAAGAATTATGATCCTAGCACCTTTGCAGAAGCTTCAGGCCATCCAGATTGGGATGTAGTTATGAATGAAGAATATCTTTCATTATTGGCAAATGATATATGGGATCTTGTTCCTCTTTCAAAGGGACAAAAACTTGTTAGATGCAAATGGGTTTGCAGAACCAAGTTTGGACCAGATGGAAAAGTTAATAAAATAAAGCTCATATTGTTGCTAAGGGTTTTTCACAAGTTGAAGGTATTGACTATACTGAAACCTTCTCCCCTGTTGCAAAAATGAACTCTATCTGCCTTGTTCTTTCCCTTGTTGCCTCTTTCAAATGGGAAGCCCATTAGATGGATGTTAAATTTGCCTTCTTGCATGAAGAAATCTATATGGAACAACCTCCTGGCTTTATACAAACAGACTCCAGCCTTGTATGTCGACTTAAGAAATCCCTTTATGGTCTCAAGCAAGCCCCTCGGGCTTGCTATGCCAAAATGGATAGCTTTCTTTTAGATACTGGCTTTTCTAGATGTCATTCTGACAATACTGTCTACAACAAGAAAGTGGGTAAGTCTCTTATCATTCGTGTTCTTTATGTTGATGATCTTATCCTTAATGGTAGTGATCCCAACCTTATAAACCATGTGAAGTCTAGCCTTAAAAAGAATTTTGAAATGACATACTTAGGACGCTTGCATTATTTTCTTAGTCTTCAAGTCTTACAATCCAAGGAAGGTATTTCCCTTTCCCAGTCCAAGTATGCCTCTGATCTTCTATGCCACTTTCACATGGAAGACTGTAAGCCAACGCCTTCTTCCTTTCAGTCTGAATCCAAAATTTCAGTCACTTATACTTCCCCTGAAGTTGATGCTACCTTATACCGTCAACTTGTAGGAAAACTTTTGTGTCTAACCCATACCCGTCCTGACCTTTCCTTTGTTGTTGGCCTTATTGCTCGGTTTATGCAAAACAGACATGAAATTCATTGGAAAGAAGCTAAAATAATACTTCGTTATGTTCGAGGTACAGTTCAGTTTAGGATTCATTACAGTTCAGAAGCATCTCATTTATTGGTTGGTTTCACTGATTCTGATTGGGGCTGGTGACCCTGATGATCGAAAGTCTACTGCAGGTTATGTGTTCACTCTTGGTTCTGGACCTATTACATGGGCTTGCAAGAAACAAAGTGCCATTTCTCTTTCTTCAGCAAAATCAGAGTATCGTGGCGTCGTAGAAGCTAGTAAGGATGCCCTGTGGCTTCGACAGATCCTATCAGAGTTTTGCTTTCAGCATCAGCATCCGACTACACTTTGGTGTGATAATCAAAGTGCCATTCAACTATGCAAAGATCCTGTCCAATATCAGCGCAACAAACACATTGAACTACACATGCACTTCATCAGAAAGCTCATTCATGACCATGTTCTTGAAGTGCAATATTGTTCAACCAATGATCAAGTTGCAGACATCTTTACAGAGGCGAAGCCTACTAAACTTCGATTTATGGTTGGAGTTCAGGAAGTTGTCACTAAGGGGGGATGGACTCTAATGCCTCCTTCTTTCTCCTATTGTGTCATATTTGTACACCCTTCAATCCTATCCCAAGTTATTCTTAAGGGGGGATGTTAGGATATTCCGACACATAGGAAATAGTTAAGTATAACTTGGTCTAGTGTAGAGTTAGGTAAGGTGTGTTTCTTTACTATGTACTTTTGTAACTTACAATCTGACAGTCACGATATGTTCTAGACATGGAGTGATCCGATAGTTCATTCTCTCATCGATATTATCGACACTTGATCCGTGGCTTAACACCCGACTAGTCCATGATCTCTATTTAAAGAGCATGGATGGTCATTTGTAAGGTGACCATTCATGAGAGAAGCTTATGTAAAATTTCTTTCTTTTATTAACAAATTGCCTGAAGTGGCCACATTGGCTCAAGCTGTGGACTGTTTCCCTCTTTGAGGGTTTTAACCACGTCAAGAATATTGGTGTATTGATCTGTGATCTATTTGTAAGTGGTGTCCTTTGGTGTTCTATTTGAGGAACTTACCCTGTAAATTCCTACATGCAAGTGACACCTAGTATTAAGTTTAAGTTATTAGTTTCACTCGTACAAAGGAAATTTTTCAAATTTACAAAGTCGAACTTGGTTTTATTGTAAATTTGTAGGATGACGTCATCTCATCGCTGCATGCTTGCTCCAATGGCCAAAAGATGATACCTACACAATGAATTCTTTACGTACCTCACGTACATGAGACACCTGGTGTCAACTGCAAGTTTCCATCACATATGCTAAACTTAAGGGAAGACAAGATGTGCAATTCATCATACTATATGACGTGTTATGCTAATCAATTGTCTTTTCTTTATAGCCTTTACCCTCACTTTAACCATGTTTTCTGATATATTTTTTTTCTCGGCAATACTAACTACTATTATATTGATATGTACAGAGAAAACTTTACATCCAAGGAAGCTGGCTGCCCAGGGCCATTTGTGGCTCCATGGGTGGCATTGTCCGACTCATGTGATTGCCTCGCAGGGCGATTTTTGCAGAAAGATCAAAAAACATGACACTGAGAGTTTCCAGAGTAACATCGTGACAACCCACGCAGGGGCACCTCAAAAAAGACTTGTGGCCTAACCAAACTGTAGAGCACGTAAACATAGCTATGAACAGACAAAAAACGATCCACGACATAAACCCCGTATCAAACAGACGACTCCGCGCCCACTGCGACTGTGGTGTCCGCAAGCAGGACTTAGTTACATGAAGAACATAGATCATGATATAAAACAGGAAATTGACAAAGACCGGAAACCAGGACTCGACTTGAGAAGACCCAACCTGAAAAAAGGAAGCAAAAGCACGAGAGTGACGTTGGGAGCTAGTCCTCTGGCTCTTCCTCCTCACTTCTGCTCCAGCCCTCTCCTTCTGGAACGCCTTCCCCCATAGCCATGGGATTCTGCGAGGGGGATGGCTGTTCAGGGCCTCGGAATTGGGAGGGGACCTGAGGATGTTCTCTTCCGGAAGTGCCCGCAGCAGTAGACGGCTCCCCCATTGGGAGCTTTCCCTTGCCACTCTCTGAGCTGTCCACTGTTGTTGACGGCTCCCCCATTGGGAGCTTCCCTTTGCCGCGCCCCGTGTTGTCCTCCGCCATGACCAGTGATGACTCCTCATCGTGTTCCTCTGGAATTTTGGTGAAAAGCACAGATATGTGTGCATTAACTCCTGCATTCTCCCTGGAGCTACCCAGTGTGAAGATAACCGAGCCAAATGCTGGGAGCATAGGCTCCCCCTCAGAAGAGCCGCCAACTTCCATGACTTGGCTTGCTGGAATTGGGGTGGCTCCCATTCTTCGGTAACAATAACAGCAGCAACAATGGTGATGAATGTCCGCTGCAGGGGGACGGGAGGGTTCTCCACGCCCAGGACCTCTCCTGCAAGGCATTCGTTCGCGCACCATGATATTCCCCCGTCCCTCGTACTGTTCACAAGAAGGCCTAAAGAGTATGCTGATCCTTCCCACCGCTTGCTGCTCCCAAAATGCGACTGAGCGGTGTTCAAAAGAGTGTAGACACAGGCCAAGAGGCGCTGGTATGAAGCGAACCTCACCACAGCACTCCACCCCCAAATCACGACATGGACTCTGAACGTGCCATGAATTCTTCTCCACGCATTGTGCGCCCATCGCCAACCAACGCCCATTCTTATGCTCATAACCAATTCTGATGAAGTGACCTGCATTGAATGCAAATCGCAGGCTAGCCATCACCTCCTCCGGCTCCATTAAGGATGCCCTGAAGCCTCCTCTGGTCCGGTGTATTGACGGCTTGGGGCATTAAAGGCCTCTTCGTTTTCACGTGGCAGCCCGTGCTCGTCATGTGGCACTGCCTTGTTTACTACGATGACACCCGCATCCGGGAACCATGTTTTCTGATATTAACTGCTTTGGGTTTGATTATTGTAAAACATTGCATTTCTTGTCGAATCAGTAGTACGTTGTGACAAATTCCTTCATCTAGCAGCTACAGTAGATTAGTAGCCTAATTATCGTCGATATACTTGTCACTTTGAATGCAAAAGTCACAGGGTAGCCAATTAACCTAGGGATTTGAAGCACAATAAATGGTAATACACTAACAATGATGATCTATGCTAAATTTTTTGTATGGGAATCCACAGATATGCCAATTTTTATGCCAAAATATGAGAAAATAATGTATATTTAATCTAAAAGAAAAAATACAATTCGTGCACTTATCAAATTCATAAGATTGCAGTGCTTAACACAACAATAAATAATATTTTTATGATTATAAATGTATATATCATTCCACGTTGTCGGGAGCAGGATCCCCTAAGGGTAGTTTTGGGGCTAAAAGCCCATGTTTAAGTCAATTTTTGTAATATAATTGTAAAGACTTCACATTTTGTGGTCGCGGAGCATGAAGTTGTTATGTGTCAAAAATGGTAGAAGTTCGCAGCTGAGTGCGCGGACCCCTGCAGCTGTGTGCGCAGGGTGGACAGAGTCTGTAAACACTTGGAAGATATTAATAAAGAGATATATTCTGCAATTTTTGTGTCTTTGTTATGTTATTGCATCTTGATATGTTATGTATGAATTTCCTTTATTATGTTTATATGATGTGCGAATGAATGTAGTTACATTGAATAATTGAATGCAATTACGAATATCTGGTTACACGGTGTTAACTGTAACTATTTGATAAGATAAACAAATCACTTAGATTAATCAGGGAATTTGTACGACATGCTTTCCTAGCAGCGCAAAAGTACCTAAGCAGCTGATTAGGGCTGCGCGAAGGTCTATTGTAACCTTTTGCAGAGGTATTGGAGGCTGGAATATAAGGCTAGTCTTGCAAGCCCTAGAGTGAAGCGACATGCGCGAAGGCAGGGATAAAAGGATTCAAACGACATCACAACCATCTTAGGGTGCAGAAACTTGGTTCCAACATCTCCCCATACTGCTTTTGGTGAGACTTTGGTCCGCGATCCACGGGCTGATGTCGAAAGGGCCAATAGTGTAGGGATTTGTTTGGCTAATTAGCGTTGAACCTGGGTCAGGCCCCCTCAAGCTCACACACGTTAATACTAAACTTCTTTACAAAGCTTCATGATAGTTACATAAACATTAATTATTGATGGAAAATGGATATATCATTCCAGATTAACGATAAACTCTCTTATAGTTGTAAAAACTACTGAAAACCATACACCCAGAATCTTAAATTCAAAATATCAACAACCTGTAATCAAGTTTCAGAATGAAAAAAATACTCTAAATACTAAATTTTTTAGTGAGTGTGTGAGGTTTCATCATCATTTTATTGTTGCAAACATCTTGAATATCACATCTTCCAACTATTAAGCAACTACTCCATACAATGGTAAGCGACATGATTTTCGAGCTCGCTAGTAATCCCATGCCGATTAAAACCTGTGACTGAGCATTCTCTTTGGATGTAACAACGCTATAAACTACTACAATTGAATATAATAAAAGCAAAGTGGGACCTGTCAATGTCTCTTGAACACAAAATTCAAAACTAGCACAAGATTTAGAATGTTCACTATTCAGTATTATCAAATACAATATGAGCAATTCACATAGAGTTCATACACATCTTCTCAACCATGACTGGAAGCTACAACAACATATGAGCAAAGTCCCGGGCTCTATAAGAATAGGAGCCCCAAACTCTAGAGATGAACCTCACTACACAACAATTAGAGCTTGGCTTTCTTCACCCTTTGGAGCTCAATTAGTTTTTTTGCAACGACCATAATGTGAGATCGTGAGTTTTTTTTTTCAATGTGCAGGTGTCCTTCACTTGGCACGAAGAGTTCATGCATGCTGATGACGCTTGCTCCATGTTATGAATGTGACGGTAATTGCATGCCTGCTTCTCCCGGGTAATGAAACCTAACCCATTTTTAATAACAAGTTATGAATTTTCTTTTGAGATGTCAAAGCTCAACTCTCAAATGTAACTCGATATTCATTGTGTGTTCTTACTGTGGCATCATTGGAGTTCCATGCCTTACAAAAAATTATTTTGACCTGATTCACCCATTATGTATTTTGACTTGATTCACCCACTGTGAACCCTTATGATTCTGCTCATAGCTGCCCTGGTGATAGGGTACTCTCCAAAATCATTTGCCCACTGTGTATTTTGACCTGATTCACCCACTATGAACCCTCGTGATTCTGCTCACAACCCTAGTGATAGGGTACTCTCCAAAATCATTTGTCGCTTAAGGGAGGGTGAATGGCCTTTTATTTTACCAGACAAAATTTTCATCATCTTGTAAAGTGATATTGCATTAGTTTTAATCGTAAAAGTTGTATTATTGAGATAAGAGGCTCATTGTAAGTTGTCGTGGTGATAGGTACTCTCCAAAATCATTTGTCGCTAAAGGGAGGGTGAATGGCCTTTTCTTTTACGAGACAAAATTTTCATCAACTTATAAAGTGATATTCCAGTAGTTTTAATCATAAAAGTTGTATTATTGAGCTAAGAGGCTTATTGTAAGTTTGTCCGTCGTGCGTGCCCCTTTAAAATAAAAATAAAAAATAAATATTATGTTCTAGATTGAAAAATAATGTCAACTATAATTAAAAAAAATGAATATCGTGTAAAGTAATTAGAAGTAAAAAAAATGGGTGAATGAGATGCTTAAATCTTATACTTTTCAAAATATTTTAACAAGAGATTTAAGTAAACTATTTGAAGATCTATGTTAACTAATTTATGTGGATATCAACTTCATATATATCTATATATGGAAAAAACTTAAGTTTTTATGGTTAAATTTTTTATTTGGTTCTATATATACTCTATTCAGCATTCAAAAATACAACTTAAACAATGAAAAATAACACATTATATTTTTCACTCTAAAAAAGTTTGCACGTGAAGAAATTTGATCCCTGTCTACTCATGTTAGATCCGTACTTAAGATGGATATATGCTAGTAAGTAATGTTAGTGTAGTTATTTGATCAAATAAGTTGTCTCCATAATTAAAAATAATTATTATAAACATTAAAAAAATTGAGATCAAATAAAAACATATTAATTTTTATATATATATATATATATATATATATATATAATTTAGATTATTTATAATTGTGCCAAGAGACGCTCTGTATCCCAATATGAGGTAGATGTCAAGCGTAAATGTTTAACATTTAACAAATTTAATCTAATGTCAATGTTAGCCCTAATTAAAAGACTTCGTAATTTTTAACATTGACTCAGTCAAATTACATAAAAACAAAATAAATTTTGCAGTTGTCTATAACGCGACTTTTTGAAATCCTTTCAGGTGGGTTTTTCTGGTGAAAATCCGGCAGTAATTTATTGGAATTGCAAGTTTGATAGCTAGTTTCTGCACAATCAAAGCGTCCCAGGGGTTTTTCAGGGTGCTGAATCCGAATATGCAGTTAAAAAACCATTTTAACTACAACAAATCATGATTTAATCTCAATTTCTTCCGGCGGATTCCGTCACCGGAATCTCCAAAAAGTCGCATTATAGACAACTCCATAAATTTTTTGTTGTAAACTTGGTGTGACTACATCATCATCATGTTCAATATATCACCAGGATCCAAGCAAGTTCACTTCACATCAATGAGTGCCTTAACATAGGGCCTAATGATCACAGTCTATCCAAAACCCCATGGACATAATATAAAAATAAAATATAATAAGCATAATAGAAGTAAATAAAAGTAAAAAACTAATGATTATAATTATTAATAAAACAATTTTAATCCGTCTAATTACATTTTATATATATATATATATATATATATAATACTTTAAAAATGAAATGAATAAAAAAGTAAAATTATTTAACTAAAATAAAATAGCCAATTTACTCTTATGAAACATTTTGACTCACGATTTTCACAACCTATGGTTTTTTCCCATGGTATTTTTCTCTAATCTAGCTTATAAAATAAAAAAATAAAATAGTAAATTTACTCACGGTTTTTCACAACCCATAGTCTTCTTATGTAATGTAGCATATTTAAATGCATAAAATTCAAATGAATTTTCCACACTTAAAAAATAACCAATTGTCAATTTGTTGTGCCAAATTTGAATCTTTTTGTGTGAGAGCTACATATAGACACAAAAAATTACCTTGAGTTGTCAATCTTACAAGTGGCTATTACTAGTAAAAGTAAGTCTTCCCCTGCACAACATCAAAGTTTAAAAAAAAAATAGGAAATCACATTTTAATGATTTCTCCATGCTTATAAATGAGGGTTAAGATGGATCTATGCTAGTATATTATATATATTGGTTACAAATTTGATAAAATGCACTCTCTATTTTCACTAAATAGTAATAATTATTATAAAATTTTCGTCATTAAAAAAATTGAAATTAAATAAAACATATTAATTTATTTTTAATATTATATTAATTAATTTTTTCAAATAAAATTAAACATAAATTAATTTTTTTATTTTATTTTATTTAGATTATTTATAATATATTAAATATGAATTTAATTAATAATAACATTGATTATTATTATAGGTTAAAAATATAATTTAATGTTAAATATAATTTAATTAAAATTTCTCATTGAAAAAATATTATTAAGGAAAATATTTTTTTTTAATTTTATTTTAACAGTGTTTATCTATTTTCGTTATATAAAAAACAATTTAAATATTTCTAAAATTAGATTAAATTTACCTCTAAAATTATGACCTCAATAAACAACATCTAAAAAATCTTAATACTCATGTTAAAAAAAATCTTAATACTCATGGAAAAAATTTGAAATATATTTAATGAACAAACCATCCCTTCCATCCCTAGTTTCTCGCTAAATTCTTTCCAGTAACACTAAATGCTCTCATCTTTCTTTAAACCTTTTATAATAACATTAATTGTTTTATTTTGTTTATAATTAATTTCACCAAGAACATAAGAACTCGCTAAACCCTTTACAGTCTATGCTCTCATCTTTCTTTAAACTATTTATAATAACATTAACTGTTTTATTTTGTTTATAATTAATTTCACAAGAACATTAGAACTAATCAATGTTCATTTAAAATGTCACGTTGAATGGTAAATTCCAAAGTACTTAATCATTGATGACGTCCATAGCAAGTGCTCGGTCAGTTTCTTTTTCATCTTAATTGTGATGTTGATGTGCAATGTTGGTAGTTTTTTTTTTTTCCGAAGGTGGTAAAACCTATCAACTCAGGTGTCAAACCAACAGTGAGGACAGCCATCTCTGGCTGCTATCCGCGAATGCTGGGTTTGACTCATCACTGTTAAATAGGAAAACCACGCCACCTGGCATAACCCTGCTGGTGGTCCGTAATCGGGAGCAGGCTCTCACTCCTGCCAGATGCCTCTGGGTCTTGGGCCGTTAACCTGTTTCCTTACGTCCGAGGAAGACGAGCTCTTAGCCAAGCAGAAGCAGTTTTATGGCATACTCCAGGCCGAATGCAATGTTGGTAGTTATTTGAATAATAATAATGTATTATTATTTTATTTTTGATTAATTAAAAATGGTTTATAAATATTATTTTATTATTTTAGTGACATATTATAAGAAATATGGTTAAATATATCTCATTATGTCAACAAAATAGTGAAATTTACAAGTGATAAGTGCTTCCAAATTCTAACATATTAACACTTACCAACTTTCTTGTCCTTTGAATATACCAATGGATCACATTATCTAATAGTGAAAGGGTTATATTTGGGTGGGCCAATTTTTTTTTGTCTATTACAAGAATTACATTCATGTTCACATGGAGATGAAGATAGATTAGTGCATGAAAACCAATATTATTCAAACAAAGGGTATTTTTGAGAAGAAATATATGGATGCCCACATGCTAGTAGAGTTTCAAGTAGTCACGGTAGGAATTATTATCACCCACTTTCTTCACTCTCGATTACCTTATCAATTTATAATACTACATGGGGAGGAGAAATGCATTGAATTCAAATTAGTGAAATGAAAATGGTTGATTCTAGCATGTTGCAAGTAACATATTGTCATGCCAAAAATGCCAATTATAAAATAAAATAAAATTTGTGTAGACTTCATATGCTTAAGCAACATATTATCACACCACTAATATACCTCAAAGAACCATAGTCCCATAAGTTTCAAAAGGGATTTCCAACCTTTTCTTGTAATAAAACCACAATTTCTTAGTGCAAACACAAAACTTAAATGAAGATTTTAGAAACATTATAAAGAAATATCACAAGTCTTATTTTGCTTTCAATTGCGTATAGTAGGCTAAATTACTTTTTATTTTGAATGATTTTAAATTATGTCAAGTCTTATAGAGGAAATTAAGACTTTGGCCAAATATTAAGTTGTTTTGGTTTGTTCTTGCTGAAAATGATAATTTATAGTTAAGAAACATGTGACAAATGACCAATGCATGCATATGTCACAAGAAGTTGAGACACCATAGGGGATATCACCAACTAACAATCCTAACCCTCTCTAATTCCATGATGCAGATGTTGATCTCATCTCAAGTAATCCGAGACAATTATAATGGTTTAACATAAAATGTATATTATAACATGCATTGCATTAGCATGAACATAAATTTATATAAAAAAATTGTCATTGGGATTTTGTTTACTAATTAATAGGTTGGACACTTTTGCCCATATTAGCATGTTTTTATTCAACTTAACTTTAAGTAAACTTAGTGGCTAAAATAACTCGCTCAAAATCCAAAATAAAGAAAAACAATGTTAAGCTTTAGGTTTGGCTTCATGGAAAAATAAATCTAAATGTTAGTAAATTAAGTGCCACGATAACAAAATTTCTATTTGATAAAAAAATTAATTATAACATCAAAGAAAAAAAGTAGGATTAAAGACTACATTTCAATGACATGGAAATATATATAAAATCTATAGTTTTAGAATGCAAATGGGAAATATAATTTCCATTTAATCTTTGAATAAAAATGACATTTTCTTTTTGAATGTTAAAACATCAACTTTTGAGAGGATCATTACATTAAAATAATTTTTAAAATGTAATAATGATAATGTAATATACGTATCTTAAATCCTCTACATCATTTTTTTATGTTGGAAATAAATATGAGATAAAAAAAACAAAAACTAATTAAAAAAATCAACAATTAAAAATGGTGTCGTCTAACTAATAGGTCTACAAAGTGGTCTTTTCCTCGAATTAGGCAAATTTATGGGGAAATTTTGGTAAATTGACCCAAAAAAATGTTTGGCAAAAAAGCCATTTTGTCCATGAGTTAGGCTATGTTATTAAAAAATATCAGAGTCATATTAAAAAAGTAAGAGTAATTATTATAAATGTAGTTTGAAATTGTATGGTTTTTCATCATTACTCACAAAATTTCATAACTTCAAGCCAAAATTCATTGTATGTATTTATTCGAAGAACTTTAAACATGTACATAGGGGTTTATTGATTGAATTGAAAATGTCCTTATGGACAATAAAATTATACACATGGGTGTGAAAACAATTCCTAAATAGCATAGTATAAATAGGCAAGAACTTTAAACATGTACATAGGGGTTTATTGATTGAATTGAAAATGTCCTTATGGACAATAAACTTATACACATGGGTGTGAAAGCAATACCTGAATAGCATAGTATAAATAGGCAACTATTTTGCTTAGAAAAAAAATGTTTTTTTCGACACAATTTTGACAAAATCTGATATTTTTTTTGGAAATTCATGTTACAGTTGTAAAGTCTCAAAATGTTAGGTGCTCCAAAGGTTCTTGAGAGTTTTACATCCATTTCCACCAATAAAAAACTATTCAAACACCCAATTTTATATCTTTTAAATAAACAACAAAAAATTGGATTCCCACCAGTTGTTTGGGCGAAATTGTCACTTGCTTAAATAAGTCCATTCCCAATATGTGAGTGAGTAGTTAAAAACATTGAAAAATTTAATGGAAATAGAAGGATTTTGATAACAAAGAATAAAAATACTCATTATTATTTTCATTTAAGAAAAAAACAATATGTTTTGAATGTGTATGATTCTTACCACTTCCAATTAATCTCTAATTAATGAAATAGAGAGTAAATATTTAATAAATTAGATAAAGTAAAGACAAAGAATATAAAAAAATGATGATAATATATAAAAATATTATTTATTTATAAAATATAATTTGAAATGGTATGATTTATATTATTTTTAATTCATATTTAATTTGATTTGCAATTTATTAAACTAATAGAAAGTTATAGTAAAATAAAATTTGAATTTATATAATTGTTATTATTTTTATGATAATGAGATAGAAAACAAAAATAAATTAAAAATACCAATAAATAAAAAAAAAAAATTAAAAAATCTACAATAATATTAAAAAAGAGTAAGAGGAATGTAAATTGTAATTTGAAGATATGTGGAATTTCGAAATTAAATTTATTATTCACAAAATTTTATAACTTAAGGCAAAAATCCACTTATGTATTTATTTCATAATTTTAAGCAAAAATTCATTTATGTATTTATTAGAAGAACATTAAACATATATATAGGTTTATTGAATGAATTGAAAATGTGGCTATGAATAATATTAATTGTGTACACATATTTGTGATAACAATTATAGACTAGTGATTGCTCTAAGAGGTGCAAGAAAAGGATGATAGCTTTTTAAATTGAAGAACATATATTTTAGTTTCCATAATTAAGTAAATAACAATTTATATATTAAATTTAGGTTTTTTTAGTGTTTTTTTTAGACTATATTTTTTTATTTCAAATCTCCTCTCAATATTAGGATATAGCATATTAATGTTTAATTGAAGATTTTATCTTTTGAAAACGTGTATTTACAACATCAAGTTGTCAAAAGGTCTTATAAAGTTATTAGGATATAGCATATTGATGTTTAATTGAAGATTTTATCTTTTGACAATGTTTATTTACAACATCAAGTTGTCAAAAAATCTTATAAAGTTACTTGTGACCTATACATTTAAAAAATAATTCAGTAACTACATATATCCATTTTGGCCACATATAGATAAATCCTATTGCAAAGATAAGACTCATAGCCAACTTGCCATGTAAAAAATTTACATATATGGTGAGTAACATAGAAAAAATTAAATTTCTATATAGAATGAATTTTATTCATATTTATTTTAGGAAAAAAAATCTAAAAAATTGAAATATAATACTTATTAATTTTTTTTTTTAATAATTTAATGATTATATAAATCTTGAATTATTTACTAAATTTTTTGAATATATATATATATATATACCATGTACCTTTATTTTTAAACCCTTAAAAATAATTAAAATGATTGTGAGATAAACATGTGATAAATAAGGATATAATTTTATTATGTTGATTCATAATTTTATATTGTTTATGAAAGTCTTCTACGAGTAGAGATCAATGTTGGATCATTTCGAATCATTTCAAGATCGGTCATTTGTGTGGGAACATATTTAATTTATGTATTGTGGATTTAGATTAAGTCATTAGGAAAATAGTTTGTTATTTGCATAGTTTATATATATATATATATATATATATATATATATATGAATTTAAATTATATTAAATTGTAAATATTGTTTCTCTCTTTACATTATAATTTTATTTATATTTTAATAAATAAAATAATATATATTTTTAATTATTTTCAAATATATATTTTTCAATTTTATATATATATATATATATATATATATATATAAAGTTATTTAAATTTTCAAAATAAATATTATTATATAAGTTGTGTGTGTTAAAAATGATGAAAAGTAACAAAATATTATTAAATAAATTAGTATATTACTTCAAAATGTGATAGAAGGAAACAACCCTCGAGAGTTTTAACTATTTAGATGCAAGAAAATGCCCAAAAGGAAATGACTAATAGAAAACTCAACACTCAAGTGCAGCAATGGCAACAAGAATCAGATTCACTTTAATTTGAGCTTGAGATATCATGTGTGCAATCCCCTGTTGTCAACACTTTTCAAAAAACTTATTGTCCACAAAATCCTAACTTTTGACCTCTTTAATGTACTCATATAGAGCCACGAAGTTGGCCTATCATAAGGAGTTGAAAACTCTTAAGTTGTATAGAAGTTTACTGTTGTGAATCTGACTTTGATCATCATGTGAACATTTTAAGGCTTTTTTATGTGGAGAGCAATCTGGTTACAAATTTGTGGTAGAATAAATGACTTTCATAAAAAATGGCTAGATCTCTTGTAAATACTTGGGCAAAGAGCCATGACATTGTGCTGGAAATACATCCTAATGAACAACCAAACATTGTATAACAACAAAACACATTAACAATTTTGCTCTAACAGAAATAGGAAACAATTTCCTCTAAGTAGGAAGAAAATGGTGACAATTAGCAGGTGACGAGTGGCAGTGTATCATATTGCATATTTCTATTTGTATCTCTTAAGTCAAAGGAAACAAATTGTGATTAATCACTCCATCAATTGATACATTGCAAACAACCAACTATAGAGATAAATTTCCAATGCTACCCCCATGTCCAACATTGGCCTCTAATAGGTGAAGATAGAAAGTTGATGCATGGTAGCATTACTAACAAGTGACTAAGAGTCATTATGTTATCTTCAAGGAATCTTTCAATGTTTAGCTAAAACCCTCATACCATCTTGAATGTTCTAGCAAGGAAGAAACCATCATTAGTGCACTTGTAAATTCTTTGTTGTGTTTTCTTGAACAATTGGAATGCCTCCAAACATTCTTCTACTACAAATAATTTATTATTATTGATTATACTCCAACGGTCCCATTAAATCATTATAAATGATTAAATTATTGACAACACTTAAATGACTTCTATGTGCCTTGAATTTCTCATAGAGAAGGAATTTTTCTAATAGATCTACTACCATATATGTTTTATGCATTTCTCATAGAAAAGGGATTTTTTGCCAATAAATCTACTACAAGTTTTTTTTTGCGTTTTGTGTTACAAAAGGCCAAATAGATGTTAGAGAAAATTAAAAGATACCATTCTAATAAATCCTTAATAACCTTGAAACAAATTTCTGGGCAGGAAAACCTATATTTAATACAGGAAAAAACCTTAAATTTGTTGAAAATTGATCAGGAAAAAAAGAAGAAGGAAAACCTGAATTTGAAACCAGAAAACCCTAAAATTGTTGCAAAATTGACTTAGGCAAAAAAACTAAAAAGATGATTTCTCGCTCTGTTATGTTAAGGTTTTGCTTAAGAAACTTCTGAAATTAGTGTCCTTGATTCAATGGTGGCATTTCCCCTACCATCTGACCAACTCTGTCAACTCCCTATGGATGAATAGTCAAGAAACATATTATATGAACCAAGCAAAAGTCTAAGACATATCTAGCCTACTGTGAAATCTAAACAAAAATTATTTTTGCATAAACTTGCAACTAAGCATGGTCTGAAATATCTCCTTGCAACTTGGCTCAGGAATGCATCACGCTGCTTCAACCAGATCATGTCCATGGAAATCCTCTCTGTCAAACTCTCCTTTCTGCAAAATGTCCTTTGGCACATAGCTTTGTTTTGAATGAAAATTTTCTTAGAGAGGGAAAGTAAATTTGTTCTGTTTCTGAAGTTTACCAGCATTCAACTTGCAAGTTGTTTGTTGTTATGCAACTACTCCAGTAATTTTTTCCAAACAATTGAAACATAAAATCATCTCCCATGTATGTTAGGGACATTTCATATTTTTGCCTCTACTAATTTGTCCTCCGTTACTTTCTTATCGCCTCCTATCTGTTGCTTCATTTTGTTCCTCTACTGTCATGTCACTACTTGCCTTACCTTCCTTGGCTTACTCAGAACCAATAAGCTCAGCTTCATATATAAGATTGGCTCTAGGTGGTACATTTGGAAAAGAGGAATTCCCTTCTTCCACATAACTTAATTGTCAGTCCACATGAAGCAAGGCACGTTCAACAACTTTCATGCTAGCCACACCAATGGCAAAGCCACTCAATTCTTTTTCTCACTACCCAAAACCAATTCAAATGGTTGTTGTTCTTGCCAGCATGTCAATTTTGTGAAGGCTTGGTCCCATTCTCAGCCTTGATGTTTTGTTTCATAATGAAGAACTTCCCTTTCAGAATTAATAGACACAAATGAATAGGCTAAGTAGGATGTCCTTGTATTAATTGTCCCCTGGATCTAAATTTCTGGTAATTCCTTTCTAGTTGCAAAACAAAAAACTCAGTACCAGCATTCACTTGGAATTTCTTCAATCACAATCATCACATATTAGCTCACTCATCAAAACCACAAGCTTTGAAGAGCTAGACAAGTCAGTGGCACAAGATGGTAGGCCAGATAGATAGGCAGGATGGATAAATAGATGATCGGCAAAGGGACAACCACTACCAACACTAGGAGGCTGGGAGGTCATGCCTGGTAGCCCTGTAGGCCCACTACAGCCAGTGGTAACCTATATTGCTCCAGTAAGCTTCCTTGCTCCCTAACCAAATGATGGACAACCTCTAATGCAATAGTGAGGTTGAGAGTCATGTCATTTGTACTTGATGAAGGAAGATCACATTGTTGACTAGCCAACAACCTATAAACTTTGTCAAATTCAAACTTTTTCTACAACTTCTCTAATAATTCCTAAATTTGCTCAATTACCCGCCAGGGATTCTTTGCAATAGCAGCCACATAGGCTGCATAAATCAACCTTTCCATACTCCCTTAACAAGTCATATAATGTAAATAAATGATGACCTAATGTTGCCACTATAAATCTCAAAATATTTAATCAAGAGGTACATACAAATAATGAAGATATTTGGATCTTGGCTTGCTTATAAGAGAGCAGTAAATATGTTGATCATGTAATGCTATAATTGAATTTGCATTGTTTCCCTGAGTAAAGCTAAATAGGATGTTAACCGACCAATATTAAACATTTTCTCTAAATTTAAACATGAAATCAAATAATTAACCAATAGTTCTAATCATATCATCTCAGGGATGTGGAGTGATTTGCACTCACAAGACCGAGAACAGAAAGAAGAAAAAGTGTAAAATTCAAAAAGAGGAAAAAGTATAAAACTTAGTAGAAGGCATCCAACATACATTACCAAACTGTGGAAAGAAAAATCCCCACCATTTAGTAATCTAGATCAATGAATTCCCTTACGAGATGCCCACATATGCATATTGATGCCCATATGCACTGACATCACAATTGAAGAACGTCGTTAACATACTGACATATTCCCCCACTATTAATCAAATCAACTTGAGAGTGGATTGATATAAAGACGAAATAGAACGTGCTCCTCAAACCAAAAAGTAAACAACCAACATATATGTTCAGCCCCACAAATATATATATTAAGGCTTTTGAACATGCTTTGAACATTAAATGTGTTTGTGCTTGAAAGTCATTTATTAAATTCGATACAAAAGTAGAGAAAAAAATAAGTTCTGATGAATAAGTTCAAAAAAACAAAATGGTTTTTAACCTATTTAATATTTGATTTTTCCTTTATTCCTACCGTAGAGTTGGACTTGCAAGCTAGCCTATTTTCTTTTTTATTATCATTATCTCAAAATTAACTACATATATCCCAATGCACTTAGCCATAGAGCTAATGTAGCCTTGTGAACCTTCAAATAAAAGGGTTCAACTAATGCACCATTTGTTTCTATCCTCAAAATTCCCAAAATATAATATGAAACTAAATTCTAAGAATATTGAAATGAAATGTGTCTCTTGGTCAATCATAATCAGACATCCATCTAGAACACTAGACTGGACGAATCAGATTCTGAAGTCTCTGATTCCTTGATTAGAGACCCATTTGAGTTGTCATCATCACTTCCTCTTGGTCCTTGAATGCTGCCATTTCCAAGAGAAGATGACAATGATATTTTTGTTTCTATTTCTTCCTTTGCAGCTACAATCTTGTCATGAACCTCCTCTACTAGAGTTGATTGGATAGGTTTTCATTGTAACCTAACCACTTTGAGAACCTCCCCCCTGTTTTTGTTGATGTTGTTGTTCGTCAATTGAAGGGGTACTATCCTCCACAAAGGGTTCATACTTACCTTCTATGAATCCCTTACTATTGAAACGACTCATAAAACTATAGGACACCTTATGTTTTCCTCCGAGGGAACCTGTCACTTTGGACTTTGCTACAGACAACTTACCCTCCAAATATTTGCTCTTAAGTTCTTTCTTCACAAATGGAGTGAACTGACTGTCCAATGATCATGCGGCTACTAACCACGCCACCATTATAACCAACAAGATTCCCCCAAGGTAGGGAGTGGAGTTGGCAAGTGAACCAAAGGTTAAAATCATAAATTGTTGAATCAGTTCACCTCCTGACATTCCCAAGGGATTGCAGACCACATCTATTGAAACATTTCCTTTTACATATAAAAGAACGAGAATAAGATCACATACAATGATAAATGTTATAACTTGAAACAATTTGCTCATCTCAAAAACAATCTACGAAGTTAACAAATTCAAAATCCCAGAAAGAGGAATAGTTTGGCATTATTCCTTAGGATAAGACCTATATCATTACTTGACTATACTCTTATAAAATCCAAATATGAAAATGAAAATAGAACATATAGAGGCCTTGAGAGTTAAATTGTAGAGGAAACATACCTTAGTGTCTTCATCCTAAGGAATGTAAGCCATATCTTTGCCAATTTACCCAATATGGGAGTGAGTGGTTCACTGCATAGAATGAGACCAAAGAAAGCTACTCTTGTTGCCAACAACACAGTAGGCGTAATGGTAGCGACTACTCCCCAACCATATTTGTGGAATATAACTCTGCTTAGCAACATCATGGTGAAGGTAGTAATTCCTGTCAATGTGGAGAAATCCCCCATGAATGCGGAATATTCATTTGGACTTGGAAACTGCTAGATACACAAATTATCTTAGTCTCATTGGCAAAACAAACTTCCTCGAATAAAACCACATTCAATCTTGCTTCAAAATTTTCATAGCTAAGGTTGATTTCTCCGGCTACGAAACCAATGTTTGGAGATAGATACTTATGATGAAATATATCATCATTAGTTATTTCTGCTATCCTTAAAACAAATGTATAAAGAAATGGAAAAGCACATGAAGGAACTACAAATTCTTTAGATGTTTTGCACTCGATTATTCCCAGTTGAGAAGCACGATCCAATTAAGGCACTAGTGTTCAAATACCTTGTCTGATTGGGCCTCCTCAAGTGAGTTGTATGACAACAATGAAAACGAAATTAGGAATAGTCTTTGTGCCCTTAACATTGTTAGACGATTATAACAACTTTGTATGTGTGTGTGTGTCTAGGTGGAGAGATATGCCAGAAGGAATGGATATTTGTACTTGTTTGAGCAAGTACTGGTAAAAATTATATAACATATTTAAATAGTAAACATTTTGGGTCTCATGCCAAGGATGTGTAGATGATGCCTGTGTAGGTCTCCTGATATAGAGCATCCAGTTAGATGAGACACTTGTTGTTATGCATATATGGCAGTTTAACAACAATTCTTATGCAGAATAACCTAAAATTTACAATATAATACATATGCCTTCAGTTTTGACTTCTAGGTGACTTCAACAAGGTTGACGCTAATACCGTATGCAACCACCAAAATGGCAAGGTATCTTACATATCTTGAAGTCAATAGGAACTTAAAAATCTACAACATTCCCATCTTTGGTTTCTCCTGTAAACGTTACAAGAGATCAAGTTTAAGAACCCATCAAAACTTGTGTACTTAACAGAACACGTTTGAAAAAGTTCAAGGAATTAGCATATAGATATACCATTTTCTTACTAACTTCTCCCTTGGGAAGTGTAGGATCATCCATTACATATTTATTTACCCACTAGTAGATTGCACACATGAGAAGCCCCAATGCCACCACTATGCTCATCGTTGCCCTCAAGGACATTGCCAAACCATCCACGACAGGCCCCAGATTCTTACACATGTTGGAGAAATACTTAACAGTTCGCCTTGAAAAAACCAAGGCTACATTGGCTCCAAGGTCAAACAGAGGGTAGAACTTCTTTGTTGCATCCACTGTTGTAATCTGCAATCAGTGCAAACAACTCATCCCTTGGTACAACTTGTATCCATTTTCTTTTTCAAAATAGGCTTATTTTAGATATAAATCCAAATGACCTTTCATATCCATCAATAGAAGTGAGTTGCAATTACCACAATGCAACTCAATCTATAGACCATAATATATTTTCAGATTATCTTCTTATTGTACATGACTCTGACAACTTACATCATCTTCTATAGTGAATCTATCCATAAAAAAACTCATTCCATTTTTTTAGAATAAATTCCTTCAATTTTTTTAACAAAAGCCTACTAGTAGTTGCATTGGAATACTACTTCTTTGCAAAGAACATAAAATAAGCCTAATTTGCACCACTCTGCATTACAAGCTAAGATGCATACATTATTACAGTCATATATTCTGCTAAATCATGATATGTCTATATTTTTTGAATTAATTCTAGTCTTCCTTGCCATGTTATTGGTCTTTAAGTGGATCTATGTAAGAAAGACAGAAGTAAATCTACTAGATAAGATAGTAATACATATTACTAGAAAATATATACCATATTTGACTTGCACAGTGCATACAACAGGTCAGCGTACCTCGAAAAAAAAAAATTAGACAGAGGATAAAGGGTTAATGTTGCTTGAGATACATACATGGTTGGCGAATCCCCAAAACAACACCGATACCACCATGTTGCCCCAAAGGTCTAGCATGACATAGAATAAATAAAAATACCATATCCAAAGAATGGAAATGGGACCTAGAAAGAAAGGCCCTAGAAATATTAGCAAGGAATCTTCCAATGTTGTGGGATGGATGAGATTATTTAGTGGGTAAATTACGAAAGAAAATCCCCTTGTTGACGGTGTTGGACCCACCAACATTCAGGGGATCTCCCTGGTATGAAGTCGCAACTAGACCTCAGACAGTTTGGTGTAGGAGTCCCATCCAGTATGATGGCCCAGTTTCCATTGTCTTAAAGGTTTGTATTAACTTTTGCTTATCAAAACATGAGAGTGGTTTTCTTTGTCTTCGAATAGCGAGGTTCACGTTCTTGGTGAGTGCTTAGTGTTACTTGTGTCATGGTTATTTCATTGCGGAGGGAGAGGGTGAGAGTGAGTCTCAAGTCGAAAGGGAATAGTCCCAACTTTGTTAGAGACACACAACACAACAGGACATGCGCAACTTCCGACAGAGTAGTCCACTCGGATGCAGCAGTAACAAACACACAGTGAAGGGATAACATGTACAACACCCAGTGGAATAGTCCACACGAGTGCGACAGTCATTATAACAAGTATATGAGAATGGTTATGTCGAGTGTCCAATGGAATAGTCCACACAGGAAAGACAACATGAACAACTTATATAACACATTTTCGAAAGCATATGTATTAGAACAACTGAAATAGTTCAGCTGTCTTAATGCAAGTTAAAGCAACATGTAGTACAAGTGTCCAAAGAATATTCTTACAAACGAATACAATACATGTGTGAAAACATGCTGGCATTGTTATGTGGAATTTTGCATCTACAGATAAACACAACTTCCCTAAGTGGGTATCTACACTTAGAACAACAGATTTAAAGAGTTTAACCTTTTCCTATAGAAGATAAATAAGACAAGGGACCTACTTATTATCTTTCACTTCCCTTTGTCTCCTTTGAATAGCTCTTGTTGCTCCTTCTCGAATTGAGTCCGCTCGATAAGTACATGTAATTATAAATAGAGGAAAAAAACAAATCAAAGCAAGATATCTATCTACTATAATCAAATGGAATCGAAATCATTTACACATATAATCATCATACATAAAGACAAGAATATGGGAAAAGGTGTAAACAACTTTATTAAGTAGAAGGAAGAGTTACAACCAAAGAAGTCTGATTCCATGTCACTCATCCAGCTTGAGTTCCATCCCTCATCACACCAAAAGCACAACACTCTGGCAACATAACAATACTTGCTTACAATATCAAACCTCAAACCAACAGTATCTCTTTATAAATTCTCAAAGTCCAACCGTTGATCACTATGTTGAGTGCTCAATTTATAGGAAAATGGAGGTGGTTTGTCATAAATTGGGCATTGAATGGATTTCCAATTTGGGAGTTAGTTTCCATGGAGGAAGGGATGAGAGGATAGGAGGTTATTTGATTCATTCCCTATCCAATTTCGAGCTCATAGGAGAGGATAAGAGGTGGGAATCTTCTAGAATGGTCTAGAATGTAGGAATATTCCCAAAACCCTATGAAGATTTCGCTCAATCTCGCCCAACGCAGGTCAAAGTGGGCCTAGGTGCTTTGCAGAGCAGGCTTGAATGGGCCTAAGTGCTCTGCAGCGCATTTACCCCTAACCAAGGCTGTGCTGGTCCCTCAAGGAGTCATTTCAGGATGTCTTCAGGCCAGGAAACTCTCAAGAATGATGGCATTCAATGTGATGACTTGTCTAGGGAATGTAGAAATTGAATTAGGGTTTGATGAGCCCTAAAAGTACTGATCTGAATGATGGGAGTGATGTGCCCAAATAGACCTGTAATAGTTGCCCCCTAAAGCATGAAGTCGAAAATGATAATGTCGAGTGATATGCTTTACGATGTGATGAGGAGGTTCTGAAGCGGATGGTGACCTACATCAATTACAATACATAATATCATGATATTTTGGATTTTTCATGAATCGTTGAGGGAAGGCATACCCATGCTCAGCATATAAACTTTCATTACATGTACATAGATAGTTTTCTATAGATACAGACCCCTGATGGGATGACCATCATTGTAAAGCCATTGTACAAATGATTTAGTACTCTCCTAAAATCGTAGCCCGGATGGATGAAACTAGATCTAGGGTCTTCTATCTCATTCAATCATTCACTCAAGTACGATTCTAACCATGTGAATATATGATCTGAAGTCGAACATGGGAAGACACCATCTGATTACTAGCCATTGATGTAAGTCGTTAACAGATGCGAGAGAAATCACTGATAATGATAATGATCCTCAAGGTATTGTAGTAAATTCTGCATGGTGTGAATGGATGTTTTGATGTTGAACACCATACAAATTCTTTCGGTCGAAGGCCAGTGATGTCAACCTGTCACCGGAAGCGAGAAACTTGCCATTGATGTATGCAAGCCTCAAGGTACTAGAAGGGTGTTTCTAAGTCAACTTCTTGGATAATGTGCTAATGTCGACAAGAAGTGACTCATCGCAGGAGGGCCTTGATGTATCCCACATCAACGACACAAAACAAGTGTCATGATTTTTGGAGACGAAATGTGACTAACGACACAAGGTTTAGGAATGGTGGTCATGAAAATGAAGGTTTATGAGTATTGCAAAGGATGAATTTAACTGAGTGACTTCTCTTGAACGTGTCGACGACACTGAATGAATTGGCATCATTGACCCAAAATCAAAGTAATGGATGGTATGATAGACCATAGGTATGATAACCATCAAGCATATAACCCAACCCAAGTAATCACAGAGATGAAGTGAAAGTGTCATGTTCAAGAGCGACCTTCTACCATAAAGTGGTTTACCCCTTTTCCCATTTTCCCCAGTCATTGTTAACCAGTACCTCTTTATTTTTTATCAAGATTGAGGAGGATAACATATGCTTGTGGTATAATTCCACCCTTCGGGTGAATCCATCACTATGTGATGTTTTAACGAGTCTAATGAAGGTGAAATTCTGTCTTATCATGATAGACAAGTTTGTCGTTATTTGATGTTTTAATGAGTTTAACGGCAAAAAGAAAACTCCACAAATTCTTTTTCGTAGATTTGTCTCTCAAGTCCAAAAAAGCGTAAAATAATATGAGAGAGAACCTATTGACCATGTTCGATCAACGTATTCCTTTTTCGTAAATAATATATCTCAGTCCGGAAAAGGGTTAAACTTTTACTCAGTAGATGTCATTTCCAATCCATTAACGAGCTGAAAAGGACAAGCGCTCGGAAATCTTTTCATATTATGAGAGTTTGAAAAGAGCTTAAAGAGGACTCCAAGGGGGTTCCTTTTCGATGTTTTATAGAGCTCGAAAAAAAGATAAAAGTATGCTTTGTGGTCAAAGTACAATTCAAGATCGTGCACGTCAAATTCACTGTATTAGCGGTAAATCTGTTCAAAGCAACACCAAATGGATCAAACATTCAAAGAAACACCAAACGGATCAAACATACCTGTTTCATTGGTAAAAATAGGTAAATACTAAATTTTATTCATTTAATGATCATGAAATAAACATAAAACAAGATTTTACAATATCATTTTCACCATTTGATATTTACCATTCAGTTTGTGCTCTAAACCAGTTTTTTACCTCGAACTTTAGCAGCTGATTACGAGAGATTCTGTGGATCATTTCTCGTGCCGTCTGGACTAGGTAGAAGATCTACCCCTTCTCTTTATTTTCATGTCATTCTTTTACAGTTTCAGGCAATTTTTTAGGTTTTTAGGGCCCCTAGGGTTAGTATATTTCGCCCTGGGATCAGCGCAACCTTCCACATCGAAAATTGCGTTGCAGAGCACCCAAACAAAAGGGTACCTACTCTGCAGCACATTGTCTCCTTACCTGGGCTGCGTTGGGCGAGTTTCACAAATTTGTTTCACCTGTTTGGCCCAAAATTTCTCTAGTTTTTTGCATGAAATGGATCCTAACTAAGCTTATGGTTTGATTTCAGGCTTTGATCGGATCAGAATGTCCATTACTTGGTGAGAAAGAGAGCATGAAGAACAAGACATGGTTGCCCTAAATGATCCGGGTACTTTTGAGGCCCTTAGAAACTGCGGGTTTCTCAAATACTTCAGGTTGTCTGGGATGAGGCAACAATTAGAACTATTGCAGTTCTTAGTTCATGCATGGTATCCAACGATCAAGATTTTCACATAAGGGACAAAGTGGTCCCTATTATGATCGATGATGCTTACTTTCTTATCGGGTTGTTGAGACATGGTGCCCCCATTTCTCTTTCAGGATTTTCCCGTGGGGTGAATCAGTGAGGGACTACATCCGACAGTTTTTCCGGCTAGGTACAGAGCCTAGCAAGGATGGGAAAATAAACATCAGGGATATACGTGATTTTCCTTTGAGAACAACCCTTTTCACTATCGCAAAGTTGGCAGGTAGTGTGACACTTCAACTGGTGAATAGATCATACATGCAGTATGCGCTTGAGTGTCTTGAGCCAACTGTATTCCACTGGTGTGAGGCTGTACTTTCTTCAATGAAAGAGCAGCTGAAAAAGTAAAGAGCGGTAAGACGAAGAATTTTAGCTACGCATCACTCTTAATCTCTTTTACCTTAGAGATAATTCCATTGATGCAACCTCAGCATGTAACACTGGGTGTAGTTGGTCCTAGAGATCCACAGATGCAGAGATGGGTCGAATTGATGGCTAGACATATTGGTCAGTCATCAATCACATTTTCTACTGCATTCTTCAGTTGGCTTGATCGACAACACATTGTCATCGAGGAGCATCCATACACAAAGATGGATTTTCGCAGAGATCCAAACTTGAGTTTACCAGTAGGCGCTCAATGGGGTGCTACAGGTAAATTGTTTTTGACCAAATGTTTATGATTTTTAAGTTTCTACATGTTTTTGTGTTTTTTATGTTTCCAAGACTAAACTAAAATTGTTCTCATGCATACAAATGTTGGTATTGTTCGACCTATGGGACATCAATAGGAGGTAGGTGGACCAACGCGGAGAAATGTCGGGAGAGTAGTTCTCCAGGATTTGGATTTGACTGAGAAACTGACAGAGTTGCAGGATCATGTAGAGGGGTTAAACCTTGGTATTCTGGATGTCCAGATCGAGTAGTTATCTATGAGCCTGTAGCACCATACTATTGGTGTTCCTAACCGTTGGATGAGGCTATTGCGCATGATAGCTCAGGCTGTGACCTGTTATCATGAGCATCACTAGGTCTACTTAGGATGATTTTTGTATGCATTTTGAGTTTTGAGGTCAGATGACCAAACATGTCTTGGACACAAATTTTGTAAAAACTTTTAAAACATCTATCTATTTTTACTTTCAGAGTTTTTATATATGGTTATGTGAAATCCTATTCAACTAATGATGTGAATTGAAAATTTACTTTTACATGTGTCGCAAATGTCTATTTAACACATAGTTCACTAATGAATCAGTTAATGTGTTAAAGTTTCTGGAAATATGTTGATATTGGATGTACTCAAAATGTCTTTCCAAAAGACGAACTCTAAGGAACATACGATAAAATGTTGGATTTCGGACGGTATAAACGTTTGTAAGTTGTAGCACGACGAGTTGTGAGTCCAGCCTAATGATGATTTGGCGAATGCCAAGAGAAATGGCATCAGAGAGAAGTTCGATCAATGTGCTATACTTAACGATATTGTTCATAGAACGACCAATACAAATCCCTTGAAAACTCACTAACTCGCCATTTGGAGAAAAAATGGCCCATGCTGCAGAAGGTAGGTTCTGAGTATTACGACTAGCACCATCAGCGTAACCAACAAATGGTTCCAAAGATTCTGACATCTTCAACAAATGCAAAGCGGATTACTAACCACATAAAAATTCTAAAAGACACACTAACACACACACACATGCAATTAAAGCATATATACAGCGATTTTACTACACTCAATTAAGCATAGTAACATTTGAGATACAACCCGTTTCAGGGCTGTGACAGTGGAATTCCATCATAATCCATCAACTCGTAGGCACCTTTTTCTAGAACACGCTTGACAATGTAAGGGCCCATCCATAGTGGTTCAAATTTTCCTGCTCCTAGTTTATCAGCTTCCTGATCATAAAGCAAGATCAGGTCTCCTTCTGAGAAAATGTGAGGCTTGACATTTTAGTCGTATTGCGCCTTGATTCGTTTCTTATGTGCTTCATTAGCCGATGCAGCTTCACGACGGGTTTCATCCAGATGGATGAGTTCTAAGAAACGTGCTTCTTCATCAAAAGTGTCGAGTAACAGGTCAATTGCGAGTTTGAGAGATGAAATTTCACATTGTATCGGCAAGATTGCCTCTAGATGATACACCAACTGAAAGGGTGTGAATCCAGTTGCATTCCTTACCGAGGTTCGGTATGCCCACAAAGTAGAATACATGATTAAATGTCAGTTTCATTTATGAACCCCTATCATTCTTTGAAGCATTCGCTTAAGGACTTTGTTGATGGCCTCCACTTGTCCATTAGCTTGCGAATAATAAGGAGTAGAACTATCATGTGAAAGTCTTAACTTGGCAGTTAACTCAATCATCATGTGATTGTGAAAATGCGACCCATGATATGTAACTATAGCATGTGGTACACCAAACCGGGCAACCATGTGGTTGAAAAAGAAAAGTGCAACCGTCTCACCACTGTTGTTTAATGTAGGCATCGCCTCGGCCCATTTTGTGAAATAGTCAATGGAAACTATAATGTACCCATGCCCCCCAACCGACTGAGGGCTACATGTCATGAAGTCAATACCCCATTTGGAAAATGGTTCAATAGCGACGACATGATGCAACAGTGCAGGTGGTAATCTAGCTTTACGGTCATAGATCTGGAATGCATGACAGCTTCTGACAGTAATAATGCAATCTTTGAATATGGTAGGCCAGAAGTAACCAGCACAGAGAATCCTTTGTGCGGTAGCATAACCAAATAAGTGTCCACCACAAGCACCTGAATGGAAATCATTCAAAACTTTCTCAGATTCCTCATGTGTGAGGCACCTCCGTAAAATCGTATCGATACCACGACGGTAAAGAGTGTCGCCAATGATCAGATAATCTTTGGCTTGGTATCGGATACGTCATTGTTGCGAGTGAGAGGTATTGGGCCAAAAAGTTTGGTTCTGGAGATAAATCAATATATCTCCATACCATGGGTCAAATGACAAAATCAGGAACAAAGACTTGTCCAGAATTGATGGTTTTGATGTTGAATCAATGGCATTCGAGGGAAGGTCGCAAATAAGCTCGGTGAAAACTAGAGATTTCTTTGATTTGGATTTAATGAACTCCAAATCAAATTCCTGCAAAATGACGATCCATTTTGAGTATTTCCCCCCCAACAATTTACATGACAAAATATATGTCATAGGGTTGCAATCTGAAATGACAGTGGTCTTTTGGAGCAGGATATAGTGGCGAAATCTCTGTACAGCTTAAATAGTAGCCAAAGCTAGCTTTTCGACGTAAGAGTACTTAACTTCTATATCATTGAGATTGTGACTAAAATAATATATCGGATGTTCAATCCCATCTTCTTCTTGGACTAAAACCATCGCAATGGTTGTATCTACAGCGATGAGATACAGGAAGTAGTTGTTTTGATAATTCAGGGAATACATTAATGACGCTCTAATCAAGGTATCTTTAAGAGCATCAAAGGAAGCTTGCGTAACCTGATCCCAATGGAAGGGTATCCCATTTTTCAAAAGATGAGTAAATCCTTTAGCCATTTCATCATAATTGGGAATGAACCTCCTCAAAAAGTTAGCCTTCCCTTGGAGTCTTTGTAACTGTAGTAGATTGGAAGGTGGAGGCAAGTCAAGAATTGCCTGAACCTTAAGAGGGTCAAGTCGAATTCCTTCCTTAGACACTACGAAACCAAGCAAACGACTAGAACCAACACAAAACACACATTTGTGTGGATTGAGTCATATTTTATAGTGTTGGAATCGTAAAAATATAGCTCTCAAATGCTACGGGTGATCAGTCCGCTTTTGTGAATGAGTAGGTAAATCATCAAGGTATGGTTGAACAATGCGCTTGATGTCATGGAAGGCATAGTTCATTGCCCTCTGAAAGGTCGCCCCAGCATTCTTCAAACCAAAAGGGAGTTTCCTGTAAGCGAATGTTCCCCATGGAAAAATAAAATCAGTTTTATATTGGTCCTCTGGGTGGATATTGATCTGATTATAGCTGGAAAAGCCATCCATAAATGAAAATATTTCACATCTGGCACATTCATCAATAATCTGGTCAATAAAGGGAGTGGGATAATTGTCTTTTTGACAAGCCTGATTAACATCCCTATAATCGACGCACACTCGTATTTTCCCTTGTTTCTTCATGACAGGAACAATATTGGAAACCCAATCAGTAAGAGGAACAGGGTATATGAAACCAGCATGCAAAAGTTTTTCAACTTCTGTTTTAATGGCAACAGCCTTCTTTGGATGAACAGGACAGAGGTGCTGTCGCACTGGTTTGACATCAGGATACATTTTAATTTCATGTTCAACTATACTAGAGTCAATACCTGGCATCTCCTCATATGACCATGCAAATATATCTCGGAATTCACGAAAGAGAGCACGGTAAATATCAAGTTCTGATGGAGAACAAGATTTGCCAACATGAATGTTTTCTACAATTTTAGGTTTGGTCAAAATATTGATAGAAATTGTTTCTTCGATATTTGACAAGTTTCACTCGGAATCTACTGTATCTATAAAAACAAAATTCAAAAGAAAATCAACAACTGAAGGGTGATTAAGTTCATTTGAAAAATATTCTATGAATCTATGTGATTTGGAAGATGGGAACGATGATGATAATCTTCCCATGGTTTTTCTTCCGTTGTCATTTCTTGGATGATTCCTTCATTTGTAGAAAATATACATGAAAAAGGATCAGAACAAGTACCATATTCTAATGAACAATCTACCCATAAAATTGGAGAAGATGGATTTGGATTCACCGCGCAAGCCAGAAAGATTGATTGCTATGCAAGCTCAATGGGGCTTAGAGGCATGATTTCATTACTATTATCAACTTCAAAACTCTTGGTTATCTTCCTTAAATCAGATGAAGTGGAAGATATCATGTTGCAAGTCTCAACATTTCCCACTTCCTCCATGTTTGATGGTGACGGTAGTGAAAAAGTACCCATTAGGGAAGAATCCTTGAAGAGACCTACACCAATGTTTTGAAGAGATAGTGGGGGTCCGTGAACTAATGGAATGCTTCCAGTAGCCTGTGAACTAGAGGCGAAGAAAGCGAGTTGATCAATAACTGTGATTCCGCCTTTATGAGGGAATGTAATCATACGAAAGTATGTCAAAACCACAACAGCCATAGCATATACCCACGGTCTTCCTAGCAAAATGTTGTAGTCAAGGGGTCCGTCAACGACCTCAACTTCAACAGTTACTATTTTCCCCCCTAGTTCAATTTGCAGATTACTCAAAATTCCACAAGGCGTATATGTGCGACCGTCAAAATCTTTTAACGTTGTTGGTGAACGTGACAAAGGCGGTGAGCCAAGTGTTTTCTAGCAATTCATTAACATAATACAAGTAGATTCCCCCTCGTTAATAATGGTTCGGTGAATAATTTTATTCAAGGCATTTACTTGAATCAAGAATGCTAATTGCGCTGGTAACTGTGGCGTATAACCCGCATGGTTGAAAACCACAAGATTGGAATCCGTTGGATCGATTCCACCAATTGTTGACAACAAAGCCTGCTTCTGGGAGGGACAATTTTGAAGCACCTCAAGTGTCGACATAGCAGAAGGTGACTGAGCCAAATCTTCTACTATGTTATAGTTCTGTGCTGCTCGAGCTTGAGGGTTAAATGTTGATTTATGTACAACTCCCTTAGGCGGTTTTATTGTTAACTCTGGTGCAATAGGTGGTGGAATAGGATCAGACGAAGTTGAAGTCGAAGGATTAGGTTGATTAGTGGCCTGGTTATTCGACGATGACGATGGATTTCCATAATATTTACTTCGTGTTGACACCAAAACATCAATTTTAGGCTTAGAGGCGGATAGCATAAGCACTTGGGAAGTGGAAGCATGATCTGTAGCAACCATATGTGTCTTTGGGTTCGAAAAAGGATCAATCAACACTGCGGATGTACTAGAAGTCTTAAGAAGCTTTGAGACTTCAGAGCGGTGAGGACAATCTCGCGTAAAGTGCTCATCGTTATAGATTAAACATGGGTAATGAGGTTTCCTAGCCGAAGGAGAGGAATTATATGATTTCTCTTGAGGGGGATTATTTTGTTTCTTCTTGTTTTTCCCATTCTTCTTGCTTCCTGGTTGCTTTTAATTCTTGCCTTTGTCAGATGACACAACATTAATTTCGGAAGCAAGAATGTTATCAGATGCATTTGAATTTTGATTGGAAATGGCAAGAGTTTGACCAGATGGTCTACCTGCCATTTGTGTGCTCGAAGAACCATCACACTGTCACCAGTATGAGAGTCCTTACTCAATGGTGGTGCAGGAACAATATAAGCTGGTAGGGGTGCATTCGGGATCTTATCATAGAGCGTGCCACACTGTGTATAAATCAAGTCCAAATATTGGGCACGAGCAATTACTTGCTCGTCAGTAACAACTCCACCTTTCACCACATCCTCAGTGATAGATGGCAAGTAGGATTTTATAAACCAACCACTCAGATAAAATTTGATCAGGAACATAAGTTTGGACCATTCGACAACGATGACGCCACTCATGAATATGATCAGAGATGTGTGTAGCAGTAGTTTGTTTAAATTTGGTCAATAGTTCCATTCCAGTTTCATATCGTATGGGTAACTGGAAGTGGGTTAAAAATGTGATAGCTAAGGATGTAAAGTTATCAAAAGAAGCTCGTGGTAACTCAATGTACCATTTTGCAGTCGAACCAGTAAGTGTTCTTTGGAAAAGAAATAGTCTAACTGAATCATCATTCAGGGAGTTTGATTAATACCAAAAATGAAAAGTCATGACATGATTGGACAGGTCTTCTCTAGGGTTTCCATTGAATTTCGGAATATCGGAAGGTAATTTATGAGGAATCACTGGCCACCAAGGTGCATAAAGAATTGGGTCATTGGTGAGCCGATTTAGATATGGTAATTCAAGTGTTGCAACAAAAGGCAACTATCTATTGAGGTCAGGTTGAGCATAACCAGGGTAAGATGGGATTGCATGGGCAATAGGCCTTTGCATACCAGCATAAGGCATCTGCTGCTAGTAACCTTGATAGGGGTAAGTTTGTTGAGAAAATCTGGTATAAGGTGGTTGTTGAGCACCAAGATACATTTGATGTTGTCCAAACCCAACATAGTCTTTTTGACCAAGTCCAGGATGAGGTTGGTACTACTGGAATTGCTGTTGTTGATATTTGGGCTGCCAAGGCTGTTGGAACAACTGTTGTTGATTTAATGGTTGTTTCCCACCAATGTAAGCTTGACTAGGTTGTGAATACACTAAACCAGTGTAAGTCTGAGTCATTCCAGTAAAAGGTAAACTAGCCTGAGGTTGTTGGACTCCAGGCACAAGTGGTTGTTGTAAAACTGCCTGAGGAAGCTGAATCTGTAAACCTGAAACTTAGGTGTCTGAGGTTGAAGAACCAGCTTGCACAGGTTGAGATACAACTAACTGAGCTTGCGACTGCAGTAAAGCAGTAACAATAGGCGTAGTAGGAATGGATGAGACAGATTTCATAGGTTGTGATGGATACACAAGCCTTGGTTGAACGGGCATTGTTGGCTGCCACTAACAGACAGTGATTCCAGGCTGACCTAAAGACGACGACATACCGACATATGGTTGCCCCCCAGAAAATGGAGGATAAGGAGATTGTGCATATTGTTCTCCGTATGGGGGTAATCCAGTGTAAAGCGGATACATTGGACAGTAACCAGATGAACCAGCTTGATATTGACTTGATGGGTCAAGCTGTTCAATATCTGTTAATGAAGAGCCAGATAAAATTCTTGTAGAGGACATGGGTGAAGACCAAGGGCTAGAAGCAACACCTAAGTGGGTTCCAGATAAATATTGGTAACCTGATGGGACGGATGGAACACCATACAAATGTGACTCAAGTGTCGTAGTAAACATCGAAGAGGTTGCGGCAGAAGATTCTGCCATAGCTGTAACATATGGTACAGTCTGGGATGTTGACTGTGCCATAGTCAAATGTTCAAATAAATTTCCTAACGAATCAATGGGTGTCTGAAAGTAATCAAGATCAAAACGAGCAGTAAAATAAGGAGTATGAGGATAAAGATAAAGTCCAATTCCAAAAAGAAATGGAGTTCTGGGTGTTTCTTCCTTAGGTTCCTCTTCTATCGAAATCAAACCGGGTGGAAGGATTTCATCATCAGGTCCGTAATAGATTTCTGGTATTTCTTCCTGAGGTAAATGGGAAGTCTCAATAGTTACGGATGTCTGAGGATGTACCGGTCGATCTTCTTCCAGTATGGTAACATCTTCTGATTGCTCAACTTCAAGATCCAAGTGTTCTGATAAAAGAACAACAGGTTTAGGTTGGGCTTCTTGAACAACTTCTAGTTCAGAAGTAACTTCTGGTTCAAAAGTAACTTCTGGTTCAGAAGTAACTTCTGATTGAATGGTGATACGTTCAGGATCAATTTCTAGTTGAACAGATCTAGGTTCAGAAGTAATTTCTTGTTGAACAACTTTGGGTTGAGAACCAAATTCTTGTTGGACAACTTGGGTTACCGTTTCACTTCTAGTGTCCTCAGGTAATTGTGGAGATTCCACTTCAGTAACAGATGTACCAGTAATTGTAGGAGTAAATGGGGTCACAGTACTTACCGGTATAGGTGTTTCTGGTAATTTAGATGAAGAAACAAAAGTTTGGTATGTACTGGATTCAGTCAAATGAGATCGCTTTGACCAGATAGGTGTAGATTCGGGCAATAAAGGTGGTTTACTCACTGTCCTCCGCGAACGATGGGGTAAGGGTTGATGTTCCTCCATGATCGCTGATTGATTTTATTACAAAAATAAATAAACAAAAAGGGGTAAGCTAGGTAAAAGGATTACCAAGCAACTGTGAACTGTATAATACCTCCCGGCGAACCGAGAATTACGGGCAGGCAATCTCCTCGAATGCTATGTTCGGTGTATCACAGTGTACAAGGCGGCTGACTCGGTTACCTAAGGATGGATAGCAACCTAATGTAGTCCTCCCATATATACCCGAAAGTACGTGGAGGCCCAATCCGTGTTAGCGTTGTCTAATGTGAAACCGCACAGTGAGAGCATTCCTTTATAATTTATGTACTGTAACACCGCCCTATATACCCGAAGGTACGTGGACGAGCTACGATATACTCACGTACGTGGAATGAGGTATCGCACTCGAAATGTATCGCATACAAGTTAGCGACAACTGCTATGTTTTACGACACTGGAACACATCTCTAGCCTAGAACCACTAAATGTTTGCATTAGGTGAGAATGCTCCATTAGGTTAATTGAGATTAATTCTAAGTTGACCTTGATTAAGAATTTTTCTTTCAAGTTCACCATGTGATGTCTTTGAAATTCCTAGAATGTAACTAATATGATAATCACTCTTTCATTTGATTTTGAACAATGAAAATTGTTGGTATCAAATTATGATTGTCCATTTCACTTAAAAATCCTCTTTTGATTATCATTTTTGACCATCTAACCTTCATATTCCAGCTATAATCCTTAGAAACTAAATGACATGATGTCATTATCATTATTTTTAGCTTGAAATTAATTTTTGAAATTATTGTGTTAAAAATGACATTTTTTAGAAAATTACAAGATGTTGTAACTTCCTATAATTGCTCCATGGTTTGACATGTTGCACAATAGGTTGGCGAATTCGAAGATTGTGGGCATGAAGCTAAATGTACACAGATGGTGGATTACCTATCCACTTTCGGTTTTGAAGAAAATAGGTGTCCAGTCAAAATTGGTCAAACCCAGCCACTTCAGCAGAAATTCCAAATTTTGTGAACAAAATAATTTCTATTTTGAGAATTTTTGCATAAATGAAGGAACTGATCCAATTTCGACCTTCTTGGATGTAATTAATAGAATTATATTAGGATAATATGGAGCAGGAATAGCTTCTTTTGTTATGGGATTTGTGATAAATAACCTAGGAGGAAAAACTATGTTTATGCTAGATTTTGGACACATGAAAGTACAGTTTATGCATTTTTAATTTCCAGACTTAATACAGACTTCACTATCGAGTTTATGCCTTCAGATCCAATAGTCATATTCTTCTGAATCATTTTACAGTGTGCTTGTGAAGTGTTGAAGGGCCCTCATCACTACGCTGGTACACTCTGTCTTAAAGTTTCTTTACTAGTTGCATAGATAGATTTAAAATTCAGAGGTTATTTTATGTGCTGTAAGAAAGGTTATGTGATTGAAGTTGTTAATTGGAAAGGATTTGCATTCGTTGTGAAAGAGCCTTGTAAAAGGACTCAACCAATACTAATCTTGAAGATTGACATATATGCTTGATGTTGCATAATTTCGATATTTTCTTATTGGCTTTAATTTCAAAGATAGTTCATGGTTTGATTTCCAAGTGATTTAGATTTGTAATTGTTAAATTCAATTTGCAGTTAGATAAGTGATTCTTGTAAGGGATTCAATTTCCATTGGTTTTCAAAGTTACTTATCTTATTTGTTTCTTGGATTAGTTAGGTGATGAAATTGCTTTGAAATGTTATGATCCAAAGATTGGAAAGGATTCTATTGAGCAAGATTCTTGTAAGGGAATGATAGGATTTTTAACCAGTCATTAATACTCTGTTTTTTCAAATAGGGAATCAAGTTCACATTAGATTTTCTTTCATCTAAATTGATGCTTAAGTGTTTGAAAAGACGAGGAAGGACCTCTTGTAAGAGAGCATTGTTAATTTAATTTCACTAGGCTATCATTAGAACCCTAGATCTTTCTAGATCTCTATACATTAGATGAGTGCCTCTAAGTGTACTTTCCCAGGTTGATAAAGGAATTAAAAGCTTAACTTACCTTAGTAAGTAAAGACCAAACATTTTGGCATCGTTTCCGGGGAGGTGCAACTAGAAATATTAAAAACAACAACAACAACATAGAATTAAATTCAATTTTTAGTCATGTTTATTTATGTCTAGATTTAGGGATGAGAAAAGAAGATTCACAAAAAACCCCCAACCAACAACTAACCCACCATTAGGAGCAGAACCATTAGAAAATACTGAGTACACAACACCAACTGGAAAAGTTAGTGTGGAAAAACTTGAGGAAAAACAAAGATCAGGCTAAAGACTTACTTTCTTTGAAAGACAAATCCTACTAGCTCATGGGGCAAAGAAAAGATATATACCTAAGACTTATATAGTAGGGAAACTAAAAGAGAGTAGTACAAGAATCCAACAACCTATCCTTGAACAGTTTGTTCCTCAAAAACTAAAACAAGAAGAAGAGATAGAAACCTTAGACAAGTCACAAATCACAATGGCTGAAGACGGAGGATCCAGAGGACCTACTGCAGAACAACTAAGAGAATATGAGAGACAAATGGAAGAAAGGAGAAGACAAAGAGAGAATGAAGAAAAACAAGGAAATGATACTCTGTTTGGAGGAAATCAAAATCCACCAGAGGCAGAGGAATCCACATTTAAATTTCCAATTCAAGATAGAGGAGAGTATATGGATGAGGAAATTAAAATGAAAAATATACCGCCATCTGTATTACCAAACTTTTATGGTATGGCATCTGAAGACCCTGATTCATTTTTGTTTGAATTTGACATAGTATGCCGAACCTATGGATATACCGATGATGCACATAGACTTCGACTTTTTCCTGCTACATTAAAAGTAGCAGCACTTAGGTGGTTCATGGGATTAGGTGAACATTCAGTCACTGATTGGGATAACATGAGAAAAATATTTTTGAAGAAGTATCAACCTTACTGTCGATCAAAAGATTCTAAAGATGACATCTTTAGAATGAATCAACAAGAAGATGAGACCTTAGAGGAATACTTAGAAAGATTCTCATATAATCTACAAAAATCAAAACATAGAGCCATGTCTGTTGATCTTATTCGAACAATATTTCTTAAAGGCATCTGAGATGAATATCTAGATGACCTCAATCTCATGGGTAAACGGGACATTTCTAATTTACCTTTTGATGAGATTGCTGACTTGTGTCAGAAGTACTCCAAAAGTAGGGCAAGAAATGGAAGAAGAGCTATGACATCTAAGATCACTAAATCTGCCACAGGAAATATCACTAGAGTTGAACTAGGCAATCTATTTGAAGATTTCAAAACAGAACTTCTAAGTACTTTGGGGAATCAAATAGACACTTTAAAAGAAAAGAAAAGACAAGATGAACAAGAACAAGAGTTATCTATATTCTGTCCCAAATGCAGACAAAAACATTCTTTGAAAGAATGTCCTTTAGATAATGTGCAGATTTGTGGGTTTTGTACAGAAAATCATGACACCAAGGATTGCACAAAAATGAAAGTTTTGCAAAACTATAATTTGGAAGCCAACGCAGAAATCGAGAACATGTATTTCATGGGAGCTAGAAGGCCATGGCAGCCAAGACCTCCATGTATGTTTCAAAATCCAAATCCAGCAAATTATAACACGCCTGTTCAAAATTCCTGGAATGTCCCTATGCCTTGGAAAAATTGGTTTAATCAACAACAACAAACTTATCCACAACAAGGATGGAAAGGATATTCTTATCCTCAACAGTTTACTCAACAACCACCTCAGCAATATCAACAACCATTTCCTCAGCCATATCCCCAACACTATCAGCAACAATATTCTCAGCCATATACACAACAATACCCTCAGCAACCAGTTGCTTATCAATAGAAAAATCCTCAGCAAACCTTACCTGCTCCTCCACAAGTACATTCACCACAGTTACAATTACCATCCAACCAACCTCCTAAACCCACACAGCTACCAGCTCAACCCATAGCTAACCCAAACAACTGAATAGATATACCAGCTTACAGCATGGATGAAGGACCATTGTACCCAACTCTGCCACTGCAAAACATTGAACTAAGGTCAAGTCAAATTTTGCAAAAATAACCTCCACTTGTTCCAACACAGTCACAAAAATAGAGTCAAATTGATGAACAAGAAAAACCAACACGCAACAAACAAAATGATCCAACACAAAACAATCTAGAACAGGGTCAACAAATCAAAACACTACAATCACCTCCATTTCCAGAACAACTACTTCAACCAAAATTACCCACACCATTGCCACAATTCGATGTTCTTGATGAATTGAGAAATGTGTATGTCAAAATGCCATTACTCCAGGCAATCAAGGATATTATGATTTATACCAAAGCCATTAAAGAACTCTGTCTCCAAAAGCCTGCAAAGAAAAGATTTGATCGACAAACAATACATGTTATTGGCAATTTGGCTGGCTTAATGTCAAATGTCGGATCACTCTAAAGTCATTCCTGAAGGGATACTGGAAGATATAATTGTTTCACTGGACTCTTGGGAGTATCCAGTTGATTTCTTAGTACTCCAGCCAAAATCAAATTTAGGAGGATACCCACTCATACTTGGCAGACCATGGTTGGCAATTGATGATGCATTCATTGGGTGTAGATCTGGTAACATGATCGTTTCTAGAGGCACAAAGAGAAAACAACTTACCTTGTACCCATCAGCACAAGCTCCAACAGTAACACAAAACCTATGGCTTGATGACAAATACAATGATAACGAAGAAATATACTATGTTTTAAGCATCAATCAAATTTATGATTTCGGGGAGGACAACAATGAAGATTTAGTGGAAATGTTTATCTCTCAACCTGATGTTTCAGAGGAGTTGAGAAATGAACAATACACTGTTGCAGATCAAATATTGGCACAAAGCTTTCAGGAGACTTGTACCATGTATTCTCTAAAAACATTATTTGAAGATATCTTTCCAATCAACTCCATTACAAACACACAAAGCAAGACTATAGAAATCAGCCCAAGAAAAACATTGAACATTGGGGCATTTCTAGAAACATCTCAGGAACGGAAATTGCTTGATTTTCTCACCAAATACCAAAAGGAATTCGCTTGGGACTACACTGACATGCAGGGAATTCACCCGGAAACTTGCACTCACCATATCTATATAGACACTAGTATTCAACCAGTGAGGCAGCCACAGAGACGGATGAACCCCATGCTCAAAGAGATTGTAAGAGACGAATTGCAGAAGTTACTAAAAGTAAAGTTCATTTACCCCATTTCTGACAGCCAGTGGGTATCTCTGCTAGTAATAGTCCCCAAGAAAAATGGTAAGTGGCGAGTTTGTGTTGACTATAGAGAACTGAATAAAGCCACCCTTAAAGACTATTTTCCATTGCCATTTATTGACCAAGTCTTATATACATTAGCTGGAAAAATGTCATTTTCTTTCTTGGATGGTTTTATCGGTTACAAACAGATCAACATAGCCTCAAAAGGCCAAGACAAAACAACATTTACCTTTCCCTGGGGCACATATGCTTACAATGTACTACCACTTGGCTTGTGTAATGCTCCAGCAACATTTTAGGGAGTATTATTAGCAATTTTCGCTGATCTGGTCCACAAATGTGCTGAGGTATATATGGATGATTTTTCAGTATATGGTGATTCCTTTGACAATTCTTTGCAAAATCTTGAGAAAGTTTTACAACGATGTATAGAAACCAACTTGTCTTTAAGCAATGAAAAATGTTATATGATGATGAATGAGGGAATAGTCTTAGGACATCATATTTCTCCCGAGGGAATCAAGGTAGATCAAACCAAAATACAAATTATTGTCAAATTGCCAATTCCAACAAATCAAAAAGATGTAAGAAGCTTTCTTGGTTATGCAAGCTATTATAGGAGATTTATTGAAAACTTTAGTAGGATAGCTTTGCCTTTGTTTAAACTTCTTGCAAAAGATGTATCCTTCAATTGGAATGAGGCTTGTCAAAATGCTTTTGAGAAACTAAAAGAGAAACTAAGCACTGCTCCAGTTTTAAGGGGACCCAATTGGACTTTACCTTTTCACATCTCAACTGATGCATCCGATACAACAGTAGGGGCTTCATTAGGGCAGAAAGAAGGTGCTTTAACTTATGCCATTTACTTTATCAGTAAAAATTTGACTCCTGCTGAACTCAACTACACAGTAATGGAAAAGGAAATGCTTGCAATTATACATGCAGTGAACAAATTTTGTCACTACATAACTGGATATGAAGTCCTCGTTCACACTGACCACTCCGCCATTAGATACTTAATGAAAAAACCTATTACTAATGGCAGGATCACCAGATGGTTACTCTTACTGCAGGAATTTAATCTCACCATACTGGATAGACCAAGGAAAGAGAACCAGGTAGCAGATTACTTTTCTAGACTACAAAATCCAGGTGAAGCATTTCCAGTTGAATATTCATTTCCTAACTAACACTTGTTTGCAATTTCAGTATTAACTCCATGGTATGTTGATTTAGCTAATTACTTGTCCACAGGAAAAGTACCTCCATCTTTCAGTTCGAAGGAGAAGAAAAGACTCATCAAACAAAGTGCAAGATATTCATGGGTTAATGGTGACTTATTTTATACTGGTTATGATATGATTATTAGAAGATGCATTAGAGAGGATGAAATTATTGACATACTAACATCATTCCATGATCAACCTTGTGGTGGCCATTTTGTAGCCAAAAGGATAGCACACAAAATTCTTAGCCTTGGTTACTATTGGCCATCAATTTTCAAAGATTCAAATAAGTATGTAAGAAGTTGTGACAACTGCCAACGCATGGGCAGACCAACCACCTCCGATGAGATGCCACTACAGCCACAAGTACATCTAGAGCCATTTGAAAAATGGGCTCTCGACTTTGTTGGACCCATCAATCCACCATCCAAAGGTAAGAAGTACATTCTTGTATGTACCGATTATGTGACTAAATGGGCTGAAGCAAAGACACTTGTAAGGGTAACTAAACAAACAATAATCAATTTCCTTTTTGAAGAAATCTTTGTTAGATATGGAGTGCCCAGAGAGATAGTAACAAACCAAGGGACTCAATTCACTTCTAGACTGGTTCAAGAAATTACTGACAAGTACAAAATCAAGCACAGAAGGAGTACACCCTACCATCCACAAGCCAATGGCCAAGTGGAATCTACAAACAAGACACTAGAAGGGATCATGACAAAACAGTGGCAAAAAACAGGGAGTATTGGGCAGATAAGCTCAATGAAGCACTCCGGGCATATAGAATCACCTGAAAAAACACAACAGGGTTTACACCTTATCAGCTAGTGTATGGCAAAGAATTCATGCTGCCAATAGAATTTAAAATACATATTTATAAACTAGCTACAGACTTAGGAATAGATCTCTCTGAAGCACAACAAGAAAGAATCATGCAATTGAATCAGCTAGACGAGATGAGACAGCAGGCAGTGCAAAGGACAACAATGATACAACAACAAAGGAGACAATGGCATGATAAGTTAATTAAGAAGAAAGAGTTTCAAGTTGGTGACTGGGCATTACTCTTTGACTCAAAATTCAAAGACTATAAAGCCAAATTTACAACCCATTGGATGGGCCCTTATGAAATCATTGAAGTCTTTGAGAATGGATCAGTCAAACTCACCACAATTGACCAGGAAGGACAAACATATCTAGTGAATGGACACAGGCTAAAGATCTATCATAAGCCTGTCAGCAAAGAAGATTTCATGGAGACAGTATCACAACAAAAGGAGGTACAGATAGTACAACAGTCAACTGTAATATCTAAGCCTTAATCAATTTTTTTCCCTTCTTAAAAAAAACAAAAAACAAAACAAAAACAAAACAAAAAAAACAAAAACAAAAACAAAACAAAAAACAAAAAACAAAAAACAAAACAAAACAAAACAAAAACAAAAACAAAAAAAATAATGTTTAGATATGAAAACCAGATATGGCATACTCTAAACACGAATTCTTACGAGAAAACCAAGCAATTGGCTTGTAAGAATTCCTTTTTCTTTAGTTTGAATTTCAAAATAAAAGCATTCTCAAAGAAACATGACTTGAGGACAAGTCAAATCATCAGTAGGGGAGAAGAAAGTCTGAACCTGTTCATGCTTTTCCATCTCCCTAATTTCATCTCCAGCAGAGGAAGAGATTTGTCTTTACATTTTCTAATGGATTCTCAACAAAAAAAAAAATGATTGTTGTTCAGTATTTTTTTCAAAGGATTTGATCAAATTTTAAACTTAGGAACATATCTCAGAAAGGGACCTGTTATATACAATTTCTCAGAAAGGGACCTGTTATATACAAATTCTCATTCTCAGAAAAGGGACCTGTTCTATGCACATTATCAAAATGGGATTTGTTAAGAGGAAGATTGCATCTACAAAGAAGAAGACTGCACCTAAGAAGAAGAAGATTGCAAAGAAGAAGACTGGACTGCACCTAAGAAGAAAGAGACTACACTTAAGAGAGAAATGGACACCATCACATTCTGCTATGCCTGAACATATCAAACAACAAAAGCTAGCTTCCAAACAAAGAAATATCAAAGGGCTGTAAGAATTTTCATTTTAATACTTTTAATTTCTTTTATTAATTCCAAGTTTTAAATAATGGTTTATGATGTTAATTGATTTCAGTTTCTAATATCCAACCTATCATATATCATACATGCCCATTTTTATATCCTGTAGGAGTCATTCCTACTCTTAAAAACTAGATTTTCTATCCTGTACATATCCCTAAACCTGATCCTTAAAGCCTATCTTTTATCCTGTACATACATTTCTAATTCAACATTCAACCTACAGTCATAAGTACCAACAAACCTACTAAAACTAAGCATGCATACTCAGAACTAATTAAGTCAGCAACTACAAATTAGAATCCATAAATTAGTAGCTACAGATCCGAATTTTGAAGAATGGGATCAGGTCATGAGGATGAAGGATTTATAAATTTTTATGGTTTTCAACCTAATTTTTTTTTAAATCTAGAACATAAAAAATATATGATCGACAAAGGGTATGCTATCGTAATGAGGATTAACAGCTAGTACGGAGAAATCATAATGACCCGACGCTCTCACGATTTGTTTCTTGAGTTCATTATAACATACCCAATCTCATCATTTCAACTATATAAGGCTGCTGCTCATAAGCCATCAGGACTATCATCATCCAAAATGATGTGTAGGTAGAGGTTATCATCATTCAAACACTGAGTGTAGACATGGGATCTACATTCACTTAAAATGATGTATGAGGGAACCAGAAACTCATCATGTAAACGTTGGGAAATTTAGATGCTGAGTGAAAAAAACCAAGGGTTCATTCCATAATTGCATGTTGTATTAGAACAGAGGAATCCATCATCAATGTAAACGATGAGGTAAGAGAAATGTTGTGTCATGTTTATTGTTGAAGCCAAATTTAGAAAATGTTGCTCTGTTCCTTAAAAACAAAACCCGAATGACTGAAAAACCTTGTCTCTGGATATTGTGTACGGTTATGTTGACCATAGCAATGTCAACATACGAATAGAAAGGGCCACAACATAAGGAAAATTCGATGGGACCGGTTGAAAGGGAGCCTTCAATCGAAAAATAGCAGTGCCTCCATTTAAACAGGAATAAAAGGCATACGAATAGCACTCAACATAACACAGGCCCAGGTAGTTTTCTCGCAGAATTTTGGTAAATTTTTCTTACAACATAGGATAAAAGAGATTTTTTTTTTTGCCATGGAAAAAAGAACAGAGCCAGAACGATTCGACCCTTCCAAAGTGCATAACGACTGCATAGAAATCTTTAGGGCAAAACAGTGGTTAACACTCTTAGAAAAATTCAATGGACACAATGAATTAACAACCATGGAGTTTGCCTCTTCATTCACCGGGGAAAGAGCTACTGTAGGAAACTTATCTTTTAGAATATCAGAGGATACAATTGCTCAAGCAACAGGCATAAGCCCAGAAGGGGAGAAGTATTTTAAAACAAAGCAGTTCAAGGAGAAAACATGGACACATTTCATATCCAGGACAAGGGTATCATCAGTTAACTGGAAATCAGGGATTCCTAGGAGTTGGCTCATTCATCCATGGGATGAAATAGTTTATGTAATTCAGAAATTCATAACTTGTGAAGGCAGATATAGTATAGTGTTCCTCTATCATATCAAACTGCTAATGCATCTAAGAGGGGACTGTGTTATAAGCTTGCCTTATTTTCTTTTGCAAAGCTTAACTAAGATGTCTAAGACCATACAAAAACAAAGAAAAAACAAGGATAGGAGTCTATACCATTTTGGTTTGGTAAAAATCTTGATTGAGTTTGAACTGCAAAAGATAAGTGTGACATGGAAGAAATTCTTGGTGACTAATGAGTTTATAGCAGATGAGGAGCAAGCAAAGCAGCGAAATTCACAGGAAGAACAACAGAATTTAAAGGAAGGGCAGCAACATGCAGAACTATTGATTGATGTAGATGCTATAGAGGAAGACTTTTCAGAGTACAGACAAAGTAACTCTGTTCCATCCAGCAGCAGTATCAAGACAAGAAGAATGGTAAGAGAGGAAGCTGAGAAAGTTGAACAAGATAAAATTTTTACCACCTACACAAGGAAGTCCAGAAAGACTAAGTTTGGTCAGAAAGGGAAAATGGTGGAGGAAAATGACATTTTAAAATAGCCCCAATATGATTACATACAAGGATTGGAAATAAAAGACGAGGAAAAGGAACAACAAGAACATAAATTCTCAGGAAAGAAGAAAAGGAAGTTGGAAAGGAAAGTTGAGAAATTACAGCAACAACTCATGGAGTCCAAAGTTTTGGAAAGTGTGGTGAAAAGAGAAAATGAAACACTCAAAATACAAAGCAAGAAATTTCAAGATGAAAATGAAAAGTTGAAAAGGAAGGTTAAGAAACTCAAAGATTATAAAATGCAAATCTGTAGGAAGGCCTATAAACTTTACAAGAAAAAGAAGGCAATTAAAACCAAGTATCAAATTTTGAAGACAGAGTATGAACATCAATGCTTTACTTCGGGCAGCAGAGGCAGAAGGCAAAATTTGACAGGTTAGAATTATCCTGAGTGTGGGGGAATGTTGGTATCAAATTATGACTGTCCATTTCACTTAAAAATCCTCTTTTGATTATCATTTTTGACCATCTAACCTTCATATTCCAGCTATAATCCATATAAACTAAATGATATGATGTCATTATCATTATTTTTAGCTTGAAATTAATTTTTGAAATTATTGTGTTAAAAATGACATTTTTTTAGAAAATTACAAGATGTTGTAACTTCTTGTAATTGCTCCATGGTTTGACATGTTGCACAACAGGTTGGCGAATTCAAAGATTGTGGGCATGAAGCTAAATGTACACAGATGGTGGATTACCTAACCACTTTCAGTTTTGAAGAAAATAGGTGTCCGGTCAACGCTGGTCAAACCCATCCACTTTAGCAGAATTTCCAGATTTTGTGAACAAAATAATTTCTATTTTTAAGAATTTTAGCATAAATGAAGGAACTGATCCAATTTCGACCTTCTTGGATGTAATCAATAGAATTCTGTTAGGATAATATGGAGCAGGAATAACTTCTTTTGTTATGGGATTTGTGATAAATAACCTAGGAGGAAAAACTATGTTTCTGCTAGATTTGGGACACATGAAAGTACAGTTTATGCATTTTTAATTTCCAGACTTAATACAGACTTCACTATCGAGTTTATGCCTTCAGATACAATAGTCATATTCTTCTTAATCATTTTATAGTGTGCTTGTGAAGTGTTGAAGGGCCCTCATCACTACGCTGGTACACTCTGCCGTAAAGTTTCTTTACTAGTTGCATAGATAGATTTAAAATTCAGAGGTTATTTTATGTGTTGTAAGAAAGGTTATGAGATTGAAGTTGTTAATTGGAAAGGATTTTCATTTTTTGTGAAAGAGCCTTGTAAAAGGACTCAACCAATACTAATCTTGAAGATTGACATATATGCTTGTTGTTGCATAATTTCGATATTTGCTTATTGGCTTTAATTTCAAAGATAGTTCATGGTTTGATTTCCAAGTGATTCAGATTTGTAATTGTTAAATTCAATTTGCAGTTAGATAAGTGATTCTTGTAAGGGATTCAACTTTCATTGGTTTTCAAAGTTACTTATCTTATTTGTTGCTTGGATTAGTTAGGTGTTGAAATTGATTTGAATTGTTATGATCCAAAGATTGGAAAGGATTCTATTGAGCAAGATTCTTGTAAGGGAATGATAGGATTTTTAACCAGTCATTAATACTCTGTTTTTTCAAATAGGGAATAAGATTCACATTATATTTTCTTTCATCTAAATTGATGCTTAAGTGTTTGAAAAGACAAGGAAGGACCTCTTGTAAGAGAGCATTGTTAATTTCATTTCACTAGGCTATCATTAGAACCCTAGATATTTCTAGATCTATATACATTAGGTGAGTGCCTCTAAGTGTACTTTCCTGGGTTGATAAAGGAATTAAATCCTTAACTTACCTTAATAAGTAAAGACCAAAAAAAAACCTTAACTACAAGGGATAGAGCAATCAGAATGTTTGATCATAGAACAAAGAGCACATCTAATGCAATTTCCCTAAACTATTCATATAAGCACACACAAACTTTTTCAATGCACGATGCAAGTTTTTCTTCTCAATTCCTTAATGTTGAGATGAACAAAAGGAAACTAATGCAAATACAATCAATCAATATTTTTGCAAGAACGAAGACTTTACGACAATTCCTTTTCGAAAGAAATGAATACTTTTGCGACACTTTCTTTTCAGCGAATATTAATCAACTATAAGCCAACTTTGACAATGAATTGATAATGATAAAGAAATCATTTAATAAACACTAAACAATCAAGGCCAAAGTAGATATAGGAAAGGAAACACAAATTGATTTCAGAGACACAACAACCATTGATCTTTCAGCAAGCAAAAACAGAAGGAAATTTGGAAAAAACCAAGCCAAAGTTGGGATTTTTTACCTAAGGAGGATTAGCGCAGCCCTGAATGGGAGACAGTGTGCTTCAAAGCAATGTCATCAAGCCAAGGGTGCTCTACAACGCTCTGTGTCTAGACCAAGCCTGCGCTGGTGCCAGAGAGGTCATTCAAGGGAATTTCAAGCACAACTTTTACCAAAAAGCACTTTAAAAAAGCTGAAATAAGATCTATGGAAGTAAGTAAAGTCTACTAGGTTGTACTAGGATGAGGATAAAATACCCGGAACGATGATTGTTCCCCAGTATGGTCACCAATTTGTTACGTGGAATTTTGCATCTACGGATAAACACAACTTCCCTAAGTGGGTAGCTCCACTTAGAACAACAAATTTAAAGAGTTTAACCTTTTCCTATAGAATATAAATAAGATAAGGGACCTACTTGTTATCTTTCGCTTCCCTTTGTCTCCTTTGAATAGCTCTCGTCGCTCCTTCTCAAACTGAATCCGCTCAATAAGTACCTGTAATTATAAACAAAGGGAAAAAACCGATCGAAGCAATAGATCTATCTATTATAAGCAAATAAAATCGAAAGCATTTACACATATAATCATCATACATAAAGACAAGAATATGGGAAAATGTGTAAACAACTTTATTAAGTAGAATGAAGAGTTACAACCAAAGAAGTTTGATCCCATGTCACTCATCCAGCTTGAGTTCCATCCTTCATCACACCAAAAGCACAACACTCTGGCAGCATAACAATACTTGCTTACAATCTCAAACCTCAAACCAATAGTATCTCCTTACAAATTCTCAAAGTCTAGCCCCTGATCACTATGATGAGTGCTCAATTTATAGGGAAATGGAGGTGGTTTTGTCATAAATTGGGCATTGAATGGCTTTCCAATTTGGGAGTTAGTTTCCATGGAGGAAGGGATGAGAGGATAGGAGGTTATTTGATTCATTCCCTATCCAATTTCGAGCTCATAGGAGAGGATAAGAGGTGGGAATATTCTATAATGGTCTAGAATGTAGGAATATTCCCAGAACCCTATGAAGATTTCGCTCAATCTCGCGCAGCACAAGTCAAAGTGGGCCTAAGTGCTCTGCAAAGTAGGCTTGAATGGGCCTAAGTGATTTGCAACACATTTACCCCTGACCAAGGTTGCGTTGGTCCCTCAAGGAGTCATTTCAGGATGTATTCACGCTAGGAAACTCTCATGAATGATGGCATTCAATGTGATGACTTGTCTAGGGCATGTAGCAACTGAATTAGGGTTTAATGAGCCCTAAGAGTACCGATCTGAATGACTGGGAGTGATGTGCCCAAATAGACCTATAACAGGCATGTTATCAGGCTTCTAAAATAATAAAAAGTTCCAAGACATCTCGGTACACCATTACATCACTAACCCCGATAGTGGGGCAATGGAGCCATTGCTCGCTCCTCAAAGAAAAGACTATAGACTCTCAAGGCTATGTGGGAGGAGCCAACGTGAAAAGTCCTTTGCATGTACAAATGAGGGGTATATCTAGCCAAGGGTAAAAACTAGCCCTTTTGACTGTTTGACTTTCATGACTTTTCAACTTTACATGGCTCTTCAGATTTACATGTGGGTCTCTTAGAAATCCATGTTACATTACATTGATTACAATAGTATGGCCCACAGTAGTGATGTGGCCAAGATGACTCATGAAACAACTCGACACGACAATGTTGGTATGTTTATGTTTATGTTTTTGGTGGTGTCCATGTCGAGCTACAGTGTTGCTGAGTGATGGATGTGCTCTTGGTGTATCATAGCTTCACCTCCGCATGGAAACGTGTGCAGAGTCTTCGATGGTCTTGGTGTTCACTTTATTTTTTCACGTGCTTGTCTCTCCTTCGCTTGTACTTGGCATACTCCATGTGTTTGTCTGTTCATGAACAAATCTCCTTGCATGCATTCCTTGTTCGTGCATTCGCGAACCAATCTCCTCGCATGCGCTCCTTGTTCATCCTATTCATCGTCATGTCATGTCTCATCCATGTGCATGTATCTGCAATCACTCATGACGAGATGGCATCAAATCAGGAAATCTCCTAATCTACCATGATGCATTATCTTTCTCTTTCGGATGCAGGTGACTGGGAGAGAGGATAAGGCTCTGAAACTGCGCAGAGCACATTTCGAGTCGGGATGTGGGCTCCGGGAATTATCAGTGAAAATTGCGCAGAGGTCACTGGGAGGATAATATGGGAAATTTGGATCAACAGTGACTGTCTGTGGGATCCGGCTCAGTTGGAGGGTAGATCTGTGTAGTTTTTCTAGGGAGACAGTGTAGGCAGCAAGGGGAGACTGGCAATGAAAACTATGCAATTTCTTCGGGGAGGCTGCTGGCCAAAACTGCGCAGAGGTGGGACACTGGCCTGCTGGAAATCCATGTGCAATTTCTGGGCTGAGTAGGATGTTGCGTATCTTGGAGACTGCTCATGAAAACTGCACAGTTTTCAAGATGAGCAGCAAGTCAGCTGCCAAGGGTGACTGGATGAAAAAAAATGTGCATTTTGTTTCGGGCAGTGCAGTGAAAGGCAGCGGGTGTCTGTCTAACATGTCTGTTTAGTTTCATTAGTCAGCAGAAGCAGGCATGCTTGGCATCTTTTGCGTAATGTTTTGGAGGAGTGAGGCCCGGGGTCACTGCCTGGTCAAACTCTCTAATTGACCAACTGGAGGCTTGATGGTTCTACTTGCGGGCAACGTAGATTGAGATGACTTGCTAAGCAACTTTTTCGTTGTTCTGGGTGATAGTCAGTCTGGTCAATTCCAAGATTGCATAGTACAGGGTGCCTAGGAGACAACCTCAAGCTCTACACAATTCTGGGCAGCAGTACATTATCACTGAGGGCTGAAACTGTGCAATGCATCTCAGCGAAGGTCCGGTTGTTAGAGGGTTATCCAGTCGTCATAATTTCAGCAAAATGACTGAGTGTGTGAGCGAGTGAACTTGTGCATACACAACCTTGCAAACTTACACTCAACATGACTCGACAACAAGACACCTCAAACCATCAAGACAACATATACTCAGTGTGACTGATCGACAGTGTGAGCAACAAGTGCGACACTTGTGATATATCATTGAACGACCGCGATGACGCTTGTGCAATAGTGCATACAACTTCGTGTGTGATTGCTACATATGCTTACATAGCGGATACAACTTGTACACACAAAGAGGGACTTTGTGCATAGCTAGAACATGGTTTCAAACATGACATTGTGACCAACATGCTAAAATATTTCCGATGAACGGTCAAGAGAGGAGGGTGCAAAGACTCAACACGGGCTCACGGGATGAGCTCGAGTGCTTGGAAACATCAAGGATAAATCCAAGGAAGGATCTGAAATTAGATGCAGACCAAAATTTTGGAGGGTGTTGCAACCACTACAACACTTGGCGACACACTGATTGAATTCCATCTTCTCTGTTTAGTCCATTAACAACACAAGGCCTTTATCTCTCAGGGAGTATTGAATCGTTGTGTGGGTTACTTCAGCTTCCCCACTTACCCCATGGACAAACATGGTTCACCTTTCACCAACTCAGTCAAACACAACAACAAGTTTTAGCTTGATCACAGTGTTTCGAAATCGGGAAGGGTAGTTTGGCTCGTGAGTTAAAAAAATTTAGAGTATAAATTTTCATCTCTGGTGTTGCTTCGCTGCCAGCAGTCCTGGACAGTACTCTGGTGGAGTCACGCAGGAACACATGCATTTCTCCACTGCCAGCGAGCCTGGTCAGTACCTCGGTGGAGTTACATGCTTCACCTCTCTGCGCAGGAAGCCTTTCTCTTCTTTCGCCTTTGTATTTTTTAAGAAGATTGTGCATAGGCACTTATTTATTTTTGGGGCGGAAGAGGGATCCCGACTTATTGAGAGAAGAAGAGGTTGTTTCTTCATAAAAACATGTAAGACCTCTAACATAGGTTTTCTCGTTTAGATTTTCCCCTTGTCCATTTCTACTAGTTGGATGAGCTTGAACACATAGAGCAGAAGGCTGAGTATAGGCATGGGGTTTACCAAAGTGGACACATGTTCATGGTTGGACCAGAGCTTTCCTTGCATAAGGCTTGTATTTTCCATAAATAATTCATCAACCAAAGTTTATAACCAAGCACATAGAAGAGGGACACAAGACTGGCCAAGCGTTGTAGTGTCACAAGACTCTTGGATCTCATCCACATACTCATTCAAAATCCATAACTCAGTAAAGGGAAGCACTTATTGGCAAAACCAAAAATAGCATGATATTAAGAAAACAAAACAAAGTGAAGCAACAATATTAAAGTAAAGCAAAAATACAACAAGCAAGAAAAGCGAGCAAGCAAACAAAGTCAATAAGCAAACAAACATGCAAACCAGAAAGCAAGGAAAAGCAAGAAAGCAAACACTGCTCCTACTCCTATGTTAAGCAGTTGAGGTTACATGAAATGAAATTTCCAGTGATGCCACCGTAGGCATACCTGACCTATAACCACAAAGATACAAGTGATCATTACAGATAAAAAATAGTGTGCAACCGAATATACCAAAACTTGACAATGTTGCACACGAGAGAGAAGGTCTTGCCTGTGGGCAGAAATATGTGTCACAACCACCCAACACACATGCTTACCTCTTCGATGAATACTGTTTTTCAACAAACCTCGGAAGCCTCTTGCGATTGTGTGTTCATCTGCACCAAGTTTCTTAGCGAGTGCAAGGAAGGACTGAAGCTTATTACTTGCAACACGACTCACCAAGTAAGATTGCTCCATCCATTTAGTAATTGAATCATAAAATTCGTGGTGGTTGTTTTGAAAGACTTGTGATTTTTGAGAAGATGGATTCCTGATTCGAAGAGAGGGGATCACGATGGGAATCTGGTACAGATATATAGATCTGATCATTTTGGTCAGTCAAGTCAAGACAGTGAGGACCTGCCAGATCCATTAGCGCAGGCTGATGTGCCTCACTTACTTGACAAAAGTCTGAGTAGAAAGATATTACAAGGTGAAGATCATAGTGTGTGAAGCGACTGCCATTGGATGTATTTTTGGGAAAATGATAAACTGTATGACAGTCACCCAAGATAGGAGAAAGATCAGACGAGTTGGTCGAGATCCCAGATTCCTAGTTTGACATGAAAAGGGAAGATTTTTGAACAATCTTGCGAACGCTCTGAATGATGGAACCAAGTTCATTGTGCGATAGATATGACATAACACCCACCTGCAACTGGTGAAAAATTTTGCAGGCATCAAGGTCATCACAAGAATTTAGGAAGTATTTATGCACTGTGACCGTGTGAAGCCAATTGGGGTGTGATGAAAAGAGAGGAATTTCATTCGCTTGACACCTTGTGCACTCTTCATCACACAGGGAGATTGATGGTGTGATGAGCAGGCAGATTTGAAGTGCAAGATTCGCAAGAAGACCAAGGAGATGATCACGAGAGAGAACATATGATAAGTATGATTCCAAACAAAGATAGTATTTGAGATGATCAACTTCACAATTCCATGATTGCATGAGAGACGAACACTCCCAACCCGGATTGGATGTAAGAGAATGCATGAAGATTGACACATTGTAACAGACTCGTGGATTCGGTCATTAGTGGAAATTTGAAAAATTGAAATATCACACCCAGATTAGTAAACATTTTTTACACGGGGATCCACGTCAAGTGAAACCATGCAGATAGACAGATTGTGGGTGAGAAACTAGATTTGATTCAGTTCGAGGGCCCTACTAGAGTCGCGAGGTCCTGACATAACCATCAACGAACGTTGAAGTGCCTCGTCTCCCTAGCATGTCTCGAAACTTTCCAGACTTGAAAATTTGCATTTTGAGATGTGAACTAGATCATGCATGGCTTGAAGATGGTTGTTGCTACTGATTTCAAAACTGCTCTTAGGATGGCAGCGATCTATGTCATAGGCCTCATCAAATTTTCCATCTTCAGCAAACTGACTTGATGGGCTGTCTTCATGCAACACACAAGATGATGACGAGTGGGAGGAGTCATGTGCGTTGAGACTGTTCTCATCTTATACAACCTCACTACCTGGTATCGATCGGGGAGATAACTCATCAGATGAAGAAGCAAGAGAACAGGGAGTATCTCTACTACATGTAGATGCGTTGTGAATGGTAGGACACATGGGCAAGTGAGGTGTAAAGGAAGTTTCGATATGGACGTTTTCTTTTACCGATGCGCATTCCATATCTGAGTTAGAGTGTACATGGGAGAACAACAAATCACATGATATGCTTGGGCATTCATCACAAAATACAGAAGCACAGGAGTGATGCCAACCCAAGACCGAAGGTTGGTCAAAAGAATTAATTGTGCATGATGTTTCACCAAGATTAGCGGATTGCGAATCAATCAAGAATGGAACCTCAATGTCTTGACGTGAACCATTTTGAAACATAGAAGAGGAATTGATTGCGTCTTCATCTTCCTTCTCCTCTGCCTGTATAATGTGACTGCCTTGCACATGACCGCTACTTGAGCCAGCAGCTTGAGAATCAAGAAAATGCGCGCAGCTAGCTTGTGAAGTGGAATGATCAAGCGAGTCATGGTACAAGGAGCCATGGCTTCTAGATGATGGAGGATAATAGAGATGCATATTAGACTTGAGACTTGGGTTATGAATGGTGATGTCCTCTTGTGGAATGGAGGAATGAGTCTTCGCCAAAGGCTTTCTGAGCCATTATGGAATTTCCTTTGTTAGAGAGGGAGACAACTTAGAAGATGAGTTGGGAACATGCTGCGCAAATTTCTCATCTTTGCAACCGCTACGAGGGGGTACCTGATGCACATATTCTTAGCTTTGCGACCACTATGATGGGGTACCTACTTTGAGACTAGAAAGGAGGAGGACAAGGAACAACCGAGGTGTTGGGATCCTCCTCTGAAAACTAAGGGGCCTCATGGTCCACAAGATTTGAGGGAGAAGGGAAATCAAGAGGTTCATCGTGTCGGAAACATGAACCAAGAGTTTCAACTCTTGGCTAATGAAGTCAAGGTCCATAAACCGTTCAAGAATTTCGTGACAGAGGTGAAGAAAGAAGGTAGCAAAGTCGTCAGCTGATTCGTCGAGCTTCATTCTTAAACGAGAAATTATTTCATAGACATTGTTGTAGAATCCATTGTCCTTTTAATTTTATTTTTAGTTTTATCTCAAAAAGGGAAAAAATCAAATATTATGTTATAAAGGAAAAAAGAGAAAATGCATAAATTTAAAAGAAATGAATTGTTTTACTTTATTGACGGCTTCTGAATGTGATAAACCCGCGGGAAGATCTGAGTCGTCCGATCGACAGGCAGCAGATCCGACGGCAATCACGTGGATAACAAGAACAAAGTTTAATCGGAAATCAGACGCGAGAATTTATAAAATCAGGTTAACACCTCAGTTGATCAGGGTCGTCCACTTGAAGAATGCAGATCCGACGGCTATCGCACGGTTAACAAGGGCGAGGTTTAATTCGGAAAATGGACACGATGGATTATAGAATGTGATTTAATCCCTTGAAGTCTAGATTAATCACAGCCGCTCATCAAGAAAGGACGAGATCTGACGGATATCGCATCGAAAAGTGCACGAAATTTATTATAAATTTCGGACCAGAGAAATATTTAAATTGCAGTTTTGTTTCCATATCGGGTCCGCAGGGAGGGAAAATGTATGTGGAAAAGGCGGACGCAATCATATTATGAACCAACGTTTGAAGTCTTTTCAGTTCCGTGGTAAGCCATATTCTGCACAATCAACCAATTCCGCTATTTCAGCAGAATAACTAGAATTAGTGGCGGATGACCGAAACTCCAAGGAACAGTGATTGGTTGGGTTTCTTTGTGTTTCCACCAATCAGAACACTCCCGATATATATGTGGGTCATAAGGGTTTCTTTATGTTTTAGCCAATTAGAACATTTCTGATACATACGTGGGCCCAAGTCCATGCACGAAGTTTTGTTAAAATGCAGTTTGTTGTGTTAAAACAGTTTAATTATTATCATAACATCTACAGAGAAACTTCATCAGTAGTTAAGTCACAGATCTGAATAGCGAGAAACCATCATTAGTTTTCTAATTTCTGTTACTTCTTGTTATTTTGTTTTCTTGAGAATGAGGTGTCTTTTACCCTCCAATGTAATATTCTATAATGACTTTTACTTTAGACAGTTAGGAGATAGCTAAGCAGTTTGATAGTTTTGGTGATTATCAACTCTCACATGATGTATAAAAAGGGGAAAAATTATAGAAAGAGGGTTCGAATTTTGAAGAACCTGGAGACTAGGCCACTGTATTCTTTCCTTTAAGTATGGTGATGAAGCTGCAGGTCTTTGTTTGCTTATGTGAATGAAGCTAAATTTCCTTAAAAGAGCGCTCCTATACTTCAAGTTCCTACCTCTGCAATTCTTTTAAGTTACAGAAAGTAGTTTCTATGTAAAACAACATATTGTGTTTAACTTCCCTAAGTGTCACAGATAATAGTTTATGTGCAAAACAACATATTGTCTCTAACTTCTCCAAGCATTCTTCATTCAACATTTATATTCAGCAATCAAATGGCATTTTGAGACTTTCATATCACCTAAGTATTGAGGGTTTAAAACCAGGTCTTTCAGGTCCTTCATTTGAGAATACAACATACAACTAAGTGACATAAACAATAAACATTAATGTCTTAAGCACAATTTCTACACAGCCAAGAAATTGGTTTCTTAAGGGATAACATTAATTGGCACCGTTGCCAAGGAGAGAAGTCAAGAAACACTATTCCCTGGGTTTTTAATATTTTCCTCTAGTTGTTCAGTGAGGAGGAAATATTTGGTTGTATTGAACAGAAAGCAATAACTCTGGCTCCAAAGAGGCCCCATACAAGGTCAGATACCTCACAACAAAAATTTCAAGCCCTTTCAGACCCTGAGAGGCTAGTTTCTAAGAGGGTTGGAAGGCCTAAAACTCTAGTTACACCAAGTCCTACACTGTCTGCACCTGGCAGCAGTTCAACACATTTTTCATCCAAACATTCACCTTTGTTTGACCAAGAGTCACCTTTTACATCCACTTCATTTCAAGAACCCAACTGTCAAGAACAATCTTTAGAGTCTGTTTCTTTCTCAGTATCTACTATAGTTATTTAACCTGAACCTATAACTACATTTCCACCTTTTCATACTCCATTTACTCCTCAGTCAGGTTCTACATCTGTTGGCACTCAAGGTTCAGTAAGTTCAGGAGCAAACATGGCAGCACCTGCATTCTTGATGAATAGGTATGCACCTATTCAGTTGCCACAATAGTTGAATCAAATGCCACAAGAATACTTGAAGATTCTTCCTCGTTTCACAGGGGAGGATGAACAAACAGCGGAAAATCATATAGAAGTATTTTGTAATTTTGCAGAAAATATAAATGTTGAACACTTGGATGTTGTTCTAAGACTTTTTGTGCAATCCTTGGATGGAGAAGCAAGAAAATGGTTTAAAGGGCTTCCTAATAACTCTATTCTTACATGGGAAGAGATGGAGCGCCTGTTCACCCAGAGATGGCGAGAGAAAAGAGACCATGGGTATTCACTCACAGAGTTTAATGCTATTAAGAAGAAATTTGATGAAAGTGTTGTTGAATTCATCAGAAGGTTTAATAAATTGTACAATAGTCTTCCAGTGGAGATTAAGCCCCCTCCTGCTGGTGCAAAAATAACTTTTTCAGGGGCTTTTGAATCAAATTTTGGGTTCACATTGAGGGAGAGAAGATCCACAACCCTTGATCAGATCCAAACTGATGCATTAGAAATAGAAGCAAATTTGGTAGTTGTAGGTAAAATGCCAAAGACACAGCCTATCCAAGATAAGGGAAAGGCTAAAGTGGAATCCTCTCAAAGTCAAACATTAGAGGATATGAATAATGTAATTAAAACTTTGTCTAGTAAATTGATTAAATTGGAATTGGAGAGTAAGAATTCTTAGAGGCAAGCACAACAGAACAGAAACTTTAATCCTCAATATAGAAGACAACCTCTACAAATCTTGCAGAAGGAGAGAAAAGACCAAGATCAGGTTCAAGCACCACTGTATTTAGAGGCAGATCCTGATGAAGTACCAGAGCATTCCAGGGACCATGATGATCAGATTTCCACATTGTATGCAGTAGATGAAGATGAACTAGGTGTTGAGGGAGAAGAATATGAATATGCTGAAACATATGCCATTTATGATGAGAATGAAATTGATGAGTATTGGAAGCAGTTTTCTGATTTTATGCAGGCAGAATTACATAAGAAATATGACTTGAGATCAAGGAAAAGATCTAGAAGTCAAGAAAATGAAGGTGAGCAACAAGTTCTAGCTCCCTTACAGAAGGCGACTCCACAAGAACCACAGCCTGCAAAACAATTAAATAAAGGAAAGCAACAACAGAATACAAATAGAAAGACTCAAATACTTCAAGGTGAGTCTTCTCAAGATAAAAGTGACAAAATTCCTTTAGAAAGAATTGTTTCCATTCCACAGGAGATTTCAGTGATGAAGAAAAGTGAAGATGAAAATGAAAGGAATACTAAACAGGTTCATGTGTTTAGTCTTACTAAAGAGTTAGAAAAAATCAGAATTCAGGTGCCCCTCACAGAGTTGGTTAAAACACCAGTTTATCAAAGAGAGATTGTTGAGTTTATCAATCTATCTCAGAATGTGAATATAAATGACATTGTGAATCTGCAAGAAGATAAACCAGTAGTGGTTTTTGGTCCACATGTGGAGGAGGTAGATTCTTCAACACCTCCTTTCTACATTTCTTTATTGATTCATGATTTCCTCTTGCATAATTGTATGTTTGATTCAGGAGCTTCACATAACCTTATTCCATTGTCAGTGATGAAACAACTAAACCTACAAGTTACTAAACCTTACGAAGACTTGTATTCTTTCGATTCAAATAAAGTCAAGTGTCTGGGGGTCATTAAAGATATGGTGGTGTCACAAGACTAGATCCTAGCTAGAAGCTTGGTAATGGATGTAGTGGTAGCAGATATCCCTGCTAGGTTTGGAATGTTGCTATCTAGGTCATGGGGAACTAAATTGGGTGGTGTTCTGAAATTATATTTTACTTATGCTATCATACCAATTTTTGGTGGGGAAGAAAGAAGGTTGTACAAAGAATCAAGATTTGTTAAAACAATCACAAATGACGAAGTAAGTAATTCACCTGTATATAGCCAAGAAAAATATGACTTTTCTTGCTTCATGCTGCATGACAATGTAGAATTGGTTGAAGATAATCAGAGGTAGCTTACTTAAGCCTATATAAATACAGAGCTTCAAACAGAAGGGGTGTGGAAGTGCTTCTTTGATGGAGCCTATTCTAAAGAAGGAACAAGTGTTGGTTTCCTTTCACAGGATGAGCAGATTCAAGATCACAATATTGGAACCCAGAAGGAGCCCAAGTTGGTCAAATTGTTCAAGGAAGTTTCACTTAATTATAAGGAGAGATATATTAAGCTTTTCAGGGAATACACTGATGTTTTGGCTTGGTCCTATGAGGATCTCAAGACATATGAGGAAAACATTTTCAGCAGATTTGGATGCCCTGTCAAAATCATAACAAATAATGCTCAAGTGTTTAGTTCAAGTAAGTTTGATGTTTTTTGTCAGAAGTATAATGTTATTTTATCTCATTCAACTTATTATCATCCACAGGGAAATGGATTGGCTGAATCCACTAACAAAACATTGTTGAAGATCCTTAAGAAAGCTATTGCAGAGAATCAGAAAGACTGGGATTCAAAGTTAAAGTTTGCTCTATGGGCTGTTCGAGTGACTACAAGAAGGTCCACAGGCAAATAGCCTTTTGAGTTAGTGTATGGAACTCAAGCTCTATTCCCAAGTCATCTTGTGAATCCTGTAATTGCAATGATTTAGGAGGCAAAAGAAGAACCCAATGCTCTGATAAGAAGGATGCATAAGGTAGTGGAATTAAGTGAAAGCAGGGATAAGGTAAGAGACAACTTGATTATGTATCAATCAAAGATGAAGGGTATTTTTGACAGAAAAGCCAAAGAGATTGATTTTAAAGTTGGAGACCTTGTATTAAGGTGGGATACTAGAAGAGAAGATAAGGGTAAACATGGAAAGTTTGATCCTCTCTGGTATGGCCCATTCAGGATTATAGAAGCAAGGGCAAATAATACATTCTTCCTGGAGAATCTTGATGGTGAATCTTTACAGCTACCTGTCAATGGGTAGTACCTCAAACATTACTTCCAGTTCTGAAGCACAAGCATCCTGTCATTGTAGATACCGGAGTGAATTCATTGTACAAATTCCATAGAATTTAAATTGGCTAAGCAATATATGACTCCATGCCTGAGGTGAAGGCACTGATTTGCGGTTCTTAGTGCTTTTGTGGCAAAAGCACTATCCCCAGGGGGAGCTAGATGTTGTATCATCCATTGTCCTTTTAATTTTATTTTTAGTTTTATCGCAAAAAGGGAAAAAATCTAATATTATGTTATAACAGAAAAAAGAAGAAGAGAAAATGCGGAAATTTAAAAGAAATGAGTTTTCTTACTTTATTGACGGCTTTTGAACGTGATCAACCCACGAGAAGATCTGATCCGTCTGATCGATAGACAGCAGATTCGATGGCAGTCGCGTGGATAACAAGAACGAAGTTTAATTGGAAATCGGACACGATAAGTTATAAAATTGGGTTAACACCTCAGTTGATCAGGGTCGTCCGCTTGAAGAATGCAGATCCGACGGCAATCGCGCGATTAACAAGGGTGAGGTCTAATTCGGAAAACAGACGCGATGGCTTATAGAATGTGATTTAATCCATTGAAGTTTGGATTAATCATAGCCACTCATCAGGAAAGGACGAGATATGATAGATATTGCGTCGAAAAGTGCACGAAATTTATTATAAATTTCGGACCTAAGAAATCTTTAAATTGCAGTTTTGTTTCCATATTGAGTCCGTGGGGAAGGCAAACGTCTGTGGAAAAGGCGGACATGATCAGATTATGAACCAAAGTCTGAAGTCTTTTCAGTTCCCTGGTAAGCCATATTCCGCATAATCAACCACTTTCGTTGTCTTAGCAGAATAACTAGAATTAGTGGCGGATGAACGAAATTCCAAAGGAATGGTGATTGGTCGAGTTTCTTTATGTTTTCGCCAATTGGAACACTCCTGATATATATATGTGGGGCATAAGGGTTTCTTTATGTTTTAGCCAATTAGAACATTTATTATACATACGTGGGCCCAATTCCATGCACGGAGTTTTGTTAAAATGCAGTTTGTTGTGTTAAAACAGTTTAATTATTATTAGAACATCTACTAAGAAACTTCATCAGCAGTTAAGTCATAGATCCAAACAGCGAGAAACCATCATCAGTTTTCTAATTTCTGTTACTTCTTGTTATTTTGTTTTCCCGAGAATGAGGTGTCTTTTACCCTCCAATGTAATATTCTATAATGACTTTTACTTTAGACAGTTAGGACATAGTTAAGCAGTTTGATAGTTTTGGTGATTATCAACTGTCACATGATGTATAAAAAGGGGAAAAATTATAGAAAGAGGGTTCGAATTTTGAAGAACCTGGAGACTAGGCCACTGTATTCTTGATAAAACTATTGATTAATGAAAGAATCAGAAGTTTTCCACACATTGTTGGGTATGATTTTGTAACTTTTCTGTTATGTGTCATCTTATGTCTTATTTCCTTTAAGTATGGTAATGAAGCTGCAGGGCTTTGTTTTGCTTATGTGAATGAAGTTAAATTTCCTTAAAAGAGCGCTCCTATACTTGAAGTTCCTACCTTTGCAATTCTTCTAAGTTACAGATAGTAGTTTCTGTGTAAAACAACATATTGTCTTTAACTTCCCTAAGTGTCACAGATAATAGTTTCTGTGTAAAACATCATATTATCTCTGACTTCTCCAAGCATTCTTCATTCAGCATTTATATTCAACAGTTAAATGGCATTCTGAGACTTTTATATCACCTAAGTATTAAGGGTTTAAAACCAGGTCTTTCAGGTCCATCATTTGAGAATACAACATACAACTAAGTGACATAAACAATAATGTCTTAAGCACAATTTCTACACAACCAAGAAATTGGTTTCTTAAGGGACAACAGACATCTTGGTGGTTACACTTATCGAAGGCTTGATGGAGCTCCTTGAGGAGAGTGAGAAGGGAATGGACGAAGCAGGTGGTAAGGTATGACACCACCAATTAGCACGACCTTCAAGGGTGAGGAAGAAAAGTACGCAAACAAGCTCTTCACTATCGATTTCATGAGATTCGCAAAAATGAAGAAAATCATAAATGTGCTTGGTTACAGATGTTCTGTCCTCACTGTCAAACTTTAACAAGGACAAGTGATCGAGAAGCTCATCGGGGATTGATAGTTGATTAAGGGAGAAATGAGAGAAACACCCCGAGAGAACGAATTGTGTATGATCCATTTGGTAAGAGATTCAAACTAGATGTAATGGGATCAAATTTTCATCTGGCCCTCCTTCTAGCGCCAAAAATGTTAACGGTGTTGGACCTGCCAAAATTCATGGGATCTCCCTGGTATGAATTCCCAACTAGACCTCACACTATTTGGTGTACGAGTCTCATCCAGTATGATGGCCCGGTTGTCATTGTCTTAAAGGTTTGCCTTAGCTCTTGCTTGTCAACACATGAGAGTGGTTTTCTTTGTCTTCGAACAACAAGGTTCGTGTTCCTGGTTAATGCTTAGTGTTACTTGTGTAAAGGTTCTTTCACTGTGGAGAGAGAGGGTGAGAGTGAGTCTCGAGTCGAAAGGGAATAGTCCCAACCCCGTTAGAGACACACGACACAACAGGACATGCGCAACTTCCAGCGGAGTAGTCCACTCGGATGCAACAATCACAAACACACAGTGAAGGGATAACACGTACAACACCCAATGGAATAGTCCACATGAGTGCAACGATCGTTATAACAAGTTTATGAGAATGGTTATGTCGAGTGTCTAACGGAATAGTCTACATCGGAGAGATAACGATAAAAACTTATACAACACATTTTCGAAAGCATGTGTATTAGAACAACCGAAATAGTTCAACTGTCTTGATATAGGTTAAAGCAAAATGCATTACAAACATCCAAAGAATAGTCTTACAAACGAATACAATACATGTGTGAAAACGTGCTGGCATGTTATCAGGTTTCTGAATTAAGCGAAAGTTCCAAGACACAACAGTACACCATTACATCACTAACCTCAATAGCGGGGCGTTGGAGCCACTTCTCTCTCCTCAAAGAAAAGACTACATACTCTCAAGGCTATGTGGGAGGATCCAAGGTGAAAAGTCCTTTGAATGTACAAGTGAGGGGTATATATAGCCAAGGGTAAAACTGGCCCTTTTGACTGTTCGACTTCCCTCATGACTGTTTGAATTTCATGACTTTTCAACTTTACATGACTCTTCATATTTACATGTGGGTCTCTTGGACTTCCACATTAAATTACATTGATTACAATAGTATGGCCCACAGTGGTGATGTGGCCGAGATGACTCATGACACGACTCGACACGACAGTGCTGGTATGTTCATGTTGTTGGTGGTGTCCATGTCGAGTTGCAGTGCTATTGAGTGATGGATGTGCTCTTGGTGTATCATAGCTTCACCTTCGCATGGCAAGGTGTGTGGAGTCTTCGATGGTCTTGGTGTTTGCTTCATGTTTGCACGTGCATGTTTCTCCTTCGCTTGTACTTGGCATACTCCATGTGTTCATTCGTTCGCGAATAAATCTCCTTGCATGCGTTCCTTGTTCGTTCGTTCGCAAACCAATCTCCTCGCATGCGCTCCTTGTTCATCCCATTCGTCGACGCATCATGTCTCATCCATATACCTGTATCTCCTAGTCTACCATAAGGCATTATCTTTCGCTTTCGGATGCAGGTGACTGGGAGAGAGGACAAGGCTTTGAAACTGCGCAGAGCACATTTTGAGCTGGGATGCGGGTTCCAGGCCCTGTCGGTGAAAATTGTGCAGAGGTCGTTGGGAGGCTAAGATGGGAAATCCGAATCAGCAGTGACTGTTCGCGTGATCTGGGTTGGCTGGAGGACAAACTTGCACAATTTTGCTAGGGAGACAGTGCAGGCAGCAAGGGGAGACTGCAGTGAAAACTACGTAATTTCTCTAGGGAGGATGGGAGCGGGTTGAGGGAGGCTGTTGGCCAAAACTGTACAGATCTGGGAGGCTGGCCTGCTGGACATCCTTGCGCATTTTTTGAGTTAAGTGATATTCTAGGTAGCTTGGAGACTACTCATGAAAACTACGCAGTTTTCAGGATGAGCAACAGGTCGACTGTCAGGGTGACTGGCTGCGAAAACTGTGCAATTTTTGCGGGTAGTGCAATGACAGGCAATGGGTGTCCATCTGGCATGTCTGCGCAGTTTCATCAGTCAACAGAAGTGGGCATGCTTGGCAGCTTTTGCGCAATTTTTTTGAGGAGTGAGGCACGGGGTCACTGCTCGGTCAAACCCACTGGTTGACTAGTTGGAGGCTTGATGGTTCTACTTGCGGGTAGCACAGATTGAGATGACTTGCTGAGCAACTTTTGCATTGTTCTGGGTGAAAATTAGTTCGGTCGATTCCAGGATTTCAAGGTTCAGGCTGCTTAGGAGACAACCTCAAGCTCTGCGCAATTCTGTGCAGCAGTACATTATCACTGAGGGTTGAAACTGTGTAAGCGAAGGTCCGTCTGTTGGAGGGTGATTCGATCGTCATAATTTCAGCAAAATGACTAAGTGTGTGAGCGAGTGAACTTGTGCATACATGACCTTACAAACACACACTCAACATGACTTGACGACAAGACACCTCAAACCATCAAGACAACATATACTCAGTGTGACTAATCGATGGTGCGAGTGACAAGCGCGACACTTGTGATAGATCGTTGAATGATCGTGACGACGCTTGCATAACAGTGCATACAACTTCATGTGTGAGTGTGACAGATGCTTACATAGCGGATACAACTTGTACACACGAAGAGGGACTTTGTGCATAGCCAAAACATGGCTATAAGAATGACATTGTGACCAACATGCTAAAAGATGTTTGGTTAACGATCAAGCGAAGAGGGTGAAAAGACTCAACATGAGCTCACGGGATGAGCCCGAGTGCTTGCAAACATCAAGGATAAATCCAAGGAAGGCTTCAAAATTGGATGCAAACCAAGATTTTGGAGGGTTTTGCAGCCGCTACAACAACCCCAAAGAAGGAAATGAAGGGAAATATACAGAAATATAAAAGAGCCTTCTTTGATAAAATATTTGAAATCTTGGTGTAAATAACCATGAACATAATGGCCATTGACAAATTAAACCATGTCTTCAAAATTGGAGTGATATCAGCATTGCTTACCTTTACAGTCACCACTCGAACACCTATGATATAATGTTAGATACCAACTTGAGTACAACCAGGGACAAAACAAACTTCTGGCACAACAGAATGACAACATGGAGTTGTTCCGTACCCCCTCCATCATAAAAAAACAATGGTCCTCAATGTCTAATATTGTTGTGCAACAAGCATCAGGACATCATTCGATGTAGTTCTACACCTCCTCAAGTGAAGTTCCTTGAGAGAAGATGACTTTTACAAAGAACGATGAATCAAAATCCCCAAATCCCTCACATCTATACAACTCCAACTTCCCCAATTTTGGGAATTTTTTCCAAATCCATCCCAAACCTCTATACCCAACCCTAGTACCCACCAAGCACAAATGTTCTAATGGAAACGACATATCCATCCCAAACCTCTATACCAACCCCAATACCCACCAACCACAAGCATTCTAATGGAAATGACATGTTAGGAATCCCATAGAAATATTCTATTGAATTCCACCCAGAGAGAACAAGGGATAGCTCTTTCAATTTGCTAAGCTTCGTAAATGATGAAAAAGACCTCAGACTCAACCCTACCAACTCCAATGAGATTAAATTAACATTGCTCCTAGCCAGAGATTTGAAGCCATAACAAGTCACAGGACCTACCTCAAACCGAAATTTCTTCAGAAACTTGTAGCCTTTACCTATAACATCCATAATATAATCCATAAGTTTTGTATTTATCTGCAACTGGCCATATGCCACCAACAACCTCAGAATTTGGGAATATTTCCCCAAGAGGATTCAAACCCACGACCCAAAACACAAAATTGATGTGCTTTCAGGAACTAACAATCCCAAACTGGTCTTGACTCTTCTCTGAACAATAAGCCAACATCTACAAACTGGAAATTTGCCTTACTACTAGAAAGTGCAGTATTAGCTAGCATCATGATGGCTTCAGCCTGCCCGTGAAAATACTTGGCCATGAGAAGTCGAAATGAACAGATGGAAGTAGGAAAAATAGACAGGTTTATTCCTGACCCGAGACGATAGGAAAGGTGGTCTAACGATTAAGTAAACCATTGATGATGGAATTCAATTCGCCTAAGACCACGGGATCATGCATCATGGAGGTCTCGGCCTAATCAATGGTTAAAAATAGTTCAATTAATCAAACAAAGGAGGAGGGCAAAAGGTAGACAACACTTGAACTAACTATTTAAAAAAAAAAAAAGATGTCTATCGACATAAATAGGTGAATAAATAGTGTAGAAGCCTTGAAAATTTTGATAGAAAATGAAAAGGTTTTGATAGCTAGAAAAGTAAAAAGATTTTGATAATTAGGAAAGTAAAAATTAAGTAAAACTTAATGATATTAAATTTTAAGCATTTTTTTTTTTGGTTTCAATAATAATATCATTTTTCCCTTTATTATCGCTGCCCAGATTAACCCCCAAAAAAAGAAAAAATTGTAAAATTAACTTTACAAATAAAATGAAATTATTTTTTTAATATTTTAATTTTATTTTTAAAAATCTGATTTGTTCATGCTACTTCACTATTTTATTCTGTAATCATTTTTCGGCCACCATCGTGCAGTTATGTTTACAAGGACCACGCTCTTCCAGACTTGTATGTTGCTTCGAAGTACACCTCGCAATCATATATATTCTGCTTAGCAATAATAAGGATTTTTCACAAAAGCAATAATGAAATAATACACTAATATTTCAAAAATGTACATTTAATTTAATTATAACTACTTTTTAACATTATTTAATAAATAAATTTTAAATTTATTTTCTAATAATTATTATTTTAATTTATTTTATTATAAAAATAAATATCTGTTGGTGAAATAGTTATAATAACTATTATTTAAATTTACTTTATTATAAAAAAATTATAAATATCGGTAGGTGAAATAGTTTCGAATTTGAATTAATTATCTGTAACGATGTAAAACTTATCAAAAGTAGTTAATCCTTTGATTAACTTTAATTTATATTTATTTATATATATATATATATATATTTTTTAATTTATAAAATTTGAAAATATGATTTTTTTATTAGTTAAAAATAATGATATGTAATTTCTGTCCGCATGGGGTAGCTCAAGTGGCAATGGCCGTGGAAATGAAGTCTCACAGAACCGGAGATCTTGGGTTCGATTCTTGTGCTACCCTCCCTGGAAATGGGGTGAATAACGGACATGTAAAAACTCGAAAATGAGAAGGTCCCACCTAAGCTTACAAAAAAAAATAATGATATGTAATTTCTTATTTGATTATAAAGCAAATTATAAAATTAAAATTTAATTTAAAAGAAAAATAAAATATGTTACTTAATTATACTATATGTCATTGTTTTCGTAAATAAATAGAACACATTTAGAAGTTTCTATTTTGCTTAAAAGATTTTTTCGTTTTCCAGTGGCTTGAGTCATGGAAGATGACTTGTTAACTATTCAAGTGATGCATGGAAGGGGTACAAATTTGGTCAAAAATTCATGCAACTACACTTCCTCCTAGTTGCAGGTTTCCTTCGATAATGTTTTGTCTTCTCTCCCAACTAATGATGATACAAATAGAGCAATGGTAGATCTATAGAAGACCATGCCCATAGCTTCTTCTAATGGCTAATCAAAAAATGTTTTAGAGGTATCTTCTTGATACAATATATTTTATAAATTATATATATGGCATTCATGCTCATAGTGTGGTTCCTTTATCACCTAAACAAATAATAGAGTAAAATGAACAAATACAATATTAAATTTTATAAAAAAATCATCCACAAATAGTGTTCTTATTATCTTTGCATGAATTAACATGTTATTTTAATTGTAATTTTTATCAATATAAAGTTGTATGTCTTTATTGTATTTTACTCTAATTTAACTATATTTAAACTAAGCTAGAGTACCCCCAATTGGGGCGCGTACCTGGCGATCAATGAAATCAAGGAATTTAATGGTGAGAGCCTCGAAGTGTCAACCCACCACCTTCCACATGTGTGGCAAGGCTGACAGGGTCATGTCAAGCAGCTATGAGAGTTATAGTTGTGAGGGTGGTGATAGAATGGGAATCTGTCTCCATTATGGCAGTGAGGTTCTGAAGGTTTACATGCAGGGTGGTAACCAGACTAAGCAAGGAGATTGTCGCAGAGGAGGGCATCAAAACAAAGGTAGGCGGACAAACCAGGCTCGCATCCAGACCGTCATAGCGAAGGTGAATTAGTATGTTGTATGTCCCATTGGTATGATGTTTGTTGCAATGTTGGAAGTCTTCGAGGTTTATGGTCTAGGTTGGCAGGGTTCTATAAGTCTGAGTCCTGCTTTGTTTTGTTTAATTCTCAATTCGAGGGTCCGCATCGAAAATTGCCCTAGAGGTGCCACTATTTCCCTCCTTTTTGGCATTTGGGTTTCTCGTCGAGGGATCCTCCTCACCATGCATGTTGGGAGGGTAGCTAGAGAAGGTAGGCAGGGTGGGGGGAATTGCAATTTTGAGGCTCGCTGAACTCTGGGTCGAAAGGCCTTAGGTTGTGGTTGAAATCCGGAGGGACATAAACATCACCGTGATGCACCAACTGGGGGATACAGTGGCCTCGACTCTGCAACAGAGTGAGGAAAACCCGATAGGGAACGTGCCTGATGGGTGCTGGGAGCCTGAGCGAAGCGGGGCTGAGGGAGAGCTGAGTAACTTCTTGCATCGGAGGGGCAATGTATGGGGCCCGGAGTCTGGCAAAAACAATGCAGCGTCTAAATTTGTTAGTGTTGTCTCTGTAAATCGAATCACAAATTGTTTTGAACCTAATTTGGATTGTGAATAGCTCAGTCAGTTTTCATGCATGTCAGGTGGATTGTATACAAGTAAATTGCAAGGAATGAGTCTCAGGAAGCCTGCAAGCAGGTGGCTCAACCAGTGCGGCCAAGGAAAAGGCAGAAAATCCAAAGGAAAATATGAGCAAGGGGAGTCCCGTAATCCGGGAGGCAAGCTGACGGTGAACATTATCAATGAAGTGGCGGAAGCATACCACAAGGGCATCGACGAGGAAATCTGGTAGATCATATAAAAATGGGAGGCTGGCATGAATCAATAGGCAGGCTCCATGGAAATTGAAGCTGAGGATTGGTGGTCACAGTACTAGATCCCAGTCACACCCGCGATAGAATAACACAATTCAAACGCACCCTCTTCCTTTACTGGTTAATGAAAGGAATCATAGGCAAGGCCTTGGAACAAATTGTCTTGAACATGGCCACCACAATTCCCGGACTACAAAAGGCAATTTCAGAAAATCATGTTTCAGTTGCAGAAGCAAGATGGTCGCCTCCAACAGTTTGAGAAACATTTGCCTTGCATTTTGCCAGCAGATGAGTTTCCAGGGTCGAATGTGAAAGACCCAACACCAGTGGATTTTACCTTGGCAGAGGATGCAGATCAATGAACCAAGGTCTCTTGTATTAGTTTTTGATGTAGATAACATTTACTTTAAGTTACAATTACAATTATGTTAGTTTGCAATTAAATAGGAAAATAGATATGGACATACAGTCTTACATAGATTGGATATGAAGGATCAAACTGTTTCGATTTTGGATAGCATTCCATGCTGTTAAGTGGCCAACAGACTTGGTTTCCCGTAGGGCAATTTGAGGCCACCTAACAAATCTCTCAGATGGTTGTAACTTTCTCATTAAATTTAATAGAAAAAGAGGACCTACCAAGCTTAACAAAAAAAAATTAAGCTAAAGTAGCTACTTTGTAGCCCTTGTTTAAATGTGAGAGTTGGTTCATACATTTCAAAGTTCAAGAATTAAACTAAGCAGTAGAGAACGCTAACTATGAGGCCTTGTTTTACTTTCAAATTTCAATGAATTTCCTCCATTTATATCTCCAAAATATAATAGATTCATAATAAAATGAATAATTCTTGATCACTTTTCAAAACCACTTTCTATATATCACAATTAATGCAATGCAATGGAAATGTAGTAATGCTTGCTATGCTTACCTTTTGAATTAATAATATTAATTAAGCATGAAACATGATGACATAAGTGAGATTTTTCATGTTTTAATAAACTTGTTAGTTGAAATTTAAAATTTTAAATATCACACTAATCAAACTTATGTGAAAATTTCCAAACAAATGAAGCAAGAAAGTCGTAGAGCCAAACAAGATCTTTGCTTGTTATTAAATAGCTAAAATCATTTTTCTAATAATCTTTCTCCAAGCATCCAATAACTCATAAGTAAAGATCTGAAGCTGGCCAACGAATCAGGAGAAGAGAAGGAAAAAACGGGCTCTGCAACCCTAGCTATGAATTTCCTCTGACAGGGGTTTGCAGGCCGTTCTACGGCTCTGTGAACCCCATTACTCCCGTACCCCCGTCCCGTTTTACCTCGTGTTTCGAGTTGGCACCTGGCACTCGCGTCCCATGACCCTCATCCCTTGATTTACCCTCGCTCCCCCGTTTTTTTTCCCACTTTACCACAGTCATTTTATTTTACCTATGTTTGGCTTTCACCTGATCATCCCGCATCGAAACGGCGCCTCCCCCTTAGATTGGCCGACAGCTCTTGGTGGGAGTCGTTTTCACTGTAACGGTAAGAGCGACCTGCAGCAACGGAACCAGCTCACCCTCATCGATCTCCCCCGCTGTTGGTGCCGACGCATAGCGGTTATCTGGTTTCGAGGAGAACTCCTTTGGGCGGTTACCAGCTCTCCGAGAAGGGCATCTTGCAGCTGTCCCCATGGACTCAGAGGATGTGGATTATTCGGAATCCCCGCTGGCGGAAAGCTCCATCTGGCGTTCCACATTTTCATCTGGGGGATTGCACAGTACGAATCTGTCTGCTAGCTTCGAGCAATTTTCGCCCCCTACTGACCCGCCTCTCCCCACCTCTTTTTACCCTGGTGAACCCTCCTCTTGGAATTCCTTCGCGATCCCTTCACCGTCCTCTCTGGGTTTCTTGGCTGACTGTTTACAACCCTCCCCGAACGGCGTTACCCATATGCGTGTTCTACCCCCCCATTCCCTGCCCCCGGTAACCTCCACGGAGATCCCCGTTCACCTCCCTGCAAACCCTCCCATCTCGGTAGCTAACCCTCCCCTATCAGTAACAAACCCTCTCTCGGTCCCCCCCGTTCCCTCCGGTAGCTATCACGAGGTCCCTCCCCTCCCTGAAGCCATCCCCACCCCCGGGTCAAACCCTCCCCCCCCCTTCCCCCCCCCCCCCTCAGGGCTCACAGGCGACGGTAAACCTCGGACGCATGACCTCCCACCCTGCCAAGAAGCAGCGCTGTTTCAAATCGACGGCGGAGGACACGTTCCTGCGACTGGAAGAGGATATTCGGTGGGGTGAAGCCATGGATCTGGCAGATTGTGTACTCGTGGGACGGATTAGAGGCAGACACGCCACTGCGGCAAAATTAAAGGAATGGGCGACTGAGATTTGGGGGAAATATCTCGTGGACATTCCATCGGTGCAGACTTTCGTGCGAGGGTGGTTTGATCTCAAATTTGCACGGGCGGATCACACGAGCTGGGTTCTTTCTTCATTCTGGCATTTTGAGAAATCTCCGGTCCTTCTCAAGAGATGGACACCCCTGTTCGACCCGGAGACGGAGCTGCTAGGCATCGGTCCGATTTGGGTCAGGCTACCGGGGCTGCCCTTGCAGTACTGGTCGGAAGATATTTTTAAGAGAATTGGGAATGCGCTGGGGACTTACATGGAATCCGATAAATCATACATCTCGACGGGCTCGCTGGCTTATGCAAGGATCCTAGTGCACATGGACACCAGAGGGGGAGTGCCGGAAAACATTGCCATTCACTGGAAATCCACTTCAAGAAAACAGAAGCTGGATTATGAGGGCATCCCATACAGATGCAGAAGATGCCACCAGGTGGGTCATCTCTTTAAGGACTGCCCCCTACTGCAGAAGACCCAGCAAACTGCTACAGGTCAGGATCAGCCAAACACTGAAGGAGTACCCAACCCTCAGGCGACCATGGCACCTAGAAGGGACCAATTCAACCCATCGGACACGGTGGAGGCGCCTCCTGCACCTCGTCGCAAGAAGCAAGCTACGAACAAGACTTGGCCTCCATCTCCTCCTATGACGCGTTCCAAAGCTGCAAAAGGAGTTGTTTTCTCCTCGGGTATGTCCTCTATATCATCTTCCTCTGTTTCTCTCTTTGCATCTATGAGTTTATCGGCCTCTGGCATGCTCCCCCCTATCAGTATCCCCACCCCCTCTTCCCCTTCTACCCTCGACCTGATCAAGGTCACTTGCCCTCCTCAACCCCCTCCCCAATCTCTATATGTCTCCTGCTCCATCCCTAGGCCAACCGGCCTCCCTTTCTCCTCCTCAATCCCCTCTTTCCCCCACCCTACTATTCCCTAGCCCTCCCCCTCGGTAAACCCTACTCTGAGGTATCCCACCCGCTCGACCACGAAGCTAAATGTCTCGGACTCCATTGGGATGATGATGGAATCCCATATCATCCCGCCCAAGCAGGGGCGCGGTCGACTATCCACAAAGTCAATTTCTCAAAAGCTAACTGAGGAGGAGGTCCTCCTTGGCAAACAACAGACTCTAGACAGGGCCCTTAGAGCGCAGGACACCCTCCCCCACCCCCCTCCATGAAAATTATGTCCTTCAACTGCAGAGGGTTGGCCAGCCCGGATCAAAAATCGGCCCTGAAGCGACTCTTACTCTCTAATCCTATGGACATCATTTTCCTACAAGAAACCTTATGTAAAGCAGACTCTGCAACCTCCACTCTTAACTCATGGCTGCCTGGGTGGACCTTCACAGCTATTGATGTATCTGGCCGGTCAGGGGGCATTGCTATGGGGCTCAAGAACAATTCCATCCTGCTTAAGAACATCTGGGGTGGAGGGGGTTTTTTGGGGGCAGAAATATATTCAAAAGATTTGGAGGAAAATCTACAAATCATAAATGTCTACGGTCCATGTCAAAACAGAGAGCTATTCTGGAATAGACTCCTTGGCTCCCCACTTCTCCATGCTGAGAACATTATTTTGGGAGGAGATTTAAACTTCTCTATTGGCTTCTCTGAATCCTGGGGCCACCTTGCTCAAATAGATCCCCTCTCTGATTTCTTTGGGCAACTTCTTGAAGATCACCACTGGATTGATCTTCCCACTGCAAAGACCCAGTACACATGGAAGAACAACAGAACTGGGGACCAAAGCCTAGCAAGAAGACTGGATCGTTTTATCATGAAAGAAGGGCTCTGTACCCATCACCCAAGATCTCGACAATGGGTAGGAAGTGGTGGGATCTCAGACCATAGGCCCATATACCTGGAAATGGAAGCAAGACAACAGGCTCAGAAAGCTCCTTTCAAATTCAATGCAACTTGGCTCAGAGACCCCTCCTACATCAAGTTGATATCAGATTTCTGGAAAGCTCATCCGATACCTGAGGATTTAGACCCAGCCACTGGCTTTGTCAGGAACCTAGCTGAAATCAAAGTGATCTCAAGGAAATGGGCAAAAGCGAAGAGAAAATAGGATGATCAAACTATATCCCTGGCGGAACAAGCCGTTGAGGCTCTAGAATCCCATTCAGATGGCACCTTCTTATCCCCAGATCAGAAATCCTTGTATGATGACCTAATCAAACAGAGGTCACAGATCCTTAGAGACAGAGAGGACTCCTGGAGACTAAGAAGCAGAGCCATTTGGCTCAAGGAGGGGGATGAGAACACAAAGTTTTACCACAGGTTTGCAAATGGGCGAAAGGCGATCAACACTATATGGGAGCTACAGGATGAACAAGGACATCTGGTAAGAAGACCTGGAGAACTTGCATATCTAGCTACCGCGCACTTCAGGAATATATACAAGGCCCCAGGACAAGAAAATCTGTTAGAAATCATGAGGGTGGCAGAGCTATTTCCCAGATTTGTGGAGGAGGATGATGCTGAGGAGCTTACAAAATACATTTCTCTGGAAGAATTGGAAGCCACCATAAAGGGCTTCCAAAAGGACAAGAGCCCGGGCCCCGACGACTGGACCATTGAATTTTATCTTGCTTTCTTCGAGCTGCTAGGGCATGACATTCTCAAAGCTATCAATCACTGCTGTCTAAATGGATCCATTCCCCCGAGCATAAAGGCCACCTTCATATCTCTCATTCCCAAATCAGATAAGCCAGTGTCATTTGATGAATTTAGGCCTATTTCACTCTGCAACTGCCTCTATAAGATATTGGCTAAAATTCTAGCCAACAGAATCAAGCCCATTCTCTCGGCCAATATCTCCTCTGAACAATTTGCCTTCCTCCACAAGCGCCAGATCCATGAAGCTATAGGCACAGCCCAAGAACTCCTTCACTCTGTGCATAGCAAAAATCTAAAAGGCATGATACTCAAGGTGGACCTCTCAAAAGCATTTGACAGGGTAAATTTACTATACATCAGAATGCTCCTCACCCATCTGGGCTTCCCCTTCCTCTTTATTAGGAGGATCATGAGCTGCATCTCCGATGTACCTTTCAGTGTCCTCCTCAATGGCTCCCCCACCCCCTTTTTTTCTGCTGAAAGAGGCCTCAGGCAGGGTTGTCCCCTATCCCCCCTCCTTTTTCTGCTCATAATGGAAGGCCTAAGCAGATTAATTGCATCTGAACACAGCAGAGGCCGCATCAAAGGGATCAAAATCTCGGATAATTGTTCCCTTACACATCTACTTTTTGTGGATGATGTATTGATCTTCTTGAATGGCAGCATGGCTGATTCATCGGCGCTCCAACAGGTCTTTGATCTCTTCCAGAAGGCTACGGGGATGGTAATAAATGTACAGAAATCTACTTTAACAGTGTTTGGATGCACCCCTCATGAAGTCATCTACACAAAAAACCGTTTCCCCTTCCACATACAGCCTATGGAGGAAGGGCTTAAGTATTTGGGATTCAGGGTGAAACACGGAGGATACAGAATAGCTGATTGGATCTGGCTAATCACTAAAGTGGAGAAAAGGATCAATGTCTGGTATAATAGATACCTCACAAGGGCTGGAAGACTTACTCTTATCAAAGCTGTGCTGGAAGCAACGCCGGTGTACTGGATGTCCCTGGCTTGGATACCAAGAGGGATTTTAACCAGAATACAAAAAATATGCTGTAGATTCTTATGGAAGGGATCTAAACAGGGAAATCTCTTTGCCTGGGTAAAATGGGACACCATTGCTAGACCAAAAAAATGGGGAGGCTGGGGAATTAAGAGATTAGACCTATTTGCAAATGCACTGGCAGCAAAATTGGGATGGCAGCTCCTCACAACAAATAGTCTCTGGAAGAAAGTGGTCATGGAAAAATACATTGCTCCAGAAAGCATCTACAGCTGGATTCGTAGGGAACATAGGGGTAACGGAAGACATTCCATCATATGGAAAGCAGTCAAAAATTCTCTTCCCCTAATTCGGGAGGGTCTGACATGGAGGATTAAACAGGGAGACTCCGTCCGCCTAGGAATTGACCCCTGGATCGGATGTGGAAACATGCATAGACTATCAGGACAGCTCCTAGCACATCTAAGGGACCAAGGTGCTACACATGTTGCTCATATTGCAGACCAAGAAAACTCCAGCTTTCTCCACCAGGCCTGGAGGACTTCACGAGACCTCCATATTCCGGTTCCATGGAGACAAGAATGGGAGGCATTCACAGAGGCTCTCACACAAGCTCATATCAGAATTACAGAGGGGGAAGACGAGATTGTCTGGGCTCTAGCCAAAAATGGTACATACTCCCCAAAGGAGGGATACCTACAGCTGATGCACACCTTTCAGCCAGACAATGCACAGCAATGGTGGAAAGCAATTTGGCACCTCAAGGCAGCACCAAGAACGAGACTCCTCATGTGGGCTATACTCTTCAATAAAATTCCAACGGGGGCAAACTTGAAGAAGAGATCCTTCTATGGACCTTTCTGGTGCCATTTATGCAGAAGGAATGATGAAGATACAGAACATCTCTTCCTCACCTGTCCAGTAGTAAAAGAACAATGGTCTTCTGTCCTTTCTCACTCCCCCTCCCTCCATCAATGGCATGGCCTGACAATCTTTGAGGCCTGGACAAACTGGCAGGAACAGCACTCTGGAAAAAACAAGAATATCCCTCTCCTCATGTGCTGGTCAATCTGGATAGCTAGGAACCGTGCAATTTTTGAACAGAAACCTCCCCACTGGCCGGTCATTATTGCCCACATTTTTGCAGACCTTGCCCTCATACCTGAAGATCCTCCTCCACCCCCCCCTCGGACCATAACCCCTGAACTCATAGACAAATCCTTCCCCTGGGCATACTTTGATGGCTCTGCCCAAGAGGAAAACTGTGGGGGGGGAGCACTCCTCTATCTGAGAGAGAATCACTATTACATGATACAAATTCCCCTGGGAAGAGGCACAAACAATTATGTTGAACTCTCCACTGCAAAAAACCTCATTTTTTTTGCACTTGAGAAAGGCTGTACAAAACTTCAACTGTTTGGAGATTCAAAGATTGTTTGTAATTGGCTCACCAGAAAATCATCTTGCACTGCTTTCTCTTTGAGACACATACTGGATGAGGCACTCAGACTAACAGATGCATTTGAATTATTTGACTGTCGCCATATATACAGGGAGCGCAACTCTCGGGCGGACTACCTTTCCAAGCAAGCAGCACAGAGGCAAGAAGCGGACTGGTTAATACAAGAAGATCTGGATGGAACCTTCTTTCAACACTATCACAGACCCTTTGATGACAACCAGGCTCAAAGGGATGCTCATAACTGAAAGGGGTCCCAACATGCTCAAAATATTGTTTTTTTCATGTCTTTTATATATAAACTGTTGTATATGATCAGTAACCGACCATGGCGGACAAGCATAGCTATTTACTTTTTGTTGTTATTTTTTGGGCAGTGAGCTACAGCTACATTGCAAATGAATCCTGAATGTGTTTATCTCTCTCTGTTGATCATCTTTGATATATACCTCTCCAAACTCCCTGCGTGGACAAACAGTTTGGGGAGAAGAATGCTTTCATGATAAGTTTATATGTTTTAGTTTTTTTTGAACAATTAACAGTCTCTTTCAGAGGCCCTGAGAGGCAACCAGCCCAGTATGCATATGCTCAGCATCTACAGAATGTAATTTCTCTTGACTTAATAGAAATTACGACTTTTTCTATGGGAAAAAAAAATAACTCATAAGTAAACATGAGTAATTTATATTTCTTATATAGAAATGTATATATTTTATATTATTTTTAAATATAATATGTTTTATTTATATTTAACAATTAAATGATTTACAAACGTGAAATATAATGTATTATATTTGTTATTAATATTTTATAAAAAATACTAGATGGGGGAAGGAAATGACTCTGCTCGATCGATGTGACTTCCATGGAGGCCTCGGAGGCCATAACCCTGAGGATTGACCGCTTCAAAACCCTCACCTTGCTGACCTGAGGCATTCACCCTCCCTCGGCTTGGTTTAACCCTCTGTCGCGGTCTTTCTTTGGAGTTTTAATGTGAAGCTCTTGTAGCTTAACCCCGTTTCACTGCCTCCCCAACACCTGCTGTTTGCCGACCGTAACTGTCGATTCCCAATGGATTCGAAAGATGTCATGAACTACGAGGCGGACCCCAACCCCAACCAACTCATCAGGGCTCACCATTGAACTGGAATGGGCTCTGGTCCCTTGACTGCAAAAAACACCCACTAACAGCTGCACAATCCGTGTCGTTCCGCCCGAGATCCTCTGATAAACACCCTCCGCCTGTCGTTCACAAAGATGATCTGCCTGGGTTAGACTATCCTTCGCTATCACCCGCGACCCTCATTATGTTGGGCACATGCTTTCATCCCTCCCCTACATTTGATTCCCCCTTGATACATCCTCCTCAGTTCTTTGTGCCCTCGTGCACACCCTCATCCTCTCGTATTACACCGTCCAGTCCCTCTCCACATCCCATCCCTGCTCAATCCAGCGTAACCCTAGCTCTTGGCAGTTTAAACCTTAACTCCCCTATTCGATCTCGGTGCTTCAGCTCTCCTATTCCTAACCCCAAATCCACCCCGTCCACCCCCCAAACTGTCAACGAGGGTTGTAGGAGTATGCTCAAGGAAAATCCAATGGGCCGCCGCTCAGATAAGCCCAAGAAGGGTAGGTGCCTAAAAGCTATGGATAGAGACATTAACCTTACCCTTGGTGAGGACATTCCGATGGGAGAAGTTGCAGACATGGCTAAGAAGGTTTTGGTTGGGCATGTGCGAGGCAGAAATTACTTAGTGGAACGCCTCCGCCTCTGGACATCGGAGATTTGGGGTTCCCTTCTCAAAGAACTTCCCATCATCAGAGTTTTGGCCTATGGCTGGTTTGCCCTCCGGTTTCACAGAGAAGAGTACACAGATTGGATCCTCTCACGTTTCTGGCACATCGAGCTTGCTCCAGTTCTGCTAAAAAGATGGGACCCCTTATTCGACCCAGAGCAAGAACAGATGGGTGCAGGGCCGATTTGGGTTCGTCTGCCTGGCCTCCCAATGCAATTTTGGACCCCTCCGGTATTCAAGCGTATAGGTGATGCTCTGGGGACATATCTAGAACACAACCAGTCTTTTGAAAAAACTGGAATTATGACAATGGCAAGAATCCTTGTTCACCTAGATACCAGGGAGGGACTGGAGGAGAAAATTACCCTTCACTGGAGGCATTTCTCGTGTCGCCAGAACCTGGACTACGAAGGAGTGCCCTTTCGTTGTCAAAGATGCCACAAGGTCGGGCATCTGTACAAGGATTGCCCTTTACTTCCTTCATCTGTTTAGGAGACTGCAAGAGGCGTGAAACATTGTCTGTCTGAAGAGCTGAATATGGACGAGAAACCATCTGGACAGGATCACCCAAAGGAAGCGGATGGAGCCTCGACTCAGCAAACTAATACACCAAGGGTTCCATCTACATCCCCCCCACTGACACGTTCCAGGTCTGCGGTGGGAGCTGCACCTACATCGGGGAGCGTAATGAAAATGCGGACAAGCTTTCGAATGAGGCAACGAATCATCCTCAAGGAGAATGGTTGATCACTTAACACACATCGAAAAGAACCTATCAATACTTTCACAGGCCATACATAGACCAACAACTTCAGAGGGGGGACAACCCCTAAGGTTTTCAACATATTTTGATTATAAATACAGTTATGTAAATATTGGAATTAACATCTTTGAGTTTCTGAACAGTTATCACCATTTGGTGACATTTTGGTTTGTAATAGCACAGTTGCACAGTACACCCCACTATGTCTACTTGGTATTTATTTCTAGAACTACTATCAGCTGACTAAGGTCACAATTTGCATATGCTTAAGGGCATCTACAGCATGTAATTTCAACAATTAATGAAATTACAATATTTTCTCCCCGAGAAAAAAAAAAAAAAAAAATATATATATATATATATATATATATAATAAAAATAATAATAAATTATATAAAAAATTGATTTAATATTTTATTAAAAAAAATAAATTAAATATAGAATTGATTTATTAATTTATTTCACGTCATTATTTCATTTTTTTGGGGTTACTTTCCATCTCTCATTATACTTTTCTCCCTCTTTTATATATATATATATGTTTGTCCATATTTTTTAATATTATATGAGTTAATTTTACGATTTTTAAAATTTCATTAATATCTATTAATTAATTTAATTATGCACATAATAATTAGTAGACTAATTTTAATGTTTATAATTATCCTTTAAAAATAAAAATAAAATATCCATTTTCAAACGTGAAATATGCATTAACAAATATTCATCTAATAAAAATGTTTACATTTAAATTATTTTACTTAAAAATTAATATTAAATTATTTAATAATTAAATTTATAAGATTCATTTTATTTTATTTAAAATATTATTAATCTTTAAATTTTAATAATGAAAAATTTTATTAATAATAATGAAAAATTATATTAATAAAAAGTTATAAATTAATTAATTATATATTTAATTAAAAGTAATGTAATAAAATTATTGAAGTCTAAGGAGTCGTTCAATTAGTAATCAAAGTAATGTAAAAGCGGAGAGATCAAGACTCAAATCCTTGAATCCCTCAGTGACTTGGTTTAAGGAGAGGAGAACATGTCATAAATCCCACAAGTTGTCATAAGTATATTTTCTCTTTAAATTATCTAGAATCATGCATGCATTTCATTGAATCACAAGTTTGAGTTGTAAACGCTCCACATTTCGAGTGACCTGGAGGTTTTTCAGTGTGTCGAATCAATATATGCACTCAAAAACCCATTTTAAATAACAAAAATTAAGATTTGGCGAAAAAAATGGCTAGATTCCAACCAAAACTCCAAAACCTAACATGTCTAGAGAACACTTTGAAAATATAACCAACTTCAAACTTCCATATTTACTTAAAAAACCATGTAAAAAATTTGAAAATGAAATTCTTCAATATCAAAGAAATCATAAAAGTTAATTAAATTATAACTTTATATTAAATTATTATTATTGATAATTTTAAAACGATTAATATATGAGTCAAATATATACACATTTTTAAAAAGCATGTAATAAGAAAAATATAACCAGCCTAGATCCATCTTAACCCAAGATCTATCAGGTGTCAAGAAGGATCAAATCTCTCGAGATGCAAACCTCTTTTTTGAGTGTAAAACTTGAGGAAAGGTTTGTGCAAACTCGAGTACAAAACTTGAGGAAAGGTTTGCACCTTGAGAGATTTGATCACTTTCGACGCTTGATAGATCTAGGGTTAACATGGATCTAGGCTAGTTATATAATATCGATATTTGTATTTATGTGTCTCTTTCTTATTCCCTCTCTCTATCTCCCCCCCCCAAATATACACTCTCTCCATATCTATCTCTCTCTTCTCCCTCCCTCTCCCTCTTCCCTTTCTCTCTCTCTCTCTTCCCCTTCTCTCCCCCTCTCTCTCCTCTCCTTCTTCCCTCCTGCTTTTCTCTCTCCCCCACTCTCTATCCATCTCTCCCTTAACACTCCCTCTCTCTCTCTCCACCTTTCTCCCTTTGTGTACTTCTTCTTCACTCCCTCCCTCTCCCGCTCCAACTCCATCTCTCTCTCCCTCTCTCTCTCTCCTTCTCTCTATTGAGTCCTCTCTCTCTCTTATTTCCTCTCTCTGTCATTCTCTCCCACCTCCCTCTGTCTCTCCCCCTATCACTCTCTCTCTCTTCCCTGTAACTCTATCACTACATCCCTCCCTCTCTCCTTCTCTCTCTCCCCTCCATCTTTGTGTCTCCCTCTCTCTCCTCTTCTCTCTCTCCCCTCCATCTTTGTGTCTCCCTCTCTCTCCTCTTCTCTCTCTTCCCCTTCTCTCCCTATCTCTCTCCCCTCCTCTATTTTCCCTCCTCTCTTCCTCACTTTCTCCCCATCTCTCCCTTGTCACTCGCTCACTTTCTTCGCCTCTATCTCTCTATGTCTTTGTTATTTCCTCCCTCTCTCCCCCCCTCCAACTCCATCTCTCCTTCTCTCTCTCCCTCTCTCCTTCTCTCTCTCCCCTCCTCTTTTTCTTCCTTCCTCTCTCTCCCCTCATCACTCTCCCTCTCTTTCTCTCTCTTCATCCTCTAGCTTTGTCACTATCTCCCTCCCTCTTTCTCCCCCACCCCCCACTCTTAAATTTGATTCCATGATATTGTGTTTAAAAAAAGTATATAAAAAAAACAACTAAATTAGTTGTAAAATATTAAACCTATATTTTGGATCAATCATATCAAAGAAAATAGAATAATGAAAATTTTAAAACAATCATGCATTATCTTTCCTCTATTATTGTTAGTCAATTTGTTTGCTCTCATCACTTGGATCCTTAGTTAAGATGGATCTATGTTGGTTCTTAGTAATATTATTTATAGTGTATATATTTCACATATTTATATATAAAGTATTCTCATTTTTAATTTTATTGAAACCTTAATTAAATTTAGAGAAGAAACATGTCCCCAAATACGCAACAATAACCCTGAACATTTACCGTTTTGAAAACCTCTGCTTCGTGCGCGTAGCAACCCCTGGTGTGATCTGAGTACTCTCTCCATCACCATGGTCCCAGGAGGGGGCCCTGAGGCCCCTCCTCCTTCACCTCCTCCACCAAAGCTCCTTGCATTCAGGAAGTTGATCGGCGATAGTAGTAAACGCCCAGCAAGGGAAACTCAACGTAAGTTTGTAAAGAAACTTGACAGCATCCCCACAATCGCCCTGCCCATTGAAGATTCTTGCAGATTTGCCTTGAACTTAGCTGAAAGAGGTCTCATCGGTCAATTTACAGGGCTATGGCCTTCCCCCAAGGCCTTCGAGGCGTGGGTACAGAGGAACTGGCGACCACTAGTAAAGGAAGGCATCAAAAGTTTCCTGGTTGGTAAGGGCTTTTTGTCTTTGTTTTTTATTCAATAGAAGACAGAAATCTCATCTTTAGGAATGGACCATATTTCATGGGACCTCAGGGTCTGTATCTAAACTTATGGTCACCAGATTTCGATCCGACACAAGATGTGTCGTCAACAGTTCCAGTGTGGGTGTGCCTCCCTCATCTTCCACTACACTGCTAGAACCCGAAGTCACCAAAAATGATTGGTAACACCTTGGGAAAATACATAGACAGAACAGAGAGAAGGGATCAGTATTCATGTGCAAGAATATGCGTCGAAGTCGACTTGGAAATAGGGTTACCTAAAGCCATAAAGTTAACAATAGCAGACTGGTCTTATATCCAAGAGTTAGACTATGAGCAGCTACCATTCAAATGCAAAAATTTCCATGAATATGGGCATTTCACAAAATATTGCAAAAAAAAAAGGAGGAAGATCTAGAGAAGTCGAAAGGAGAAAAATGGATCCAGGTGCAGAAAGCAGTCCAGGCCAAGGTGAGTAATAGGAATAAAGGGAAAGAGGTACCGATGGAGTCTGGAACTCCCTTAACAGGAATGGTTCAAACGGAAGGAAGAGGAGAACAACCAAAGACAACAGCTTCAATACACCCATTTGAAATCCTCAGCACTTCAATCGAAATTCCAGAAACAGAGATAGAGGAGATTGAACGCCAAGTTCCTTCACTCGAAGCAGAAAAGAAGAACATAGAAGTAACCCAACTTGACTCCCCAGCAGGAACCTCCTCCTCACCTACATATGCAGAAATGACAAGGAAAAAACCCCCAGAAACCTTTGGGTCATCGGAAGACAAGACATTCGAGAGACCCTCTAAAAGAGTTGGAAGGAAATCTCATAAGGAAGCCAGGGAAGAAGAGGCGGAGAGGCAAAAAATGCAAGGCAACCAATCCACCATTGAAATGTATATTGGGAGAAACACAAGAACAAGGCCCTTTAAGGGGGGATCAACTCACTCCAATCCCGTTAAATAATGAAACTAATCTCTTGGAATTGCAAAGGCTTTGGGAACCCTTCGAAAGCTGAAGCAATCAAAGATCTTCTGAAAATAGAAACTCCCAAGATCCTCATGTTCCAAGAGACTAAGATTGGAGGGGAAACCCTTCTTGAGATCAACAAATTAAAATGGCGAAAAAATGCAGGAAAGGCCATTAGTGCAAGAGGTTCCTCTAGTGCCCTAGCAACATTGTGGTCAGAGGACAAGTATCAACTAGAAAGCTCCTTTGAGACCCAACATTGGATATTCATCAAAATTCGACACCTCTCTAGTAAGCTCTCCATCTCTCTCTTCAACCTTTATGTTCCAGTCCACCTTACAGAGAAGAAAGAATGCTGGCAGACCTTGTCTGATTTCTTAGACATTTACTCCCCTCAGAATATAATAGTGGCTAGAGATCTCAACCTCGTCATTGATCCAAAAGAAAAGAGAGGTGGCAATAGTGGTAGGGACCAAATGCTTCCATTAGTAGAGGAGTTAATACTTCATTGGGATCTTCTTGACTTCAAATCAAAGAAAGGTCTTTACACCTGGACAAACAATAGAGTTGGGGCAGAACACATCTTTGCTTGCCTAGATCGTTTCCTAGTGCAGAGCTCTTTGTTGCTAGGAAAAAGACTGATCTCCTCAAAAATTCTCCCAAAGTTGGCCTCAGATCACAAACCTATTCTCTTACAGTTGGAAGAGGAAGAAAATTTGGGCCCTATCCCCTTTAGATTCAACCCGCTTTGGTCAGGGAAAGAAGGGTTCATGGAAATTGTTCTGGAGGCATGGTCCATACTCGTGACAGGATCTCCCAGCTTCATGTGGGAGCAGAAACTAAAAATAACCAAGAGAGCTCTGAAAAAATGGATTAAAGAACCCTCAAATTCTCCTACCAGCAACAGAAAGGAGATAGTTCAGTTTTTATCAGATCTGCAAATGGATTTGGAAAGTAAGGAGATCTTTGCTTCAAATTTATAAAAAGAACAAGCTGCCCAAATCAAATCATTTCGTGCTTTCCGCCATGAGGAAGAGACTTGGAGGCTTAAGTCTCGTAGCCCATGGCTTAAAGATGGAGACCGAAATACCTCTTTCTTCCATAGGCAATATAGAGCCGGGCTATCTCGAAATCATATCTCTGAAATCACTTGTTCAGATAGGATTGTGCTTAAAGGTCAAGAACAACTAAAAAAGGCAGTAGAAGATCATTTCCAGAATCTGTATAAAGAGGATGGGAATGGGAGTGAAGAAGTCATCTCGAAATTTCTCTCCCACATTCCATCTTTGGTAAGAAAGGAGGACAACACTAGTCTTACGAAACCTTTCTCCGAGGAAGAAATCTATAAAGTAATATGGTCCATGGAACTAGACAAGGCACCAGGACCTGACAGCTTCTCAATTCATTTTTATAGAATCTGCTAGGAAATAATAAAAATTGATCTTCTAAGGATGATTAAAGCTTATCATCAAAAATCCAAAGTTGGAGGCAGTACTAACTCTACCTTCCTTGCATTAATACCAAAAGAAGTGAATCCGGGCACTTTTGACAGGTTTAGGCCAATCTCGCTATGTAACGCATCATACAAAATACTGACAAAATTGTTGGCAAATAGAATCAAGTCATTGCTTGGGAAACTCATTTCTCCCACCCAAGGAGGCTTTGTCAAAGGGAGACACATACTAGGCAATGTAATACATGTGCAAGAAGTCATACACTCTAGTTACCTTCGGTAGGAGCAAGGTATGCTCATAAAGCTCGACATGGAAAACACATTCGACCGGGTAAATCTTTATTTCCTGTAAAAAGTCCTCCTTTCCTTTGGTTTCAGCTCTAATTTTGTCAATTTTATTAAAGCTTGTACTAAAAAGCCATTAATAGAACCTTTAGTTAATGGCAGGCCAGCAAACTATTTTCAAGCCGCGAGGGGGAAAAGGAAAAGTTGCCCCCTCTCCCCTTTCTTGTACATACTGATGGCAAACTTGTTAAGTAGAAAACTAACAGCTAAAAAGAAAGCAGGTACAGCTCCAGGAGTCAGGTTGACGAAAGGGCTAGAGCCTCTCAACCATGCATTATTTGCAGATGATTCTCTTCTTTTGGGCGGAGCCTCCATCAAGATAGCCAAAGTTTACAGTGGAATCCTTCAACAATACTGCAGCATATCAGGAGCTCTAATAAATAAAAGTAAAAGTGCAATATATGGGTGGAATGTGGATCAACAAGCAATTCAGAGAATAGCCTACTCCTTAGGCTTTTTGGGATATGCTTCTTGGGATAAAATCAAATATCTCGGGTTACTAATAACATTAGTCTCTAACAAATTATCATTTTGGAAAGAGGTAATAAGCAAAATTAAGTCCAAGATTATAGCTTGGGGAGGGCAATGGCTCACCAATGTTGGCAAACTCATCTTTATAAAATATGTTTTGTCCTCCCTACCAATTTATCAGGCCTCCTTTCTGCTGGCTCCAAAGAAGATCACAGAACAGATCTCCAGAATGATCAGGGATTTTCTGTGGAGAGGAGGAAGAGGAAATCAAAGAAAATTCCATTTAGTGAATTGGGATACAGTTAAACGTCCCATCTATGAAGGAGGCCTACAAATAAGAGACCCAGGCCTTGCCAATCTGGCTCTTGGAGGCAAAATACTCTGGACCCTCTTCTCAAACAGCAAACACCTTGTCAGTCAGGTCATAAAAAAAAAATATCTAAAAGGCTCAACGCTAAGAAACATTCAGATAGATAACAACATCAAAGGGACATCGATATGGCACCTCTGCCACCGGGGGCTCGAGTTCTTTCAAAATCACTTGTATCACATCCCAGGCAATGGAAAAAACATGATGTTGTGGCAAGACAGCATAATGGGACAGTCGCCTCTGAGCAAAAATGAAGCAATCAAAGAAATCAGGAACTTCCTCATGCAGCAAGGAATCCTCACCCTGGCAGATATTTCGACTTGGGACGACTCCGGAAAATGGAGAAATTGGGAAATTCCACGAGTTCCTGAACAACTGCGCAGTCAAAAGACTCTCTTGGAAGAAGCACTAACGGGCCTGGCACTGGTTCACATGCGTTCGACGGATAAATGGGGATGGGGAAAGACTGGAATTTACAAGGTAAGGCATGGATTTGCCTCTCTTCAAGCACAACAAGCTTTGAGCCACACTGCATCAGTGTGGAAATATATTTGGGATCCTCTTGGACTTCCCAAAATAAACTTCTTCACCTGGGTATTAATGCATGGGAAAGTGCTAATTGGCGACAATCTGAGTAAAAGTGGCATTCACGGGCCACGTTGGTGTTCTCTTTACTACAAAGCTCAGGAAACCATGGAGCATGTGTTCATGGATTGCACTTTTGCTCAAGAAGTCTGGGACTACATCCTCTAAGGTCTCAATGTCTCTACCCCATCGCAAGTCAAAATAGCTAACCTTTTTAGCACCTCAAGAATGCGATATCCTCACAGGACCCAAATAAAGACAGCATGGAACAGAATTTGGAAAGTAGTTCCTAAATACGTCTGCTAGAAAATATGGCTCGCCAGAAACGATAACATCTTCAACAGCATTTTGAATTCCCCATTAAAGGTGGCAGCAAAAGAAAAAGCACTACTCCTTGAGACTGTGGCCAATCACCCCCTTAAAAATGATAACACGCTTTCCCTAAAGAAAAGAAATGGAATGGAGCATATATTTTTCGAGATAGGATAAAGAACACCACTTGCCCCAGTAAAACTCTTATATGGAGATTACGAGAAACAGACTCAGATTTTCAAGATTGGTGGAGGAAACAGGGTAAAACAACAATATTTTTTGATGGTGCCTCCAAAGGCAATCCAGGGATAGCAGGAGCAGGCAGAGTGATCTACTCCTCAGAGGGAATTCGAGAAGATAGCTTCAGCTGGGGCCTTGGATAGAGAACCAACAACCAGGCAAAAATCCTTGGGCTGCTAAAATCCTGTCAGATAGCACGTGAAAAAGGCAATAAGGAAATACAAGTATTCGGGGACTCAAAAATTTTGATAAAGATATTAAACTCGGAGGACCACTTCAACAATCCAGCGCTCAACAAGACACTTCAAAGGCTGAGATACGTGCTCCAAGATTTCTCCTCCTACCTTCTTTTCCATATTCTATGTGGCTCAAATAAGGAAGCAGACGCAAAAGCAAACCAAGCATGTCTCTTGCCACAAGGAGCTTTCAGCAAGAATGATGAAGAATCTACATGGATCTCGATCCCGTAATCTAGAGTAAATCTACACCTATGTAAGGAAAGGATAGTTGCAGCTAAAAGTATTTCTGAATATTGTAATGATGGTTGTTTTTGGCCTCAGCCCAACCGAGATTAAATAATTAATATAACCATTATATATATACATATATATATGTGTGTGTGTGTGTGTGTGTGTGTGCGCGAGCGTGTGTGTGAATCTTTTTAGTAGTCGTTAGGAAGAGGGTTGAGATATATCTTAAAAGTAATGATAACATGCTTCCTTTTAGATTTAATTAAAAAAGTGTTATAAAATTAAATTAAAATAAATATTTATAAAATATGTTGATTGTGAAATAAATTATATTTTTTGAGCATGTGGTATTAATAAGGCATGGTATTGGCCCATGGTATTGTAACAAAAATTATTTACATGTTAATAATATCCCCGATAAAGTGGGGGTGAATATCCATAGTTAAGAATCATGTCATATTGTTATAAAATATTTGATTGTAAAATAAGTTATGGTTTTTTGGGCATGTGGTATTGATAAGCCATGGTATTGGCCCATGGTATGGTAACAAAGTATATTCACAAATTAATAACAAAATCAAAATATAACAAATTGACTTTAACTTTAACTTTTTATTATTAATTGAGCCAACATTTAAATGTTTACAAGCATCGAGATATATATTACTTTTAACTTTTAATTATTTAATTATTTATTTTTATTTAGCCGACATATAAATGTTAAATGTTAAACATTTATGCCTACACATATACCCCTAAGAGTGAAGTAACAGGAGTGGAGCATTTTTTTTGTTTTTTTTGGTAACTAAGTTGAACCTAGGTAAGGCCATAGAGAACTAGAGTACGCACATAGATTAGGGATAACTACTAACAACAAAGAAGAGGAATTAACAGTTTTCCAAGGCGTTGGTGTACTTAAGACATTCATTATGTAGAAATTATTGGTGACTCATCCATCATCATCAAATCTTTGTATCAAAGGTTACCTTTGTAAAATATTAGCTTATCTAGGTTGATACAAAGGATCATTTCAATGAGTTAAGGCTTTGAAAAATCACCTATTATCAATGATTCTACTAAAAATGTGCTTGTGGATGTTTAAGCCAACATTGAGGTTCATTGGTTTTCCACCTATGGCATGTGTGAGGGTGGAAAGATTCTTATGATAAAATATAGGACAAAACTAATATTGATATTTAACATGATAGACAAAAAACAAAAGCTAAGTAGTTAGGGAATTCCCCTGAATGGTTTCAGGTGGACCCTCTTCATCTTCATAATCAACAAACTCTAAATTTGCTAGCTTCTTTGCTAGGAAAAACACCTTCTTATCAAGTTTCTAAGTTTCCTTTTTATCTCATCCACTTGAAGTAAAATTCTATGTTTCTCCTCTAACTACTCAACTAGAAATATGTCCATGATAGTATTTATTTGTCAATATATGTTCATACTTTTCATATACTAGGTTTTTCGTGTCCCAATATGTGTATCTAGGACCCAAATTCCAATTTGTTCATAAACCTCTATGTTTGTTGTCAATCCTAGCACCTTCTTAATCCTCTTCAATGTCCTAGATGACAAGAGAGGGAGTGTTCCTATAATGAATTTTAGCATATCGTTATGGTGTTGCATGAGCACAAGAAACAAGGGGAGTTCTGGAGTTGTGCCTACCCTTCTTCCATTTGAATTGTGCCTTCTACACATGATTATCAAACTAGATAATGTATATCCCAAAGAGAAAGTGAGTGCTTCCAATTCAATAGACTTGGCATTGACATGGGCTACAAGAAGGGAATGACAAAAGACCAAATACAAACATAGAGAGGAATGGAATTTACCTCTCTCAAACCACCTAGATTTCCCCCAAAACAAAGAAAAAGACAAGAATAAAACACAAGATGTGAGGGGACAAAGAAAGAAAAACCTGGGATAATAATTGAGGGAAGATTTAAAGTCTAGCTAGGGGAAAATAAAAGGGTAAACAAGACAGGAAAGGGGACTCTATGTAGACCAAAAACCAATTGGGAGAGGAAACCCAAAAGAAACTTTTGAGGAAAAAGAAAAGAAGACTCTAAACTCATGTGAACCTGAATTACAAATATTGTGACTTTTATAAGAAGTTGCCTAAGCTATTAGACCAACAATACAAAGAGTGAATCCATGAAAACAAAAAGAGCTTAGAGGGGAGGTTACCTCACCCACCATTGCAATCACACTTAATGGAGAACTAACAAAATAAAAATCGTGCCCATGGTAGGATTGCATTTTCCTTCTATTAAAGTGAAAAAAGAACCAATACCAAAGGAAAATCAAGGGTACAATACCTAGGCGAGACCCTAAGCTCGTGGCTTTCTTTCTAGAAACAGAAACAATAAAAAACCAACATAGAAAAATTCTATAAAAATACCTCCTTACCCCTGAAGGGCTAAGGACGCACAACCACTAATGATCCAAGTTTATGAAGGGAATGAAATGAAATATATATTACTAACCAAAACATAGAGATGGAACAAAACTTAACTTCAATTAAATATTGGAAAATGTTGAAAATTGTATACATGTAGAATGAAAGCAAACTAGCTTGAATGATGGTAGCTTATCTCTAAGAAGAGATGTGACATCTACATGCCTTCTTGCATTATATTACAATTAGGATGTGAGGCCTTTTTATCATGAAGAAGTAATAAGAAAACTCTAAACATCCAAAAACCTAACCCTAGTAGATGAACTGCCAAAGGCTTATAAGCCCCAATTGGGTAAGTTGGAACGTCAACTTCTTAAGATCGTAACTTTGGCATATGATCTTTGTGAAATAAGAAATTATGCTATGAGCAAGGTGGAATAGGTGGGTGGCCACCAATATCCACCTAGATCAGTGCTCCCCCCTTAGGAAACAATGGCCTCCATTATGTTGAGTGCCTCCATTAGATGGGGAAACTTGTGTTGAACTTGGTCCCTAATGAACCACTTTCCTTAGTGGAGAAGTTGGCTTGCTTTTATAACCCGATACAAATGGATCCTCTATTGGAAAGTGATCTTAAGTTATGTGTCCACAATATGATTAGTTGTGGCCTGTTCAATGCAATAAAGATTGAGCTCTGTCGGCGTTAACTACTCTGTGATTTCTGATTTTTCCAACAATGGTGGATAGTATGGTTGAAGGTGGTCCACATTGAACATTGGGTGTAATACAAGGAAGAGGGGGATACTTAGTTCAAAATTTTTGTCCCCCATAGCCTTTGTGATGGTGTATGGTCCATAGCAGAGTGGATGAAGCTCGCGATGGACCCCTGCATGGTTTTCCTTCTGTAAATGTAACCAAACCTTGTCTCCCACCTAAAACTTATGTGGCACCCGGTGTCAATCATGGAGTTGTTTGTACTTAGCATTGGATTTTTCCAAGATATCATGGACCTAACGGCAGATGTGTTGAATTCATTCAATCATTTTAGTATCTTTTTCGTCTTTAGATTGAACATGTGCATATTCCGCATGTGTAGTTGCAAAGGGTAGTGTGACATTGATGGGACCCATGAAAGGGGTTATGGTTAGTTGAGCTATGGAGAGCTCTATTATAGCTATGTTGAACATAAGGGAGACTTCCATCCCATGTGCATGGATGCTTGGAGTTGTACATGTGAAAAATATGCACGATCATCTTTTCGACGACCTTTGTCTTTCCATCAATTTTGGAGTGTAACGTAGTTGATTTGGTGAGTTGGGTGTCCAACAATGACCAAAGGATTGACTAGAATGTGCCTAGTAACTTGTTATCCTGATCATATATGATGGTCCACAAGATCAGAAAATGTACCCATACTCGTTTGAAGAAAATCTTGGCAATGGATTTTATTGTGATACTCTTCTTATAGGCAGTAAAAATGGCCATCTTGGAAAATCTATCAACGACCACAAAGACATAATCATTACCATGCTTGGTAGTAGGAAGGCCAGACATATAATCCATCGAGATGGATTCCAAAGGACAACTAGGAGTAAGAAAAGGGGTGTACAAGCCTTGCTTCTTAATGGTTAGTTTGGAAATGGTACAGGTGGTGTAAGACCTAGTATATTTGCCAATATCTTATTGAAGTTTTAGCCAATAAAAATAATTCTACAATGCTACCACTATTTTCTCCACGCCATAGTGCCCTACTAATCGATTGTAATGTGCCTCCCAAATCAATTTCGCACGCTCACTCAAAGGAACACAACTGTGTCCCAAGTAGCATAATAGTGCATCCTGAAGGTGGAAGTTTGAAACTTGACTTCCTACCATCAACATCTAGTATGAAGTAGTGAATTATGAGTTATTATTCTATAGTTGTGGCCATCCATAGGTATCATGCCCAAAAGAATTGAGAACTGTGGTTAGTGCCATAACTGGGTGTCAACTGAGGTAGTCTGTGACATGATTGGTGTTACCCTTCTTGTATTTGATGTTCAAATGAAATTTTTGCACGTATGTGGAACATTTTTATGGAGGCCATTCTGTAACTTCCCTTGTGTCTGCATAAATTTAAGAGGCATGTGATAGATGTGGATGATCATCTCCTTCCTAACAATATAATGTTTCCAATGCTGACAAGCCTACATGATGGAATATATCTCCTTCTCTTAGGTGGGGTATATTCAGGCAGTATCAAAGAGTGTTCCACTATGATAAGGCATTGGATGTCCTTGTTGAATGAGTCACTGCAACAGTAACATAGTTTGAGGCATCTGTCTTTATGTCAAATGGATATTGTAGCTTTGTAGAGTGAGGACCGGTGCGGAGCAAAGATGGTGTTTCAACTCATTGAACACCTTATGTTGTGATTCAAACCAAAAAAACTTTTTTTTTGCGCCCTTGGTTACTTGACTTAAAAGCCAAGTGATATAAGAGAATCCTAACACGAACCTTCAGTAGAATTTAGCAAGGCCTAAGAATCTAGGGAACTCTATTAGATTCATCGGGGCTGGGCAATCTCGAATGACTTGGATCTTGGTTTCATCCACATGCACTCCTTGCTCATCAATAATTTAGCCTGGGTATTCGAACTTATCCATGCCAAAAGAGAAATTTTCCAAGTTAGCTCATATCTTTTGTTGCCGCAGAGTGTGGAGGACCTGTTGAATATGTTGCAAGTGTACTTTCCAACAAGATATCATTCATCACCCTCATGAAAGTTGTTGGGCCATTTTTCAAACCAAAAGACATGACCAACCATTCAAAAATACCCCCTTGAACTTGAAAGCGGTCTTCCACACATCACTTCGTTCTATTGGGACTTGGTGGTAGCCAAACTTGAAATCAATCTTATTGAAATACTTGAACCCATTGAGTTAGTCAAGAAAGTCATCAATTTGGAGAATCAAGTACTGTTTCCTCACTGTGAATTTTGTTCAAGGCCCAATAAACAATGCATAGTTACTAGGTCCCATATTTCTCCTACACAAGTACAATTGGGCTTCCAAAAGGTGGGGAACTCAATCAGATATGCCCTTTTTGGAGTAGCTCTTCAAGTTGTTTCTTTATTTCCTCATTCTTCAGGAGAGAGAAACGATATATTAGCCCCTTAGGTGGGAAGCATCAAGGGAAAGTCGATTGAATGCTTGGTTTGATAGTGTTAAGGTACTCATGTGGGTGAGGAGAAGATGTCTTTATATTCTTCCATGATCTTATTAACTTGTCGTTGTTTCTTGGAGGGGCTCTATGTGGAGGCCATGGATGTGGCCACAATATTCCCATTTCTTTTAGAGTGAATCAGGAGGATGAAAAATTTCCCAAGTCTAGGATATGATCTTAGTGCATTACTTAGCAGAGATCAAACAAATGGAAATAGGTGGGGCTATCTCTAGTATTTTGTATAGTTGTCTACACAAAGTATTAATAACACTATGAGGTATAGACTCATACACAACATGCCACTTCCAAAAATATGGTTCGCCTAACAGAACATCTCAAACTTCAAGGGGAACAACATCACACAATAAATTGTCTATGAAAGGCTTCATGCTATAGAGTGCGTGACATTGTTGGTGACGTGAAGATCATTCCCTGGGTGGAGCCACCTAATGGTGTATGGTTGCAGGTGTGGCATTGCTGATGGGAACGAGGGATTCATCGGAGGGGAAATATCATACCACGTGTGTCCATATTGGGGGATATATATTGAGGAAAAAATGACATAATATATTGAGCGTATAATAGGGGGTAAAGGGTTTTTATATTGCCGGGTATAAAAAATGGAGCTCAAAGTTAATGAAAAAATATAAAGGGGTATAAAAATGTTTACGAAAAAACAAATACCTACAATATCTAGTGAAAGTACGGGTTTTTTAAATTTGGAAGGTGTATTGGGTTCGTATTGGTAGGGGGTTAAATAATGTGGTTTTTAGAGGTATTTTCCAAAATGTAGTCAAATTAATGGTATTGTTTAGTATGCCATGAACGCACGTGATATGCTAAAGGTTCATTAAGTGAAGCCCCCGTGCGTATATTTGGGCCCAACCACTTAATGACCTCTACTAATGTGAGTTTATTTTGACTACTATTATCGACAATGAAATGCAGTGGAGCACCCTTCACCCATATTTGTGAGTGGAATAGGCATTCACCTTTTTTCGAATCTTTACGATCACTTTTTGGATCCTCACGACAACAACAGTGGCGCTAGGTTCCAAATCAATGATATATTTTCCCTTTTCCAATTCTGGTTTAGAGTCAAAACCTACATCTGATTCTAAATATTTTAGCTCTACCACCAACAATTGTTTTGTGTGGCATTCATTCGTGTTATGAGTGGGGATATTGTGGAACACACGCCACTTTCCTGTATCTTGCTTCATCTTCCTGATACCATTCTTTGTTTGTAGCTTCGATGGGTTTTCTTGGGATGGGTCATCTTAGTTATGTCTTTTGTTCTGCATTTTGGGGATGTCATTTCCCTGCTTCTGTAGAAGGACACAACTACTATAATGGTCCGATCTCCAATATCGAATTATGGAAATGGGGTCTGTAAAGCTAACAATGGAAAATCAAATTTACCACTTTAAACATATCAGGTGAACAAAGATTCATTACAAATATCTCTTATATCTCATGAGATCACTTTGTCACATACCTCTACTAAATTTAACCATACTTTCCAAAACTTGATTTTCAGTTTTCATACATTTCATAAAGCACTTTGCAAGTAAACCTTTCTTCAAATATTATATACATGTAATTGAGTGGAATTTATCTTGTATATATTTTGTCAAGCATTTTGTATAAGAAGCATTGCACTTATTCCACTTGTAACAGACTAACTAAAATCATGCCACTTTTCCATTTCTTTGCATGAAACTCTTCAAATTCCTTACATGCAACTTTTCAAATTATTTGCATGCAAATAGGCATAGATTAACTACAACAATATTATCACACAATAATACTATCCCATCCACAAAATAACATTTTCTTCAAACACTTACTATACTATCACATTTGCATTTAAGCATTTCTTCAAACACTTTGCACACAAACTAATATAGTGAATGATTGAGTGCATATCTCCTAAATTGTAGCAGTACAACTTATGGATATTGAAACAAATGATCAATGGGAGTCTCCCTCACTACGCTTCAAGTTTCAACTTCTGGAACCTCATATATAAAAAGTTATAACCAAAAATACCAACATAATCCTATTTGGTGCACAATTCTAGGAGCATTAAGCAAGCTCGACTTCCACTAGACACATATCCTAAAATATAGTGACCCAGTATTTGAAATTTTTACCACATTATCAGTTATGTTTCCCCTAACAGTGGACAAATTTATAGCTTCTGAGACCACCCAAAATAAAATTTATAACAAAAAATCCAACATGACTTGTTTGAGGCTTGCTTTTACGAGAATTCAAGTGGCTCGACTTCCTTTGCTCATATCTCCTAAAATATTGTGATCCAATATCTAAAAATTTTACACATGGTCAGTGGAGTTTCCCCTCATTATGGACAATCTTTCATCTTGTGGACCCTAAAATAAGATAATTTATGGCAGACATTCCAACATTACATGCTTAAAGATGCATTTAGGAAGCCCATCTTCCTCATATCATAATTACTAAAATGTTGTGAACCAATATCTAAAAATTTAACCACATTATTAGTGGGATTTTCCCTCAACGTGGATAAATTATCAGCTTCTGAAACTCCATAGAAAAAAAGAAAAAAAAAGGAGTATCAATAGAAATAAAAGCAACTGTACTCATTGATCCCTCCATCCAAAATATTTGTATAAGGCCATGCATCCCATATTGCAATAAATAAGATTGCATGCTAGCTACTGCAAGGATTGAATAAATTCTTCCACATGTTGTTCCAACACCTTTTACATAGTAAATACAACACATTGTTAATTCATAAGCTAAAGAAATCATGAACCATGCCATCAATGAACATCATTTCAAACTAGTGATGAAATAGGCACATATAGATGCGCATATGTATACATTTATTGATTTCTTGAGAACACAAGAGACACTTATCTCAAAAACTAGTGGGAAACTGTGTCTAGGACTATGAATTCCAACCAACCTATAGACAACTACAATTAAGTCTCACTTGTAGTTGTCAACCCCGAGCCAGATTCCAGAGGTTGAGGGATATTTTGCTCAAGACATAAACGTAACCATCAGCTGGAATAGAGACTCTAGAGAACCATCCATATCCACCCACCAACTGAATTGAAAATCAACACCATGCATAGGGATTCCAAAGGCCAATGGTCTCCACCCATTCAAAACACACACACTGTGGTTCCACCCAAAAACCAGGGATTCCATAACTCATAGTAAAATCAAAAGACAACAAGGAAACATTTAGAAATCCTCTAGGAATTTTCCAAGACCAATTCCTCCACCCCATCCCATTGGGATTTCCTGAGAAACACCATCTCCACCCTCCAAGAAAACAAGGACTCGAGAGGTAATTAGTTCCACACTTGGGATCTCTTCCTACTCCCTTGTCAACCGAAATAAATCCTTCCTCTCTGTTGTTCCATCTCTCTTGGAATTAGAAGTTTCACCAGGAAAAAATCCCCTCCAATGTTTTTGAAATGTATTTTTATTATTATTTTCTAGTGTCTCTTCATATTCCTCTTGTGTGTCTCCTCATATTCTTCATTGGATTTTCTGCATAGTAATATTATTTTCCAACAATAATCACCCATCCCTATGGAATCTGTGTCCCATTACTCAACCCATTTTTCTTTTTATCATAATGTTTATATTGCATACATAAATGTAACTACCTGGGGTTGTTATAGAAGGGTTCACAGATTCAAAGTCTCACTTCTTCTATTTAAATTTATGCTCAATTTTCATAGCATATCGGTATATTACGCCAAATGAAGATATTTCCATGGATTCCATTTATGTATGGATGTACTTGTCCATATAGCCATGGTACTTGAGCACCAGATGTTGCTCATCATCTTTGATACCTATCTTTGCACAATATATAAAAGATATTTGTGAACTCTAGCACTGCTTGGTCCCTTTCCTATCGTAGTGTAGTACATCTCTTGTACTAGTATTCATAGCTAACAATAGGGTAATATTGTTTCTTAACAACATCTCTAATAGAGTCCCAAGTGGGTGTGACTGCAAATAGTGGGATTCCTCTATGGCCCTTTGCTCAGTGATTTTTCCACCAATCCTTGACATGGGGGGTTGCCTTAAGGAGTGCAAAGGTAATCTTTTCTCTATTAGAAAAATTGTGGCAGAAAATACCCCTCTAGTATATTTAACCAATTTTCTAGAGCATTTGTATTTATCTCACCTTCAAATACAAGAATGTCAAAATTAAATTGTACCTTAAAGGGGGTGACATCTCCAAAGTGGTCACTTGATGAAGATGCATTGCGTATTGGCATTCATTGAAGGATCTAGGAAAAATCATCCATCATCCCATTCCTTTGTCACTCAAGGGCTTCTTCGAGCAAAAATTTAATAAGATCTCTTACTCCCTCAAATCTATCTCGTGGGAGGTCAGTGAGGATGATCGTGCAAGGGCTCAAGCAGTTCGAGTTCCAACTCCATATACCCTTACCTCATTGGGGACATGTACAGAAAAACAAATAATGAGTAGACCACTCTAACACTAGTAACCCAAGTTTATGAATGGAAAGAAATTAAATACATATTAGTAACCAAAACACAAACATACGTCAGAGCTTGAATTCAATTAAATAATGGAAAATGTTAAAAACAATATGCACATAGAATGAAAGAAAACTAGCTCAAATGGTGATAACTTATCTCTAAGAAGAGATGTGATGGATATGTGCCTTCCTGAAATATATTGTAATGAGGATCTGAGGCATTTTTATCTTGAATAGCAATAAGAAAACCCTAAACATCCAAAAACCTAACCCTAGGAGTTGAAGTGCCAAACGTTTATGGACCTTGATGGAGTAAGTTGGAACGTCAAATTATTTGGGTCATAACTTTGGCATATGATTATTATATGGCACACATGATAGCCCGTTGGAAATGTCTATCGAATAAGTACAATTTTCTAATGATAATGATAGTTTATGATTGTCATTGGTTGGTTTCCCAAAAATTTTCGTTTAGGACCTCAAACAACTTCAAAAGTTCAGGACCTAAAAATTGCCAAAGTAGGAAGCTATGCTGCAAAATAGGAAATTGTGTTATGAGCTAGGTGGAATAGGTGGGTGGCCACTGATATCCATCTGAATCAAACAAGAAAAATTATTCATGCGGGAGGGAACTATATCATCCAACCATTTCCTTTGCATATCATTCTTCATAAATACATATCAATAAATTCTATAAAGTGCTTGAATTCTCATGATATTGAAGTACACTAGATAGATCATCCATATGATAGTGATAAGGAAATATTGAAACGATAAACACCCATTAATGCTTGCATGTCTTCCTTTGTCAAGACTAAGGGGAATCCTTGACCCCCACCTCCCGCTCCCAAAAAAAAAAAAAACGTTCACTTGCTTATTAATCACCATCATGATCATATGTGAAGGTATCATGCTTCACTCGCCACGAGGAGAGAGGTATATTCGTGTGTCAAATACATAAACAGTGATCTTAGTGGTTTCTAGGTGATTTCATCCCACAAAGAGCCTAGTGCATTATTGGTCATGTTTCTTCCTTCATTTGTTAGTTTGTTGGCTAATTTGTTTCCAAATCTCCTAAAATGAGATAAATAAGGAGCAAGGATCCAATAGAGAAAGGTATAGATTTGTATTATTCCCTTGTTTTGACCCCTCCTTTAGTAACATCAAATGTGGCTATGACTCTAGCGTGGGAAACCAAAACTACTTGAAACTCTTTTAAACCAGTTGTGAATTTTTAATTAAAATCAATTAAACTTGTTAGAGGAAGGGAAAAGCAATGGTTTAGAGTCTAAGGGACATTTATTGTTTTCTTTCACACCTTGAATATCCATACCCTATCAAATTAAATGTTGGAACCAATCGCAAATGTGAAAATCCATTTCCTGACAAATTTTTAATGTGACACGATAGGAGCTGAATTGGAGTTGGCAGTGTCACCAAAAACTCATTGATGAGAATATGGATTGGTATGGGCATGCCCATTCTCATTCTCCCCTATCACAGATCGAGGAGACAGTCGTGAAGGAAAAAGAACTAAGGAACCAAAGCACTGCACTCTCTCATCGGCATGAAGGGAGACATGTGAAATTATATATATGTGCATAGCATAAGGGAATTACGGATTTGATGTGTCTCGATGTTAACTATTTTGCCTATGTTCGAGGCCACTGAAAATCCATGTGTGAGCATGTGTTCCTAGTTTGATGTTAAGGATTAAAATTCAACCACTAAGCATTTTTTGTGTTTATAATACCACTTAGTGCCTGCCAATTTGTTTTGTTAAACCACCTATATAATGGGTGCTTGCTATTGTTGGGAAATTATTGGGTTCTTGATGTTGGTTATGAACCACTAAGTGCGTTTTGTTTTCAGTGAAACCACTTAGTGCTTGCCATTTTTTTTTAAACCACCTATATAGTGTATTTAACCCTAAGAAACTGAGTAACATATTTAACCCTTGAATTTGGGTGTTACCCTGTGTTTGAATCTTAGATAGTAAGTGGGTCATTGTGGTGCTTGTTATATAACTATTAAAGCATCCGAATAGTGGACCCCATCTCCTGAGTGTTTGACCAATCCATTGGTGTGAATTCAACCATGTGCAAGCGTCCCCTCAAACTATGGATTTGGTTTGGGGGTAGTCAACTACAAGAAAGGTTATAATGTAGTTAGCCTATGGTTGGGTGGAGAGTGGAAGTCCCTTCTCCAGTTGCTAATTGATTTAGCTTACTCAGATAGGTATCATGGTTTATGTATATTTGATTTATGAATAATGATTTATGTTTGATTTTATAGTAAGTTGAGATATGTTTTTTCATGAATAATGAATAAGTACATGGGAGAATTGCATTTCCAAGGATTGAAGTTGCTTTGTGTGTCTATGACTACATGAATATTTGGTATTGGTAATTTTGTTGTAAATATAAGATATTACAGACTATGTTATATATCGAGGATTACTTGAATGTCTGCTTAAGGATGAGAATGCTTAATCCATGAATTGTTTAGATAATTTGAGAGTTTATGCATACTTACACATATTATGGTATGTTTTAAGAATTATTGTTTAAAGTTGGGGCTATAGATTTGTTGTATAAGCATGCAAGAGGAATGTCTCCCTTGTAAGGATTGAGAATTCCTATTCCATTGAAGAAACTTCCTAATTTACAATAGGTAGTTAGGTTAGAATGTTTGAATTGGTGTAGTTTTTGTCCTTTGGATCTAGTTCTCTCCTTTGCTTAGAATCTATGGTAAGTTAAGCTTTGTTAGCACCTTTGGACTCATTTGGACACAACATAGTATCTTTGATAGTTTGAATTCTGGATTTGGCCATTGCCTCATAAACTTAGTGTTTCAGCGGAAGCACTGGTGCTTCAGGAAGCTCTAGTAAAATATCCTTAAGTTTCCCTCTCTGCAAGTCTTAAAAAAACTAGAACTATCTGGGGATGGATGGTACTTTTCATGAATTTTATATCCAAGTCAAATAACATTTCATCGCCCAAGTGTAATGTATCTATAGTCACTTTGGGACCAATTGTTCCCCTTAGACATGTTTTCCATTTAGATATCAAGGAGGTGGGGGGGGTTCAATTATTTACTTGGATGTATACAGTAATCCAAGCGTCTGGATGGACAAGCACGTCCACATTGTAAATCGTTTGCATTCAAATTGAGACGGATTTACTACTAAGTGTTAGTAGTCTGAGGTAGGGCCAATATTTTTGGTTCATATGTACAAGCCTAGATTTGTATTTACTCGAGAAGATGTAAGTGTCTTTGAGATTCAGGATTTTTGAATGATGTACAACCTTGTGGTGCTTGGATGTCCATTAAAAAAAAAATCCTTCATTTAAGTCAAATAATCCTGAGGTCAGGAGTCTAGCGCATGACCATAATGGACAATAGCATAAACCCCTGAATTTATTTAAAGCTGAATGTAATGTAAAAACTCTACATAACATAAAAAGTTTGGGATTGGTGGGACCCACCACTTTATGTTGATGTGGCAGTGCCACAAGGGTCTAATAAAGACCACATGGGGCATGCAAGATTTTTTTGACATTTAACGAGTGCCTTGAACGGTATGATCATAAGGGGCCCATATCAACGATCCACGATCCCTCTAGGGGGGGCTGGACCATTGTGGGTTAACAAAAGGGGTAGTGGAGTTGGTTTGACTTGGGCATCACCATTGTGGGTCCCCTGTTAAAATGGATGCCATTACTAAAGGGTTAGACTGAGGCATTGGACCAATCAATAATCCTTGTTGATCATAGGCCCCCTAGTCTACCAGTAGTTAATAACAAAGGGGGGTTCTAAAACCAGATACTGCTTGTATAAAAAACCACTCAAATTTGGGTGGTGGTTTCATTGTGGATGCCACAAGGCATCATGTAATTAGTCTAACTTCAGTTAGACTAACTTTGAATCTAGGAGTCATATTGAGACAAAGTTTATATCATTGGAAAGCTCTCGATGAGCTGAACACGATGGGTGTATCAACAATTAATTCTACAATCTTTGAAAAAAGAAGGATTTTTGGTAATCCCATCTTCATAACAGACTTTGGAGGTCAAGTTAAGTCATAAGTAATACTTTCCATGTCAGAGGCCCAAATTAAAAGTTCATGTAATAAAGTTAATAAAGGAAAAATAAGACCAAGGTCATGGGACACATATTCCAAGTTGAGTGTTGGGAAAAACATCCTAGTGGTTGTTCATTTGGTTTATTATGGCTAAGGGGAAATTGGAAAAGGAAATGATAAAGGCTTTAAAAAGGCAAGGGGCATTAATTGGCATTTTATTTATGAAAATAAAGGAAATGAGGAGGAAAGGAAGGTGAAAGGTCACAGGTTGCATGTGAGGAGGAAAATGATGGAAAAATAATGGAAATTGAAGAAAATAGAGGCCTAATTAATAAAAATGCTTTTGAGGATCAGTTCACAACCTTTTGTTAGTTTAGTTTTGGAGCTCTCTCTGTATTCTCTCAACTTTCTCATACTCTTGCACACTTAGAGCATTCTTTGAGCACTTGAACATTGGAGAAAGGAAGGCAAAGGAAGGGAAAGAAAGCAAAGGGAAGCGAAGATCAACTAAGGAAGAGTTGGATCAAGCGGTTACAACAAGATTACTTGTAGGTATGGAGTTGCATGTATGATTTCATTGCTATTTTTTGCATGCATGGTACATGCATGTGTATATTTGGTTCCCTTGCTGTCATTGGCATGGTTTTTCCAGGTGAGATAGTGGTTTCCAACCTTACCTTTCCATTTCCAGATAGTCATGGTGTGATGGGGTTCTTTTACTTGGTTGAGCTAGATTTCTGGATGGTTTCAAAACTGAGTGGGGTGATCTCAGGAAAATTCCCAAAGGCCTAGGAATCCGTTGACCTATAGATGGCGGGATACATGGTAAAGCCCGAGGGTGGAGATAGGAAAACTCCTCACAGTTTAGGTGGAGATATCTGGAGGCAGACATGCTTGTTTAGGTCCTAGTGATCCCTTAACCGATATATGGTGGGATTGTGGTAAAGCTTGGCAATGTATGTTTCTTGTTTGAGCATAAGGTAATGGAAAGATACACTGTAAAGCTTGAGGAAACTCTGGTTGATTTTGTTGTGAGTCCCACATTCATGCTTGGAATATGGCACAAGGGTGATTCGCTGAAAGAAATATTTGGTTCAGCCCAATCTATGGTCTGGTGGTACGTGGAAATCCCTAACTTGATTGGCTTTTGCATATGTTAATAAGAGCTCTTTTCATATTCTATATTATGTGTAATGTACTTGTTATTATGTGGCTTTAATGGTTGCTCTATCATTGATATTTCTCTGGTTATATGTTGGTTATAAGCATGGTTTATGACAGATTTGAGTTATGGTTCTCATCATGTTTTGATTAGTAAATGAAATCTTAATGAATGAATGACCTAATACATGATATTGCAGTGATGGTGAGAAGGCATCAAACTTATTGACGATTCTTAAATAAGTATGAAATCCATATGCTTAGATGTGAATTTATGACCTGTACAATGCATGTTCATTATGTGTTTGAGGAAATGTTTATCATTGTTTGGGTGAGTTAGGTCAAATCTTTGTTCAATTTTTGCATTAGAGGCCTTATCTTCTTGATATTTATCATTTTTTAGTGTTTCATCAAGTTTTTGGCCGAGGCCTGGGTCCTAGCCCTGAAAAAGTGGCTCAGAATTTAGGGTCACTAGCACAAAACTGCCTGAAAAAGACTACAGTCGCATGGAGGCCTTGTTGTGGGAGAAGTTGGAGGGTTATAGTCACATGGAGGGCTTATCAAGTGAGCGATTAGAGGTTTAGTTTAGTTCAAAATCAAGTTAACTCGGGGGTTGGGCACCTGGAGTGGTTGGTTAGCCTTTGGGAGTCTTGTAGCTCCTAAGGAAGGTCAGTCTGGTTTTGATTTGTCAATTCCACTTCCCTAATTGTACTTGGGGAGTTGAATGACATCATAGTAACTCTTCATCACATATTTACCCCGGTAGTCTGTTTAGCTTGGGTAAATGTGGAAGGAGGGTGTTATAGAGTGGTATCAGAGCATGGTTCACCCCTTGGACTGGATGGGTGAAATGTGTGTGTCATGCATACATGTAGGTTGTATATGTGCTTGATGTGTATGAATGGTTATGGTCATTGTTGCAATTATGTGGTCATGTATATGTTGAAGGTGTTGTTGTTAGGATGTGTTTGTTGTGAATGCATGTCGGTTTTATATGCATTTGTTATGCATGCATGGTATCCAATTGGTGTTATAGTTTGTGACACCATGCATGGTAACTGGATGATGATTGAGATGATGTCTATATATTGTTATGAATATGATTATACATGTATTGTACTAATCTAGATTGATCTTGCATACGATATATCCTCCCCTGAACTATAATGAGTATGTTGATTATGTTTATATTTTGGTTTAGTTGACATGATATACTTGTAGGAAGAAGAAGATCAAAGATGACTAGCAAAATGGTGGATTATAGTTCATGAGATTCTCCTTATATATTAGATGAGCAACATGCTGATGAGTACTTCCCTTAGACAGTAGACACTTTGATAAGTTTAAAGGCAAAAATAAGGAGTTGCAAAGTAGATAATGAAATAATCATTAAATCACAAGAGAGACTTGCTAGGGCATAGGAGAAATAAGCAGAGGTCAATGCAGTTATCCTTCATATTTTTTCAGACTTAATGAGACAGGGACCGCTTAGGATCAAACATGGATAGGAGGATAGGACTAATGGAGCCTATGGTAGAAAATCTCATTATGGTCACAAGTTAGACAAGGATGATACTGCCATGGATGGAAGATTCTTGGACACACCAGATAGGAGAGGCAATGGACATGGGAATTACTCTAGTTCTGGTTCAGATAGGTACCATGGTCATCATCACTATCATCCTTACAGGAGGAGTGACAGGGGATATTTTTTGGATGAGTTCAAGAAAGCCAAGCCACCTACATTTGATGGAGAAATGAAGAAGTCACAAGATGCAGAAGCTTGGTTTCTTGGGATGAATAAGTTCTTCAGATTGCATGACTATTCAGAGAACATGAAAGCCAGGATAGCTACCTTTAGTCTTAAAGGTAAAGAAAACATTTGGTGGGAAGACGTGAAGAATGTTATAGGAATTTGGGAAGAGGAGTTGACTTGGAGGGAGTTTGAAAGACTTTTCAAGAAGAAGTATCTATCTAAGAGATATTATGATGACTGGAAAAATAATTCTATGAGCTGAAGATGGGATCTATGACCAATGAGGAGTATACTAGCAGATTCTTGGAGTTGTTGAGGTATGTGCCTTATTTTAAGGAGGAGAAGTCGAAGATTCAGAGATTCATCAGTGGGTTGTCAGTAGCATTCAAAGATAAGATCAAGTTTGATGAGCCTAGATCATTGGAGGAAGCCATCAGAAAGTTGAAACACTATTATGAGCAATCAAAGCATAAGATAGAGTCTCAGCAAGGTTGGAAAGGGAAAGATAAATCTAAGGGAAAGTGGCCATAGAATTGAATAATACCTCATGATGCAGGGGAGAAAGAGAATGTTGTTCCTAACAAGAAGTTTAATGTAGTTGGACAGGGACATGGGTCACAACTTAGAGGCCAGCATAACAAAGGTGAGGGTAAAGGACAAATGCAATGTTGGATATGTGGCAAGGAGCATCTCAAGAAGGATTTTTTGTCATATCAGGGTGGTGGGCCTCAGATCTATAATGCACAGGAAGCATAGATAGTTGGGGATGTTGGACAAAGCATTCCTTGGATCTATGCAGCAATGGATAACATGCAAGCAAATCACTAGGAATCTATTATCGATATGGACGGTAAGCTTTGTGATCAATTTGTTTCTATTTTGATTGACCCTGGATCTAACTATAGCTATGTTAATCCTGACTTGGTGGATAAGTGTGGTTTGAATAAAGAAGTACATGTAGAATCAGTGTTATTTAGTTGGATATAGGTATTAGGAAGAGAGATCATCACTGGGTAAGATCTTGTGCATTTGAGTTGAATGGTATGCCTAGATCGTCACATTTGAATGTACTACCATTGGGATCATACAAAATGTTGTTGGGTATGGATTGGTTGTATCTTCACATAACCAAAGTAAATTTTTATGACAAGGCTATTGAGTGCTTGGATGACAATGGGGAACAAAGAATCTTACAGGGTAAGAAGAAGGCTACATCAGTTAGAATGGCGACGACTATGCAAGAAAAGTGCAATCATAGGAAATGGTGTGTGTTATTTGTAGTGCATATTTATAGTGATAAAGGTAAGGATGTTGAGGATGCAGAGGTGTTGAACAGGTACCTAGTTTTACAACAGTTTTAGGATGTGTTTCCTGAAGAGACTTCAGAGTTTCCACCTCATAGGGAAGTGGAATTTTCTGTTGAGTTGGTATCAGGGGTAGCAGCAACATCAAAGGCACCATATAGAATGAGCACTCCATAGTTGGTGGAGTTAAAGTTGCAATTGAAGGAAATGCTTGAAAAAGGATACATTAGGCCAAGTGTATCACCTTGGGGTGCAGTAGTGTTGTTTGTGAAGAAGAGGGATATTACTCTCAGGTTATGCATTGATTACAGGCAGTTGAAGAAGGTGACCATCAAGAACAAGTATCTGTTGCCGATGATTGATGACTTGTTTGACTAGTTGAAGGGAGCAATAATGTTCTCGAAGATTGATTTGAGATCAGGATACCATCAGGTATGCATTAAAGAAGAGGACATCTACAAGACTTCTTTCCAGACCAGGTATGGCGATTATGACTTTATTGTAGTTCCATTTGGTTGGACTAATGCTCCAACTACTTTTATGTGCTTGATGAATAGTGTTTTGTGCCCTTATCTGGACAAGTTTGCTATTGTATTCATTGATTATATATTGATACATTATAAGAATGAGGAAGAGCATGTTGAACACTTAACAACAATATTGAGATTGCTAAGAGAGAATTAGTTTTATGCCAAGCTTAGCAAATGTAGTTTCTTTCAGACATAGGTACATTAATTGGGACATGTGGTTTCCAAGGAAGGCATAACAGTGGATCCAGAAAATATCAAAGTTATTATGGAATGGGGAAATCCTAGGAATGTGGATGAGGTCAGATAATTCATGGGGTCAGGAGGTTATTATAGGAGGTCCATTAGGAACTTCTCGCTAATTGCATATCTTATCACATCATTGGAGTGAAAAGGGAGGAAATTTGAATGGACAGAGGATTGTGCGACAAGTTTTGAGTAGTTGAAACAATTGTTGAAAAATGCTCCAGTTTTAAATATTGCAGATCTGGAAAAAGAGTTTTTGGTGTGTACAAATGCTTTCAAGAGACAAGTTGGTGGAGTCATTATGTAGGAGGGACGGGTGGTATCCTACGAATAAGGGAAATTAAATGAGCTAGAGCATAATTATGTTACACATGAACTTGAGTTGGCGACGATCATCCATGCTTTGAAGATGTGGAGACACTATCTTCTTGGCAAATGATTCATCTTGATGAGTGATCATAGTGGATTGAGATAATTATTTGATTAATCGAATCTAAATGCTAGGAAAGCTAGATGGTTGGCGACGATCAGTGAGTATGACTTTAAGATCAGATACATTAAGGGAAAGGAAAACAGGGTTGTAGATGCTCTTAGCATAAGGATATAGGTAAATCATATAACAACTATGACTTCATATGGGACAAATTTACAGGATTGGATCTTATAGGCAGGATAGAAGGATGATAGGTGTAGGGATCTTAGGCACAAGTTACAATAGCAGGGTACGGTTGATCAAGATGTGGACTATCGTCTCACAGCGGATGGTTTGGTCATATTTAGGGATAGGATATGTGTTGGACAACAGTGAGCTCAATAAGCTTATCTTCATGGAATTTCATGTTAAGCCATATTCAGGTCACCTAGGATACCAGAAGACATTAACAACGATGAATAAGTTCTACTATTGGACGAGTTTGAAGAAGGACGAGACAGAGTTTGTAGCTAGATGTTTGGATTGTCAACAGGTAAAAGCAGAGTGTAAGCATCCAGGTGGTTTAGTACAGCCAATTCCAATTCCACAATGGAAATGGGAGGTCATTTCTATGGATTTCATTACAAGTTTTTCGAGTACATCTAGACAGCATAATTCCATCATGGTTGTGTTGGAAAAGTTGATAAATGTAGCACACTTCATTCCAGTGAAGTCTACTTATTTAGCTAGTGATGTAGCACATGTCTTCATCAGAGATATAGTGATATTTCATGTTGTTCCGAAGAAGATTGCGTTAGACTGAGATGCTAAGTTCACTTCCAGGTTCCGAAAAGAGTTATATGTAGGATTGGGTACAAATTTTACCTTCAACATAGCTTAGCATCTGCAGACAAATGAAAAGACAGAGAGGGTCAATAGGATATTGGGGGATATTTTAAGAATGTATTTTTGCATCAGCAGTGAAGGTGGGAAAAGTACCTTCCATTGGTTGAGTTTTCTTACAACAACGGGTATCAAGAATCTTTGAAGATGAGTCCATTTGAGGCATTGTATGGGCAGAGTTTTAATACTCTTATTAGTTGGAGTGATCCAGTGAACAGGGTATTGATAGGGTCAGACATGTTGGCAGACATGGAAAAAGAATTGCAAGTTATAAAGAAGAATTTGAAGGTGACACGGGACAAGAAGAAAAGTTATGCAGATTAACACAAGGAATTTAAGGAGTTTCAAGTTGGGGATCATGTGTACTTGTGCATCAAGCCCAAGAAGAGATCCTTGAGGATTAGGTCATGTGCCAATCTAGCACCTTTGTATTGTGGGCCTTCCAAAATCTTTGAGAGGATTGGGCCTACAGACATGTACTGCCTCCAACAATGAAATTCCATGATGTTTTCCATGTTTCATTACTTGAAATATATGTAAAGGATGTTGATCATGTTATTGATTGATCTGTATTGTAGGTGGATCCAGAAGGGTAATTCAAGTTGGAACCTTAGTGCATTTTGCAGAGAAAGAGGTTCATGCTTCAGAACCGAGCAATTGAGCAGGTTAAAGTGCAGTGGAAGCACTTTGGGCCCGATGAAGCTACATGGGAGATGATCAATCAGATGTGGGCTATGTATCCTTCCTTATTTGTCAGTTGAGGTAAAGCAATTTTAGCATATATATATGTGTGTGTGTGGTTGTAAATATCACCATGAGCTCTGTTATAGAGCTCTAACAAGCGGTATGGGTGTCATGTTATTATGTTGTCATGTTGGTTTCTTTAAAGTAGGATTGTTCAATATAAATATTGCATCGAGCTAAGTTATAAAGCTCCATAGGTAGCATGTTTTTTCTTTTCAGCAGTCTTGTTGGTTGTAGGTGTCATTAAACACCGAGGAAAACGTTCCCCTAAGGGGGAGGGGTCTATAACAGCCTTGGGTTAAAAGTTCATGTAATAAAGTTAATAAAGGCAAAATAACACCAAGGTTGTGGGACATGTATTCCAAGCTAAATGTTGGGCAAAACATCCTAGTGGGTGTTCATTTGATTTATTATGGCCAAGAGGAAATTGGCAAAAGCAATGGAAAAGGATTTAAAAAGGCAAGAGGCATTAATTGACATTTTATTTATGAAACTAAAGGAAATTAGGAGAAAAGGAAGGTGAAAGGTCACAGGTTGGATGTGAGGAGGAAAATGAAGGAAAAATAATGGAAATTGAAGAAAATAGAGGTCTCGTTAATAAAGCGGTTTCTGAGGATCAATTCACAACCTTTTGTTAGTTAAATTTTGAAGCTCTCTCTCTATTCTCTATACTCTCTCATACTCTTACAGACTTAAGGCATTCTTGGAGAACTCTAGCATTACAGAAAGGAAGGAAAAGGAAGGGAAAGAAATCAAAGGCAAGCGAAGATCAAGCAAGCAAGAGTTGGATCAAGCAACTACAATGTGATTACTTGTAGGTATCGAGTTGCATGTATGATTTCCTTGGTAGTTTTGGCATGCATGGTACATGAATGTGTGTATTTGGTTCTCTTGTTCTCATTGGCATGGTTTTTCCCGGTGTGATAGTGGTTTCCAACCTTGCCTTTCCATTTATAGATAGCCATTGTGTGATGGGATTCTTTTACATGGTTGAGTTGAATTTCTAGATGGTTTCGAAACTGGGTGGGGTGGTCTCAGGAAAATTCCCAAAGAGCTAGGAATCTGTTGACTGGTAAATGGCGGGATACATGATAAAGCTTGAGGGTGGAGACGAGAAAATTCCTCACAATTTAGGTGGAGAGATATGAAGGCATCCATGCTTGTTTAGGGCATAGTGAACTCTTTGTTGAGAAATGGCAACAAGAAATTCCTGTTTAAATTTATCCTTGAATTTAAATTGTGAATTAAAATCAAATTCTATTCTCATAGCAACTTGTAAATAGTTAATTAAGATTAATTAACTTAATTAGCTTAGGAATTTCGAGTTGGAAGTCTTTCTTGAGTCATGTATATGTTCTCCCTAAATTTTAGGGGGTCCAATATGAGTTTAAATTGAGTTATGAATTAGATAACTCAGTTTACTGAGTTATGTCCAGTTAAATTAGTTCCAAATTATTTGTGTAACTAATAGAGAGTTAACAGTCAGTTGGTGCACTAGTCCATCCACAAGTGTTACTCTAGTTAACTGAAGATTCCTTGATCATAAACTCATGCATGTCGATTTTGAGACATACCCAGTTGAGACTAGAGTGTAGGGACAATGTACTATCAGTTGTATGATTTACTGAGTTGTAAATATCATGCAGGCAATCAGAGAAGGACCTATGTTTGGATTGCACATTTTTGGAATCATGAATTCCCTTTAAATAAGGGTTATTCATCCTAGGAATTACAAAAGAGATTACGGCTTTGGAGAGCTGTAGAATTGGCTAAGTGTTGGCAAAGAGCTAGCTTGCGAGCTAAGAGAATTGAGCATACTTGTGTGGAATTGTTCTAGTGATGACAAGCTTTGTATATTCACTCATATTTTTGATATATGCAATACAAATATTAGGGTTTTGAGCAATGGCTTTCCCCATATACATCTTGTGTTATGTGCCATTGATTCATCTTCTTCTTGTTCATATTGTTTTCATTGATCTATTGGCTTTCGCTGGTTGAAAGTAGAAGTAATCTTGTCATGTGCTTTAGTAAATTGCATGACCTTGTGAATCTACAGGAAACTCTACATGGTATCAGAGTTGAGAACAATATACTAGAGGAGATTTCGAAGTTTTGAGTTTTGGGTTACAGGTGAAATTCGAATTTGCAATACATACTTCAGGATCAACAGATGGCATTCTACGGTTTGTGGCTCGAGTATGCCTTGGAAGGAAACTCGAATTTTATAGCCTGGAGGGACAGAATGGAGGTTGTGCTAGAGGATAATGGCTTGAAGGAATTAATTGATCAAGAAATTCCTAAGCCAGCAGCATCGAATGCACAAAATTTGGTTGAATTGAAGAAGTGTGTGGTAAAGGCAAGGTGGATAATCCTTGAGGGAGTTTGAGACCACATTGTCTAAAGTCACCATGGCAAGGAAACTCTGTATGCTATGTGGAAAACATTGCTGGACTTGTATCATAAAAACAGTGAACAAAGGAAATTGGCATTGAAGGACAAACTTCAAAAAATCAAAATGGAGAAAGGCGAGAAGATTCCAAAATACTTAACCAAATTCACTCAGTGTCGTGATGAACTTGAAAGTGTTGGAATAACGATTGCCAAGGATGATATGGTGAGTCTTTCTTTTCTAGGACTCCGAAAGAGTTGGCATAGTTATCACGACTCTGTCAATGGTCGAGAGAAGCTACCGGATTGGGAATGACTGTGGTTGGATTTGATGTAGGAGGAGATCAGGAGGAACACCAAGGATGGCTCTTCATCAAATATTGATGATGAAGAGAATTGTGCCTTAGCGATTAAGGTGAAGAAGGGGAAAGGGAAATCTTCCCATTCCAAATTGGATTCTTATCATGGAAGTAAGAAGAAAGACACGATGAAAGTTAAGTGTTTTCATTGTCATGAGCTATGACATTTTGCTACAAATTGTCCACTCAAGAAGTCCAAGAAGAAGTCCTCAGGAGGAGCGATGGGTGAAGCTTTGGCCTCTCAGTCCAAATTGGAATTTTCCCTCATTGCATGCATGGTGTCATCAATGATGGGAAGTGTATGGTACTTAGACAGTGGAGCTTTATTCCACATGACTGGTGACAAGGAGTTATTCAGTGGCCTGGAGGAGAAAGATCTCCAGATGCATATTGAGATGAGTGACGATGGGAAGTATAGTGCTACTAGATTGGGCACGGTTACTTTTCAGAGGGAGCATGGGGCTCCACTCATCTTGAATAATGTTATGTATGTGCCCGGGCTGAAGAATAACTTGGTATTCATTTCCATGCTTGAGGATAGAGGCTATGATGTGATATTTTCGAAAGGAAAGGCATTCCTTTGACACATAACCACATGTCAAGTAAAGAAGATAGGGATTCAGATGAAGAATCTCTATAAGATGGAGGTAGAGGAGTGTGCTACTTTGAGCACAAAAGAAGAAAGGGTGCAGAGATGAGACGTTGGCGAGTTGTGGCACAGGCGATTGGGCCACTTGCATCATTGGGGTTTGAAGATATTGCAACGGATCTCTACCGGTCTTCCCAAAGGCATGCTTGAGCAAGTTGAGACATGCAAGGGGTGTACTTTGGGAAAATACACCAAGTCTTCCTTTCATGACAAAGACATTCGAGTAGAGGTTATTCTAGAGTGAGTCAATTTAGATGTATGTGGACCATTCTTGACAACATCCATGACTAAACACAAGTATTGTGTTATATTTGTTGATGACTTTTCTTGAAAATGCTGGATATTTTTCATACAGAAAAAGGATCAAACCTTCACAAAGTTTTGTGAGTTTAAAGCTTTGTTGGAGAAAGAGTCGGGAAAGAAGGTTAAAGCACTACGGAGTGATAACAGTGGTGAGTATGTCTCAAACAAGTTTAAGAACTTCTGTGCAATGAAAGGGATTAAACATTAGTTGATGACACCCCATTACCCTCAGCAGAATGGGGTGGCCAAGAGGAAGAACAGAAGCATAGTAGGGGCAACGAGGGAAATGTTGCATGATTAGGGCCTACCACTACACTTGTGGGATGAGGCATGCAACACATCAGTTTATGTTTAGAACCGTAGCCCACATCAGATACTTGAGATGAAGACACCAGAGGAGGCTTATTCTGGTAAGAGGCCAGATGTTGGTCACTTCAAGATTTTTGGGTCATCGGTATATTTCCATGTGAACAAATATGCACAGAAGAAGCTTGAGTTGACAACAGACTTGAGAATATTTGTGGGGTACATTGATACACCTCACAACTATTAGGTGTAATTTCCAACCAGTAGGATGACCGTGGTTCGCAGGGATGTCAGATTCTATGACGAGAAGGCCATGTGAGTTTCCCTTGAAAGGGAGCTTGAGCTACATGCGGATGAGGAGATTTTAGCTCCTAAGGTTGAGGAGCCTCAGATTGATGTGGAGCAGCCACATGCAGAGGATCCGAGAGTGGAGACATCCACTCTGGCAGACTCTTCAAGAGAGGGAACAAATCACACCAGAGAGGTTGACAGATTGTTGGATGATGCACGGCAAAATGTGGGAGCACCCACTTCTTAGGGTAGGCAAAGGAGGTCACCTGAGAGGTGTACTCGATACAGGGCTCTTATGGGCAAATGTGTTGTGAGGGAGCCATCTCCTTTTAAGGAAGCAGTGCAAAAACTGGTTTGGGTTGATGCGATGGTGGAGGAGTATGACTCCATAGTTTGTAACAGTGTTTGGGATGTGGTCCCGAGATCGGAGGACAAGTCAGTGGTGAGCTCCCATTGGCTTTACAAGGTAAAGAAGCTGCAGATGGTTGTGAGGAGAAGCATAAGGCTAGATTTGTGGCCGTGGCTTTTCACAGGTAGATGGTATTGATTATGATGAGACCTTTTCTCCTGTTGCAAGGTACTCATTGATCAGATCTATATTGGCACTATCAACACATATGTGTTGGAAGATACATCAGATGGATGTGAAGACAACCTTCCTTAATGGCATGATTGAGGAAGAGGTGTACATAGAGCAGCTTGAAGGTTTTTAGACCTTTGATGGTGAGTCACATGTGTGCCAGCTTAAGAGAGCGTTGTATGGGTTCAAGCAAGCACCCTGTGCTTGGTACACCAAGATAGATAGCTACTTCACCAAGTTGGGCTTCATGAAGAGTGAAGTAGATGTGAACCTGTACCACATAGTGGTGGAAGGTAAGTTGTTGATCATTTTACTTTATGTTGATGATCTCATATTGATAGGTGATGATCAACTGATCAAATCTTGCAAGGAGGACCTCACAAGAGAGTTTGAGATGAAGGACATGGGGCTCATGCATTACTTTCTTGGCATGGAGGTATGGCAGGGAGATGGGGAGTTATTTGTGTCTCATGGAAAGTATGCCAACGAGATACTCAGGAGATGCTACATGGAGAGTAACAAACCCATGGAGACTCCTCTAGCAGGTAACTGGAGGAAGGAGGGTGCTACTTCAGGGTAAGTAGTGGAATCTATTGTTTGCAGGTAGCTTGTGGGCTCACTCATGTACTTGGTGAACACATGATCAGATATGTGTTATGCAGTTAACCAGCTTAGTCAAGCGATGGTTAAGCCTACCAAGCTATATTGGAAGGCGGCAAAGCATGTGTTAGATACCCTAGGGGAACTTCTCAGTATGGATTATGGTACAGATGGACAGAGGGAGTGAAGCTTCAAGGTTTCACCAAAGCAGATTGGGTATGGAGTCCATCTGGCTGGAGGAGCACATCAGGAGGGATCTTCAGTGTTGGGTAAGTGGCAGTTTCTTGGTATAACAGGAAACAGAGATCGGTTGCATTCAGTTCGGAAAAGACAGATTACATGGTTGTGAGTTAGGTAGCATGTGAGGCCATCTGGATGAGGAAGATCCTGGTTGGTTTGTTTGGTCAGCAGATGGATCCAAATGTGATTTACTGCGATAATCAAAGTTGTATCAAACTCTCTAAAAATCCAATTTTTCATGATTGATCCAAGCATATTGATATATAATATCGTCATCTCAAAGATTGTGTATTGAGGCGGATTATGTTGTTAGAGTACATTCGCATAGAGGAGCAAGATGCTGACATTTTTACAAAGGCATTGTCAATATGTAAATTCGAGTTTCACAGAGACAGGATCGGGGTAGCTGATAATCCCTTTCTTGTTGAGAGGGAGTGTTGATAAATGGCAACAAGAAATTCCAGTTTAAATTTGTCCTTGAATTTAAACTGTGAATTAAAATTAAATTATATTCTCATAGCAACTTGTAAATAATTAATTAAGTTTAATTAACTTAATTAGCTTAGGAATTTCGAGTTGGAAGTCTTTCTAAAGTCATGTATATGTTCTCCCTAAATTTGAGGGGTCCAATATGAGTTTAAATTGAGTTGTAAATTAGATAAATCAGTTCACTTATTTATATTCAATTAAATTAGTTCCAAACTATTTGTGGAACTAATAGAGAGTTAACAGTTAGTTGGTGCACTAGTGAATCCATAAGTGTCACTCTAGTTAACTAAAGATTCCCTCATCAAAAACTCATGCATGTTGATTCTGAGAAAGACCTAGTTGATACTAGAGTGCAGGGACAGTGTACTGTCAGTTGTAGGATTTACTGAGTTGTAAATACCATGCATGCAATAAGATAAGGACCTATGTTTGGATTGTGCAATTTTGGAAGCATGAACTCCCTTTAAATACGGGTTATTCATCCTAGGAATTACAAAAGAGATTAGGGGATTAGAGAGCTACAAAATTAGCTAAGTGTTGGCCAAAAGCTAGCTTGTGAGCTGAGAGAGTTGAGCATACTTGTGCGGAATTGTTCTAGTGAGAACAAGCTTCGTATCTTCACTCATATTTCTGATATATGCAATACAGATAACAAGGTTTTGAGCAGTGGCTTTCCCAAATACATCTTGTGTTATGTGCCATTGATATATCTTCTTCTTGTTCATATTGTTTTCATCGATCTATTGGCTTCCGCGGGTTGAAAGTAGAAGTATATTCTTGTCCTATGCTTTAGTAAATTGCATGAGCTTGTAAATCTATAGGAAATTCTACACCCTTGACCAATATATGGCAGGATTGCGGTAAAGCCTGGTAGTGTATGTTTCTTGTTTGGGCCTATGAATCCATTTACTGGTAATGGCAGGATACATTGTAAAGCCCGAGGAAGACTTGGCTGGTTTTCTTGTGAGTCCCACATTCATGCTTGGAATATGGCATGGGGGTGATTGGCTGAAAGAAAGATTTGGTTCAACCCAATATATGGTTGAGTGGTACATGGAATTCCCTAACTTGGTTGGCTTTTGCATATGTTAATAAGAGTTATTTTCCTCTTGTGTATTATGTGGCTTTAATGGTTGTTCTATCATTGATATTTCTCTAGTTATATGATGGCTATAAGCATGGTTTATGACAGACTTGAGTTATGGCTCTCATCATGTTTTGATTAGTAAATGAAATGTTAATGATTGAATGGCCTAATACATGATATTGCAGCTATGGTGAGAAGGCACCATACCTTATTGACGATTCTTAAATAAAGATGAAATCCATACGCTTAGATGTGTATTTATGACCTATACATTGCACGTTCATGATGTGTTTGACGAAATGTCTTTCATGGTTAGGATGAGTCAGGTAAGGTCCTTGTTCAATTTTTGCATTAGAGGCCTTATATTCTTGTTATTTATCACTTTTGATTATTTCATCAAGTTTTGGGCAGAGATCTAGGTCCTAGCCCTGAAAAAGTGGTTCAAAATTCGGGGTCGCTAGCAAAGAATTGCTTGAAAAAGACTGCAGTCGCATGGAGGCCTTGTTGTGGGAGCAGCTGGAGGGTTACAATCACATGGAGGGCTTGTCATGAGAGCCAATGGGAGTTTAGTTCAGTTAAAAAGAAATTTAACTCAGGGGTTGGGCATCTGGAGTGATTGGTTAGCCTCTAGGGTGTAGGCTTTAATCCCGTACAGAAATTACCTGCATATGAATTCTAAAACACAAAAATAAATAATGCGAGAGCATAACACATAAAACACATATACATAGAGATTTTCCCCTGGATCCCAAAAAAGGGACTACCAGCTTGATTTTTCATTATGTTCCTTTCAATGCTACAATACATATTTATACATGCCGAAGCATCCAATACCATGGACCGAAAACTATCGCGTCCAAAACCATGTGTGAAAAACATGCACAAAACTGTAGGTAGGTCCACCCAACCTAATGGGGTTACCTGCACCCCTCAAACCCCCTGTGACTCCCCTACTATGCAATCGGCGCAACGAAGGGGGGGCTCCCCCACCCCCCTCTAACCCCTCGATTAACTATGTGGGCTAGTCGTGGAAAGAATATAACACAACCCAACATTCTCCCACTTGTTGTTTTCTTTCCATAAGGGGCCACAAGAGAGCTTAGTCATTTATCCAGCCATGCAATGCCCATTGTTTCTCTACACCAAGAGAACTTCTTAGAGCTCACAGATTTTGTCAATGCATCTGCAGTATTCTTTAAAGTGTCCACCTTTACCAGCAACACCATTTTTTCTTCTATCATATCCCTCACAAAGTGATATTGAACATCAATGTGCTTTGTCTTGGAATGATATGCAGGATTCTTTGCTAAGAAAATTGCACTTTGGCTATCACAGTCTATCCTTATAGCTCCCTGTACTAACCCCATACTTGAACATAATCTCTGCAACCAAACTGCTTCCTTGCTTGGATGAGTGGCTGCCATGTATTCTGCCTCTGTAGTTGATAATGCAACTATAGATTGTTTCTTACTCATCCAACTGACTGCACCTACAAATAGGTTAAACACATACTCACTTGTAGATCTTCTCTTAATATCCAGATCTCTAGCCCAGTCTACATCAACAAAGCCATGAATATCCAACACTCTGTCCAATCCTGGTCTTCCTTGGTAGCACAAACCATAGTCACTAGTGCCACACAAATGCCTGAAAACCCGCTTCACTGCTGTCGAGTGCTCCTTCCTTGGTTTTGACATAAACCTGCTCAATACTCTCACTCCAATGTCTGGTCTAGTACATACAATTGCATACATCAGGCTACCGACTGCACTTGCATATGGAACACGGGACATGTCCTCTTCCTCTTCTTGTGTCTTGGGACACTGTTCAACAGATAACCTCACACCTACAGGAATAGGAACCTTCACCGATCTACTATCTTGCATATTAAACCTCTGTAATATTATCTCGACATACTTCCTCTGGTTTAACCAGAGCTTCCTCTTTTCCCGATCTCTTTTAATTTTCATGCCCACAATATAGTTTGTAGCACCAAGATCTTTCATGTCGAATTTGGCGGACAATTGGGTCTTCAAATCCTGGATAATTTCTTTGTCATTTCCAACCAACAACATATCATCCACATACAAGACTAGATAAATAACATGGTCACCAATTAATTTAAAATACACATAGTGATCTGCTTTGCTTCAGCAAAAGCCAAGTCCCCTTATGAATGTATCAAATTTCTGATACCACATCCTTGGTGATTGTTTTAACCCATACAGAGACTTCTTTAACTTATATACCATTTCTTTCTTACCCTTCACTGCAAAACCTTCAGTTTGCTTCATGTATATCTCCTCTTCCAGATCCCCGTGAAGAAATGTTGTCTTCACATCCATCTATTCTACCTCAAAATCAAAAGCAACAACAACAGATAAAAGTAATCTAATAGAAGCTACCTTGGCAACAGGAGAAAAAATATCACCAAAATCAATTCCTAGCACCTAGGAATAACCTTTTGCTACCAACTGAGCTTTGTATTTCTCCACCTTTCCTTCTGCATTTGTCTTCTTCTTGAACACCCATTTGCTACCAATGGGTTTCTTTCCAGCTGGCAACTCCACTAGATCCCAAGTCTCATTTTTGTGCAAAGATTCCATTTCATCAACCATGGCCTCTTTCCAGAGTTTGCCATCCTCTGAATCTACTACTTCCTTCACAGTTATGGGATCGTCATCAGTGACAGATAAAGCAAAATTTGAACAAAAAGTAGATGGACTATACCTTTCCGGTTGCCTTCTTTCTCGAACTGATCTTCTCACACTCAGAGTTTATGGCTCTTCATCTTCTGATTCCTCCTCTGCTGTAGAGTCTAATTCTTCCTCCTTAAGCTCAAACTCTATCTTCTCAGGTTCCTTTGGTTGGATTTCATGTTTAATAACATCTTTCACCTCTCTGAACACCACATCTCGGTTGTACACAACCTTCCTTGTTACTGGGTTCCAAAGCTTATAACCCTTTAAACCATCCTTATACCCAATAAAGATGCACTTTTCATATTTACTATCCAATTTGGTTATTTTCTCCTTTGAAACATGTACATATGCATCACATCCAAATACCTTTAGATGTTAAAGAGAGGGTTTCTTACCGGTGCATACCTCTTGTGGAGTCTTATCCTCCAATGCTGATAAAGGTGATATGTTGACCAGGTAACATGCTGTCTCCACCGCCTTTGCCCAAAATTCTTGTCCTAACCCGACACCACTGAGCATGCTTCTTGCCCTTTCCATCAATGCCTTGTTCATTCTTTCTTCAACTCCATTTTGCTCAGGTGTGTATGGAGTAGTTTTCTGTTGTGCTATACCACACTTCTTATAGAATTCTTCAAATTCCTTGATGCAAAACTCTCCACCATTATCTGTCCTCAACACCTTTATCTTCTTCTCTGTCTGGTTTTCCACCATAGCCTTAAATTCTTTAAACCTGTCAAAGAATTCAGCTTTCTTTTTAACGAAATATATCCATGTATTCCTTGAGAAGTCATCTATAGATGATACATAGTACACAGACTTACCCAGTGATGGAACCTTCACGGGTCCAAACACATCACTATGCACAAGTTCTAATATACGTTTCGCCCTTTTACCACCAGAGGGGAGACTCACCTGATTTTCCTTCCCATATACACAATTTTCACAGAAATCAATATCCAGAGAGCTATTACTCATACCTTCTACCATACCTTTACCATGAAGTATTCGAAGGCCCTTCTCTCCAATATGTCCAAGCCTTTGATGCCACAACATGGTCTTCTCTCCAGAGACCACTAGATTTTCTGCTCCACTTTCAAGAACCAAAGAATTGTTGCACCCATCAACAATAGTGCTACTTTGCAGCTTGTACAAAGTTCTAATTCGAACTCCTCGCATCAATACCAGTGCCCCGTGAACCATCTTGCAGGTATCCTTCTCGAACACTGTTTTTACACCTGCATCATCCAGCTTGCTTACAAAAATCAGATTTCTAGCTAATGCAGGAATATGCAGAACACTTGGAAGTGTTCACTTCAACTTTACTTTTCCGTGACTAATGTTTCTAGCCTTCTTGTCATCCCCCAAGAAGACATCACCACCATCATATTTCTCATACTCGCAGAACCACTCTCTATGGGGAGTGAAGTGAAAGGATGCACCTGAGTCAATCAACCATGCCTCATGATTTATACGTGTACTTAAAGAAGCCAAGTACACATCCCCACCTTCATCTAATGTGGATTTTGCCTCTACAAAAGGAGCATCATCAGATCCCTTTCCTTTATCAAGAGCTTTAGATTTACAGTCCCTTTTGTAGTGCCCTTCCTTTCCACATTTCCAACACACCACCTTTACAGGTTTTCCTGGAGATTTAGATATCTCTCTAGATTTAGACCTCCCACTCAATGACTTATTTTTGTTTTTGTTTTGGGACCGTCCTCGTACAGACAAGGCATCACCATTTTATCTCTCCATATTTTTCCGTCTCATCTCCTCCATTAGCAAGGATGAGACTATTTTTTCATCAAATTGCAAGGCAGTTGTATTGCTACCTATTGCAATAACCAGACTATCCCACGAATCTGGTAGAGAACACAACAAACTGATGCACTTATATTCATCTGAAATTTTAATATCAATAAATAATAACTGACTTACCACATTATTAAATACGTTCAAATGCTCTATCACCGAGTCTCCATCTTTCATCCTCAGGTTATACAGCTTTTTCCGAAGGACCAGTTTATTCACCAGAGACTTAGATTGGTACAAATTCCCTAACTTGTCCCACAAAGCCTTTGTTGTAGCTTCCCCTAATACATTCAGCAATATTGAATCTAAGGCACACAATCGTATTGTGCTCTTTGCCTTCCCATCCAACTTCTTCCATTCTTCATCGGATACTCCCGTTGGTTTAGTACTTGGATCTACCACGATCCACTGATCTTTATCCACCAACAGATCCTCCATATTGAGTTTCCATAACTCAAAACTCTGACCAATAAATTTCTTGATCTCTATCTTTCCACTGCTCGCCATATTCTTTCACCACCAGAATCGATCCCGCAGATATCCCACTGAATAGGGTCTACCACAGACTCGAGCGAAACCCCTCAGCAACAAAGGCGTCCCCTTGAAACCAAAACAGCTCTGATACCAAATGCAAGTTTTAACCCCGTACAGAAATTACTTGCATACGAATTCTAAAACACATAAAATAAATAATGCGAGAGCATAACACATATACACAAAGATTTTCCCCTGGATCCCAAACCGGGACTACCAGCTTGATTTTCATTATGTTCCTTTCAATGCTACAATACATATTTATACATGTTAAAGCATCCAATACCATGGACCGAAAATGATCACGTCCAAAACCATGGACTGAAAACCATCGCGTCCAAAACCATGTGTGAAAAACATGCACAAAACCATAGGTAGGTCCACCCAACCTAATATAGGGTCCAAAAAACAAAAAATTTCGGGGCGTTGCCCCAGACCCCATAGAGGAGGGTTACCTACACCCCTCAAACCCCCTGTGATCCCCCCGCTACGCAATCGGCGCAACGAAGGGGGGCTCCGACCCCCCTCTAACCCCTCGATTAACTACGTGGGCTAGTCGTGGAAAGAATATAACACAACCCAACATGGGGGTCTTGTAGCTCTTGAGGAAGGTCAATTTGGTTTTGGTTTGTTGATTCCATTTCCTTAGCTGTACTTGGGGAGTTGAATCACATCATAGTAACTCTTCGTCACATATTTACCCCCATAGATTGATTAGCTTGGGTAAATGTGGGAGGAGGGTGTTACGTTCCAAAACCCAAGAAGAGACAAGGGGGCAAAAGGGAGTGTTACAAGTTTCTTTCTAGACCTCCTTCCAACCTCCAAGAAGTAAAACTTTGGATGGATGAGATTGAATTGGAATTTTTTTCACCGTGCCTATTACTAATTATGAATTTCTCTCAATTACTAGATTCTAATATTCATGTCAAATGGTTATTTTTTACCTGTATTCTAGCGCAAAAAAAAATCCTTTGAATTATCATTAACAATTCCCACTGAACTGACGTAAATATGTAATAATTCGTTATTTGAGTTTATGAAGGCTCCTCCATAGCTTATCAAACACGAGTTGAGTCCCCATCAAAATTTAATATCATTACTTCTAGAGGAGGAGGAACTCATTTTGTTGGACTAATACATCTAGGTTGAGGGGGCATAATGAAGTGAACTTGCATAGAGACGAAAATTCCTAATTCTTGAAGAATGTAGGGTTCCTAATATTTTCATTTCCAGTCCTGTGGAAACAATGTAAACTTTGAAACGAGAACTATAAACTCAAAACGGGTACTCCGGCCAAAAAACCCCGTAAAACATAAAAACGGTGCTAAAAACGAAAAGTTTTGATGTAGGAATAACATTTTTTTTTTTTTAGGGTAAATTTTCAACATGTTTTAAAAATGGCAATGAAAACCAATTTTTTTGTACAAAAATTGTCCAAAAAACACCCTCAAAACGAAAAGTGTTGACGCTAAGATAACACTTTTCTTTTTCAAAGGTAAAATTTTCAACATTTCGAAATAATGGCATAAAATATTTTATCATGACCTCGAAAAACATTAAAATTTAAAAAAAAAAAATGAAAACATTAAAAATTAAAAATTAAAAATTAAAACAATGAAAAAAAAAAAAAAAAAAAAAAAACAAAACAAAACAAAACATAAATTAAAATATATACTAAAAACAAAACATAAAATAAAAATAAAAAACAAAAACATAATCAAATATTGAAAAAAAAAAAAAATCAAACAAACATCAAAAAAATAAATCAATCATAAAAATGTAAAAAAAAAAAAAAAAAACAAACTAAAAAACAAAATTAACGATAAGAATTAAAAAACTATAAAAATTAAAAACAAATAAATAGTAAAAAAAATATATTTCAATATATATATATATATATATATATAGATATTAAATAGGTAAAAATAGAAAAATTTAAAAAGCATTATTAAAAAAAATAATTACTTAAAAAAACAATTATAAAAATATACATGAAAAAGACAAAAAAAAATATAAAAAATGTTAAAAAAAAAATTCATAAACCATAAAAAAATTAATTAAACAAAAAAAATCATTAATTTTTTTTTTCAAAAATTATTTAAAAAAGAAATGATTAAAAAACCCTGAATTTTTTAACATATTTTTTATTTATTTATTTTTTTTTTTAGAAAAAAAAAAAAAAAAGATACAGTGCCCCTCCGCTCGGCCGTCGCCCATGGTGGCTTGGCTCTGGGCGAAGGGCTTGAGAATCGCCTCCCCGCTCACCCGTTGCCCGTGGTGGCACGGCCCTGGACGGAGGGCATGCGAGGGTTTGCATGCAAGCCCTCCGCCCAGGGCCGCGCCACCACTGGCGGCGGGCGAGCAGGGGGGGTGATTCTCAGAATCGCCCCCACGCTCGCCCTCCGCCCATGATGGCGCAGCCCTGGGCGGAGGGTTTGCACGGTGGGGGGGGGCGATTCTCAGAATCGCCCCCATGCCCGCCCGCCGCCCGTGGTGGCGCGGCCTTGGGCGGAGAGTCTGCACGCAGGCCCTTCGCCCAGGTCTACGCCACCATGGGCGGTGGGCGAGCGAAGGGGCACCAGATTTTTTTTATTTTTTATTTTTTGAAAAAAAACCAAAACAAAAAACAAAAAACGTTCAAAATATATTTTTTATTTTTTAATATTTGAATTTTAAAATTTTAAATGTTTTAATTAAAATAATAATAATAAATTGTTTAAATCTTTTTGTTTTAAATTTTTTAATAATTTTTTTGTTTTAAATTAAAAATAAAATAAATAAATAAATTTGTTTAAATTTTTGTTAATTTTTTAATAATTAAAAAATAAAAATAAAAATAAATTTTTTAATCTTTAATTTTTTTTTAAATAAAAAAAAATGCAAACTTAATAAAAAAAAAATTGTTTTTAGTTTTTTTTTTTAATACTTATTTCTTTAAAACTTTAAATTTTTTTTAATTTTTATTTTTTATTTTTTTTTAATGAGAAAAGAAATATATATTTTTTAAATTTTCATATTTTTTTTTTTTTTTTTTTTTTTTTTTTTAATGTTTTTAATATTAAGTTTACTAGGTTTTTTTTTTTTTTTTAAATCTAATTTGTTTGTTTGTTTTTTTGGCAAATTATTTTATGGTTTATGAGATAATTTATTTTTTTTAACATTTTTTATTTTGTTTTTTGTCTTTTTAATATATATTTTTATATTGTTTTTTAAGTAATCAACATTTAAAAAAAATAAATAGAACAATTTGAAAATTCGTTAAGTAGCCATAATTTTAAAAAAAATGGACATAATAAATTTTAAAGTGTGAAAAATAAGTCATCTAAAAAAACTTTTCAAAATCAACATGAAAATCACTAACATTTAAAAACAAATATTTATATTTGATACATAAGAAAATTTAAATTGTCAAAAATATGCTTCCAAAAAAAAGAATTGTATTCTGCATTACCACTTTTCAAAATCGGGTCACGTTTTTACTACCCCTACGAAACGAGTAATCGTATTGGTTATTTAAAGTGCTAAAAACCATGCTCTAAAAAAAATATGTGTGTTCTGCATCGCCCCTATTCAAAATCAGGTCAATTTTTTGTTATCTCTACAAAACGGGTAACAGTATCAGTTCCCGTTTCAAAGTTTACATTGTTTGGAGACCAACTAAGAGACAAAATAGTTTCTCTTATGCATTTCATTATTCTATTCCAAATCTCCTCTTCCAATTGTAAAGATTTTTTTAAAATTCTCATGTTTCTTTCTTTGCAAGTCTCCCATACAATAAATATTGGGAGCAACTACCATGCTAGATTGATTATCCCCTATGAGAAGGTTGATATGCATCATGCTAAAATTGTGGATATGATGATGTCTCTAATTCTATCATATTGACAAAATGTAAGAGCCCCTTTATCCTAAAGCACGGGCTCAAATGGGCTGAGAGAATCCTTTAAGGATTCATAATTTTGATTGTAGAGATGGAAAAAGGATGGGCCTTCAAAGCCCCTTGTATAAATATTATCCCATCTTAATATTTTCCAATGTGAAACCTACCACATAAACAAGGACACATTTGGCCAAAGGTTTTTCTTCCATATTTTACTATATGTATTGTATTTTGGTAACATTGTTGAAATGATATTGTATGCTTCTTTTAAATTGTAGTTTCCTCTTTCTTTGTAACCCCATCACAAATTTTCCAGGTCCATATAATATCTTTATTTACCTTTCCTATAGTTTTGTCTAAAGGTTGTCCATCGTGTTTCTTATGTTTGTTTATAGCCCTTGATCTTTAGGTAGCTAGGTTTTCCATTCCCGGTGATCAACCTATGTGTACCCATAGTATGCGACGTTGATCTTGCCTTATTGAGTTAGGATGTTTAATCTCTTAGAACTTTTCCTCCTCTTTCAGTTTAGGAAATTGACTCCAAAAATCTTCCCATAAATAAACATGATGGTCTTCTCAAACCTCCCAGTAACTATGATCTTGTATAATGGAATGGTTTTGCCACACTACATTCAAAGTCTAAGAACCTTTGATGTGCACTTCTAATCTGATTAGGTTATGTTATTCAACATTTACTACATATTTCTTGTTGAAATGTGTGACTAGGTTCGGTCTTCATAATGTCGAATGTGATCATGATTTTATGTATTTTATGTAAAGAGAAAAATAACATATATTATTAGTATTTTTGTAAGCATGGGTTTCATGCTCAAGATTATTTTATTTGTAAGTCAAGGACCCATTGATTTCTTCTAGGTTTTATCATTAATTTAAAAATTATATTGAATCATCGTTATATATGTAAGACCCCATTAGGCATCTTGAATTATGTCAAGAGAAATTATTTGAGTCATAGATTGTGTCAAAGTCACCCTCCAAGACAAGTCGGCCTATAAGTTGTGAGAATTCGACCTATTAGGGCTCCCAAGAAGCCTCTAAATAAGAATCACTCATCCTCATTAGTGATCCATAAATCAAGATCAACATAGCACACGAAAGACCATCGAAGGAAAGGAGAAATAAAGGAAGAAAGAGAAAATCCTTAAGGATTATTTTTGGGCCACTTTCATATCACACATGCAAGAAAGTTAGGGGACATTTTGCAGCAACAACACCAAAATTACAATCACCACATAAGACTGAAATTTGGAGTTAGAAGGATCAAGAATGTTGCCTAAATCAATAAGGAAGAATCGAATCCCCAAGAAATGGAAGAAAGAGCCATCACTCACCATAATTTACTCACACATGCCAAACTAGGGTTTTTGCAGTAGAAGCCAAAATTATAGTCTTGAAGCTGCAAGCTGAAATTATGGAAAAGGGTTAAAATTTGAAGTAGTGGAGCAAGTTTGACTGGCATTGACTTTGTAGAAGAGAAGCTCATCAAATAAGAGGTTGAATTGGTCTTGTAGGGGTATTTTTCAAGGGTCATAGGTCTTGGAATTCTTCATCTAAGCATTCAATATGAAGAGAAGAATTCTTGTGGGTTTTACTCTCAACAGGAGAGGTTTTGGCTCGGGCTAGCAGCCTACATTTTGTGTCCTCTTGTCTCATTGATATTCATTGTTTGGTTGATCCAAGTGGATATTAGTGGCCACCTACCTATTCCACTTGAACCCCCAACACTGTCTCTTTTAGTTTTTCGGTTTCCTTAATTGTAGCACAATTTACTATTTTTGGCAATTGTTCGGGTCCTGAACTTCTTGAGTCATTTTGAGGTCGTAAAAAATGTTTTTAGGGAAAACGGAGAGCTAAAAAAACATCCCAAATTTTCTCGTTAGAATATTGTCGGCCTTCTCTTTGATATCTTCAAAACGAGGTATTATGATAGCCAAACGGAGATCGTATGCCAAAGTTACGACCCTGGGAAGTTGATGTACCAATTTACTCAAACAAGGCCCACAGTTTTGGCACTTCATCTCCTAATGTTAGGTTTTTGGATGTTTAGGGTTTTCCATTGTTCCTCAATGATAAATAAGCCTTTGAGCCTCATTGTAACACAGTTCAGAGGCATGTAGCCGCCACATCTCTTCTCAAAGATAAGCTACCATCGCCCGAGCTATCTTATTTCCATTCTATTTGTAAGCATAGTTCAATATTTTTCTATTAATGAAATGAAGTGTTTTCTTGCTGCATCTCTGTATTTATGATTATATCTGTATGTTCCTGTTTAAGTTCGGATCAGTGGTATCAGAGCGGTCTGCTTTTTCTCTGTTTTTCTTTGCATTTCCCCAACGAGGTCAGGGTATAAGGAGTTAGGGCTCGATCTCGTTGAATCATTGCAAGATCAGCTCGCAAAACCTGATGACCTCCCATGACAAAAGAAAAGAAAGATGAGGGGGCAGGAGATCCTTTCAAAATGTTACTCGATGAAGCCCTCGAGCAACAAAGGGACGCGATGATGGATAACTTTGCCTAGATCCTTCGACGAATACCCACAGACGATGCATCTTCATCTAGCAGCCACTTCGGAGGCGCCACTCCTTTTAAGGTACAAGTTAACTTCGATATTCCCATATTTGAAGGCCTGATAGATGCAAACACCATAGATAAATGGTTAAATCTATTGAAAGGATATTTTTCAATTCATGATTTTTCCATTAGGCAAAGATTACTTTTGCACTTCTCAAAGCCGCCCCACACGTCAAGGAGTGGTGGGAAACCTATTGTGAACAAAAGGACGAGAGTGAACCCTATTTGTTTCAACCACATCCACTTGGGATTCTTTCTCAGACGCCATCAACGAACGATATTACCCTGTCGGGAGCTATCAAGATAAATGCATAAAGTGGACCACGCTACGGAAGGGAAGGGACCAAGATGTGTCGGAGTTCACAAATATTTTCCATACCCTTCACACAAAGCTGGGTATCAAGGATACTAAGTGGCATTTGGTGCTCAAGTACCATGACTGTCTACACAAGTACATCAAGGACAAGATGGAGTTCCTGGACATTTCCTCGCTAGGCATGAAGTATTGGTACGCTATTAAGATTGAGCAGAAGTTTAAACAAAAGAAGTGGGACTTTGGATCTGCGAATCCAAAGGAATGGAAAAGCGCCCCCAAACCACAGAACAAAGGACCAAGCTAAGGCGGGGCTACCTAGGATAGCCCGTTGAAGCCGCAAGAAAAGAACAACATCACAAAGACAAAGAAGCACACGGGAAAATGGTGTGAGTTCCTTGAGAACTCCACTCACAATAAAAGTGAGTGTCGGGCCAAGCAGTCACCGGTGGCCGAGCTGAAGGCTTCTGAATCAGATGCATGTTCTGGCTCTGAATCAGAACCTGATAGCGGAACTGAAAAAGGGAAGCAGATCATTAATGCGGAGCCCAATTCCACCGTGGCCACCACCAAGATCCAGAAGATTGAGCCTAAAGATCCAGAGGAAGGGGAACACCTCTTCTACTCAAAGATGTGGGTGAAGGGTTCTCCACTGCATGTCATTGTCAACAGCAGGAGCCAAAAGAACCTCATTTAAGCAAAGGTCATGAAGCAGCTAGGCTTAAAGACTACAACACATCGACAGTCATACACCATTGGGTGGCTTCACCAAGGTCAAGATCTTTGGGTCAGCCAACAATGTCGCCTTCCCTACAACATCAAGCCCTTCACGAATGAGGTACTGTGTGATGTTTATCATCTTGAAGTTTCTGATGTATTGTCAGGAAAACCATACTTGTGGAAGCAACATGTTGTATATGAGTCTAGACCTTGCTCTATGATTATTACCTTGGCCAACAAGTTGTACAGGATACTGGAGGTAACCTCACCTACTGCCATCTCTTTGATCACTGCAAAGAAATGCAATAAGATCATTTCCCATACTAGGAATTTTTTTTTCCTTATGATTCACCCTAAGGGCAAGAAGAAGGTTGTGGCCATGGCTTCCAAGTAGGGCTCCTCTGCACAACAACAATAGGTGGACAAGGTTATGGATGAGTATAGGTATATTTTTTCCTCACCTACAGGGGTATCTCTGCCCTATTAAGTCAAGCACTCCATCAATCTGACCTCGGGCATGTCGTTGCCCAATGGGTCGATCTGTCGGCGCTCTGTTATGGAGAATGATGAGATCAGGAGCCATACTTAGGAATGATTGCAGACATGGCACATCAGGCCAAGATCATCACCTTGTGGGAGCCTGATTGTATTGGTACAGAAGAAGGATGGGGCTTAGAGGCTCTGTATTGACTACCAGGCGTTGAACAAGATCACTGTCCAGAATAGGTACCCAATCCCGCAGATTAATGACCTTCTTGACCAGCTAAAGGGGGCCAAAAATTTCAGCAATATTGACTTGAATTCAGGTTCTCACTAGGTGCCTATCGAACCCTATGATGTGTGGAAGACTGCCTTCAAATCCAAGGAGGGCCTTTTCGAATGGTTGGTTATGCCATTCAGATTGACGAATGCGCCATCAACCTTCATGAGACTGATGGAAGACATCTTGCGACCCTTCACCAATGCATTTGTGGTGGTGTATTAGACGACATCTTGATCTTCAGCCAGAGTTGGGACGAGCACCTCCACCATATTCGACAAGTCCTTCAAACCCCGCAACAACAAAATTTGTGTGCTAGCTTGGAGAAATGCACCTTTGGCCTGACCCAGGTTCAATATTTGGGGTACATAATTGATGAGCAGGGTGTACATGTGGACCCATCTAAGACACAATTCATTCGAGATTGGCCAACCCCAACCACTCTAACAGAGCTCCGTTGCTTTTTGGGTCTTGCCAACTTCTATCGTAGGTTCATGTTGGGGTTCTCTCATATCACTTGGCCTTTAAGTCAAGTCACCAAGGGCGAAGCAAAAGCAAAGTTTTTTTGGTCTGAAACCCAACAAAAAGAGTTCTTTGAGTTGAAGAATCACCTTTGTTATGCACTAGTGCTCACATTACCAGACCTGCAACAACCATTTGAGATTGAGACAAATGCCTCTGATTATGTTATTAGTGTGGTTCTTACTCAGCATGGGCATCAAGTGGCTTACCATAGTGAGACACTTTCAGACACAGTCTGAAAGTACCCCACTTACGACAAAGAATGTATTCCATTGTGCAGGTGAGCCGTCAATGGAAGCATTACCTTTTGGGGAAGGAAACGGTCATCCACACAAACCATCGACCTCTACAGTTCATACAAACACAAGGGAAGTTGCAGAATGATCGCCATAAGAAATGGTCCACCTACCTGCAAAATTTCCATTTGAACATTAAGTATAAGAAGGGTGGCACCAATAATGTCCTTGATTTCCTCAGCCGGCCACCGGTCATGGCGCTGATCATCGTTCTCGACTCCTGTGGGCATGAGACATCGGGGTGGCTACATCTTTACAAGAGCGATCCAAAATTTGGCAGCACATACAAAACACTCCTGGAAGGGAAGCAAGTTCAAAATTTTCACCTTCAAGATGCGCTGTTATGCCACTTGGGGCACATCTTTGTTCCTTCAAGCGAGCGTGCCAAGATGATTTCGAAGGCGCATTACAATCGGGTCGTTGGACATTTCGGAGTAGAGAAAATAGTGGCAATATTGCAGAAGCATTTTTATTGGCCGAAACTTCGTCAGGATATTGGGAAGTACATTAGATCCTGCATCGCGTGCGCCATTGCAAAACCAACCATCAAGAAGCAAGGCTTGTATACTAATCTACCTACTCCTAGTCAGTCTTGGGAATCTATCTCCATGGATTATATGTCGAGCCTGCCTTCTACTAAGCATGACAATGATTGCATTTTCGTGGTTGTCGACAGATTCTCTAAGATAACTATCATGGTGGCCTGCAAGAAGAGTATCACAGCAAAGGCCACTACTAAGCTCTTCTTTGAGCGAGTGTGGGTACACTTTGGGATCCCATAGTCCATTTTCTCAGCGTAGGACAAAAGATTCCTGAGTGCATTTTGGTCAAGTCTCTTGTCGATGCTTTCCATCCCCAAACTGATGGCCAAATAGAGGTTGTCAACAGGATGATCGTACACATTCTACACATGTACAACTCGAAGCATCCACGCGCAAAGTCTCTCCTATGCCTAGCACAACTACAACAGGGCTCTCCACAACGAAACAGGCCACAACCCCTTTCAGGTAGGGCTGGGATTTTAGCCATTATGTCCCATTGATGTGGCCATACCATTTGCATCTACTCAGGCAGATTCGTCTCATGTCCAGTCTAAAGCCGACAGGGCTAACAACTTCATTTAGCGCATTCAACACATCCGCGAGTAGATCCATGATATATTGGACAGAGCCAATGCTAAGTACAAGCAGCGCTATGACAAGCATGAGGTGTCACACAAGTTCCGGGTGGGAGACAAAGTTTGGCAACATTTGCAGAAGGAGTGCCTCACTAGACCCCACCGCAAGCTTCGCCCGCTCTGATATGGGCCATACACCATCACCAAGGTTGTAGGGGACAATGCCTTCGAGCTTAGCATTCCATTTTTCCTTGGTATGCACCTAGTGTTCAATGTAGACCGCCTTCGACCATACTTTTCACCATTGTTGGACATATCCAACGTTGAAAAAAACAACTCACACCAACAAAGCTAAACCCAGAGTGCATGGAACTAAACACCACTGATCGGATCATGGACACACAGATCAAGAACACTCGCCAGCAGAAGATCCAACTATATCGGGTTTTCAAAGCTGGCCAACTCCTTCACTAAGGCAAGTGGCTCACCAGGGATCAAGTTCAGCAGAAGTTTCCCCATCTCATGGAGGTACTCAACGTAATGGGGAACATTGCTTCCTAAGGGGGGAGGAGTGATCCAGGTAGATATTGGTGGCCACCAGCCTATTCCACTTGGACCCCCAACACTGTTGCTTTCAGTTTTTTGGTTTCCTTAATTGTATCACAGTTTACTATTTCTGGCAGTTTTTCGGGTCCTAAACTTCTGAAGCCGTTTTGAGGCACTAAACGACACTTATAGGGAGAAAAAAGAGATTGAAAACGTCCCAAACCGACTTGTAAATTTGTATTGGCCTTCTCTTTGAGATCTTTGAATCTAGGTATTATGATAGCCAAACAGAGATCGTATGCCAAAGTTACAACCTCGGGAAGTTGATGTACTAATTTACCCAAACGGGGCCCACAATTTTGGTGCTTCATCTCCTAGGGTTAGATTTTTGGATGTTTAGGGTTTTCCATTGTTTCACAATAATAAATAGGCCTTTTAGCCTCATTGTAACACAGTTCAAAGGCATGTAGACGCCACATCTCTTCTTAAACATAAGCTACCATCGCCCGAGCTATCTTATTTCCATTCTATTTGTAAGTATAGTTCAGTGTTTTTGTATTAATGAAATGAAGTCTTTTCTTGTTGCATCTCTGTATTTATGATTATCTCTGTAAGTTGTTGCGTTCTTGTTTAAGTTCGGATCAGTGGTATCAGAGCGGTCTGCTCTTTCTCTACTTTTCTTTGCATGTCCCCAACGAGGTCAGGGTATAAGGAGTTAGGGCTTGATCTGTTTGAACTATTGCAGGATCAACCTTGCAAAACCCGATGACCTACCATTGTGGAAGAAAAGAAAGATAAGGGGGCAGGAGATCCTTTCAAAATGTTGCTCTAGGAAGCCCTTGAGCGACAGAGGGACGCGATGATGGATAAATTTGCCCAGATCCTTCGACGACTACCCACATGCGATGCATATTCATCCAACATCCACTTTAGAGGCACCAATCCTTTTAAGGTACGAGTTAACTTCAATATTCCCATATTTGAAGGCTTGATAGATGCAAACGTTGTAGAGAAATGGTTAAATCTATTGGAGGGATATTTTTTAGTTCATGACTTTTCCAATTGGGAAAAGATTATTTTTTCACTTATCAAAGCCGCCCCACACGTCAAGGACTGGTGGGAAACCTACTGTGAACAAAGGGACAAAAGTGAACCCTCACTGTTTTCAGTTGCATCCACTTGGGATTCTTTCCGAGACGCCATCAAGGAAAAATATTACCCTGTCGGGAGCTATGAAGATAAATACATAAAGTGAACCACGTTATGGTAGGGAAGGGACCAAGATGTGTCAGAGTTTACAAATATTTTCCATACCATTTGCATGAAGCTGGGTATCAAGGATACTGAGTGGCATTTGGTCCTCAAGTACCACGATTGTCTACACAAGTACATCCAGGACAAGATGGAGTTTCTAGACATTTTCTCGCTCAGCATGACGTACCTGTACGTCGTCAAGATTGAGCAGAAGTTTAAACAAAAGATGCGGGATGTTGGATATGTGAATCTAAAGCAAGGAAAAGGCACCCCCAAACCATAGAACAAAGGACCAAGCCAAGGAGAGGCTACCCAGGACAGTCCGTTGAAGCCGCAAGCAAAGAGCAACACCACAAAGGCAAAGAAGGACATGCGAAAATGGTGTGAGTTCCATAAGATCTCCACTCACAATACAAGTGAGTGTTGGGCCAAGCAGTCATTGGTGGCCGAGCTGAAGGCTTCTGAATCAGAACCCGATAAGGGAACTAACAAAGGGAAGCAGATCATTGATGCGGAGCCCAGTGCCACCATGGCCACCACCAAGATCCAGAAGATTGAGCCTGGAGATCCAAAGGAGGGGGAATGACTCTTCCACTCACAGATGTGGGTGAAGGGTTCTCTGTTGTAGTTCATTGTCGATAGCGGGAGCCAAAAGAACCTCATTTCAGCAAAGGTCGTGAAGTGGCTAGGCCTAAAGACTACAACACATCCACAGTCGTACACCATCGAGTGGCTTCACCAAGGACGAGATCTTTGCATCAGCCAACAATGTCGCCTTCCCTACAGCATCAAGACCTTCACAGATGAGGTATTGTGTGATGTTGCTCCTCTTGAAGTTTTTGATGTATTGTTAGGACAACCATACTTGTGGAAGCAACATGCTGTATATGAGTTTATAACTTGCTCTGTGATTATTACCTTGGCCAACAAGTTGTACAGTATACCGGAGGTAGCCCCGCCTACCGCCATCTCTTAGATCACTGCAAAGCAATGTAGTAAGATCATTTCCCAAACTAGGAAATTTGTTTTCCTTATGATTCAACCTCAGGGCAAGAAGAAGGTTGTGGCCACGGCTTCCAGGCAGGGCTCCTCTGCACATCAACAGCAGATGGACAAGGTTGTGGAGGAGTACAGGGATATTTTCGCCTCACCTATAGGGGTACCTCCGCACTATCAAGTCAAGCACTCCATCGATCTGACCCTTGTGTGCCGCTACCAAATGGGCCAATCTGTCGGTGCTCTGTTTTGGAGAACGATGAGATCAGGAGCCAGACTTTGGAACTATTGCAGAAAGGGCACATTAGGCCAAGCTTATCACCCTATGGGAGCCCGATTGTATTGGTACAGAAGAAGGATGGGACTTGGAGGCTCTGTATTGACTACCAGGCATTGAACAAGATCACTGTCTGGAATAGGTATCCAATCCTGCGGATTGATGACCTTCTTGACCAGCTCAAGGGGACCAAATATTTCAGCAAGATTGACTTGAAGTTAGGTTATCACCAGGTGCCTATCGAACCCTATGATGTGTGGAAGATTGCCTTCAAATCCAAGGAGGGACTTTTTGAATGTTTGGTCATGCCGTTCGAATTGACGAATGCCCCATCAACCTTCATGAGACTGATGGACAACATCTTGCGACCCTTGACCAATGCATTAGTGGTGGTGTATTTAGATGACATCTTGATCTTCATCCAGAGTTGAGACGAGCACCTCCACCATATTCGACAGGTCCTTCAAACCCCGCAACAACACAAGTTGTGTGCTAGCTTGGAGAAATGCACCTTTGGCCTGACCCAGGTTCAATATATGGGGTACATAATTGATGAGAATGGTGTACATGTGGACCCATCCAATACACAAGTCATTCAGGATTGGCCAACCCCAACCACTCTAACATAGCTCCACAACTTTTTTGGTCTTGCCAACTTCCACCATAGGTTCGTGTTGGGGTTCTCTCATATCACTTAGCCTTTAAGTCAAGTCACCAAGGGAAGAGAAAAATCAAAGTTTTTTTGGTCTAAAACCCAACAACAAGCATTCACTGAGTTGAAGAATCACCTTTGTTATGCACCAATGCTCACATTACCGGACCTGCAACAACTATTTTAGATTGAGACAGATGCCTCCGACTATGCTATTGGTGCGGTTCTTACTCAACATGGGCATCAAGTGGCTTATCACAATGAGACACTTTCAGACACAGTTTGAAAGTACACCACTTACGACAAAGAAATGTATTCCATTGTGTAGGTTTGTCATCAATGGAAGCATTCCATTCTGGGGAAGGAAATGATCATCCACAGAGACCACCGACCTTTACAGTTCATATAGACACAAGGAAAGTTGCAAAACAATCGCCATAAGAAATGGTCCACCTACCTGCAACAGTTCCATTTGAACATTAAGTATAAGAAGGGTGGCACCAACAATGTCGTTGATTGCCTCAGCCGACTACCAGTCATGGCGCTGATCATCGTTATCAACTCCTGTGGGCACGAGACATTGGGGTGGCTGCATCTTTACAAGAGTGATCCAGAATTCAGAAGCAAATACCAGACACTTCTGGAAGGGAAGCAAGTTCCAAATTTTCACCGTGAGGATGCATTGTTATGCCACTTTGGACATGTATGTGTTCCTTCAAGCGAGTGTTCCAAGATGATTTGGGAGGCGCACTACAATTGGGTCACTGGACATTTCGGAGTAGAGAAAACAATGGTGGCATTGTAGAAGTATTTTTATTGGTCGAAACTTCGTCAAGATGTTGCGAAGTACATTAGATCCTACACCACCTGCGCCGCTGCCAAACCAACCATCAAGAAGCAAGGCCTGTATACTCCTCTACCTACTCCTATTTGGCCTTGGGAATCTGTCTCCATGGATTACATGTCAAGACTTCCTTCTACTAAGCATGGAAACAATTGTGTTTTCGTGGTTGTCAACAGATTCTCTAAGATGACCATCATGGCGGCCTGCAAGAAGACTATCACAGTAAAGGCCACTGCCAAGCTCTTCTTTGAGTAAGTGTTGGTACACTTTGGGATCCCACAATCCATTGTCTTAGATCGAGACAGTAGATTCCTGAGTGCATGTTAGTCAAGTCTCTGGTTGATGTTGGATACAAAACTTACTAAGTCCACGGCTTTCCATCCCCAAATTGATGGCCAAACAGAGGTTGTCAACAGGATGATCATACACATTCTACGCATGTACAACTCGAAGCATCCACACACATGGGATTAAAGTCTACCCTATGTCCAGAACAACTACAACAGAGCTCTCCATAGCACAACGGGCCACAACCCCTTTCAGGTAGGGCTGGTATTTTAGCCATTATGTCCCATTGATGTGGCCATACCATTTGTAGCTACTTAGGCAGATTCGGCTCATGTCCAGTCTGAAGTCAACAAGGCTAACAACTTCATTGAGTGCATTCAATACATCCGCTAGCAGGTCCATCATGTATTGGACAGAGCCAATGCTAAGTACAAGCAGCGTCATGATCAACGTCGGGTGTCGCAAAAGTTCCAGGTGGGCGACAAAGTTTGGCTACATTTGTAGAAGGAGCAACTCATAGGACACCATTGCAAGCTTTGCCCACTCCGATATGAGCCATACACATCACCAAGGATATAGGGGACAACGCCTTCGAGCTTAAAATTCCACTGTTCCTTGGTCTGCACCCAGTTTTCAATGTAGACCGCCTTCGGCCATACTTTCCATCATTGTTGGACACATCCAATGTTGCAGAACAACTCACACCAACAGAGCTAAAAATAGACTGCATGGAACATGCCACCACTGATCAGATCATTGACACATAGATCAAGAACACTCGCCAGCAGAAGATCCAACTATATCGGGTTGTCAAAGCTGGCCAACTCCTTCACCAAGGCAAGTGGCTCACCAAGGACCAAGTTCAGCAGAAGTTTCCCCATCTCATGGAGGCATTCAACACAATGTGGACCATTGCTTCCTAAGGGGGGAGGAGTTATCCAGGTGGATATTGGTGGCCACCCGCCTATTCCACTTGGACCCCCAAAACTATATCTTTCAATTTTTTGGTCTTTTTAGTTGTAGCACAATTTACTATTTTTGGAAGATTTTCGGGTCTTGAACTTACGGAGCTGTTTTGAGGCTCTAAACGATGTTTTTAGGGAAAACGGAGAGACCAAAAATGTTTGAAATCAACTTGCTAGTTTATTTTCATCCTTCTGTTCGAGATCTTCGAAACTAGGTATTATGATAGCCAAATGGAGATTGTATGCCAAAATTATGACCTTGGGAAGTTGATATACCAATTTACCCAACGGGGCCCACAGTTTTGGCGTTTCATCTCCTAGGTTCAGGTTTTTGGATGTTTAGGATTTTCCATTGTTTCTCAATAATAAATAGGACTTTGAGCTTCATTGTAACACAGTTCAGAGGCATGTAGCCACCACATCTCTTCTCAGAGATAATCTACCATCGCCCAAGCTATCTTATTTTGATTCTGTTTGTGAGCATAGTTCAGTATTTTTCTATTAATGAAATGAAGTGTTTTCCTGCTGCATCTCTATATTTATGATTATCTTTGTAAGTTGTTGTGTTCCTGTTTAAGTTCAAATCAGTGGTATCAGAGTGGTCTTCTCTTTCTCTATTTTTCTTTTCATGTCACCAACAAGGTCAGGGTATAAGGAGTTAGGGCTCGATATGGTTGAATCGTTGTAGGATTAGCCTCGCAAAACCCAAAAACCTCCCATGGCGGAAGAAAAGAAAGACGAGGGGGAAGGAGATCCTTTCAAAATTTTACTCGAAGAAGCCCTCGAGCGACAAAGGGACGCGATGATGGATAGCTTTGCCCAGATCCTTCGACAGCTACCCTCAGGCGATGCATCTTCATCCAAAAACCACTCTGGATCACCACTCCTTTTAAGGTACAAGTTAACTACGATATTCCCATATCTGAAGGCCTGATAGATGTAGATGTCATAGATAAATGGTTAAATCTGTTGGAAGGATATTTTTCAGTTCATGACTTTTCCAATCAGGAAAAGATTACATTTTCACTTCTCAAAGCCGCCCCACATGTCAAGGACTAGTGGGAAACCTACTGTGAACAAAAGGATGAGAGTGAACCCTTGTTGTTTTCAGCCACACCCACTTGGGATTCTTTCTGAGACGCCATCAAGGAACAATATTACCCTATCGGGTGCTATGAAGGTAAATACATGAAGTGGACCACGGACCACTCTACGATAGGGAAGGGACCAAGATGTGTTGGAGTTCACAAATATTTTCCATACCCTTCGCACGAAGCTGGGTATCAACGATACTGAGCGGAATTTGATGCTTAAGTACCCCGACTGTCTACACAAGTACATCCAGGATGATATGGATTTCCTGGACATTTCCTCAGCTAGGCACGGTGTATCGGTACAGTGTCAAGATTGATTAGAAGTTTAAACAGAAGAAGTGGGTCTTTGGATCTTCGAATCCAAAGCAAGGAAAAGGCGCCCCCAAACCACAAAACAAAGGACCAAGCCAAGGCGGGGCTATCTAGGACATCCCTCCGCAGCCGCAAGCAAAGAAAAACACCACGAAGACAAAGAAGGACACGGGAAAATGGTGTGAGTTCCATAAGAGCTCCATTCACATTACAAGTGAGTGTTCTGCCAAACAGTCACTAGTGGCTGAGCTGAAGGCTTCTGAATCAGACACATGTTCTGACTCTGAATTAGAACCCGATAAGGGAACAGACAAAGGCAAGTAGATCATTTATGCGGGGCCAAGTGCCACTGTGGCCACCACCAAGATCTAGAAGATCGAGCCTAAAGATCCAGATGAGGGGGAACACCTCTTCCACTCATAGATGTGGGTGAAGGGTTCTCCGCTGCAATTCATTGTCGACAGTGGGAGCCAAAAGAACCTCATTTCAGCAGAGGTCATGAAGCAGATGGGCCTAAATACTACAACACATCCATAGTCGTACACCATTGGGTGGCTTCACCAAGGACAAGATCTTCACGTCAGCCAGTAGTGTCGCCTTCCCTATAGCATCAAGCCCTTCATGGATGAGGTATTGTGTGATGTTTCTCCTCTTGAAGTTTGTGATGTATTGTTAGGACAACCATACTTGTGGAAGCGACATGTTGTATACGAGTATAGACCTCACTCTATGATTATTACCTTGGCCAACAAGTTGTACAAGATACTGCAAGTAGCCCCATGTACCACCATCTCTTTGATCACTAAAAAGCAATGTAGTAAGATCATTTCCTAGACCAGGAAATTTTGTTTTCCTTATGATTCACCCTCATTGGAAGAAGAAGGTTGTGGCCACGACTTCTAGGCATGGCTCCTCTGCACAGCAGCTGCAAATGGACAAGGCTGTGGAGGAGTACAGGGATATTTTTGCCTCACCTACAGGGGTACCTCTACACTGTCAGGTCAAGCACTCCATCGATTTGACCCCGAGCACGTCGTTTCCCAATGGGTAGATTTGTTGGCGCTCTGTTCTGGAGAACGATGAGATTAGGAGCCAGATTCAGAAACTATTGCAAAAAGGGCAAATCATGCCAAGCTCATCACATTGTGGGAGCCTGATTGTATTGGTACAGAAGAAAGTTAGGACCTGGAGGCTTTGTATTGACTACTGGGCGTTGAACAAGATCACTATCTTGAGGCATAACTTTGATAGGTCAACTTTTGAGAGGCATAAATTTTTCATACGAGCTTCGATTAAGGCAGTTCTTGTGTCATTGGAAAGGTATCGACACGTAGATTATGGAATCTATGTTCTTAGTAAGGTCATGAACACAAAAGGTGTTCATTTAAGAACTCAAAATGGCTCATGAAGTTCTTGACCCAACATTTTTCAAATTGTGATCGCAAAGTGAAATGGTTTTGTGCTCTTATTCCTCCAATTGTTCCTCTCTAAAAGATTCAAGATGGATGAAAAATAAGGTAATGATCCAATTTGGTTTAGCTATTAAGAACCATCAATAAAAGAGTATGATATCACCAATTTCAGGGCTCTTAAATTGAAAATTTATTGGACTACTTCTAATGAAATCCTTGTATCCTTGACACTCATCTCGAGAAGATAAGGGATCAAATCAATAAAAAGGTTGACTTGAAGAGAGTTGATTATGAATTTTAGTTAGGAGGTTGGGTGTTCATTTGACACTAATTAAATAGACAAATCTTGCTAAAAATTACAAAAGCCATAAACTTGTGCAAAAGTATTATCGTCCTTATTGAGTCTATAGGAGGGTAATCCAAGTAGCTTATGCCATAGATATACCAATCAAGGGGATATTACATTGTGTTTTCAATATATTGTGCTTGAAGAAAAATAGAGATAGAGAGTAATCCAAGTAGCTTATGCCATAGATATACCAAACAAGGGGTGATTACATGATGTTTTAGATCCTTTGACACACACACATAGAGGGAGAGAGTCTCCTCCACTAGCCTTTATTATGAAGGTTAGGAGATGGGATAAGAAATGAGGACTTAAGACTCAAGAGGGACACGGAAAAAGAATCATAATATTGGAATAAAGGGAAGAAAAACTTGAGTCATGTGAAACGATTAAAGTGCCACAAGGAGGGAAATTGTGCATCATAGTGTCTGAAGAGGAAGAAATCCAAGCAATAACAAAAATAATTTATAAGGAGTGAAAAACTTCAACCAAAGTGGATGTGTCTTTCTCCTAAAGGCACCATGCCTTAGCCATCTAGGTCACCTATCCAATAACTAGAACCAAGGCCTTCTAACTTAGGCCTTTCAATTTTTCACACCCACTGCAAGTACTATTTCTCATCCTTCCATAACTAGTTTCAAACATTTAGGCCTTTTTACCATTTTCCAGACTTCCCATCCTTAAGGGAATAATTAGTAGATCCACATCAACCATCCAAGGTGTTAGAAAATTATATATTACGGAGCAATGGAACACATAAAATATTGCAGAAATATAAACACAGAAAATGCACAAAACAAGAGAGACACAGATATACGTGGTTCACCCAGTTTGGGCTACGTCCACCCCGAACAACCAGTCCTTCCTTTTTATTATCCAGCAAAATGAAGAGACACAACCTACAGCAAATCCGTTGTAATATCCTCTGTTTTCTCTCACAGTCTCACCTCTCTATTTCTCGCTCACAGAATACACATCTATCTCACAGCCTCAAATACAATACCCTCATACAAAGAGAGGGGTTGCCTTCTAGGGCAAAAAACCCTAAACTAAACATAAGTTCTACCGTCAGATCATCCGCCTAATGAATGGCCCAGATTGACTAGAAATTACTATACTTTTACAAGGCAATTTTACAGTTGTTTTTAGCTTCGGGGGCGCTGCCCCCGAAACCCCCCGCCAGGGGGGGGCTCCCAAAGGTCACAGCTGCCCCCCCCTGGACCCCCCCTGCAGCGAATATTTTACGGGCGGCGTTGCCGCCCCCATTTCGAACTGGGGTCCTATGTGGCGATACCTTTGAATATAGAAGATAATCAGGCTCCACACCCAACACAAGGATGCAATAATTTAATTATATTTAGTGTGACCAATGCCACACCATCTCATACAAAGTTATTACTTAACCATTCTAATGCATCCATAACCTTCAAAACAAGGTCACTAGGAAATATCCACATTGCCCAAAATTCCTACAAGTCATAGCTCTTGCTCCTTCATTGAAAGCATTTCAAATGAGATCCATTTATGCATAACTATATCTCAACAATGCATTTCATCGTTGCCTTGAATCATTGCTTAAATTTGTGTTACTGTACCTTCCAAGGATGTACTCCAATATTGCTTTCAATGACAATGTAATTCCTACAGACATACATATCGATACGTGTTTATGATGTATACAAGTGAAGTCACAACATTTTTCATCCTTTTATTCTTCCTTGTATATTTCATTATCAACACCAACCACAATAGTAACACCATTTTTACTAGCCTTCCTCAAGGCATAACTTTGAAATCATGACTCCAATTTTCAACGAAGCACTCTTTCTTTTACACTGAGTTGCTCCAATCCATGCAACACAACCCTCTTCATATATAGGTAACACTACTACGTCCAAAGATAACTAGCAAGCTCTTTTTCTTGCTTCATATATAACTTTCTAGAGTACCTCTACTGCTCTAGGCCTATTGTTTGATACCAACACACCCCATTTATTAAAAGTTAAAATTTATTTAAGACAAGGAATGAAAATATACAAAACCTGATACATAATTTATCTGTTATGGCCTCATTGTTCTATTTAAGTCCCAACCCTTTAGTCTACCTCAAGGATATGGGGTTACCAAAATTCCTCTTCTTTTAATGACCTTGAAATTATTTTCTAAGGTCACCATCATCTACTTGTCAAGAGATTTTGAATGATATAAATTCCATTTGATTCTAAGCTTTTGACACAAATTTATGGCCACCTGAATATCTATCCTTTCAGTGTCGTGTCAACATTTGTACCATTGACACATATTAGTCCTTTTCCCTTGTGTCACCGCCACATAGTTCCATATGATCATGACATATGGCTAAAATATGGTAGGTTACATGACGTGTCACCACCATATTATGTCATGTTTGCAATCTTGATACCACATTGAGCCATGTCATATCCAAATCTGAGACTTTTTCTTCATGGTATTTCCTTGTTTTCTGGGATTAATCATGATCCAAATAAGGCACTTAATCAAATGACCAGCCTTCTAGATATCCATATCTTTAGTTATCCATAATCCACTCATCCAAATTTTTCCTAAAATCCAATTTAAATAAAACACTAGACCTTGAACTCCCATATTCCACATCAACATGCCACATTGGCATACCATATTGACATGCCACATCAACATGCCATATCCAAATTACCACATCATCAGTCACACCAGTTGTTGGATCACACTTCAAGTGGGTTTATCTTGCATGGCTCTACTTGTTCACCACGTGTTCTACCTTGCTGGCATCTAGATCTGAGTTTTTCCAAAATGCCAAGTTTAAGGAAGTTTAAGATTTCCAAACTTTTGTATCTAGATAAACATAAATTTTTTGGATCATTGACACATATTGGTCATTTTCCCATGTGTCACCACCACATAGTGCCATATGATCATGACATGTGGCTAACATGTGGTAGGTTACACAACTTGTCACCACCATATTGTTCCACGTTCACAATCTTGATACCTCCTCGGGCCATGTATGTAATATCCCTTTATATTATTTAATTAAAATTTTCAAGAAATCACTTCAAAAAAAAATAAAAATAAAAATAAAAAAATGTTGCAAATTTCTTAATAAGAGATGGTACAATTCCACACTAAGAATTACCAACACAAATAAAATTGTAAAAGTGAAAGAAACCAAAAATGTTGCAACTAAAAAAAGAAAAAAGATTTTGACAACCTATTAAAAACACCAACAAGATATTTGTTTAGTTGATAATGGCTCCTCCAACAGTATGCACCTGGAAGATATTTGATTGACCTCTCCTTGCAATCTCCATGTTAATCCCAATGAGTGGATATGATTTTATCCATCATTTTTCGAGTGGCTAGGGTATATGTCTCAATATCGAAACCCCTCCTGATTGGATCAGATAAGTTGGATCATTTGCCACCGAAAATAACCTTGTACATTATATAGTCTCTCTCCCAAACAAACTCCAAGAGCTCAACTCAACAACAACAAATCAACAATTCAAATGCATCCTAAGGAGTGAGCTCTCGTCTCCTTTAATAGTCATGAAATATCAGAATACCATGGGTCATCCAAATACCATGGGTATTTTTCTTCTTTTATTAAAGTGACTTATAATATTCTTTTTCCTCAGTCACTTTTTAATTAATTGATTCCCAAATAGTATATCGTTACTTTTTAATGTGTAGCCTATGGAAAAGGTTAGGCTATTGAGTTATTTTTTGTTCCCAATGCTTGGAAAAGGGATATTAGAATCCCATCTAGATCTGAGACTTTTTCTCCTTGGCCTTTTCTTGTTTTCCTAGGTTCATCTTGATCCAAATAAGGAACTTAATCAAACAATCAACCTTTTCAACCTTCAAACTCCTAGATTCTACATCAACATGCCACATTGACATACCATGTTGACATGCCACATCAACATGCCCTATCCAAATTTACACATCATCAATAACATCAACTGCTACATCACACTTTGAATGGGTTCGTCTTGTGTTGCTCTACTTGTCCACCACATGTTCTACCTTACTGGAATTTGGATTCAAGTTTTTCCAAAATGCCATGTTTAAGGAAGTTTCAAATTCCCAAACTTTTGTATCTAGATAAACAAAAAAAAAAATTGGATCCTTCAAATGCTTCAATTCAATGAAAGTATCGGAAGAAACCTAGTAGCTGATGGAAAAGGGTGATTTGCCAAATTTTAGGTATGCAAATTCTATCATATATTGGGGAAATTTCTTGGTAATTGATAGAAAGGTGACAATTAGACTTTCAAAAGTCCCAGATGTCCAAATATTTGGATACTCTAGTTATCATGTACATCCACTCACCATTGGAATTTTCCCATTAGCTCCTTTTCATTGAGCCCATGATCACAATCCTCACTATCCCATGTGACCAAGGATTAGGGCTAAAACCTCCAATCCCTAAATTTTCTAGAATATACAACAATGAAATTAATAATGAAGTAAATGATATATATTATAGAGGACCAAAAACCTCTTAACCTATATTCTCTTAATGTATATAAATATGCATAACATCTAACAAAATCCATGGATCACCTAAATTATACCATTCTTAACTGTAGAGCAACATGAATGGTTTTCCAAATTCAACCCTGAAGGGTAGGTTTGATATCTTCTTATATGAAATGAAAATTTTGCAAACTCTAAGGCTTAATTGCATTTACAAAAAGTAGAGGATTGGGAAGAGTCTTTTAAGTATAACTCTCCATTGGATACACTTTAACATGACCAAAAGAAAGTAATGAGCAGATAAACTCATATACCATATTGAGCTAAATAGAAGCTTAAGAGCACGACAAAGACAAAGAATGACATAGAAGTGTTATCTTTAATCCCTAGTGTATTTCAAGCACGTTAGGTGGTGTTGTTAATAAGGATTATACAAACACATGAAAACTTGTATTGCAAGTAAACTTAGGCATTTATTCTTGTCTTCAAAAACAAAACATATAACCAAATTTTAGAAACAAGTACATAAAATAATGTGCACTAATAATTTAACTGATATTTCAAAAACATTTAATCCTTGCCTATAATTGATAATGATTATATAGACTAGTATAAAGAAATAAAGCATTTTTAGAGTAAAGATAAAGAACTTTTTTGAGTGCAACGTGGATGACCAACAAAACCAAGCAAACCAAGTGATTTCCACCCAACCATAAGTAGTTTTATTGTATAACTCCACCCCTTATCCAGACTATTATGCCACTATAAGTTTAAAGTAGGAACAATGATTTCGAGTTTAGTTTGCAAGGAAATCATCTAGAATAACTTCCATTGCCACGTTTTGCAAAATACAAAGTAGCTATAGGTGACCACATTACCTACCTCTTGCATAACACGAGAGCATTTCCTTCTTTGCTTCTCAATCCCTAAGAAGTATCTTCTTCTTATGCTTTTCAAATAAGACATAGAAATGTATAGCCGATTTCACAAAGCAACTTGTAGGATTTCTTGATTTCCTAGATCTTTCTAAAAGTATCTCTGCTTATTTTCATCATTGTTTTGATCTATATGCTCATGGAACTTTGTTTTTTTCTCATCTTTTCTCTAAAACTTCTCTTCCTGTTTTCCTTCTCCTATCCTCCTAACCCCTATTCAATTTTTCCAAAGGGTCATAGTACTTGGGTGATAATTTATTAACCTTCTTAACTTGCTTGAGGGGCATTTGTTTGTATGGTTGTAACCATAAAAATACCCAGTCACCCATGTCAAAACTTCTTTCACTGTGATGCTTATCTACTTGTTGTTTCATTCGATTCGGCACCAGATTCAGGCTATCCTTTAAGAGTTGGAGAACTTGTTATTGATGCTCAATGTAATATTCCACTATTTGAACCTTAGGTTTCCCTTCTAGAGACAATTTGATGGATAATGGATGATATCCATAAAATTCCATAAATGGGGTCATTTTTGTTGTGGTATGGAAGGAACTGTTATACAATCATTTTGCCAGGGATAACCACTAGACCATTGTGTTTTTTTATTAGATACAAAGAAACAAAGATATGCTTCCAAACATTTGTTCACTATCTCAGTTTTCCCATCATATTGAGGATGATAAGATGATATATGAGCCAATTGAGTATTGAGACAAGAAAATAATTTTCTACAAAAAATTCCATCGAAAATGGGATCGTTGTCACTTACAATAATATTTGAGTTTCCATGTGGATTTTGAATTGTATCCATGAATGAAGTAGCGACTATAGTAGATTTGAAAGGATGAGATAGTACACAAAATTGTGCATACTTCGTAAGTCTATCAACTACCACCATGATGACACTCTTTCCTTCACACTTGGGTAGACCTATAATAAAATCCATTGAGACCTCCTACCAACGCTTACATGGAATGGATAACGGTTGTAAACAACTTGGGGTCTTAATTGTCTCAACTTTGTTTTGTTGGTAAGCCAAACATTTTCCCATAAAATTCTAAATATTAGATTTAAGGCCATCCAAAAAAATTCCTTCTTGACCTTGTGGCAAGTTTTTAAAAATTCAAAGTGCCCTCTTACAAGAGAGGTGTTCAATTCCAAAGAACCTTTTGTTTGAGTTGGGAGTTCTTACACATGTATAAGCAATCTTTGTATGAAAATGAATCATTTTTCCACATAAATGTTTCAGATGCACTACGATCTTACTGCAACTTTTGAATGAGTGTCCATACCTCTTCATCATTCTTCCATTCATTCCTTGCTTCAGTTATCCAATCAAGTTGGATAATAGAAATGGCATAAAGGAATGCCTCCAAATCGTCATCCTTTATTGAGAGTGCATATGCAACAACATTTTGCTTCCCCTTTTTGTAGATGATTTGAAAGACATAACCCAACATCTTCGTGACCCATTTTTGCTGCTCTTTTGAACATATTCTTTATTCCAAGAAGTATCTAAGACTATTATAAACTGTTTTTTCCTTAAAGTTTCTTCCAATTAGATAAGGGTTGCATTGATTAAGAGCATGTAGTATTGCCAACATTTCCTTCTCTTAAATAGGTTTGTGTAAATTCCTTTTCTTTTGATTTCACAACTTTCAAAGGCAATGGGTCTTCCTTCTTGTATTAAAATAACACCAATTCCATTTCCTGAGGCATCACATTCCATAATAAATGTTTTTGTGAAGTCTAGCATAGATAAGACTGGAGCTCACCACATTGCCTATTTAAGATGTTCAAAGGCCTTAGTTGCTTATGGAGTCCAAGAAAATTCATGTCTCTTCAGTAATATTTTTAGAGGTGTCGCTATCTTCCCATAATTCTTAACAAGCTTGTGATAATACCCTATCAACCCAAGAAATCCTTGAATACGCCTTAAGGTTATGGGGATTTTCCATTCCTTGATGGTTTTAATTTTGTTAGGATCTACCTTAACACGCTCGCGATATAAAATATGACCCAAAGATTCCACCTCCTATACCCCAAGGAAACATTTGAAGGGTTTTGCATACACTTGTTTCTCCTCCAATAGTTTGAGCACCTTGTCAACATGTTGAACATGATCTTTCCAAGATCATTTTTAGATTAGTATATCATCAAAAAATACTAATAAAAAATTTCTAAAGAAGGGTTTGAAAGTTGAATTCGTTAAACCTTGAAATCTAGAAGGTTTATTAGTAAGGCCAAAAGGCATGATAAAAAAATCATAATGACCTTCATGAATTTTAAATGTTTTTTTTCCCAGAATGCCTTCAATCTTCATTCTAATTTGATGGTATCCTGAACAAAGATCCAACTTGGTGAAGTAAAATGCTTCAGATATTTCATCCAACAATTAATCAATGATAGGAATGGGAAATTTATCTTTAATAGTGAGTTTGTTGAGCTCTCTATAATCCGGACACATACACCATGATTCGTCCTTCTTGTGCACCAATACTACTAGAGAAGAGAAAGAACTTTGTCCAGGTTGAATTATACTAGCCTCCAACATTTCTGGAACCATGTGTTCAATGTCACTCTTTTGGGCATAGGGATATCTATAAGGTTTGATATTTGGAGGAAAAATTCCTATAATTAAATGAGTAGAATGATAATGATTGAAAATAGGTGGGAGACCTTTGGGAGTCTCAAATACCTTGGAATGATTGTCAAGAACTCTTTGGATATCTAGAGAAATGGGAGACTTAGATGTTTGAACATCTAGTGAGCATAATTGTGCAATTACACCTTGTTGTTATTTCTTCAAAAGCTTTGTCAAGCCCTTAGATTTGATTATCTTACCAGGTATCCCTGCAATACCCCTTAATTCATTTTCCTTTCCTTCCCAAAAAAAAAATTCAATAAAAGTTCATGAAAGTTAAAATCTATCGTCCCCAAATATTGTAAGCCTCTGTTGTCGTTGCTACAACACCCTCCAAAATTTTGCCAATACTTGAATTTTGGAGACTACTTTGGATCTTGAGATCAGTCATTCCATAGTCACTTCTTGGCCGGTCAATGCTTTGTTAATTCTTGAGCTTGCTTTTGGATCGTAAGTGTTGAAGTCACCTGCTCACACATGCTCAGTCCATAATGAATTCATGAAAGCATTCCTTCACGCAAGCTTGAATAGGCATGGCAAAATCCATCATGAAAGTGATTTTATAATGTTCAATCCATGTCGACAATCACAGTGCACTGAATTTGATAGTTTCTCACTTCCAACTGCGTTTGTACTTCTATTGCGGTGAGTTTGCAAATTGTCGCTTTTGTGCACCCTTACTTTCGTGAGTATCATTTCCATGTTGTTGAATTTCGATTTTTCTCTATTTCACTCAAATTGGTGTCATTTTCATGTTGTCTTCACTCTGGCATGTGTTTCTTCATTGTCGTTCGCATATCATAAGTGTCATTCGCAATTTCCTTATCATATTGCAAGTGTTGTCTTTTGGCGTGGGAATTGTCACTTGTCGCATAAAGTGGAGTTTTGGCTTCTTTCAAGGGGAAACATTTGTGATAATGAGTTGTTCGTATCATGTAGACATGTTTTTCACTCATTTCCAAAGTTTCAATCATTGTCGCACAAGTGTCACCACTTTCGTCGCAAAGTATATCTTTTCTGTTGCACTTGGTAAGAGCCGTCACAAAGTTGTTGCATTGAGGAAGTTATGTTGTTCATACGTTCTGAGTGTTCCTTATCATGTTTTCAAGTGATATAAATGTTCGATCATGCTCAAAGTCTCTCTTTTTCTCATTCTCATCTCATTGATCCAACACTTAGTCCAACTGGGAAAACTCCCCAACTAGGCCACTCAGCCTCATTCTACCCAGCCTAAACTACACATTGCGCTGTCTGAACCCTCTAGTAGCATCCTTTTCCGTTGGCACTACACAATGCACAGTATCTTCGTTCCATTATTGTGCATTATGTAATCACATTGCTCAAGTGCAGCCTCTGACCTCTAAAACTGCACAATTTCTCTCTCCTACCCAATCAGTATTGCGCATAGCGCAGTCTCAATGCTTAGGACCCAACCCTAAGCTCCTAAAATGCACAATTATGCAATCACCTGGCCTCCCTACCTCCCATAATTATGTAGTGAGAAAACTCAAGGCTCAAGCCTCGAGCTCGAGTCCTTGAATCCCTCAACTGCGCAGTCCCTCTTCTTAAGCCTCCATAATTGTGCTTTTATAGTCTCAAGTCTCAAGCCTCTCGTTTGAGTCCTTGAGCCCCTCAACTGCACAATTACCTAGCCTTTGTCCTTTTAGAACTGCGTAGTGGGCATCTTCAAGCCTCATGCCCCGGCCTTGAGCTCTTAAGCCCCTCAACTGCGCAATCTCTTGAACCTGGCCATCCTGAACTGGGGATTCTGCAATCTTAGGCCTTAGTCTCAGACCTTGGCCTTTGGAACTGTGTAATCCCTTAGCCAGTCACTTAACCAATCACCAGTTCTAGCCCTAATAGGTGAGTTAATGAGATATGTTAGGTTAGTGGTTTTCAGACTGATTTCGGCTTGTCATGAATGGTTTTTAGTTGCAGGTACTCTATCTTATCATGAGAGGATGATGATGGAGGAAAAGGAGAAGGGGACAATGTTAGAATACACACATGGAGTTGAAGGGATAAGATGATCATAAGGAGAAATGATGAAAATAACACTAGATTAAAACAGAAGATCAAAATCAGGACCACACGAAGGTTCCATCTGATGAACAACCCGTTTGGAGGTTGGATATGAAGAACAAAGCATATCTCTCATGAAGATGAAGCGTTGCATATCTCTTATTGAAGACAAAGCAACAACAAAGAGTGGCTTGACATTTCCATTTCATCATGCAATCCATGTCATCAGTGTCACGTCATGCCACGAGTCATAATGTGCCACATCATTTGTGTATTATGCATATTCTATATAAAAAGATGTAATGTAAATTGGAAGTCCAAGAGTAATCCATGTAATGTGAAAAGTCATGTGGGAGTCGAAAGGTCATAGATAATTCAAATAGTCATGAGGGTAGTCCAAGAGTCGCATGGGAGGTAATCGATCACCCCATTTGTTATATATGCACCCTCATCATACATGCAAAAGACTTTTTGTCTTGGCTCCTCCTATCGAGCATTGGAGAGGAAGATAATTGTTTTGGAGGAGAAAGTGACTACTCTAATGCTCCATTATTGGGGCTATTGGTGTTCGTTTTCTTGATGTCTCTTGGAACTTTTAATTAATTCAAAAGCTCATTGAGTTGACACACTTTCATGCATATGTCATGAATATTGTAAGATTGTTCTTTGGATGTTTGCGATGTATGTTGTTTCTCATCTGTACTAAGGAAATTGAACTGTTTCAGTGGCTTTGGTACTTATCATGTTGAAGGTGTGTTGTATTTCTTTTAACAATCATTGCTTCCTTGTGAATTGTTTCACTGGTTGATCAACGATTCATTCTTATGTATGTGTTCTTGTGCCTTTTCTAGATTAGTACTATTACTTGTCTTTAAAAGGCCCACTTTTCTCTCCCCTTTCGGTAGGACCTTGACACTTTCCGCAGTTGAACATTTCACAAGGCATACAACTTGTTGTTCTAAAGATACATGTGCATTACTCTCTTGTGCTAAACTTTGTAGCCAAGGAAAATCTACAATAATACATGGTAGTCAAGTCAATACTTTGGATGGGGATCCTACTCCAACTAGTGTGAGGTATAATTGGGAATTCACATCGGGGAGACCCCCTTTGTTGACATATTTCCAGCACCATCAACACCCTCCTAATACAAAATCAACACCACCTATTGGAATGGAAATCGTTGCATTATTCAATACATATTCCCCCATGGTTTGATTTATATTATGGCACTTCCCTGAGAAATTTATAGTTCCTCAATCTACAACCATCACATGAAGCTATGGTACTGGATATAGAAATCAATCCCAATCCTTGGCTATCTTACAATGAATAAAATTATGGGTACTACCAAATCAATCAACACTACTACTTTTTTCTTCTTGATATATCCTTTTATCTTGAGAGTTTGAGGAGTGATAATTGCATCCAATGCTTTGAAATATATGGTTGGATGGATTTCTTCAACCTCTAGAGTTGGTTCCTGGTGAAGATCTTCTTCTTTTGATGTTTCTTGTTCTTTTTCTTCCTCCTCTTCAAAAACTATGTAAAATAATTTCTTCTTAGTGCACTTATGACCTTTATTATATTTGATATCACAATTGTTACAAAGGCATTTTGCTCTTTTTGACTCCAGGTGTTGTGGTGTCAACCTTGTAGGTTGTAGGAGGCTAGGAATAGCAACATTTCCATCTTTATAGTTGTGATTAATAGACCTCCTTGTTGCCATAATTTTGCTTTCAACATTTCTTACCACCCTGGACTCTTTTTTCCAATGACAGGTTCCCAAAGGCAAGCCTCATGTTACATGTTATCCCTTAAATTCCCTATGAAGACATAAGTTACATGCTCCTTTGGAATATTAGTTATCTTGATATTCAATCTTTGGAAGTTCTCAATGTGATCTACAACTAAACCCCTATGTTTGAGATTTATCAATTAACTAAAGAAGGTATTTCTCTTTGTATCCCCATAATGTGCTATCAATTCCTTTGTAAAAATTTTCCAATTGGAAAGTGATTTACGAGAACAAATCCTTCGTTGCCACACAAACTGATTGGGTTCTAAATATAAAGATGCAATGCGTAAATTTTGTGTGTGTTTCACATCATGTAGATCAAAGAACCACTCCATTTGTAGTATACATGTTACAGGATCCTTGCCATAAAACATCCTAATATCGATCTTTGGAATGTGGTTGGTAGTTAACCTAAATTTGGAGTCTCTAAAATCACAATTTACATTCTTTTTATTCTCATCATGAGTTTCATGGAATACCTTATCACTACCAGGAAGTATTTCTTGTAGCAACTTTGTTAAAGCTTCCTTCAAACTTTCCATGTCCCCTTTTATTTGTTCTTTTAAACCATCTTTAAAACTTTCCATGTAGATTTTTATTTCTACTTTTAAACCATCCATATTAACTTCGATCATCGCTTCCAATTCATTTTTGGTTGATCTTTGTGATAATGAAATTTGTTGCACTTGTTCCCGCAATTTTGATATATCATGTTTCATTTCTTCCTCTTCTTCATGCATCACAATAGAGCCTTAGTGGGCTTAATAGGTGCATCATTTTTTGTTTGTGAGTCATTTTTCAACCAAATAATTATATCTATGCTTCACTATGCCCTTTGAATCACTTCAAATTTATTTTTCAAAGAAAAGTTTTGCCATTTTAAAAATAAACATATTTTTGTTTTTAAGAGCTTGATTTTGAGTTTGTTGATTTGGCCAACCTTGAAACTATTGTATCTCTATTATTTCAGCCTCTCAAGGTCCTAAAATTCGTCTCTGAGGTATCTTGTTGTGTCTTCTTTGCACTCCCATAAGTTAGATCAAGATTGGATTATTTGAGATGAAGTTATGCCAAATCTTCCACAATGACTTGATTATGGACTAGTTTAGTATATATAATTTGTAAAGCTTGCCATGTGTCACTGTTTCAGCCTTCGACCCTGAAAATTCTACTCGGAAAACTACATTTTGTGCACTTTCAGTCACTTTTTATGGAATTTAAATCCAATGCTTGAGGAGAAATTTATCATGATTTTCCTCGAGACTCCTGTTTGAGAGTAAATTCTAGAGCATACAGAATCTGGAACTTCCTTGGGCCATATCTCTAAAAATATAGCGAAATAAAGTCTGAAATTTGAATAAGATGTTCATCAAGAGTTTGGCTCCAGGTGGTAAAAATTTCATAGTTTGAAGCTTCACAAAAAAAAGTTATAGAGAAAATTTGACAATGACTAGTTTGAAGCAGCAAATCCCTAGAATCAAGAGCTTTGATACCTAATGTTATGTATCCATATCAAAGTAACACAGAAACATAAGAAAATATATTTGGAAAACTTGATAATAAGACACTTCAAGGGGGAACATTCCTTTTACATCACATAAATGAACAGTTCTTCAATGATTCAAATGACAAGATTTGCTTGGTGTGTATAGGAGTTTAAAGGGTAAACCTATAATTAGGGCCTACATAACTAATAATGTAAGGGAAAAATAATAAGAATAATGTGTTTCTATAGGGCATGGCAATAACAATATAGTGGCTACACTAGTATTATAGAGACCTAACATGAACAAAAAAGAAATTTTTTACACCCCTCACCTTTCCCCACTTGTAGTGTCATAGCCCCTATAGGCACTCACGTTTGTTGGTCTTTGTCACCATTATTTTATTAATTGCAAAAGTAAAAATATTTACAATGTTTATAACACCATGATATATCTAATCTCTAGCATCCTGGGAAAATGGCTTTGCGATTCACTTTATTGCGTTTAAGGCCATTATAGGATGAGGGTTAGGGTTTCCTTTTGCATTGTTCACATTAGAAGACCTACTTGGGAGGTAACCTGGCGAAGTTCTCTAAGCATGAAGTATATTAGAACTATGGGGGAAGTACTAAATCTCACCTTGGCAGGTTGATTTTGTTACTATTTTAACTGATAGGAGACGGTCTAGCCGGCGGTTGACAACCCGAGCAAGGATTTTATTTTTTGGCATATTGTCTATACAGTGAAAGAGTGGAATTTCACCATGGAGGAGGAGTTGGTAGACTATTTAGAAGATCCATCCACGAATATTTCCATCTGGACAAGCCCTCCACATCAGCACCAGGGGATGGTGACGAAACTGGCATCTGGAGCCCCAAATATGGGAATACTTGCTTCACTATCAAATTTATTAGTTGGGGCTCCCATCCCCACTCCATTCCTCCCCAAACAGATAGAATTTTCTCAAGCTCATAACCAGCACAAAGATGAGACGCCCCACAAAAAACCTACAGTAGGATGGACGAGTCATGGCACGTCTAGAGCATCTAGTCTATCCTAATGATTTTTCTATGGAAGCCCTAAGATTTGCGGAGACCTGTTTAAACCCTAATAGTCCATACAACACTGGGGAATTTCAAAGGACTAGAGGCACATTGCATGCCAATCAGATTGGTGAGAATTTAGAACTACACCAATCAAAGGCAACACTTGAGGATGGGGCTCACGATACTCTACAACAATCGGTGACTGTCGTAATTTTGTCGGTGCCCTCAAACCCTAGTGGGGAAGGGGTTTCACAACCATAGGGAAATTACAGTGGAATTAGGGTAGACAACAATATATCCGCTTAGGGATGAGGCCTAGGCTGAGGAGTAACTACAAGGTAAAGGTATAGCTTCCTGGGATAAGGAGGGGGGGACACAAGAATAACTCTAAGAATACTAAATGCCCTAAGATCAAGGATAAAAACAAGGCTCTTGTGCTGGGAGAGGGCATCAAAATCGATGATATTACGGACACGACTGGTAGGGTTTTGGTTGGTAGAGTTAGGCGTACAAACTACTCCTTCTCATGGCTTAAGAAATGGATACAAGAAAGTTGGGGACAAGTCTTAGAGGCCCTCCCAGTGGTTTTCACTATGCACAAGGGATGGTTTACTTTGAGGTTTAGTAGGGAAGAACATACGAGCTAGGTCCCCTCACGCTACAGGAACATTGAGATGGAACTGGTTTTATTGAAGTGATGGTCCCCAATGTTCGACCCAGAGTGTGAGCAACCGGGTGTTGGTCCCATTTCGGTCAGAATTTCAGGTATGCCCCTTCATCTCTAGATGGAAGATGTTTTCTGATTCATTAGTGATGATTTAGGGTAGTATTTGGACTTCGACAGATCATATCTATAGACTGAAAAAATATCCTATACGCGGATATTGGTTTATCTTAACACAAGGGAGGGTTTGGTGGAGAACCTGATACTGCATTATAGAGAGCTTGTTCACAACCAAATACTTGACTACGATGCTGTCCCTTTCAGATGTCGCTAGTGCCATGAGGTTGGGCATGTTTACAAGGAATGCCCACAAATACTAAAGGAGAACCAGAATGAAAAGAAAGACATGATCAACAATCAATTGGTTGGGGGCTTAGCATCAGTAGATGAATATCCAAGCCATCCCACACAGGTACGCTCAACTCCACCGAATAGAGATAACATTGCAAAAGGAGGAAGTCTGTGGATCTCTACACCTTAGATGCATAAGCGAGGAGAAGATTTAAGATGGACCAACCTACATCTGTTGCTCTAACGGGTAATAGTACTCTTTCACCTCCTCTTACTTGCAACATTGTTTCTACAATCTCATAATATATGCCCTCTTTTATTATATCGTCTTTTGCTGACTATAATATCCCATCCTACAATTTGGGGGCCCTATCATGCCTGGTCAACACTATCCCTGTATGTTTCCTGACACCATCTCCTACATTACCCGCTCCTAGCGACACCTCCTCAAGTTCCGATAAGGGGCATAGATACGACCTTCGATCCCTAACAAGATCTTTTATTGGATCCGAATAAGGTTTTTCTTGATATTTATTCTAGACGACAATTATCACTGGAAGGGATTCCTAGAGTGAGGAATGGCCCATCTCTGGGTCTCCCATGAAGTGGCTCTCTTATAACTGCCGAGGGTTAGAGATCCCCTCTTAGAAGCTAGAACTCAATCACTTAGTCTTGTCTGATGGTCTCGACATAATATTTCTACAAGAAACATTTGGTTTCTGCCTTGAGGTTGAACATACTCTGAAAGGTTTATTTAAGAATTGGAATTTCTTCGCAGTTGACACGAGGGGTCACTCTGGGGGGCGTGGAAATTGGCATCAATTGTAAATCCGTGAAGATTATTAATGCTTTGGGACATCACAATTATGTTGCAGCTAAAATTTTCTTAGAAGAATTCATATTTCAAATCAGGGTTGTTAATATATATGAACCTTTCCATAATCACGTCTCCTTTTGGAATGATATTATGAATATATATTTCATGAAAAATGATAGCCTGATTAGAGGAAGGGATCTTAATTTCTCTATTGGAAGGGAGGAATGCTAGTGAAATCATGCACCTGTGGATTCTCTCTAAGGTTACTTCTCCCACCTACTTGACTCCCACCGTCTTATTGACATCAATATGGCTAGAAGTTTGCCTACTTGGAGAAATCGTCGAGTGGGGGAGGATATGATCATTAAAAGACTAGATTGTTTCTTGATTAAGGAACCTCTCCAAGAATGATTCTCCCTATTCAAACAATGGGTTGGATCGGGAGGTCAATCTAATAATCACCTTATCCATCTCCAGTTAGCAGGTCATTTCGATAAACCTAAAGCCCCCTTCAAATTTAACGCGACAGGGATTCAAGAGGAGGAGTTTAGGAATTTGGTCTTTGAGAACTGGCGCCCCTGTGAGTATAGGGAGGACATACCAATTGCTTCACAATTTAATGCGAACCTTTTTAATCTAAAGAGGAAAACATTGGAGTGGCTTAAAGGAAAAATACGGCGAGATGAGGAAGCTATAAAGAAAATTGACGTTGAATAAGAAAATTTGGAAAAGCTTGGAGGAGGGGTATATTCATCAAATGAATCAAAATTACACCTCATACAATTAGAAATGACTAAAAGGAGACTTTTGGAAGCCAGAGAAGAGTCTTGGAGGCTTAAAAGTAGGGCGATATGGCTACAGGCAGAGGATGACAACACAAAATTCTTTCAACAATATGTGAAGGGAAGGAAATCCATTAATACTATCTGGTCCCACATGGATGCCGCTGGAAATAGGGGATCAAACTTTAGAGATCTGACCAAGATGGGAGTTCAACACTTCCAATATCTCTTCTAGGAACCTTGGGAGGCTTCTACTCGGGAAATCATGAATATTGCCCAAGCCTTCCCTAGTTTTTCTAATGAGGAGGATAATGAATACTTATTACAACCTGTTTCTACAAAGGAGTTGGAGGCTTTCTTACATTGGTTCAAAAAGGATAAAAGCCCATGTCCAGACGGGTAGACCATAGAATTTTACCTTAGTTTCCATGATCTACTTGGTCCCGACCTGTTGAAAGTAGTGGAGGAATGTCATACATATGGGAAGATGTATGGAGCATTCAACTCTACTTTCATGGCACTTATTCCTAAGTTGAATGACCCAAATACATTTGATGACTACAGACTGATATCACTATGTAATTTCATATACAAGACCATATCCAAAATCATAGCCAACAGACTCAAGCTGATTCTATCTCGCCACATTTCACAGGAACAATTCGCCTTCTTGGAGGACCATTAGATACATGAAGCCATAGGTGTGGCTCAGGAGGGGCTTCATAGTTTAAAGACTAAGAAATTGAAGGGCATGGTTCTTAAAATAGACATATCAAAATCTTTTACAAAGCCAGTTGGCTCTACATCATATTGATGCTTTCCCATCTAGGTTTCAGTATCTCCTTCATTAACTGGATTATGTGTTGTATCGCAATTGCATCATTTGCAGTCCTGATCAATGGTTCTGCTACAAATTTCTTCCACGCTGAAAGGGGGCTTCATCAATGTTGCCCATTATCTCCCTTATTATTTCTACTGATAATGGAAGGTCTAAGCAAACTAATAACCAAAGAGAAAAGCAGAGGATCTCTCAAGGGGGGCACCTGTTGCAGGGGAATTCCTCCTCACTCACCTATTGTTCATTGATGATGTAATGATATTCTTGGATGGATCGTGCAGTGACTCAACATAATTCAAATTTATTCTGGACTTATTTTGCAAGGCAACATATATGACTCCAAATAACTTGAAATCTACACTCACAATTAATGATTGTTCGGAGCTTGAAACAACATTTTCTCGTAGCCTTTTCCCCTGCCAAATCAAGGCTCTTGATGAAGGGATCAAATATCTGGGGTTTTATCTCAAACCAAATGACTATAATAAAGGTGATTGGATGTGGCTAAAATTGAGAAGAGAATAAAATCTTGGTGTCACAAGTGGCTATCCAGATTTGGAAGGCTAGTGTTTACTAAATTTTGTACTAAAAGCCACACTAGTCTTATGGATGTCTTTATCCTGGATTCCTAAAGACATACTAAATATTATCCAGAGACATTGCTGTGGTTATCTTTGGCGTGGCACGAAGGAAGGACAAAATTTTGCATGGGTCAGATGGGAAATAATTGCACTTCCCAAAAAGTGGTGTGGTTGGGGCATAAAAGACATTTTCCATATCTCTCAAACCCTAATTTCCAAGGCTGGATGGAGACTTATCACAACTCATAGCCTCTAGACATAAGTTGTTTCCAAGAAGTGCATTAATCCCCTAACTACGAAATATTGTATTCGGTTACCGAATAAACATAAATCTAACATCTCCCTATATGGAAAAAATTATAAAATCCTTCAATAATATAGCTTTGGGTCTTTCCTAGTGAGTAGTCTCTGGTAATCGTGTCTGTGTTGAAATCTATCCATTGTTTGGATGTGGCAACCATCACACCCTCCCCCTAGATCTGGTTGCATTCCTGCCTTCACACTGGATCAAATATCTAAATCAAATTGCAGATCTTGAACATTCGACAATGTGGGGGCAGTGTTGGCTCTCTGCCAGAGCCTTACAAATTCCAAAACAATGGCACCAAACTTGGGATAACTACACATAGGAGTTGGTTGCGTCTCACACAAGAATACTAGATCAAGAAGAGGAGTTACTGTGGGTTCAATCTAAGCATGGTTCCTATACACCCAAATCTAGTTATTTATTTATCATTGCCTCAATGGAAGCTGAACAACAACATTGGTGGTGGAAGCACCTTTGGAAGTTGAAAAGTACAACCAAGGAAAGGATGCTACTATGGTGCATTTTGAAGAATAAATTATCTACTGGAGATAATTTGAAAAAGCACTCCTTGCTTGTCCCTTCTTGGTGTGCTTTATGTAGAGCATTTGAGGAATGAACAAAACATTTATTTCTAACAGGCCAAGTGGCCTATCAGGTGTGACACTTGATTTACCAAGGGCTATCCATAAACATTAGATGGCAGCAAGAAAAACTCTCTCAGGCTTGGGAGAGATGCTAGATCAAGGAAACACTACAAAATCTATGGAATATATCTCTAATAACATGTTGGGGCATTTGGATAGGGCGGAATAGGAAAATATTCTAGGACTGTATATTCTCTCCTAAATTAACAATGACACAAATTATGTGATGAGTCTCATCATTGAGCAATTATATGGGCCTTAATTGGCCTTAATTCACCTCCTAGCTTAGTCAAACCAACTATTCTCACAACTTATTGCATACTCTTGATTATATTTTGTTTATGAAATGAGTTAGAGTTGGATATGTTGCTTTGTGGTCTAATGTGGATGAAATGCAGGAAGAAAGGATAAAAGCAAAGAAATATGGCAAAGACCTTGGTAAAGACTTGAATGGGACAAGGGAGAGTAACTATAGGAGGTAACTCCTCCTCATTTACTACCCCTCCATTCAAATATTCCACCATCAGTTTGAAGTGCACATCGCCATCACGTTGAAGACTAAAAGACAGTCGAGAAAGTGAAAGAGACAAACCAGTTTTTCTTGAGTTAGAGGCCAAGCCTCCCTAATGGGAAGGAAGTCGTTAGAGACTTCAAATGTATAAATAGAGAGGTTGAGGACCTCAATAGGATTCAGACTTCTATTGTAAAACTCTGTGTTATTTATGAGTTGCAAAGACTTGTGACAGTTTGCTCTGTAATCCATGGTTTTTCCTAATAAGAATGAGTTCTGTTTAAGCCGGCTCTGAGTTAACTCCAAGGGCTGAAGCTCTTGGGTTAGGGCCTGACCCAAGCAGCCAAATCTCCTCTTCATTGTACATATCTGCTAGCATAAGAGTTCTATTCTGTTTATTTTCTTAAGTAGTTTCATGGTTTGTTGATTCATTTGCTCAAGTAGTTTTCTGGTTCTGTTCATTTGTTTGAATAGCTTCCTGTTTCTGCTCATTTGCTTCAGTAGCTGCATTGGCTTTAAGTTTACTTCCATTTGTGTTTTTTAAATTCACAAGTTGGTTAGAGGAAAATATTACTATCAGGTTGTGCGCAGGTGTCTCAGCCTCATCTCCTCCCTCCAGGACCATGACATGAGGCAGAGACCCTTCAGCAGGCCCAAAAACACAGGTCTTTGGTTCTCGCATGGGCTATGGAGTTCGTTGTTTAAAGCAATTGTTTGTTCACCTGCACTGGTTCTCTCTGTCATTTTCATTTGAAACCGCCTCCAGCACGTTCTTCATCCATTGCTTCATCGTCGTACAATCACCAACAAACCTTCACAATCACTGTTCGATTCACTATTTTCTCCAACTGTTGCCTTGCGTGGAGTCCACCACTCACTTTATGAACATTAAATCCCCACCGTCGATCTGCCTCGCCTGATCCGACAGCCATCGCGTCACCTCCACACCTTTAGGCGCTTTAAACCCCCATCGTTGATATGCCTTGCTTGATCCGACGGTTGTTGCTTCACCCGATTGCCAACTAGCTTGGCTGATCTCCATCGTTGATCAACCCCGCCTGATCCAATGGATATTGCGCGATATCGCGTGGATTTCTGTCTGATCATTATTCGCTCGAGGGCACGTGATGAGAGTGGTTTCTCCGTACTACGTGTCACCCAGTTAGGCTAATCACACAAAATTTTAGAAAACCACTTACAACTTTGAGGGCGTGCGATAAACAATTCACCGCCCTCTAAACCCACTCTGTCATTTCCGCACATTTCTTTTTCCTGCGATCTAATTGTTGAGTCTTGAAAATGTCATTCATTTCCATTACACTTTCACTATTATGTCCATTATATCACCTCCATTTCACCTCCATTTCACTACTATGTCACCACATTCATCCCACTTTCATTATCATTGGGCCACCTTTATGTTTTTCCAATCTTTATTATTTCTAAGCCTTTTAAGTGAATTTGTGGTTAAACATTAGAAAATAATGTGCATATGCTTATACCTAACAAATGGGTTGAGGTTGTTGACATGTGTAGGTTGAAAGGAGACTTCTAGAAGACCCTTATGTGGCACTCTAAGGCCAAATTCGAATTTGGTTGGAAAGAATCATGGGATCATGAGGATATGTGTCACATCTCCTAATTGTATTGTAACTCTAAAAAGACATGTGTCTTATCAGTTCCTATTTTGATTAGGACTCTAGAGGTAGAGGGAGAGATTCATGGACTATCATTAATGAGATGGCTCTCATCTTTTTGTATAAATAGGAGATCTCTCTCCTTCATTTGTTAGTCTTTAGTCCCTAGTTCTTAAGTTTGTAGTTCTTCCTTGATGGCTTTTGAAAGCTTTGGAGAACTTTTTTGTACTTTGTACTTTTGAAGAATTTGAATAAAGCTTTGATGTTCTCAACATGGAAGGAGATGTGAAGTAGATGTCATGGAGCATATTAGAATGTAAGGTAGAGTAGATTTCATTTTGTAAATATTGCTTTGATTTCATTATGTTATTTAATTGCTTTCAAGTTTGATAGATTAGATTTTTCATTCATGCAATTTTAATTCATGCAAGTGGCAGAGGGCCCCTGCACACTAAAGCCTTGTATAGTTGTCATTTAATTCTGCATTTAATTTTGTTATGCTTCTGTATATTAGTTGTACATAAATTGCATTCTATTTTGATTGTAGATTAGTGATGCACATAACCTTTTAATGACTAATGACATGATAGAATCATCTTGTCCTTTTGCTGAAGCAGCAAGGATACTGGGTCTCATAGTCACTAGCTCATTGTTTGGTTGTTGCATTCTATTTTGATTGTAGATTATTGATACACATAGCCTTTTAATGACTAATGACATGATAGAATCATCTTGTCCTTCTGCTAAAGCAGCAAGGATACTGGGTCTCATAGTCACTAGCTCATTGTTTGGTTATTGCATTTTATTTTGATTGAATTAGCTGTATATTTACACTTTTGTTTAAATACTAATTCCATCAATAACATGTTTTAAGTTCTTTTGAAGTGCCAAGTTTTGGAAGTTACCATTAGGGACATAGGCCTTGTCTTGAAATCTTTATCCATACTTGTCCTTTAAAAGTATTCTTAAGACCTTAGAATAGGATTTCCATTTGCATTAAACACTTTAGAAAACCAACAAGAACAAAACCCCAAAAACAACATAAACTATAAAACAACGAAGTAAGAGAAAGGTTAACTAAGCACATATGGTGCACCACACTTCATCAGTTTACGATACCTGGATTGATAATTTATGTAGAGCAATTTAAGACATTAAATTGACTAGACATTTTGGCGCCATTGCCAGGGAAGTGTAATTAGGAGACCTTATTTCTTACATCTAAAAAAAATTAACAATTCTTGAGTATGCTCTCCTCCTGCACTTCGTGTGATCTAGAGGATCAGAAAAAGGATTGTTAAGTAAAAAAAAGAAATAATGATTCTTGAGTATGCTCTCCTCTTGCACTTTGTGTGATCTGGAGGATCAGAAAAAGAATTGTTATGTAAAAAAGAAAAGAAAAAAAAAAGGAGACAAAATAAAACTTCAACATTTCAATTGATTCAATAAAAAAAAAAAAATGAAAAAAAATGAAACTCAACTGCTTTGATAGGTTCAAATTGTCCAAAATTATCTGGTTATGGTTTGTAGTGGTCTTCAAAACACTGTATCCTGTTTTAATAAGGTTTTGCAACTTAGCTGCGGAAACTGCCCTGATTCCGTAGCTAGCTGAGAATTTTGGAGCTGTTTCAAGGTTTAGCAGGTTACAAGCATCCAATGAAGAAATAGACCACATGGGCATCTCCAGAATCGTCCCGACATGGATCCTATCCTAGTCACCCAGCGCAGATCAATGAAAAACTAGCCTAAGACCTCAGTCAAAGTCCTGTTTTTAACATGTTTTTCTTGAAGTATTTGCTGCCTGAAATTGAAAATCATTAATCCTTTTTATAAAATTTTACAATTTCAGAGAAGAAGAAAAGAGAAAAACAATCCTAGCTTCCACTATGGGCTTAACAAGAAAATCTGCCTCCCTGTTCAAGCTTTGGCCTGAAACAAACCTGCAAGAACATTTAAGAAAAAAATAGGTCAAATTGCATGGACTGCTGTGTTAAAATAAAAACTCTGTGTTTTTGGGATTTGGTTGGACTCTTGCTGATATGGCTTTCAAAGAAAGGATATGAAGGATTAACTGGATATCTTGTAGAATATAATAACAATGAGCCAAGAAAAATGATTAATTTTAATGAGTTTGAAATTTTTGAGAATCTAAGAGAAGATGAACTCTGTATGAGAGATTCTCTTGCTGCTATTCGCATTACTACTGAGGCAGCAGCAAGATTCAAGTTGCATTTCAAGAAAACTCATTTAAATTAAGAGTAAAGACATTTGAATCATCCGGCAATTGTCTAACCAAAGAAGAAACTTTTGAAGTGATCATTGTCCTTAAGATTTAAAAGGCATTTCGGTAACACCATAAAAAGAAGTAGATTGTTGCAGTCAGGCGTATACCGTACAAATTCTGCGATTGGAAGACTTGTGAAGAATTTTTTTTTTTAGCATCTCCTTCCCTGACTGATTCATTTGTTATTGACTGCATCTGAAAAAAAATTTCCCCCTCTGAGATTTATCTTAAGGCCGAATGCAAATTCATAAAAGGCAGAACAGTGAGAACAGTTAACTCAGGAAAAACGTAAACAGTAAAAAAAAAAACGTCAAACTTCACACTCTCGATTTGCCCAAACGGAGGCGAATTTCAAGAAAATAAAACATGGGTTTTTTCGCCAGCTGAGTTAATTAGATAACCTAGAAACCGTTTGAAGAAATTTGTGGCGGTCTGGGAGAAATCTTCGGTTCTTTGGAGCCCATTTTTGTCTGCCGCGTGTGAAAAAATCAGTGTCTGTTTTAACAGTTGCGGCCATATTTTGATTTCCTTGAGAAATCCGCTCAGGTCCGATCTCCTTGGCAGCCAAATCATCCACGGTGTCACTGAATATGAGGAAAAAAAAAATATTTTTATTAAATGAACAGAGAACAATTCATACACGGCACGCTTTGGTTGTTTGAGGTAACACGTCTTCCGCCACCCGTCTTCCATTTTTAACTCAAACTCGCCCACGTCTCCCACCATGCCTCACAACTTCCGTCTTTTACTCATACTTCATTATGCCAAGGTTGATTCCGTTGTTTGTTTGGTTGAATCCGTGAATGGTTTCTTCAGACAGTTTCATGTTACGTTGTGTCAAACCTTCTCCATTCCCCGCTAACACAACTGTTATCACTTCACGTGCTTTTGTTGAAAAAGTCAATTCGTCAACACCTTAACTTTATTTTGGCTGATGGTATAAACTATAAATGTCACACAGAAACAATCTGAATCTGTATTCAATTGATTTGTATTATATGAATATCAAAAGGCATGTGATGATACAAAATCTGTCAGCACACGAAAAAAATGCAGCAAAAGAGTAAGTACCTTGGTTTGCTCCATATGCCACTGCAATTCACAGAGTTCCTACATGCAAACAATGAAGAAAATAACTTGAAATTGATGGTTGACTGTTGCATCCATTTTCCACAGCTGATTCAACTTTCCGCAGCTAGCTTAACTTTCCGCAGCTGATTCAACTTTCCGCAGCTGGCTCAACTTTCCGCAGCTGTTTTGTTAAACTCTAGGTTGCAGGTGTCATCAAGCAAAACAAGCCACATGGGTAGCTAGGAGAATGTCAGTACATGGATGGTGTCCTATTCATTCGGTCAAATTTGATGAAAAAGACCCCGGTCAAAGAGAAGTCAAGTTGAGTGTTATCACAAAGTCGCCACACTAAGTCGCTGCATGTCAAGAAAAAATAATAATTTTGAATCAATGAAATGAATAAGTTATTTTCTCACTTTTCTGAAGGCATTGATTAATTTTGGATTGACGATGAAAGATGAATGGCTAACTTTTTATTCAAGATTTTTAGCTACAGAAACCGTGCACATTCCGCAACTAAAGTCCAATTTCGCAGCCAGAAAAAAACCTCATTGTTCAAATCAACCTAACTTTTTCATACAAAATCAGATTTTGATGATTTAAGTACCATTGGAAAGATCTCAACAAGATCTACACAATGAGAAATCCATCATTTGAGTTTGAAATGGCAAATAATGAAATAAATTGCTGAAAAGAAGCAACATCAACTTGAGGCACTAATTCCAAATCAGGTATAAATTCTTTTGATCTTTCCTTTGAGAACTTGTTTCACTAATACAAATTCTTAGTTTTTGTGTAAATATCATAACTAGAGAGATTGGCCATCTCTCTCCTTTGATAATCTTACATTCCATTGCAGAAGAAGTATTAGTTTTTTTTGCAGGTTCCAGGAGGAAGGACAAATGACTACAAGAGAATGGTGTCTCTCTAAGAGACCAATTTGTTTCATAAGAGGATGATCAACAACAAAGAGGAAATATGATGATGAAAAATCAGATCCAAACACTTGAAAAACTTTCAGACACTATTGTCTCCATCACATCCATCCATCACATCCATACTTCATAATAAACTATTCACCTCATTCCACTCCATATTTTCCATTTACATTCACATACACTTTCCATCTCTTTTTGTCCATTCATAACCCACAAATAAAAGCAAGAGGCTCATTCATATGCTTATTGCCCATTGTCATTTCTACTCTCCATTGCCATCTTCCATTTTCATCTTCCATTTCCTGTCATTTTCATTCTGCAAATAAGCCCTGCTTCAATGCAAATTATTGAGTCCATAGTCCTTTGAGTCTAAGTTCTTTGTAAAAACACCTTGAGGCTTGCATGCCTTAATGGAAAGTTCTCATACTGACAAACAATGGGAATACATTAATGTCCCTTGTTTGTTAGATCTTCTAGGTGACTCGACATCAGCAAATTCATTCGTACCTAGCAATATGTGTTTGGGCATCTTGACTCTCATTGTCATCAATGGTGAGAGTTCTCGTGTTGACTAGTGGCATCCATTAATGGCCACTAAGCCAACAATTTCCTACTATGTTCGACATCAGAACATCTTTTCACATAGTAGGAATTGTGCCAATGAGTTTTGAAGACATGAAGGCTATTATTTTCAGCATTTTGGAGAAGATTCATCAAGTTTTAGTAGAAGCAATAAAAAGTCATCTTATCTCTTTATCCATGACTCCTCTTGTTCAGCCACTTGAAGAAGAATATGATCAGAATTTTTCAGCCACCACACATACAACTCATCCATTCCAAAGGGTAAGTGAAGGTACGTCATTTTCTAACTTTTGACCATAGAATTCCATAAAAAGCTAGAATGATAATTGTTGGAAAAACATTTCTCTTCCTCATTTCATAAAATTGCCAATACCATCAGTTGGGGGGGGGAATACATTCATATTCATATCTTGCCATGTCCATATCATATTCAAGAGCTCACATACTTCCAACATATATTAATTATTACATTGCTATTATGAGCATACAACGGCTTTTGAAAAAGTGCTTAAAGGATAAATTGGATACAAACAAAATCATGGTTGTCACACAAGAACCAACCATCATGCAATCCAATAAAGATATACTTTGCAACAATAATCAAAATATCGTTATGCAAAGTTCAAAGATCAAAATAGAAGGCAACAAAAAAAAAAAAAATGGTTGTAACACAAGAACCAACCATGTTGCAATTCAAGTAAAACACTTTGCAGAAATATGAAGTTATCAAATGATATCATGCAAAGTTAAGTCAAAGCTCAAGGATCAAAAGAGTTAATGTAATATATATTGCATGAGGACATGCAATAGCTTCAGTTGGGGGGTATGTTGAGTCTTGAAAATGTCATTCATTTCCATTACACTTTCACTATTATGTCCATTATATCACCTCCATTTCACTACTATGTCACCACATTCATCCCACTTTCATTATCATTGGGCCACCTTTATGTTTTTCCAATCTTTATTATTTCTAAGCCTTTTAAGTGAATTTGTGGTTAAACATTAGAAAATAATGTGCATATGCTTATACCTAACAAATGGGTTGAGGTTGTTGACATGTGTAGGTTGAAAGGAGACTTCTAGAAGACCCTTATGTGGCACTCTAAGGCCAAATTCGAATTTGGTTGGAAAGAATCATGGGATCATGAGGATATGTGTCACATCTCCTAATTGTATTGTAACTCTAAAAAGACATGTGTCTTATCAGTTCCTATTTTGATTAGGACTCTAGAGGTAGAGGGAGAGATTCATGGACTATCATTAATGAGATGGCTCTCATCTTTTTGTATAAATAGGAGATCTCTCTCCTTCATTTGTTAGACTTTAGTCCCTAGTTCTTAAGTTTGTAGTTCTTCCTTGATGGCTTTTGAAAGCTTTGGAGAACTTTGTTGTACTTTGTACTTTTGAAGAATTTGAATAAAGCTTTGATGTTCTCAACATGGAAGGAGATGTGAAGTAGATGTCATGGAGCATATTAGAATGTAAGGTAGATTAGATTTCATTTTGTAAATATTGCTTTGTAGAATGTAAGGTAGAGTAGATTTCATTTTGTAAATATTGCTTTGATTGCATTATGTTATTTAATTGCTTTCAAGTTTGATAGATTGGATTTTTCATTCATGCAATTTTAATTCATGCAAGTGGCAGAGGGCCCCTGCACACTAAAGCCTTGTATAGTTGTCATTTAATTCTGCATTTAATTTTGTTATGCTTCTGTATATTAGTTGTACATAAATTGCATTCTATTTTGATTGTAGATTAGTGATGCACATAACCTTTTAATGACTAATGACATGATAGAATCATCTTTTCCTTTTGCTGAAGCAGCAAGGATACTGGGTCTCATAGTCACTAGCTCATTGTTTGGTTGTTGCATTCTATTTTGATTGTAGATTAGTGATGCACATAGCCTTTTAATGACTAATGACATGATAGAATCATCTTGTCCTTCTGCTGAAGCAGCAAGGATACTGGGTCTCATAGTCACTAGCTCATTGTTTGGTTATTGCATTTTATTTTGATTGAATTAGCTGTATATTTACACTTTTGTTTAAATACTAATTCCACCAATAACATGTTTTAAGTTCTTTTGAAGTGCTAAGTTTTGGAAGTTACCATTAGGGACATAGGCCTTGTCTTGAAATCTTTATCCATACTTGTCCTTTAAAAGTATTCTTAAGACCTTAGAATAGGATTTCCATTTGCATTAAACACTTTAGAAAACCAACAAGAACAAAACCCCAAAAACAACATAAACTATAAAACAACGAAGTAAGAGAAAGGTTAACTAAGCACATATGGTGCACCACACTTCATCAGTTTACGATACCCGGATTGATAATTTATGTAGAGCAATTTAAGACATTAAATTGACTAGACACTAATCTCTGTCATCCATCTCTTGACTTAGCCTCTGCGATATAATCTCAGTCATCCATCTTCGGTTAACCTTGTTCGTTCATCTATTCAATCAACCACCGCGATATAATCTCCACCATTCATCTTGTTAGTTAACCCTGTTCGCCCATATATCTACGTAACCTACTGCGAGCCAATCTTCGTTGTTCATTTTCCTTTCACTCGGCTGATCGAACGGTTCTTATGCACTGTTGCTCCCTCACGTCCTCATTTCACTGATTTCGACCTCCAATTGCTTTTTCCGCTTGAAACCCGATTTAGCCTAAGTTTCTTTGTTACACCTTAGTCTAGTTTTGATGCTCTTTACTTCTGTAACTTAAATAATTAGTATTAGGTTAGTGTTTATTTAGCAATTCTGCTTAGCATAGCTATTTAATTTTGTTAGTTAGGTTATGGTGTAAGTTTAGCATTTCATGTTGTTTTATTCATTACTGCAATAGAGTAGCTCTCTCTTAGAATAAGTTTGCTCCCCTTCCATTAAAGAATTAAGCTTCTTTTGATTGTATAGAAGTTTGGCCTGAAACCCTTGGGGGTCTCTTTCCAGACAAACAGTGATAACAGGCAGGACCTTCACTTCTACTTGTGCATATAACATTGTCACCTCCAAGTTTGTATGAACCCCGGGTTGATAAGTAAAGCTGGTAGCCTTGGGAGTTGCGGCATTATTGTTGCAATACCTAGGCTCATCACTTTTTGGCGTCGTTGCAGGGGAGGTGTCTAAGTAGAAGTAATTACTGCTTTCTTCTCTTTCTAGTCTTCAACTTTATTTTCTTATACTTTTTATCCTTAGTTCTCTTCCATTAGTTTATTTCTGCAAAAGTAACCTAGTTCCTTTCTTTCTTTCAGTTGTCATTATCTACTTTCCTTTCTATTCTACAAGTACTTTCTAGCTTTAGAAAAATCTTACAAAAACCCACCCAAAAACATTTCCTTTCATGCCTCGTAGGATTAGGGACAATTCAGGGAAATTCTTGTCAAATACCCCCACTACATCCAACAGGAAACCTTCTCTCTTCTTCAGTGACAGTGAATTGGAAGACCCTTTAGGTGAGCAACCTTATCTATTTGAGGAACCTATAGAATAAGAAGAAGAAGAAGAGGAAGAAACCATTCCTACTGAACCAATGGCTAGAAACCAAAATGACAGGGGAGATAGAGAGAGAATTGAGAATGCCCTCCCCATCAAGGAAACCAATAGGGACACTAAGATGAAGTATATAAGCCCCTGTGCTCTACCTCATTTCCATGGCCTGACCACAGAGGACCCTGACACTTTCTTATTTGAGTTTGCTATTATATGTCGAACCTATGACTATACAGATGATGAGAAAAAGTTAAAACTATTCCCATCTACCCTCAAGGATGTAGCATTACGCTAGTTCATGGGTTTACCTGGAGATAGCATCACAACTTGGGCTCAGATGCAATAAAATTTTAACAACAAATATAGGGACTACTGTAGGTCAAAGGATACTAAAGAAGAGATTTTTAGGATGACCATAGGCCAGGATGAATCCCTAGAAGGCTATGAAGAAAGATTCCAGCTTAGTTACAGAAGGGCCAGGTGCACACTTGACCCTGAGTCACTAAAATTGGTCCTACTTAGAGGAGTAAGGGAAGATCTTTTGGATACCTTACATAAGATAGCGGGAGGAGATGTCTATCAATTATCCTATGAGGATATCAATATTGTCTTTAGAAACCATTCTAGGTCAACCAGGAAGAAAGGTAGGGGTAGTCAACCTATGGTCAGTACATCATCCTCTAACTTATCCATCAAGGGTGAAATTGGAAATATGCTGGAAGACTTCAAAAGTGATATGTTGAAAACCCTTGCCTTGTAATTAGATACCATGAACATCAAAACGAAGGAAGAGGAAGGAGAGAGAGCCTTGGTCATCTTTTGTCCTAGATGCACCAGGAGGCATCCTAGGAATGAATGTCCATTGAATTGTATTAAGATTTGCTCGGTCTGTGAAGAAAACCACTCCACAGACAAGTGCCCTTCTTTACTTGGACTCAAAGTTGTATATTAAGGAGCTAAAGGGGTCACTGCGCAGCTTTGCTACATCAACCAAAGGAGACCTCCTGAGCCTAGACCATACCAGCAGGGTATGCAAGGGCCATCCCATGCATACTACAACCCTAACCGAGCCACAACTATACCTTCTTGGGGACCCCCTATTCATCCTTCCTGGTCTACACCCCCTACTTGCTCATATGCATCTCAATATCAATCCCAGCCAGCCAACCAATCATTTCAACCTTATGTTTAGCCACAATATCAGTGGAATACCCTACCCCAGGGGTGGCGGCCCCAATTCAACAATGTTCTAGCCCTATTGCCTCCACCACCTAACCAACCACAACTCCTGCACTCTGCTCCACCTAAGCAACCCCAGATGCCTACCCAGCCAAATCCGAACCCAAACAATAGGCAGGCTCAACAAGCATACAGTGGAGAGACATCATACCCAACTTATGTTGTAGAAATCCAGGAGATCAACCTAAGATCTGGGAGAATTATCCCAGACAACCAACCTCCCTCTCCACATAGGGAGGTTGAGGAAGAAAGAGAGGAAAGCAACCTTAAAGTAAATCCACCCTTTCTTGAAAGACTAGCCCAACCACTCCAGCCTACCCCAGAAGAAATTGAACTTCTGGGAGAATTGAAAAATCTATGTGTAAAGATCCCCCTTCTCCAGGCAATCAAAGATGTCCCTATTTACAATAAGTTGATTAAGGAGAAGTGCTTCAAGCATCCAGGAAGAAGAAAAAGGGATTCCCCTACCATTAATGTCATTGGGCAGTTGTCTGACTTAATGTTGGGGCAGGTAATATGTCCAAAATATTTTGAACCTAGAAGCCCTGTAGTAGATGTGCACATCCATGGCACCATTGTCCCACACACTCTGATTCATCTTGGGGCTACCATTAATGTGATGACTAAGGACACCATGCTCAAGCTCAACCTCCAAGGGTCATTAACGAAGACCACAACGGTTCTGCAACTTGCAGACTGTTCCACAGTCACCCCTGAAGAAATTGTGGAGGATGTGATGGTCTCCATTGAATCCTAGGAGTACCCTACAGATTTCCTAGTTCTCTAGCCTAAGGCTAAGCTCACTGGTTACCCTCTCATCCTGGGGAGGCCATGGTTGGCCACAGCTGATGCTTACATTAGCTGCAAAGCTGAGAATATGACCATCAAGAATGGGAATATGTCCAAACAATTAGTAGTATACCCTCCGGCTCAACCTACCCAAGAGCATGATTTACCTTTATGGTTAGAGGAGGAGGAAGAAGATAAATTTTATTCTGTCCAAATTTATGCCTTTGAAACAACCATAGGAGGAGGACAGAAAGATGAGGATGACTTAATTGAACACCTGCTCCAAATTCCAACTCCTAGTTCACTGCCATTAGAAGATGAAGTAAAGGAAGCCGAGAACAATCATCCAATTGACTTATGCTTGGCCAATTCCAGCCACTCCATGTCAAAACCATAGAATTTGGCCCAGAGAAGACTTTGAACATTAATCCATCTCTTTCTGCTTTAGAAGAGGAAAAGCTATGCCACATGTTGAGAGAGAACCTAGAAGCCTTTGCTTGGAGTTATAAAGAAATGAAGGGAGTACACCCCTTAGTGTGTACTCACCACATATACATCAAAGAAGGTTGTAGGCTAGTAAGGAAACCACAAAGGAGGATGAATCTAGCTCTTAAAGACATAGTCAAAGAAGAACTGCAAAAACCGCTAGATGCAGGATTCATTTACCCTATCTCAGACAGCGAGTGGGTCTCTCCTTTAGTGTTAGTTCCCAAGAAAAATGGTAAGTGGAGGATTTGTGTTGATTATAGGGAGTTGAACAAAGCCACAGAGAAGGATCATTTTCCCCTACCCTTCATTGACCAAGTGCTAGATGACCTGGCAGGGAAGAAATTATTTTCTTTCCTAGATGGATTCAATGGGTATAACCAAATCCAAATCTGCCCAGAAGACCATGATAAGACCACATTCACTAGTCCTTGGGGTACTTTTGCCTATAGGGTCCTCCCTTTTGGCCTATGCAATGCTCCTGCCACTTTCCAGAGAGCAGTCTTAAGTATTTTTGCTGAATTAGTACATGATGTTGTGGAAATCTATATGGATGATATTACACCTTATGGTTGTGATTTCCAAGAAGCCCTGAATAACCTAGGAAAAGTATTACACAAATGCATTGAAATGAATCTGTGTCTCTGTCCAAAGAAGTGTGAATTCTTAATGACTGAAGGGATTGTGCTAGGTCATTCAATATCTTAGCAAGGATTGTAGGTGGACCCAAACAAAATAGCAATCATCCAAAGGGTCCCACCTCCACAAAGCATAGAGATGTCAGAAGTTTCTTAGAATTGGCTGGATATTACCAAAGATTCATAAAGGACTTCAACGAGTTGGCCTCTCCTTTATTTGGATTGTTGGCCAAAGGTTCCCGAGTTTATATGGTCAAAGAGTTGTCAAGAGGCCTTAGACATTCTAAAGGGTAGGTTAACCACTACACCAATACTTAGAGGCCCAAACTGGGCCCTCCCTTTTCATATTCATGTTGATGCCTCACACAAAGCCATAGGAACAACCTTAGGTCAGGAAGAGGAGAAATTACCCTATGCCATCTATTTTATCATTAAGAAACTATCAAAGGCTGGGCTAAACTATACTGTGACCGAAAAGGAACTCTTGGCTGTTGTGCATTCATTGAACAAATTAAGGCATTACATTACAGGCTATCAAACATTTGTGCATACTGATCATGCTGCCATCAAATATTTAATGAACAAACCAGATGTGAATGCTAGAATCATAAGATGGTTGATTCTATTACAATAGTTTGATCTAACTATTGTTGATAAGCTTGGCAAGGAAAATGTTGTTGTTGACTTTCTATCTAGAATGAATCTACCTGCAGGTGAAGAAGGAATGGTGGATGACTAGTTACCAGATGAGCATTTGTTTGCTATTTCAGTTCTCTCCCCATGGTTTGCTGATATAGCAAACTATCTGGTATCAACACAGTTCCCACCAAACTTTCCCTCCAAAGAAAAGAGCAAGATAGTTAGAAAGAGCACCCCCTTCACCTAGATTGGGGGCAATCTGTTCAAACTTGGCCCAGATCAAATCTTAAGAAGGTGTGTAAGGGAAGAGGAAGTCTTTGACATCCTTTTGACCTATCATGATGGGCCTTGTGGAGGTCACTTTGTAGCAAAAAGGACAACATTCAAAGTGTTGCAAGCAGGCTATTATTGGCCTACTCTTCATCAAGATGTGAAAAAGTATATTAGTCAGTGTGATCAGTGCCAAAGGATGGGAAAGCCTACTCCAAGAGATGAAATTCCCCTACAACCTCAAGTGACTTTCGAGCCATTTGACAAGTGGGGCATGGACTTCATTGGGCCTATCAATCCTCCTTCAAAGAAAAAAAACACATCATTGTGTGCACTGATTATTTGGCTAAGTGGGTTGAAACCAAGGCAATTAAGGTAGCAACAGAAGAGGAGGTGGCTGAGTTCCTAAGGGAGAATATATTCTACAAATTTGGGTACCCTAGAGAGCTAGTCACAGACCAAGGCAAGTAGTTTACCTCCAGCATGATTGAAGAACTGCTCAGCCATCACAAAATCAAGCATAGAACCTCCACTCCTTATCATCCACAAGCTAATGGGCAAGTCGAGGTGACCAATAGGGCACTGGAGAAAATCTTAACCAAGGTAGTGAGCAACAACATGAAGGATTGGGCAGAGAGACTAGTTGAGGCCACCTGGGCCTATAATACAACATGGAAGACCACCACTGGACTTACACCCTATGAGCTAGTCTATGGTAAAAAGGTTGTGTTGTCCATTGAATTTGAATATAACACATTGAGGATGGCAGCCCAACTAGATTTAGATCTCATTCATGCATAGAAAGCTTGATCCACTCTCATGCTTCCCTCCAACGTACCATGAGTGACCAATGTTGTTATAACATCTGCTCCTAGTTAGGGCATCCAACACCTAGGAAACCCTTCCACATGGTTTCTAACAAACTTCTCCAAATTTTGCCACACTAGGACTAATCCTACTAGCATTTAATCAACATGAAACCATCACATACCTCTCCAATCGTGGGTTGTCAACACTGTTGTAGGTCTTTCCCACTGGTTAGGGTTGCAACTATACTGCAACAACAACATTTCCTCACGTCCATACCTCCCTTTTCTGATGTGGTTTTCCCTTCCTATCTTCTGTCCATAATATTCTCAAAGTCTAGGCTAAATCTAGCCCCAAACAACACTTCTCGACCCTTTGTTCAAATAAGGCAAGGCCTGCGACCTTTCTATAGCTATAGACAACATTACATCCTGCCTCCTTCACGGAAAAGAGGGATGTGGCATACCTGTTTGTGCCTCCAATGATTGCGGCATAAGAAAAGGAGAAGACCCACACTTAAAATTATGCCCAAAATTCCTCTAAAGCATGCCGCTTACTTATGTTGCTCCATAGACTTGTGAAACCCACTCAAACAATACCAAAACAATATTCCTCCACTTCAACCTTCTTCCTTCTTGAGTTGTGGCTTCCTTATGAAATATGCACTTTTTGGATGCTCTAAATGAGCCTCACATACCTTATATTTATACACATAATAAGAGTCAACGAATAGACATGTCTTTTGGAAAAATCACTTCAAGTCTACATGACTTGAGTGCCCAAAAACCCATTGTCAACTTCAAAAATTCATAACTCCATTTCTACAACTCGGAATTGGATGATTTTCGTTGCGTCGGATTCGTCTCGACGTAGTTGTCATCCTCATCCATCACATGTCAAAATGTGTCCATGGTTTTGGCTCAAATCACAATTGACATAGAACCCCAAGCTTGGGTTTCAAGCCCACAAGGCCGCTTGTGGAGCTCCTTCCTCCAAACCTTCGATCCTTAAGGCTTGGAGTACCTCCCAAGCTACAAAAACCAACACTCCCTCTTAGCGAGGGAGGTACTTCCAAGATAGGAAGTAACCATCATTGACTCTAGCCACACTAGCCCATCTGGCATCCATCACTATAGCATACCCTGTAGAATGAACCTGACAATATTTGTAGTGTCTCTACCTCATCACATCTGAACTTGAAGATCCCAAACCTCCACAAGGTTTCTCCCTCTGAGGCTAGATTTCCTCTTAGCCTACATGATCTCCACTGGTTCAGTCTTTCTAGCACTCATCCTCCTAGATCAAATACTAATCGTGCAAATCCCTCCAATCTCGAATAGGCAACATCACGATCCGATGAATACTCCAGTCTGCCAATTTGTAGTCCATCACATGAAGCCATCTCGATCAACCTGATATTTTCCATGCTAAAGAAACCCTTGAGTTGTCCCAACCTTCCATGACAAATCAACGAAATTCCATGAGAAACAATCTGCCCTACAACAAACTGTTGGTCACCAGGCTCACCACCAATCCACCAGAACTCCCAGTCAATCTCGTCGCCAAGCCAATCAAGACCACATCTCCATGTCTTTAGCTGAACCCTCTGCTCCATGATGTAGATACCCACAACTCCCTTTGAGTTGCTTTGTTATGCACACTCTGATTCACTGTCCCTCAACATAGCTCAAATACCCTCTGATACCATGTTTATTTTCCATGATCTTGGGTCTAGGATAGAATCTTAGAATCTTTGACGCTACCAAACCAAGAATCACAATGATACTACTTTACACAAAGGAATATAAACAACAGTAAATATACTAATGCACAAAATATGGAATTTTTTTTACAATTTTCAACCCAACTTCGTTATATTAAACAACATATAATACAACAGTCTAGGGCTCTTGTACCAAGGATAATGGCCATCATACATCAATTGATACAAGAATACAAAACTAGGGCTTGATGTTAGTCCATTGACAACTAATATACACTCAACAGGATAAACTAACCATTTGGTTGTCGCATGCTCTCTCAACGCCTCTCGGTCGTACCCTGTACCTTCCCGGTCCTGCGGCTCCCGATCTACAACTCCTGCCTCTATTAATGCTCCAAGCTCATTTGGCCACTGAACCTCAGCTATCAATCTTCTCTCTAGTTATGTCCTAGTCCATCAAAGGCACAACACTTCAAGACTCTTATTGAGTTGCTCACAACTCTGTTTTTGAAAAACTCTCAATTTGCCCACTGTTGCTTCTCAACTACTCAGGGACTTCAAACCACTATGGTCTTCCTGTGCTGCTCCAATGAAGACCAACATAGGGCACGAAGGGTTGCCACCTATCGTTGCAAGATGTCCATCTCCCAAAATGAACATAGGCTAGGAGGATTGCCCATCATCTCCTGTAGAATTCCTTCTCCACATACAATTTTAGGGCTCCACAAACTACTCCTCGTTGATCATACCCTTGAGCTCAACAATTGCTACTTTAGCAACCACCTAGGTCCATGAAGATGGTGCACACTAGGCTCCAACTTGGGCACTATCACGATGTCCTCCAGCAGACCATAAGTGCCCAATCCACATCCACACTTGATCCACTCTCATGTTGCCCTTCAACAGACCACGAGTGACCAATGTTGTTGTAGCATTTGCTCCTAGTTAGGGCATCCAACACCTAGGAAACCCTTCCACATGGCTGCTAACAGACTTCTCCAAATATGTCCACACTAGGACCGACCCAACTAGCATCTAATCTACATGAAACCATCACATACCTCTCCAATCATGGGTTATCAACACTATTGTAGGTCTGTCCCACTGGATAGGGTTGAAAATATATTGCAACATCAACCTTTCCTCACATCTAAACCTCCCTTTTCTACTGCGGTCTTCTCTTCCTATCTTCTGTCTACAATCTTCTCGAAGTTTGGGCTTAATCCAGCCACAAACAACCCTTCTCAGCCCTCTGTTCAAATAAGGTAAGGCCCGCGGCCTTCCTATAGCTACAGGCAGCCTTATGGCCTACCTACTTCAAGGAAAAGTGGCTGACGACATACCTGTTTGTGCCTACAATGATTGAGGCCTAAGAAAAGAAGAAGACCCACACTTAAAATTATGCCCAGAATTCCTCTAAATCATGCCGCTTACTTTTGCTGCTCCACAGACTTGTGAAACCCACTCAAACAAGACCAAAACAATCCTCCTCCACTTCAGCCTTCTTCCTTATTAAGTTGTGGTTGCCTTAGGATGGTATTCCTTATGAAAGATGCACTTTTTGGATGCTCTAAATGAGCCTCACATACCTTCTATTTATACACATAAAAAGTGTCAACAAATAGACATTTCTTTTGGACAAATCACTTCAAGCCTACATGACTTGAATGCATAAAAACCCATTGTCAACTTCAAAAATTCACAACTCCATTTCTACAACTCATAATAAGATGATTTTCATTGTGTAGGATTCGTCTCAACGAGAGCTATCATCCTCATTCCTCACATGTTGAAATGTGTCCATGGTTTTGGCCCAAATCATGATGGGTGCAAAACCCCAAGCTTGGGTTTCAAGCCCACAAGGCCACTTGTGGAGCTCCTTCCTCCAAACCCTCGATCCTCAAGGCTTGGAGTACCTCACTAGCTACAAAAATCAACACATTTGGTATGTCATGACCTTCAACAAGAAGGCATTACTTCAAGAATGTGAGGAACTATGATGCCACATAATGACTTCTCGTATTGGGCTTTGTCTCTTCCACGTCTCTTCCTACATGCATTTAGGTTATCTTCCAATATTGCATGATGTCTTGTATGTCTCTCGCTTGACAAAGAATCTTCTTTCAGTTCTTGCATGATTGTGCCATAATGTGTGGTTGGGTTTGATGATCAACAAAACATCATTAGAAATCACAACCATGAACATGGTTAAGGATTGGACAGAGTGTAAGTTTTAAAACTTATACAACAATGCAATGCATACATAAATTCTCAATATATAGAAAAGTAAAAAAATATCAATCACACATTACAAAGAGATTCACCTTTGAAACACAACCCGTGAAAACCAACAAACTATTTAAAGCCACACTTCTAATGTTTATTATCAATCAACTTCATTGTTACAATACAATATATATGATCTCACAACATCCAAAACCCTTAATCCATTAAACCAAATTAGATTACAACCTTAATTCCTTAACTACGATTAGGAAGTCATGGGTTGAACCACATGCGTCACAAAACTACCAAAAGAAAAAATACTATGCTGAAAACCGCCAAAATGGAAGCAAAAAAGCACCCACATATATATTTTTTGTTGTTGTTGTTGTTGTTGTTATGGGGCTTCACTCCCCCACTGCACTCAATACTAATATATAACATGTGGGGATACTTGTGCAGAGAATATAAAAACATACCCAACACAAAGGAGTTTGAGAAGGTGGGCTTTATAAATTACTACTAGGTCTAGTGAAATATGATGGCTCAATGTTTGATAGTGATAACCTATGTGCATTATAGGTAAATGTTTTGGTCATTTACACTATAAAAAAGTTCCATTCTTGAAAGATATGGTGCAAGGATTTCAAGACTTCTAAAATTGAAAAAACAAATGAATAAGGAATTTAAAAGAGATTAAATCTAATTGCACTCGAACAAGAAAATAATTATTAAACTTTATTAAAAGAAATCTTTTAAGATATAAAAATTTCAAAATGTTAAAACAATTAATCATATACTTACATTCTCAATTTAGCTCATATCTATATATTTATGCCAATAGGCATACATTGATGAGGTTTTTCCTCATGACACTATTGAAGATTCATTGTCCTCAATAAGTGTCCCCTTTATCTTTATCCACGTGGAAATAATGATTACATTGTCTTCTCTTACTTTATCTTGAAACGACTTCATTAAATAGAATTGAATGGTAATTTAATTTCCTGTAGCTACTTCATTCAATATGATTGAATCATAATCCAATTTACAACTGGCACATACTTTCACTGTGTGATCTGATCTTTCCATAATCATATCACAATCTGATCTGAAAGTGTAATTGATCATTTAAGCCTCCGTTGAGTTGGTGGAGATATCCTCTATTTATCCTCTCAATCTCGTTCCACAATTTTGAAACTAAAATTATTGTTTGCAAACATTACTGGTTCTAGGTTGTTGCTGGTGTTGCTGCCTATTGAGTTGATACCTTAGGTACATGTGCTTCCTCACTAGCCTGTACACATTTATTGGCGCACACATTTTCCTACTCAGTCATCTAAATTTACACTGAAAGTAATTATCAGTGAATTATTTAAATATTGGATTTGCTATTCAATTTTTTGAACACAGATAATCGGAGGAGAAGATCCACCTTCAAGCTAGTAGTTTGAGATGTCATACTTTCCATTCAGGCTTTAGGCATACACTGTTTTAGGTTGGACTAGTGCCACTTATATTTCCTTTTTGCCTACTTTATTCAAACATTCACATGTCGCCTTATAATGCCTGAACCCATCACAACTTTGTCTTTGTTGTACAGTGCTTTGAGATGGCCAGGATTGATCCGAAGGGCATCGTTGGAATCCTTCAATTCCCATTTGAATTCTTTTATTTGTAGCCACGCCTCTGTCAAATTCAAATCGAGATACAGAGACACAATGCAACAAAACTCTAATATACAAATCACATCCAAAACATTCCTTGATGCACAATAAAATAAGACATACATACATATTTATGCTTAATTTCAATCGGTATAATATGTAAAAGGTATTCAAAGACACATAAATCGAAAATGCAAAATTTTAGTTTGTTGGAAACTAAAGGTACATATATTTATAGATTGAAAGAAAGAAATTAACAATGGATAAGGAAATCCATAGATTCTGGACGATGATCGAAGCCAAATAAGATTCACAGATTCAATGATAGATTGCCTCTTTTCAAATGGCTGTATTGTTTTTGGTTCCCCCTGACATATAAATATAATTAGCTATGCAAAAAATGACTATCATCTTCGCTTGTCTAGGTCGAGATTCAAGCTTGCAACCTTATTCCTAAAAATGAGAAGGAGCATGAGCACTTGAATTTTTGTAGCACTTTGCGAGTGGTTGCATGGCTTGAACCTGCATCTTAAGAGGCATAATGTATTTTGTGGTCTCTTCTGAGAAAACTGGCATGTCCAGACGCTGGCTTCCTGGGATGAACAACCCGAGGCTTTACATACGTCAAGCCCGAAGCCTCCTTCCTCGTTATGTGATTGTAAATCGTATAATCCATACAAACATACATTCGTAATGATATAACATACTTTTGGTTTACTAGACAAAAAGGGAAGTGAGTTAGTTGGTACGAAGAGTCAGTAACAAAATAACATGCAATTGAAAGTTCCTCATGCAGTCCAAGTTAAAATCGCACTTGCATATCTCTACGTTGAATTAAGTTCCGGTATATATATATATAAAGGGTGGTTCACGAACGCTAAGTGGCCACTACATCCACAAGGAAATCCAGGTAGATCAACCTGAAGGGATCTACCTGCCGACCAAAGTAGCAAAGCCTAACCCCAAGGGCGTCGAGGAAATTTGACCCCGCGACCTCCCGATTGGCAAGGTACTTAGCAATAGGAGCTATTCCTAAAGGCTTATGTATATATATCAACTTCGTGAAAAAGTGTAATCTTTAATGAGGTATGAGTTTCCACCAATCAATACTCCAACAATGTTATTGTATCAATATTATGTACAACACAATGGGCTATAATTAGTAAATACCATTGAAATCAGTGCATTAAAAGAAAATCATATTGAGTGATTTAAATTCCCATAACATAATATAACACATATACATATATATATATATATAGAGATATATGTAAACGAAAATAAATTCACAAACAAGCATACAAAATTCAATATATATATATGCATGTGTTTCCTCCTAAGATGTCATAGGTTCAAAACCAAAGGGGGTAGAGTATGTATGCTTTGGTAGATTTAGCAGTCAAATCATTGTGTGGAGGTGGATCCCTTATCCCACAAACAAGGGAGTCTCATACACCAATTTGATGTCTTTCGTGACCTTAAAATTGGATAATAATAACAATAATATAAACAAATATAAATTCATATATATATATAAATAGACATAAGTTCATAAACAAACCTATATAATTCAATAGATATATTTATATACAAAAGTGTATGCAAATAAACACAGATTCATATATATAATGCACCGATATTAACGAACATAATTTCATAAGCAAACCTATATAATTCAATAGGTATATTTATATACAAAAGTGTACATGCAAACAAACACAAGTATATATACACTAAAACGCACATATAAATGTATGTAATTTAGTATTCAAACATACATAACTCAACATATATGTATTTGAAAATGGATAGAAACTGTTTAAGCTTTCGTTAGGGTGAAGCTATAGATATGGGTACGTAACTATGTTGATACTTGCTAATCGAGTCTAATACGTAATTTGGATTGATTAATGAACATGGATCAAAGAAGTTCCCTTTTTATTTTAAGGATTCAATCCCTTTAGTCTATCTTGCAAATTGACTTGTGAATGTTCAGAGAAAGATCCTAAGATCCTAAAACAAGAGCTCTATAACCACCCTATATTACACAATGTTAACTCAAGGGTGCTTTTGTCTCACTAATACTTATTCATGATTATGGTATCTATTCATTATTAAGGAAAGCACCCACCCATAAATTCAATCAATGTACACATCTAAAATATATAACCATTCTATATATAATCACGACGTAGTTTTATTCAATTCTTCGTGAATTTCCCGATGGACATTTCTATTTTGATGTTTTATGATTTAAACAAATACCTTCTAAGTTTGGTCCCATGGGGACCAAATAATTAACAATACCATCGGCCCATGACTGCGTAGTGGACTCATGGATGGACTGTGCTTAGTGGACTCTGGTTTGCCATTCCCAATAGGTTATGTATTAGCTCTCCAAATGGTACCTAAGTTTCAAAGGGCACTCCTGCCAGCGTAAGTAAACTCTCGGCGAGAACAACCAAGAAGGATCTAGACAAGATAAGGGGCATTTAATAAGGTTTTTTTGTTCATGTACCCAACATCAAAACCATTAATGGCTTGAGAGACCCCCTCCCTCTAGTTTTGAAACTTAGATTTGGGTCCCTCAATTAACCTATGTTGTTGATTTCGTGCAAGTGGTATTGGCACAGATCCAAATGAGAGATCCCCCCCCTCGTTAAACTTCTATGGGGCAGGGGGTCCCTCATGTCGTCAGATCTCGCTAGTCCTGAGCACATATCATTTGAGTTGTTGATTGTTGGTCTAAGATAACCATCCTCAAAATCATGTTGAGGCTCTAAATGTCACCAAGAACGATGACTCCACGTCGCAATATTCTCCCCAAAAACCATAAAAACCCATACAAACCACAATTGATGAGTCGACCCAACATTGGCTCTAGTATTTCAAGAGCATAAGTTGCACCCCACAACAGCTAAAAACCATTGGCTTGAAGTGATTTAGCCAGAAAAGTCAATCCCTAAAACAAATCTATATATATGTAGTAGATACCTGCCAATGCCTTTATGAAATATTCATCCACAAAATATTCATTTATGAAAGCTATATATATATATATATATATATATATATATATATATATATCTATATCTATATATATATATATAGATTTCATATTCGATTCCATACATAACATAATTGTAGTAACATTGAGATATATATTACTTGCACAAAAATAACTTTTTCAAATTCCGTTATAGCATGGGATGAGTCTAATAACACAACCCCCCCACACACATATGTAAGTGGTGCATGATCCATATACATGCCAACCATTCACGCATGAGTTGAATATTATGCATTCATGTTAACTAAACAAGAACACATGAACACACCTTGGTTAATATATTTAACACTACACTCATCATCTAAATTTATTAAAAACACAAATATGAGTAAAATAACGGAATTATAGTGATAGTTTTCCTTAATATTTTTTTCTATGTTAAAGGCCTATGCAAATCGCATAAGTCATATGGACATATATTTCTAATTTTTTTTGTCTATGTTAAAGGCCCATGCAAATCATATAAGTCATATGAACATATATTCTTAATGATATAGCATATTTTTCGGACAAAAAAGGAAGCAAGTCACTGACAAAATTACCATATCAACATTATGTACAACACAATGAGTATAATTAGTAAATACTATTGAAATCAATGCATCAAAAGAAAAACATACTATGTAACTTAAATTTCTATAACATAATATAACTTATATATATTTATATGTAAACTAAAATAAATTCACACACACACACTCTCACACACACACATATTCACACATATATATACTAATGCACATATATAAAAAAACATAAGTTCATAAGTAAACTTATATAATTCAATAGGTATATTTATATACAACAACCTACATGCAAACAAACATAGGAACATGTTTGGATGTCTTTGCAAAAACCAGTAGGCACATGTACACTCCGAGATCTAACATTGTGAAGTGCAACATTTAAAATTGCATTAGTGTGCTCAATAAGGGATAGGTGATCATGAGAATATTTCATGAGCTTTTTCAAGTGATGGATTGATTTCTTGATGCTTGTACTTTTCTTTTGGAAATGACATAAGCCATTGACATTCTGGGTTTTAATCATGGATGCATCAACAAGGTTTGTTTACGACTGACCTCGCTTGGTATTTGTGTCTTTGTCTTGATCACCCTTCTTGTTGTTCTTACAAGCATGATGATTTGCACTTGAATTAATAGTTTTATTAGTTTGAGAAATCACCTATGCTTCCTTAGTTGTTGGTCTTGACATCTCTAGTTTTTTCAGCCATAATTTTTCTTGGCTAAGTAATTTTGTGTTACAACAAAGCCAATGGTTTTGAGTCGTTGCTGAGTGCAACTCGTGCTTCTAAAACACTAGGGCTAGCATTGAGTCGACTAATAAATGGTGGTTTGTATGGGTTTTTATGACTTTTGGGGAGAATACTCGAGTGTGGAGTCAATGTCCACGAGAGCGGATTCGTCAGCAACATGACGCTGGAATTTGGACAGGGAGTCCAAAACCAAGAGTGCGAACCCCCCAGTGACATTAGCGGGGGGGGGGGGGGTTCACAATTCAACGAGAAGCATCAGATCAAAGGGGCTACATATAGCCGTTTGATGGGATGAGTGGAACCATGGTTGGAATCAAGATAGTGGACCCTTGTGAGCCAAGGAGAAGGGGTCCACATTCAAATTGGAACCATCTATTGTATGGACTTTCTACTACTATTACAAATGAACTTTCTACTACTATCAATCATGTGGTAGGTGTGGCGGATCATAATATATTATATTGTATTAAATACAAACTGTTATAATATGTGCTATACATAATGCAAAGGCTAAGAGTTGTAAGCTCACACAAAATAGAGATATATATAAAACTGAACTATGTATATATTTTAAAAATGATATATATTGCTTTAATATAGAGTTGACCCATGTTAAAACAAACATAATAAATGAAAATTTTAATTATTAATTATATATATATATATATATATAATGGAAAGGAGATATAATAAAAAAATGAAAAACAAACCTTACCTTCCCTAGAAACCTTAAACATGAAACTTGAAGTGAAATTAGGCTAGAACAACTCAAAAGGATTAAAAAGGCGTGAGCTAAAACCAAATTGTGACATAAATTAACCCGCCCATTAAATCATCCATTGTCAACCCTTCTAAAGATGGTTTCATTAATTTATGAAATTAATTACAAAATTGTGATGGACATTAAATCGTCCATTAAATTATCCATGGTCAACCCTTCCAAATTAATTAATTTATGCAATTAAAAACACATTGAAAACCAATCCAATTTAACACAATTAGTAAAATTAATATAAAGAAAGAAAATTGCGCCACTGCAAGCAGGACATGTGTGGCGGATGACGAACTTTATCCCCCGCGGGGAAGGACTGACCGCCTTATCATTAAACGTTGAAGTCTTCCTGCTTCCTCAATGGCCGTCTACAAAATCCCTGGTCTCAAATTCAAGCAGAGACAGAACGGGAGAGTCGCATGGCATCGATTCCCAAGACTGCACATAACACCGGCACCAACATTTGTCACAATTTTAACAGAAACTACTTTCATACAAATTTAAATAGAGTGGCCCTACAACAGATCAGTAGGCGAAGCCGAAGATGCCAACCGCGGCCTGTAAAATGCACGATGATGAGTATAATTCCGGCCGAGATGGCCTCACAAGTCCAAGGACAGATGTTAGCATTGGCGGGCGATGACCAGTCGGTGTTGCCAGTGATGAGAGTAATTTTTGATTTTGTGGCCGATTTGCCTGACAATGAACGGTGGGCTTTTCTGTCGACTGCTATTGGGGCTTGGATTTACCTGACCGCTCGGCCCGGTGTGCTCATAGGCGCCATAGACGCCTATATCTTCGCCCCCGTGCAGTTAATAGTGGACTCTATTCTTAAGCGCAGGAGTTTGAAGAGGACGGATTTCGTTGTTGGGGACCGGATCGGAGAAGGGTCATTCGGTGTAGTGTATGCAGGGGCCATACTTCCATCAAATGTCAATTCCAGTTCTGCGGACAACCAGGTGGGCCGAAGGGCAAAGCGTTTGGAGGAGTATGAAGGATTTCAGAATTTCCAGAAAGTCGTTTTGAAGAAGGTATCATTCGATTCCCTTCGTGATATAATCCATGATCTATTAGTTATGGAGAGATCAAAAAAAACTTAGAAGCTAAGCAGTGACCAGGATTTAAAAAACTCAGAAGCTCAATGCTCAATGCTTTATTTGATTACTGGTACACAGATGCTTTATTTTGATTACTGGTACACAGAGATATCCACTATTGGCAATTTGGGATTTTTTCCCACCTATGTTAGGAGGTCGAATCGCAAACGGGACGTGATGCGCAAAATTAATGTCTTCTGCCCAAAAATGTGGGTGCCAAAAAGTGCCTTTTTATCTGCAGTCTAAAAGCTTTATGAATTAACTTTTTTTCACACTTTTTCTGCATCTCATTATAATCTCATTATATACTGCATTTTTACTTGAAATTTAATAAGAAACCGACAAAATTGCAAATATCAAATGTTAATATTTTACAATTTGATTCGATTAAGGATATTTGAACCGCTGAATAAATTTCTATATAAAAAACAACGATCTTATTCCATTCAAAATTACAATTTCAAAATCACTATTTAGACAAAAATCCGATTCTAGTGATTCTTTAACCTTAAACCAAATTCTAGTGATTCTTTAACCTTTTTTCCACTAAATTCTAGTGATTTTTTAACCTTTTTTCCACTAAATTTTTAGTGATTTTTGACCTTTTCTCTACCTCAAGGCATTAGCTTTGTTTTAATAGAACTAATAAATTTTTGTTACATAGTAACCAATGTATGTGTATGTTGACAAGTATGTTTGGTGAGTGTCAAATGTATAATATTGATGACACATAAAAATTAGCAGTGCATGTCACTAGTGTAGAATCTAGTGGTCATCGTATGCATACACTGACAAGTAGCACTGCACCGGTGAATGCCATGTGTATAACATCGGCCTCACACATGGAGACTGGCTGCACATGTCAGTAGTGTTATTGCCATGTGCTGTATTATTTATACTTAAATTAAAGTACCACGTGTCATGACATTGATATCACATGTGAAATCTAGTTGTACAGGTCATTAGCGTTGTTGCCACATGTGTCACAATGCGGCAAACAGTATCCATGTTTAAATTTTACACAGGTTTTTACTGAGCGGCCGCAATACTTATTATTAACTTCCTATTCTGTTTTTAGAATAAGGGATTTTTCTATTTTTTTTAATACTAGAGAAATTGGCAACTGGGCTATACTACAGAAATTGACAACTGGACCAGGCTTGCAATCTTATCGCTATCGCTATCACTATAACCCCTTAGCTCACTATAACCCCTTAGCTGTAACCCCCTGCCACATAAATGGCATATGGGTTGGTCAGTCCGAGGGATTGAAACGAGTCTTTTTTCACTCTCATAACTTTACATAGCACAGGCTTGCCAAGTAGGCTACCCATGAGGGATCAAGTTTCTTACACCTTGATTCGCTGCAAGTATTTGATTTGTGATTTGGCTGAAAACCTTGATTTACTACAAGTACTTGATTTATGGTTTGGTTAAAAATTTAAGATAGAATTTTTGGAGATTCTTTTAGAATTGCTAAGATAGGATAGATATCTTGTCTTTCTATTATTGTGAAATTCTTGACCCTATATTAGGTCATTACTTTCAAAGCTTACTGTTAATTTCCAAATTGGCTATGTTGGCAGTGGGCACAAGAGTTTATTTCTTAGCCTAAAATGTTTCTCCAATAATTTTTTTTTCACTATTGTGAATAGTGCAATCTTGTTTGTTAATTTTCTTCCCTGTTGTAAATAGTGCAATCTTAATGGTTACAATGTTACTGGACGTTCATGGCATCTCCAACCTCAGCCTGCCACCTTTTGTGTGTACCAAAAGGAAGCTTGCCTGTAGTTCAAGGGAATTCTGTGGATGTCAAAAAGGAAGCTTGTGGATTGTAGCTAACACGCACGTATAGTTTGTGCCTCAACAAAGTGTTGGTTCACTTTTGGATGCAGAAGTTTGCATATGTGAAAGTTCAACGAATGGGCTGTTGAGCAAACACAGAAAGCAGAATGTGAAGAGTACGTGAGTAGTTCAAAAGTTTATGCCGTTGTCCCATTGAATTCCAATGGTTCCACAACCGCTGTTAATGTATAAATATGTTTTCTACTTATAGTGTACACTAATGAAATTTACGTTAAAGCTGTGTAAGATTTTTCTTTCTAGGAATCATTCCAGTCTTAGCATATGTTTGATTTTTTTTGGAAGACAGAAGTTCAAACATGTTACAACAAAATCTAGAATCGACAAAATTTTGAAGTTCCAAGTATCAAGGTGTTAAATTTGTATAACTTAGGAAATATACTCATTGTCACCTCAGTAGCTCTTCCGCTCTCTTTAGGTTGTCTCTTCTCCAATACAATGGGATATCTCTAAGTAGGATTGCTAAGGCTATGGAGTGGAGGCTCTAGGTGATGTATGAAAAAAAAGCCCTAACAAATCATATAGGGAAAAATGGAAACGGCAAAATGATATTATACTTACGTTTTTTTATAATATCTCCCCCTACTCCTTGTTAAAATCTCTATTCTAGCAACCTAAGTAAATTAATTCCTTAGGATTTCTTTATTGAAAAATTATTTTAGATTGATTTCTTCAGCTCATAGAATAAAATATACTTGCCGGAAATTTAACTGGAAATAAAAAAATCAGCCGAAGCTTTTTTTCTTTTGTATGTGTGGTTCATAGATAATGGAGATCAGTGGCCGCTACATCCATGGAAACTATTCGGGCAGATCCACCCTGATCACTTCCCGCCGGTTCAATAGCAGAGCCTAACCCCAAGAGCCTCGAGGAGAATTGAACCCGTGACCTCCCATTAACAAGGTGCTTTAACCATGGGAACTCGACCAATTAAGCTAACCCTTGAGGCTAAATCAGTGGAAGCTATAACAAAACAATCATTAAAATACACAAAAAATTTCCCTTCAAATGTCAACTTTTCATTAAAATTACTCCAAGGTTACAAGGACATCCAAATAGAGAAAATATGAAATATCCCACTAAGAGAACAAGAAAAAATTTACAACAAAACTCGGTTGTACTGGTGCACCATACAACTTGTATGACCTTGCCAAAACCTACTGTAAAATCCCTTCTGTTGCTGTTGAAAGCCGTCCTAGAAATTTGTGCAACCATCCTTCTCTTTTGTTAGGTTGTATGGCCTCCTAAAGTTACCTCTGCACATATTGTGTATGGACCCTTCAATTTCTAAGACCTGGGTTCATCTCCTTTTGCTGCTGACATTGTTTCCTATTTTCTCCTTTGGACTTGAACACTAAGTAAAAATCATTATCACTCTCTCACTTGTGTTTTTCTAACACTCTCTCTGTATCACATCTCTATGTATTTTCCTTTCACTTTGTCTTTCTTTTATAAAATTGAGTTGATGACCAAGTCATCATAACCCAAATCTCTCAGTGAGATTGACTATTGAGATTAAATCTCAATCGACGATGGAGATTACATTTAAATCACTATTGTAAATACTTTACATTTTATTAGACATTAATCAACTCACTAATAAAGGACTTTTCACTTTAATAACGAACTCTAATTAAAGTGAATTGCAAAATAGAAAGGACCCTTTTTGGACGCTTTCCACACGTTCGACATTAGATCTATGCTCATCTTCATCTGAAGGTTGACTTGTGGAATTGGAACATGCCAATCTAGACCCAACCTTTAGAGCTTCTTGCTTCTCATCCTTTTGTCAATGGCAAGGTCTCATGTGACTTCTTGGATGCAAGGTCCTCCTTGAATTTCTCATCCTAGCTCACCATATGCCTTTGTTGTGTTGGAATGAAAACCCTGTAATCCTCTAAAGTTTCGTTGTATCCCACAAACATGCCCTTTATGCTAGAGGGATCCATCTTGGTCCTCTTCTCTTGGTACATGTGTATACATTGGACAACCAAAGATACATAAGTGGCTCACCTCTGGCTTCACACCATTGAAATCTTCCTCTGGTGTCATGTCCTCCAGGGTCCTGTGAGGACTCTTGTTCTAGATGTAGACTATCATATTGCATGCCTCTGCCCAAAGGAACATGGGCAAATCTTACTCATAGATCATGGCCTTAATAACTCCTATAATTGATCTATTCTTTCTCTTTGCAACTCCATTCTGCCGTGGTTTGTAAGATACTATTAGCTTCCTCTTAATTCCTGCCTCCTTGTAGAATTCCTTGAAGTCATTAAAGGTATACTCACCCACATTTCTGACTTTAGGACCTTGATCTTCTTCTGTGTCTTGTTCTCCACAAGAGTCTTGAACTCTTAAAAGAGACTAAAGACCTCATCCTTGGTCTTCATGAAGTAAATCCATGTCTTCCTAGAGAAGTCATCAATGAAATGCATGTAATACATGCTTGCCTATGTTGATTCTACTAATATCGATCCACATACATTTGAATGTACCATGTCCAAAGTCTCCTTGGATTCAGATTCACTGGCATGCTTTCCAAGCATGCACCCTACCATGCAGCTAAATATTGAAATTTGGAAGACTAGTGACAATCCCTTAAAATCGGCAATGCTTGATAATGTAAGTGCTCCATCATCCTGTGCCACAACACAGGTTGTCACTGCTATGAACCAATGCTTGAATAGGCTCACCCCGTAACTTGTACACATTTCCCTCTCTAATCCCAATGACTTGAGCTATTTTAGGGCTAGATCCTTTCGATCTGATAAGTGCTTTCTCTTTCTAGAACCCCACGACAAAATCCTTGTCTTCCATGACAAAGACTGAAAGTAGGTTCTTCTTAAGCCTTGGAACATACAACATGTCCTTCACTTACAACAAGCTACTTGACTTGAGCTAAAATGAAATTGTCCAAACTCCTTCTATTGCATACTTGGCATCATTACCAAGCTCCACATGTACTTTTGATTCCTGCTCCATTAGATTGGTAAACAATGCCGATGCTAATGTCATTTGGTGAGATGCACCATTGTCCATGTACCATGCAATCCTAGAAACTGTGCTGGTAGAAAGGCAAGGAACAAATGAGAAATCCTTTTCTAATTTTGCAGCAAACTCACTCATATGAGTTTTTGCTGAGGCTGCTACATCTTTCTATTGCGACTTCCCTCCACCCTTATTCCTTGTTGAAAATGTGGCGAGCAAGGTCTTATAGCTTATGCCTTAGCCAGTGAAGACCTTGAATTGTCCTCATGAGTTAGACTTCATTGATGGTGAGTTTATTTCCAATTTATGGGAATAATCATCAAGAGTTCATGCATAGTTTTGGAGGATTAGTTATGTGGAGCCTTCTTTAGTTTGACTACAGGATTAAGTGGCAATTACGAGTTCAGATAGAACGAGTTGGGACTTCAGTTATTGATTGAAAGAAGGACAAGTTATGACTCCAATGATGATTGGAGAGAGAACCAGTTCGACTCAGTTAACTTGTCAATCACAACTCGAGTTCTAAATTTGTACTTGCCTAATTTAGCATGGATCGAATCTATAAAAGAAAGACAAAGGCACAAGATTAGACAATTGTTTTGTGCACGAGGTTGTGAGACAAAGCAATCTCATGAGATTGTGAGAGAGAGCCTTGATTGTGGAGCACAAGAATTGTGTCCTAAAGAATAGAAGCACAAGTGCGCTAGAATTTAGTGGCATTAATTGTGTGCAGGTGTGTGGTGCTGGGGTCCTAAATAATAAGAGTTGAAGCGCGCATAGAAATAAGGAGGCCCAGGTGCGCTAAGAAATAGGGCCAAAAGTGCACTAGAGAATAGGAGATTAGCACAAGGATTAAGGAGGCTTAAGTGCGCAAGGAGGGAGGAGCAGGATCGAGCAATAGATTAGTGAGTTTGCATAGCAAGTCAAGGAGGCAGTAGAGGAAGAATTGTGTGCAAGAACCGAGATCAAGTTGTGATCAAGGAAGCCAAGATCAATTGTGTAAGCTAAGAGTTGTGTGGGAAGCAAAACACTTTCTCAAGAGAGACAAATTGCTTTGTAATAGATTCAATTGCTCCAAGACAATCAATAAAATAGCCATGTCAAGCAAGCAGGTTTTCCTTGTTGGGTTTCCTGAGAAAAATAAGTGTGTCAGTTTGTGTGATGTGTTTTTATCTTTGTTATTTTTATTCCGCTGCTTATAAGTTGTTAAGGGGCTTTGTATTTTGGTGAAAGTTAACTAGTTTTAGTTTTCAGTTATTCATCCAAGTAGTTGTAGAGTTTCATGGAAATTTAACATTCCTCTCTGGACACCATGATGCATAGTGACCGTGCTTGTGACATACAAAACACTTGATTTTACTCAAGTCTTTCTTCTTCTCCGGCTGTGAGGCTGACCCCTCACTTTTTCCTTTACCGAAACTCTTTCCCTTGCCCTTCCTTGTTTGATTGACAAGGGCCAGGTTCGAGTCTCTTCTTAGACACAATCGTCCTGAAGCCTCTCAAAAGTGGGAAGGTTCTCCCATGCATAGATACACTTGACAAATGGTTTCCAAGGCTTTGAGAATCCATTTAGTGCCATATTTATCAATTCTGCATCGATCACCTTCTCCCCAACTGCTGCAAGATGATCACGAATCTAAGTCATATTGGTGATGTAACTGATAATTGAATTTGATCTGGACATTTACGTAGATCTGAGCTTATCCCTTAATACCATCTTCCTGTTTATGTTCTTGATTGGGTAAACACTTACTAGGGCGTCAAACATCTTCGTGGCTGTCTTCCTCTTGGACAAATGAGGAATCAGATGATCCCTCACTTCATCCAAGGTTACCCACATGGCCCTGATCTCCTTCTTATGAGCTGCCAATTTCTGTGGATTTTTCATTGAAGGAAAAACTTTGTCAAAAATCTCCCAAATATTAATTTCCTTCAAAGGCAAATTAACTCTTGCTTTCCAGGTACCATCTTCCTGTTTATGTTCTTGCTTGGGTAGAGACTTACTAGGGTGTTAAACATCATCTTGGCTGTCTTCCTCTTGGACAAATGAGGAATCAGATGATCTTTCACTTCATCCAAGGTTACCCACATGGCCCTGATCTCCTTCTTATGAGCTGCCAATTGCTGTGGATTTTTCATTGAAGGAACTACTTTGTCAAAAATCTCCCAAAGATTATTTTCCTTCAAAGGTAAATTAACTCTTGCTTTCCATGGAAGGAAGTTTGAAGCTCTGTCCAATCTGTCTTCAAACCTGAGACTAGTTGCTGCCATCTTCTAGATCTAAATAAAATTGCCCCTCAAATGTGCTTAGTCCTTCAAGCAACCAGTGAAATATAACTATTGGTCCCCAGATCTACTAGATTTTCCTGTTGTATACCCAAATCTACAATAGATCTATCTGCTGGTCACTTAGATCTGCCTGCTGTAAACCTAGATTTGCTCTAGATTTGTCTGTTGGTCACTCAGACTATTGGTTTTGCATATTGTATATCCATATCTACACTAGATCTGTCTATTGATCATTCAGATTTGCAATATATTCCTACTGCAAATCCCGATCTACACTAAATCTATCTGCTGGTCACTCAGATCTGCAAGATTTGCTTGCTGTATACCCTGATCTGCATTAGATCTATCTGTTGGTCACTCAGATTTGCGAGATCTGCTTGTTGCATACCCATATCTGCACAACATTTGTCTATTGAAAACTCAGATCTACAACTGTAGACTTCAGATCTGGTGTAGTAACCTTAAGATTTGTCGTTGCCAGCTTCAGATGTGCTGTAACTACTTGGAAATCGACTTCTCTCAAAAATTAGGCTCTGATACCATGTTAAAATCTCTATTCCAGCAATCTAGGTAAATTAATTCCTTATGATTTCCTTACTGAAAAATTAATTTAGATTGAATTCTTTAGCTCATAGAATAAAATACACTTGCTGAAAATTTAATTGGAAATAAAAAATTAGTGGAACCTACGGGAAATCAATCTCCAAAATACACACATAAATTTTTTCCCTTCAAATATCAGCTTTTCATTAAAAATACTCCAAGCTTACAAGGGCTCCCATATTGGAAAAAAGCCCACTGAGGAAACAAGAAAAAATTACAGCAAAACATGGTTGTTTTTTTTGCACCATACAGTGTGTACATCCCTGTCAAAACCTACTGTAAAAACCCTCTTGCTGCCACTGAAATTTATGCAGCCACCCTTCTCTTTTGCTGGGTTGGATGGTCTCTTAAAGTTGTCTCTGCACCTGCTATGTACAATCCCTTCAATTTTTGAGAGCTAGGTTAATCTCCCTTTGTTGCTCACACTGTTTCCTCTTTTCTCCTTTAGACTTGCACACTGAGCGAAAATCCTTTCAGTCTCACTTGTGTTTTTCTAACACTTTTTGATCACACCATGTCTTTTCTTTTCACTTTTTCTTTCTTTTATAACATTGAGTTGATGACCAAGTCTCCATAACCCTAATCTCTCAATGAAATTGATGCTTGAGATTCAATTCCAATTGGTGGTGGAAATTACATTTAAATCATTAAAGCACTTCACCTTTTATTAGACATTAATCAAGTCACTAATAAAAAAAACTCTCAGACTTTAATAATTACCTTCAATTAAAGTAAATTACAAAATAGAAAGTACCTTTTTTAGAAGACTTCCACACATATGACACTACACTGACACTACACTGTGTGGAAGTTCTTGTCAGATGCTACAAACATCAACACCCCATCTCCACCTTCCCACTCCACAATCCTGCCCGAGCCTAGTCTTTAAGAAAGGCATCACTATCAAATTTCCAACGGTTTGTGCGCCCTGATGTATGCCCCTTCCTTTGAATCCCTTGGGAACTAGACCCGAAGAAGCATCTGACATGTAGGGACAAGTAGACGAGAAAGCAGTTGAATAGAGGAACGATAGACAAATGAGAAACTGAAAGTTAAGCTAATGGGAATGAAGGGAAAGGAAGAAGAGGGAACAAGGAAAGGGATGATATGGGATTTGTGCCTATCAACCTATTTGTTGATGAATTCATGAAATATCACACGAATGGAGAAACTAATGTGTCACAATCAACTACTATGGATAACGATATGGTAGAAAGGGCTAGTTTGCTACATTCAACCTTTGGGATGAAAGAACTTATTAATACATTCATTATTTGGGTGTGCACTTAAGGTAAAAGTAATACATTCATCATTTGGGTGTGTACTTAAGGTAAAAGGAACTAATTTGATGCAATTCAACTTTAAGTGTTTGCTGGAGATGAATGCATGAAAACTTAATCTTTGAGAGCTAGAGGTGCTACTCATCAAAGAAATTTGAATGTTCTGTTGTATTAGGTTGAATTATAGTTCCATTTCAACAACTAGTTGATTAGATGAAGGAAATAAAACAGAATTATAAAAGCAAAGGAAAGCAAGAGGGGGGTTCTCCTCGCATGGTTTTACTCCTAAATAAAAATGATGTCATTAATAGGCCTTCAAATTAAATTGATAGGAAGAGGTTTGCTACACTTGATAACCAACAAAGTTAAAGATCATATACATAACCATATAGCTAAGTAGATCAATACTTCACTTCTTCATTAGTCTTCAAGAATTTGATATACAAGGGAGCTCCACATCAATCATCTCCAAGTTCTACAATATCCTATTGCTTCTCTTTTTCACAATCCTCCAATTGCAAATTGCAAATGAAACGGAGAGAAATTTCTCTGAAATTCATCTCTCTTACAATAAAATACAATATTTGTTAACTAACTCCATGACAATTCAAACAATAATAAAATAATGGAGTAGTTAAGTAACATCCTTTAAAATAGCACAAGAAGGTGGGATGATCATGTCTACTGCCCCATCAAATGGTACAAGAATGTTTCAATGGTGCAACCCCCAAGATGGATACATGCAAATGTAATAAATATTCTTGACATGGGAGAGTACTCCATAACCACCATCCCAAAATAACAAGTGGTCCATGAGATGCATGGGCAAGTGTGCAAGATGCCGACTAGTTGGAGCACTCTACAAGAAATGTTTGGTCATGCCTCCAACAACTTTATTAAAGTAGAAAGGTTCCCCATGGGCTCTTTCTCCAATGAGCAACCACCTCAATAAATAAATAAATAATCCCCGAGGTAGATACAACTCCTCAAGGCTTGTGTAAGGAAGAAGTCAACCACAATAAATTAATTAATCTCCAACCAACTCCACATGAGTAAATCATAGAGCAACCAACCCTATGGAATGAATGTGCAATATGTAGTAGCCAAACTCCAAAACAGTAAGTGGGAGGGAGATAAGGGCAAATTAGGGTTTTGACAATGCCAAAACTCCATGAAATAAATAAATGTACACCTCCAAGAGTAGCAAGAAGTGCCTTCACAAGTTTGCGCTCCAAGGATGCACTCAAATATAGTAAGATGACCAAGTAAATGCATGTAATGTGCCACCTAGCCCCTTCAAGTATGAAAAAGGAAGCTAGTGAAGTAAGGTGCCTAAGCTATTAACCTTAATCTAGATAAATTAGAGTAAGTTAACCATTTTACAGTTAAATCAACTTCAACATGTGTGCACAAAGGTTAATGGTCAAATATAACCATAACGCCCTTGCAATCATGCACCAATAGATAAAATCACCATGAACATGTGTACCAAAGAGGGGTGCACTTTAATAAATTGTTATACCATGTCAATAAAAGATGTCATTGGATATACTCTTGGTGTTATAAGGCCGCCACGAGGGTTGATACCGATTCACCATGGTAAAAATAAATAAAAATAAAAATAAATAAAAAGGATGTTTTCCCTAGAAAAACCCCATCATGATAACAACAAAACATAAAGCCCAACCTAAGGTGCACCAACAGCAAGGAATTATTACATCAAAAATAATCATCCAACCTTAGGAAAAGGATTAGATCACGATCAAATCATATGTTGTACCCTCCCTATATCTCAAAACTTAGGAAATAACACATCCATGGTGGTGCTAACATCATTAAACACATTCCCCCCTAGATGATGTTTAGAAAATGTTACATGATAAGGTTAAATCACCTAGGAAAATTCTATGAGGGCAACATGAAACATCCCACCATAGCAATGCCATAAGAGGTGGCATAAGGAAGTGCTTACCCATCCAATCATCAAGTATGTTCCCCATCACACGTCAAACACATGAGAATCATGTAGAAAATTCCATTCTAGTGACAACGACATCATACACCAAGTCACCAAGTCACCAAGTCACTAGGGAATGTCAACAACATTGTTATGAAACATCTACCTTCTACAACCACCATAATCTAACCCATTTGGGGGCTTGAACAATTATCCATATCCAAGATAAATACCAAAACGACATAATGAGATGGTATGCTCCACATCCATCAAAATTGCAACCAAAGGGTGATCAATAAGGCAAGTACATGTTGGAAGACCACCAAGCAACAGGCACAATCATTCAACCAAGGAGAAGTGAGACTCCCTCAACCAAAGACCTCTATCACTTGGTATGATGCCATGAAGATGGATCCCTTCAAGTTCGTAGCATCAGGAAGCATTTGTAATAATATCTTATATATGAACATCAAATCTTTTAGAACTAGGGCTATAACTGGCAAAGGGTCAAATTAGGATTGGATTAGAATTGAGACTAGAACTAGCCAACAATGTAATTAGGATTGGATTGGAATTGAGACTAGAACTAGTACTGGATTGGGATTGGCTAAAAAATTGGGTTAAGAATTGGTCAACTAAAAGATACATGATATGTGCAAATTTTAGTAAAAGGAATATATATTTAGATATTCGTTTAAATCAATGTCCATCGAAACCATTAGATGATGAGACACCAAATACACAAAGCATGCTCATGTATATAACCTGAATGAGTGAATATTGCAAAATGGCACCGAGTGCAATGCATATTTGAAACAAAATACATAAAAGTCAAGGTTCTTAATGGTCTCGATTGTGCGTTATGTTGACTTGAGTGGTAAATGGTCTTGTATAGAATGATGATATCATTTTAGCCTTCAAAAGTTTGGAATGTTGGTGGAGGTTGCTTCAAGGGTGTATCAATGATATCCTAGTCATTGTCACCTAGTTCCATAACATATCAATGCAATTTCCATAGTTTTACCCCTAGAAAATTATCTATTATGAGCATGCCATTACTTTTGCCCAAGTGAAATCCACTTCACATATACATTATCATCACTTTCCACCATTTTTCCTAGGTGATTTATGTATCACAACACATCTTAACATTTCACTTAAATAAAAATCACTTACATACCCATGTGCCACTTTACTCCATCTCCTAGAAGGCGCATGGTATCTTTTGTCTATAATTACCTAAGTTTTAAGTCATATTAACCCTTAAAATTTCATATTTCCACTTTTTCCAGTGTGAACACATGCCGAATTGGTTTAGGATATTTAATTAAAATTTAAATTCCTTAACTTAGGTTGGCTGTCTAATATTAACCTACTAGTACTTTATTTTTTCTAATCCTTTATTGAGGTTTTTTTCCCGAAGTTTGACTTTTTAATTGGTCATTAGGAGTTGTAACTTAAAGTCCATGTGGTACACATGAGACTGGGCACTCCCCTATTTGACACATATTGAAGTGATACACTGGGCTCCTATTTAAAAGGTACTTTGATCATTTTGCAATTGGATGCTTATACTTGCTTGTTTTAGGCATTTAGTATGGATAAAGGCATGATCTGGAAGATTGAATGATCTTGACTGTAAATCTGTTCTCTCACCTTACTAGGGGGGTTAATCTTTAGCCCTAGTCTAGTGGAACATCCCTTAAGGCCTTAGGGTTATATGAGAGGCACTACTTGGAAAACCTAGATTGAAATAGCATGTTCATTTTCCCCTACACCATACTTGACAATTTCCATCTCACATTACAAAACCCTATATACCATCTCCATCCTTCGAGTCTAACTTGTCATTGGTTCGCTATGATATGGCACCCTCTCATCCACATCCTTGAGTAGGGTTGAAAAACATTGCCTTGAAGGTTGATGCAACTAAAAGAATGGAAAAGCATATCATGGCCACAACAAAAGAAAAATAAGAAAATCAAAATGCAAAAGATGGTTGGGACATAAGTTAGCGCATGGGAAAACACCTAGCATGAGCTCTACCGTCATTAGCCATTGCCTGATTCTTGAGCATTTGATGCCCACTTCATCAAAAGGAACCCTTGCATGTCCCAACCCTGATGAGCGATTAATTATCTCAAGGGGTAAAATTGAATGTTACATTATAAAGAGTAAGCTTTAAGCCTTGAGCTATGCACCCATAATAAACCATTTTAATAGATAAGTAAAAGGCACACTAGAGGGATGGAAAAAGCAGGTCGAGCAGGGTAACTCATGCATCCACGATTGCTACCTCCATTACATCTATACACTTAGGATGTGGATCCCCATTAGCTGGTCCCCTTGACCATGAAGTCTTTTCCTCTTCGTTGCCACTCATTCACACTAACACCTATTTATTGAAGGGTTAACCTTGGAAATGCCACTTGCCCTTGCGGGTTGGAAGCACCTAATAAGGTTGACCATTAGCCTCCTCTATCAAGATAGGGAATACCTTTACAGGACTTGGTCTAGTTAGATATCGGAAGGTGATCCAAGTTTGAAGTATTAATATGCCCTCAACATGCAAGTTTGATCCACTTAGATGCTTATATGGTCTTAGGCCCTGATGAATGGTTGCTTTCATTGGAGTTTAAGTTGGTTTTTGTCAGGTGGTCCAAAACAACCTAGGCCTTGAGGGCATCCTCTCTAGAGGTATCTAGACCTTTCAGATAGGTTGATGACTTAGCAGAGACAATGTTATCAGAACCAAACTTGTGATCAAACCAGAAAACCCTTTGAACCAGGAACCAGTTGGGTCTGGACTCGAACTGGTAAAAAAATATGACCAAAAAACCGGTTGACTAAAACCACAAAATATTCAAATTTGAAATAAAAACATATATATTCATGTGCATCTTTATGAATCCAAACCATTTATGCACAAATAAGAAAAAGTTCTCATTTATATAGCATGTAAGGGTGCACATAACCAAAATAACATTGAGTGCAATCCATCTTTGAATAAAAAATACATCAACAAACAAGCTTTGGATGGCCTTTAGCATATAAAAAAAAACATGTTACAACAAATACCTACATATCATCAAAACCATTGCATATATTGGGCTCTTCGTCATCAATAACACCCTCTAAGCATTAAAATAAGATGGAAAAAACGTAGCATGTCAAGTCAAGATTTTGTTTGAGTGATGGATACATTTTTAATAGGGTCATGATAGAGGAGTTCGACATCCAATGCCACTAACATCAAGGTACATAGAGGGCTTGGTGCGCTTGATTAAATACTAGCTCCATACACTCGTACATGAAAAAATACAATGGAAATGTTGCAATCCCCCCAATCTTGAAACCTTGAAAAGCTATCAAGTCTGCTAGATTTTGAGTGAGATCTAAAATTCTACTTTCTCCATATGAAATCTAATGAGGTTAGAACCACTCTCAAAAATCTTGAATCATTTCATGGTAATGTTAAAAGTTTAAGTAAAAGGATGACAATGAAAGATAAAGGAGCATGTCACTTTTACTTGAATTGCATAGCAACACTGGGGCCATAGGCTTGAATATTACACTGCCCCACTCAAAAATTCTTGTTTTTTATTTTTATTTTTATTTTTTAAATTATGTTTGGAACGTCTTTGGGCAAATTGTATGGAATCAACCAGTTCAGTGAAAAAAGGTTGGTTCAGTACCTAATTGGTCATTTTCAATGCCAAACTTCGAACCAAATTGATTTGACGCTTAAACCAATTGGACTAGCCGGTTCTACTAGTTCCAGTCCGGTTCCGATAAAACTGCATCAAAGCATTAGGCATTATGATGTCTTGAGTAGATGATGCATGTCCCTGAGCACCCTAAGGAACCAGGATGTTGATATTCTTTGACCCAGCATAAAGGTTTCTTTATGATTGCACCACTAGACCCAACATGCTCTAGGCTGGCCTTGACACTCCCTGATGGGCAAGCCATGATTCAGAGCCAAGATGGATGGTCTTCCATGAGATGACTAGGGAGGGCTTGTTGCGCTTGATAGAGCCCTAATGTTGGAGAGAGGAGGCATTGCGTTGACCATTGGAGACCCATGAAGATGACGTGGTGACACCCCAGTTGGATTTGGGACCCTTGGGTTTTGAGGTTGACTTTGAGGAACACTCCTCAAATGATGGATGATCATGACATGGACACATTTTCATCCTTCATCTCGCCATGACATCATCATTTAGAGGCTTACGACTCACACGTGTGGGTCTTTTGTGGCACAACTTTACATTGAGCTAGTGGTTGGCTTGTAATCCAAGGATTATTTTATGTTTGCTCATTGTCAAAATGGTTTAGGGGCTTCTTAGGCTAAAATTAGGTGAGGTAGACCTCATATAAATAAAAGGTCACTTCACATCTCATTTCATCATCACTTGTGGACTATTTGGGCCTCCTTAGAGATTTTGGCCTAACTCTTGTAGCCTATTACTCTTGTGGAGATGTGATCTTTGTGGATATTTTTGCTATTTGAGACTTGCCCTTGTTGTGGAGACATCACTTTGGGATAATGAAGGATTGTTCATGGATATCTTGTGAGTATTTTTGTTGAATATCTTTGAATGGTTATTGCATGCAATATATTTTCTAGGGTTTTCTATGTTCTTGTTCAATTGCATATCTTTATATGAAATTTTGGTGAAATATTGTATGCTTTAATTAGAGAATCTTGGACATCCCTTGAGGACCTCCTAGAGAGCTTTTCTCTTGATTTTATCCCCTCATAAAGTGATAGCTAGGGTTTTGAAAGTGGAAAACTAGGGTTTTCCCCCCTTATTCCCTTCTAGGGTTTGATATCTCCATTGTAATTTTTCCCTTAGAGTAGGCACTGGATTCCACATAAATGGTAAAAAAATCAAAAACTTTAAAAAATCTCTTCCTTTTCTTCTCTTCCTAAAATTTCGGACCCCGAAATTTTCAGCCCTTCAAGACAAGTCATTAGGTTTGGGGTTTCAAGCAGACTTTAACTAGGGCTTGGATGTTCAACTAATTTGAATTCGTTTCACCTTGCTGAGCTTTAAACATCAAAATCTAGCGATTTGCATGGTTGAAATTGCTTCCTTAAAGCTGACTTCATCGACCCTATACAATTTTAATGCTAGAAAAGCCCTAATTCTGCATCAAGGCTTCAACTTAGGGTCACTTGAAGGTTTGTGGCTCCTATTGTTTATTATATCATAATAACAAGCGCTTTCTCTCTTTTTGTATGCCTAGTTGTGCTACCTAGGAGTCATACATCGAAACCCTACATTACAAGTTCTTTATAGGCTACTTCTAAGGTACACTATTCCTTGCCTAGTGAAATTGAGCCTTGTCCTTAGCCTGAGTATCTTGGATAAGCCTATTCATACTCCTTTATAGGTTCTTTTGGGGGTACGCTTCTCCTTATTACATAGAATTGAGCCTTGTTCTTAGTCAGAGTACCCTGTTTGAACCTATTCAATTGTCATTTTTGAACCCTTGACCAAAAAGATCCTTTAGGTGACTTATACTGGGAAGCCTCTTGTGTAGTGAAATTCTAGTAAAGAGAAGGAGGTGGATTGCTGAGGTGACAGTGGCATCCACCTCATCGTTGTCTCTTGGTTTGACTCTCATCTTGTGAGGCCTCTCACAAGACTTGCAAGACTTTGAGGCAACAATCCTTCTCCATTAGCATGAGTTTTGAGAAGTTAGTTGAGCCTTAAGTTGAATAGGGATGACTAATACTCATGTGCCCTAGGGTTTTGACCTTCAATCTCATCCATCCACTTCATCCACTCATGCACACATCCCTAGGTGGTGCACTCCGCTAAGAGAATATATCCACTTCCCATGTAAACTTGTTCATGCCTTGCACACATATGAAATGACTAGTAATGGTTTGACTTGGTCAAAGGTTGTCTATATGCACACATTTTGATATCTCATGGATTTGATGAAGACCCATTTGCACAAGTGTCAAGGGAATCCCTTTAAGGGTGAGAATTTCAAGGTTGACTTGGTCAAAGTGGGCACAAATTCATATTCTTCTAGGGCAAATTCATGCACGATGAAGGTTTAAATGTGATCACAAAGTCTAATTCTTAGTCAAAGGGCTTCTAGAAAGAGCACTCAAGCATTACACTTGGCATTACATTTCTAGAAGAACACCCTCATAAATGAAACTTTACATATGGAAAACCACTCATTTTCTTGGAATTTCGCCCTCCTAAATAATATTATTGTTTGAAGGTGGTTATTTCTAGGAAAACATTTTCATCATGGAGTTTTACACTTGGCATTCATGCACATCTATTGGAAATTCACCCTACCTATTTGACCAAGTCTTTTATCACTATTTTAACACACGAAGAGGACAAATAGCATCTAGATTTTACCTTTTTATGAAGACAAGGATGGAAGAGGGAGACATGTGGCACTACAATCATCTAGAACATTGTATTCAAGCATTTTTCTATGGGCTTTTGACCTAATTTGCCCACTTAGGTAGTTGTAAATATTTTTAATATTTTCCTTGGATAGTCTCATGAGGAAAATAATATTTTATTGTAAGGGAGAGTTAAGTTAAAACTTATATAAAGGTTTGCTCTCTCTATTTTTCACTTGGGAATTTTTGGTGTAAATAAAAGAATCTCAAGGCTATTGGAGTATTTTTGCCTTTATTTGTTCAAGTAATAGAGTGATGTATAGTTAATTTCTTATGTGTGGCTTTTAGTTCTATGTGCTACAATTGGGAATTTGTTTGTAGGGTGTATGGATGACAAAGGCAAATCAAGGGCCATAGAGAAGCACATGTGCTACAATGGAAAGGGCTAGGGTAATGGTTTCCTCCCTCTTATCTCCCTTTTGTATCCTTTACCTTCAAGATGAAAACATTACACATTCTATATCACTAGATTAGGTGTGTTTGTAGATAGTCTTTGGTAGGGGCCACCTTTGCAATTTGCTTTGAGTAGTGGATCTTTTATAGGACCCTCTCCACCATCACATTTGTAGATTAAACAACCAAGTTAGGTGTGTAGTTGTGCATATCAAGTGATTGCTTACTACCTCTACCAGCACATTTGTAGATTAAACGACTAAGTTAGGTGTGTAGTTGTGCAAATCAAGCGATTGCTTACTACCTCTTAATTCCTTTAGAACCATTCTCTAGGATTACTCACATGTTTCCATTTCCCAACCAATTGAAGGCACTAGTCTCCCTTTTGTCCACCACTCCCTAACTATCTAAATCCATTTTTCCATTTTGTTTATGATACTAAGTTTTCTCATGCCCCCACTACATACACATAAAACTTAGTAACCCATAGGGAAACCCCCCTTGGTTAAGATTCCATTTACCTTAGCTTGAAATGTGGAGGTGAGTTGATGAGGTGACCATGGCCAACATGGTAGTTCCACCCAAGCTAATACCCTATCTTTGGAACTTTAATTTAAAGGTGATAATTTATGTGGTAACAGTCCCCTAGAGTCCAAAAAACATTATGTTGCAACAAATAATCACATCTTAAAAAGTTGTAGTGCTTGGCCTCTTATGACAGAACATCCTGAATAAGGCTAGCATTTGATCTCTAACCTCATTAAAGAGAGAAGGGCATCATGAAACATTCCCACAAATGGCAGATAAGTGTTTTTCCTCTTTCATTTCCTTCTTTCAATATTTCCAATATATTTTCCATCAACCTCATCATAGTGGGGCTCCATGTAGGGTCTTTTACATTCTTGGAGGCCATGATAATGTCTCAAAGAGTGAAATCAAATCTGAAAAATGGAAACCTGTCATCATTTATTTGTTTAAGCAAATTGACAATTTTATGAAAAAAATAATGGGGTTTAAAATATTCTGGTGTGACCTTTGAATGGGCACAATAATCTGGTCTCAAATCTTCTTCAAGCTTGTAGATAATAGGTAGACTTCTTCAAGCTAGACTGCTGATGTAGATGCTAAATCCACTAAAAGCAACTCACAAACAGTGCCAACTCAGCTCTAAGATCATTCTGAATCAACTCTACCACAGCTCCGCAATCTCCAAACGCTCATAAATGATCTATGAGAAACGTGCGACAAACAGAGGAGCACATTTATGTTATGATGGATTAGGTGTTGGGATGGATGGGCACCATCTTTTTTCCCTTTTTTCCTTTATTTTCTATTTTTTCGTTAAGTGGGATCAAATTCATCGATGGCTGGTTCAAATAGGGACCGGCTGAAGCAGACCCCAGTTCAGGCTGGATTTGATGTTAACCAATTCAGGCTGACTGGTTCTGGTCTGGTCTGGCAGGTTTTGATAACGTTGGTTGACATATAACGTCATGAATTGTCATGTCATATGCAGGGATGCCAACTACGCATGTTCATAAGAATCCCAATAGATTTCACATATGAAAATGTCCACAAGAACGTTATTGAGCGGAGAGGCTCATTTTACAGCTTAGTACGAGAGATGTGTAGGCATGTCTGTGTTCAACTTGGAGTTGACATGTCCTAATATTTTTTTTTTAATCTAAATAAAAAAATCATTAAATATAATAAAAAACAACAATGAATATACTTGTTTGGTTTGTTTAATTAAAATATAACATCAATAATCTCATTCTCAATCTCCATACTAAGGAGATGTGGTAAAAAATTAAACTATTTCACTCAACCATAAATAAAATATTTCAATGTGCATATGAAACAACATAATCTTATATCAACTTTATAAAGAAATAAAGTAGTTAAAAAAAAAAAAACTAGAAATTGGAAAAAAATATTTTTAATAGTTAAAACATTTTAAATAGTCTCACTATTTTATGCCCAAGTAAATTTTAATTTATTTATATATTAAAACACTTAACATAAACAATGAAAAATTATAAGTGCTATATATATATATATTCAGAGGATCTAATTTGTCTAGGTGCAAACACTTTATTCAAATTTTGCACTCTAAATATAGTTTTCACCTCAAGAAATTTGATTCTCTCTGCTCTTGCTAGGTCTCTGATTAAAATGTATAGACTATACTGATATATTAATCTCAATAATTTTACACAATTTTATTTTTAGGGTGTCCGCATATAAGGATGTCATTAATAAGAATATATGAATGCCGACGAGGTCTATTCATAGGGAGGTCCACATATAAATACAAAGAACTGATCATAGAAGGTTTGCAGCCTGGTGCAAAAAGTTAATATTTACCCAAAGATAATCAAACAATGTGGTGGAGATCCTAGGCCTATGTTTGAGTGTAATTATGGAAGTTTAATGGCTGAAAACACGGTGAATTTTCCATCCATTATGATGAGATGTAGATGTACTTGAAGTTTGAAAAGGAACAACGAAGTTGTTTTTAATGCGATTTTTTGGAGATTTTGCTGACGGAATCTGGCGGAAAAAATTGAGATTAAATCTTGATTTGTATTATTTAAAATGGTTTTTTAACTGCATATTTGGATTCAGCACCCTGAAAAATCTCTGGGACGCTTTGATTGTGCAAAAATTAGCTATCAAACTTGCGATTTCAATAAATTGCGGCCGGATTTTGACCAGAAAAATCCACCAAAAAAACTTCCAAAAAATCTCTTTAAAGACAACTCCAGAAACAACAATTCATCAACATAATTCATCAACATAATGGGTTTGCAGCCCGGTGTGAACAAACCAAGGCTGTTGGAAGCAGGGCCAGGAGTGAAGCTCGATGAGAAAGCAGGAAGCGGGAGTACTAAGCCCCAATTTCCAAAAGCCTGCAGGGGTGTTTTTTAATATACTATATAAATTGAAAGCCTATGTTTCATGTTTTTATGATATCATTAAAATTTTAGCCAATATATGACATTAATCATCTAGTAATCATAATTCATAATTTATAGCATTTTTATCAAATGATCAAGCATATCATTAATCTTCAAATTTCAAATTTTAATAGGTAACAATTGTTATCGACAAACTATACCATCAACAATGAATTAAATAAAACATGAATTAAATAAGGCATTGTGATCAAAGAGAGTTGTAATATGCAATCAGCAGTTTAAACTTCAACTGGCCTATATTTTTTTTTTAAATTTTATGTTAGAGAATCTAGATTCTAATTTTGAGTGCAACCATGGAATTTCAATGGCCGAAAACATTGTGTGGTTTTCACATGGATTATGGTGAGATGTACTTAAGTTTGGAAAGGAATAACAATTGGTTACCATAAAAGGTTTGCAGTCCAGCGCAAACGAATCAAGGCTGTTGGGAGATTGGGTGAGAGCGAACTAAGGGAGCAAAGCGAGAAGTGGGAGCACTAAACGCCAATTTCCAAAAGACTCCAGGAATATTTTTATATAATATACATTTTAATATGTGTTATTTTAATATATGTTGATGTATATATGTAAAAAAAATTGTAGAATGTTGAATAAAAAATATGAAAATATAGATTTTTGTAATAGATTAATGATATTTTCAAAATTTAGAAATAGTTTTTTTGGATTAATTACACTAGTGATTTTTGGATTAATCACACTAGTGATTTTTGGTCTAAGTGTTCAACCAATCAATGTAGTTCATCATCAAGATATAGATGGAGAATCTGATCTATCTAGTGAATAAATTATATAAAGATACAAAAAAAAGGTGTAAGAACTCCAATAGAAAAAAGTTAAAACCCTTAAAATACCAAAAAAGAATGTTAAAGAGAGTCAAAATTAATCTTCATCAAATAAATAAACCCTAAAACAGTTTATAACGTATAGATATATATTAAATATTTATTAATATTAATAAATACTATATATATTAATTATTAAAAATTAAAAAATATAATTATAAATGATCGTTAAGATCAAATATCAAAGCAATAAAAATATAATATACATTTTAATATTTATTAAACTATTAATATAGTAAATATAATATATTAGCTTAATACCCATCAAATAATAAAATAAAAATATTCAGCTAATTATGATAAAAAATAAAAAAACTTTGTTATTTATATATATCCAACTTATAGCACTGTCATCAAATGATTAACAAATAAAGTTCGTCATCGATAAAAATGTAATACATAAACATAATAAACTAAAATATAACATCATGACTAAAAAGTTATAATATGTGGTCAATAGTTCATATTTCAACTAGCAGATAATGTTTACAAAATAGACCATAATAAAGGCATAATTCTAAGTTGTAGAATCTATATTCTAAACTGAAAAAGGAAAATAATCTTCCTTTTAACTTTGCTTTCTAGACCCCCTTACCATTGAACAACTTCGAGTTTCTTACCGCATGGTCTGATGGTAACATAAATCTATCTGGGAGCATGCTCGGCTCCAATGCAATCTTCGGGAGCAGGAAGTGTTTGGGGAGGTGGAGGTGCGCTTTGGAAACAAATTAATATTATCCCACAGGATGATCAAACAAATTGGTACAGGAGAGTTGGGAGGGGGGGCCAGCTTCCCTGCATTTTGGAAACAAATTAATATCATCCCACAAGATCGAACAAATTGGTACGGTAGAGCTAGGGGTTTATGTCTAAGTGCAATTCAATGGAAGGGTTACATTCTAAGATTGTGGAATAGCAATCAGCAAGACCTAAAGTGGTACGTTGGATGACTTTGAAGATATTTTCAAGAAATTGCCTCACGAATTAGCACCAGAGAGAACCAGATTGCATTATCAAGTTGGAGTAAGTTATAAACCGGTTATCATTCCTCCTTTACTGCCATCCTAAGGTCTTTAAGATGAAGTTAGGAAGGTAGTCAAGGAGTTATGGGATTTAAGATGTGTTGTACCTAGAAAGGTTCCTTTTGCATTACCTTTCATCTTGGCGAAGACGAAGGATGGACTTCTTTGCCTGTGAGTAGAATACCAGGAATTGAACAAGAAAACTATTAAGAATAATTTTATCACTTTGGAAAACCTTTTACAGGAAACATCTTATACATTCAATTTGACAGGTAGAGAATAACATGTATTTTGAAAGGGTTGATATCTGTCTGTCAAAAGTTTCAGAAAATTATAACTTTCCAGTTGAATATCTACTGGTTGTTATCTCCCTTAGACTGTTGAGTGTTCTTCCTGTTAATTATAGGAAGCTGAGGGGACAATAGTAATCCCATCATTGAACAGGAGTTAGGGTGGGTGGATAAGACAATGGTTAATTACAATTCATCATGGATGGAGTTGGGTTATCTGTTTCATTAAGTCTGTAGTAACTATTCATGCAACTCCATTAAATTCATTCCTGAGTCCTAACTTGTGGTTGGTAAATAGAAAGAAAGTGAGTAGCGGAATTGATGTGAAAGGCAAATAGGTCTATTCCTAGGCAGTGGATTCAAGTTTATGAATCTCAATGACGTGGCTAGCTCATTGCTTTTGGAAGTCCAAGTCAAATCACTGATTCCTGTGGATCAATGCTTTGGTATTACAGAAGTTGAGGTTGGAATGCAGCATTTCAAAGGCACTTCATTGGCAATGTTTGATATCAGAGCATCCTTGCAATGGATGACAGGCAGTGCAACACACTTTCTGGATTTAAAAATAGTTTGGTGATAGTCTTGCTAGCCGTCAGACTGGAAGATCATCTAAGGTCATATTGTCTCCTTTGGAAGATAAAGAAGTGAACGTCCAAGTGTATAAATGAAGGCTGTTTTTTTCGATCCGTGTGCAGGTTGTTTTAGGGTTCCATCAAGCCTTCAAGGACTGCTGTGAGATTGACCAGAGTGTTAACTTGATATTGAATGATTTTTTGAAGATGATACTACCTCCCGATATCATTTGCTAGAGACCTATACATTTGTTTGCAGTCTGCACCACTTGTCCACCTTCAAAATGCAATAATTCAAGATGTTGGCCTGCTGAGCAGACATGAATGCATTTGCAGCAAGCAACTTAATGGAGTACGATCAATAGAACCCTTAGAGGATAATGCGTGTCTTTTGTTTGTTTGTTTCGTTAGTGGACTCTTCATAAGTAGTCAGCATAATTCATAGTAATAAGTTTCATCTGTATTGGCCTTTGGTGAAATTTGCATGGAGTCCAAATCTCGGTGGATATTTGACATAGTTGGGTGTGGTACATTAAACGAAATGCGTTAAATATATTTACAATCTCAAACTATTAAAGTTTGAGGACTACGTGTGCTGAAATATATTTATATGTTTAAACTCAAAAGATCGCCACAATGTATGCTCATTCTACAGATTAACTGTTAAGTGTTCAACACTGTTTGTTACTTTAAAATATATTTGTTAATATAAGATTCAAGAGTGAAACTTCAACTAGAATATAGCTAATGCATATGCCGTAGTTTAAGTATTAACAATTCAACTATTCATTAATTATTAATTATTAATATAAGGTTGGAGCTAGAATAGCAACATAAATAAATGATAGCATATACTATCTGTAACTTTACCATGAGAAGACAACAGCCAGATTCCTGAACCTTCAGCCCATATGCTTTTTCATATAAATAATAAATGCAGTTTCAGTTGAGTAATACACACTTGAAACTCAAATGGCTTAAGGGAGAATGATTTTGCGGAGCAATACAAAGTAAAGAATGAAGACAGAAAATCCCAGGAATCATTTCAAACAAATTTGTTGCTATTGATCCTTTAATCTTTTGACTGAACTTTGGTTAATAAGTACTTCCTACTACTTGGAATTTTTTTATGTCACACGTGTTAATTAATCAACCTTAAAAATATATATATATACATTGAAGCCATGAGCTTGGACTTTTAACATATGATATAAAATTTATTAACTGATATCATGTTTTGTTTGTACTTTTGCATTAACCGATTACATGTTAAACTCTGTTTGTTAATAATAGTAGTTCGAATGGGACTAGTGAGGAAATCAGGATGTCATATATGTCAGCGTTATATGATATGTTATGTTCGAAATTTCAGATATCTGAAGTTGCTAATAATAAAGAATGGATGCTATTTTAAAATTTCAAAAACTATATGTTTCTGTATTTATGAGATGATGAGTGTTATTCTTAAAATTTTGAAAAATGTATGTGTATCTATGAGATGTTTACTTCCGTATTTTAACTGTACTATTATTATTATTATTATTATTATTTTTTTTTCATTGTTACTTAATTCTTTCGTTTTTTTAAAACTGTACTGTCCTGTGGCAACTTTGGTATTGTATTTATTTTTAATAAAATTTTACCTTCACATGGAAACCTGAAATCCTGTTCCTTTCCTTCTGATGGTGTGTGGCCCTGAGCTGGACAGGAAATTCGCAGGAATGCATAATTTACATATTTCCTTAAATAATGATGCTCACACATTTCATACCGCAACGGAGAGAGGAGAAAATGTGTTCATTTCTCCTATCAAAATTTTCAATTGCCTTATTCAGGATTCAATTTTGACATCCCATTATTGTGAGTCATTTTATTTGCTCAATCATTGTTAATTCCATGAATATCAGATATTTTCTATGAATGTGTTATAGGCATCAATAGCATGCCAGTAAGTATGATGAGGCCTCATATGTCATTGTATGTTGGACAGACAGTTTGGAGGTTCTTAAAAAACATTTTGAGCGCCTGAAGAACAACCTGTCCATTGCATCTTGAGAACTGATTCCACATCTATGATTTTGCAGGTAAAAATTGGAGTTGAAGGAGCTGAAGAATGTGGGAACATGGAGGAGTGGTTCAATTATCGGCTGTCCAGAGCAGCACCTGATGTATGTGCCAACTTTCTTGGGAGTTTCATATCTGATACAACACGTGGACAATTTACCCAAGGTGGGAAGTGGCTGGTGTGGAAGTTCGAGGTGTGCTCAACCCTCATAATGTCATTCAGAAATTCAATTCAGAGGAGGAATAAGTAATGCCTACTTGGGAAAGCGATTAAACAGTAGGAGTGAGGAAGAAATAAACATAGAAAAAAGCTAATTTGTTATGAATTTGTTTCGTCTGTGAGAAATCCGTTTCTAAGCAAAGGTCCTTCATCTTCATCCATTACTTTTATAGGGAGACTCATCAAACTGATTTTTTGATACTCTTTCATGTTTTATATGCAGGGTGATTCTACTCTGGCAGATTTTATGAAAGACCGAGAATTTCCCATGAATCTAGAGCAGATCATGTTTGGGCGAAGCTTAAAAGGCGAAGATTCTGTTGGAATAAAGTCTTTGATCATCAAACAAATTATGCGGCAGATTATTACATCACTGAAGAAAATTCATGCAACAGGCATTGTGCATCGCGATGTGAAACCTGCCAACTTGGTTGTGACAAAGAAGGGAAAAGTAAAGCTTATAGATTTTGGTGCTGCAACCGATCTCCGTGTTGGCAAGAACTATGTACCTGATCGCGGAATGCTTGATCCTGATTACTGCCCCCCTGAACTTTTTGTTCTTCCAGAGGAGACGCCTAAGCCTCCGCCTGAACCTATTGCTGCCATTCTATCACCAATCCTATGGCAGGTATTATTACATCTTAACCCTGTCCCCATAATCCGTTTAGTATTAAGAAACCGAAGGGATAAAAACTTCCTCAGGTGCTAACCTATCGGTACTTAATAAATCCAGGGTTAATATGTATTTTATGTAGGTTTTTTTAGTGTTATATTCAAACATCACGGTGCATCTTCCCATTGGAGCTGCAGACCACCTGCACAGGATAAAGTTTATCCAAAATACAACAAATTTGGGGCATGATTCTGGCACGATTCTTGAATCGGGAAATGAATCTTGGTTCCACTTGGAACTGTTATCCTCTCATGGTTGCAGTATGTCCCAAGGGTTTTGTGGAGTCTCGATCAGAACCATGAGGATCCATTTTGCTGGGTTCTGGCAAGGGCTGGCTGGAAAAATTCATTTTGGATAATGCATATCAGGCTCCTGTAGAACACCTGGCTTCTCTTGGTGCACTTAGTTTTGTTGTCTTACTTGGAAGCACATTACATTCATTTAAGTGGTATCTCATTCATTCTCTGCTGCGTAACTTTTGATTGCTGCAGCTCAACAGTCCGGATCTTTTTGACATGTACTCTGTAGGAGTAATATTTCTGCAAATGGCCAGTCCAAAGCTCAGAACTCCGTCAAGTATCCGGATCTTCAAGTCGGAAATAAAGGAGGCTCAGTATGATTTAAGAGAATGGAGACAAATTACACGATTAAGGCCTGACTTGAGTATACTAGACTGTGATGGCGCCAAGGGCTGGGACCTGGCTACACAGCTTATTTCTGAGAGAGGCTTCTTAAGGCGTGGTCGATTATCAGCAAGTGCAGCCTTGAGGCATCCCTATTTTTTATTAGCTGGTGATCAAGCAGCAGCAATAGTCTCCAAGTTTACTTCTGCCATGTAGCTAATATTAAATTCGTAATCATTTCTCTTGTTGCTAATCTCAATACCATACCTTATCGTGTGCAAAGAACAGACATGGAGATCAGCTTTTATTCCTCTCTTCACAATGTACTGTACACACCTTAAAATGGGATGGGAGTTTTAGCCTGTAAGTTTCTTGTACTTTGCAATTTGCACTGAAGCCGATTCCTTTTAGTTCAATCCATATAAATCTTTATATGGAAAGGGATAAAAAATATGTATCAATGCTTCAGCTTAAAGTTGTGGTATTATCAGGAAGATACGACAGTTTCAGCCTGTTAATTGCTTGTACTCTGCAATTTGCACTGAAAGTGATTCCTCTTAGTTCAATCCATATAAATCTGTATATGGAAAGGAGAGAAAATATGTATCAATATTTCAGGTTAAATTTGTGGTATTATCGTTTCATCTCATCTTAGCAACATGGAATACATTCATTAATGAGCGTCTTGTGAGCCTGCCATTGATATTGCACTAACAGTTTTTATCTCAAAATCAAATTAAAAAAATTATAATCTGCATAGTAAAGTAATACCAGTAGATTCATGTTGGAGTGATACCAATGTTTAGTTACATTTGCACCAAAATACATAGTGGGATGTGGTATACACCTATATTGTAGCGTCTTAGAATGGCTTCTACGACAATAAATTCTCCTTCCTTCATGTACATTCACCATAACACAATCAAGGGACTTGAGAGCTTCTATCTCAATTTTGAATTTTAGTTTAGTCCATTATATTTTTGAACCCTCAGGTTACCTGCGTACTCGAAGGTTAAGATGCAGTCAGATTCCATCAAGCTAGTTCCATAATGGATGCGTCCAAACATTCATAGGATTAGAACTTGTTTTAGCTATGTTGCCAGGAAACGTGGGTGCGGGGACGGGGACGGCATTTTTGGAAACAGGGTGCGTGGGTTCGTCGGGTAATATAATAATATTAAATTTTAATAATTATATTTTATAAATTATAAATTTATAATTAATAATATATATGAAATTTGAATTTATATATTTTTTCAACTTTAAACAAGAAAACTTTGAGAATGCTGTGAGAAATTGGCAGATTTTGATACTTAATTTAGCCATTGTCCAAAATAGCCCTTCGCCATTTAACAGCATCAGCTGATTACAGCTTATGGCTGGTCTCAATCCTACTTTCTATTTGACCGAAAATGTCTGAACCTGTATGTGTGCATTCACAGTTTATAATTTGATGGTTATTTGGCTCGGGAATGAATGTTTCATTCCAAATTGATTAACAAGAATCTGCAGGCTCAAATTACAGAGTAAGAGGTCTCTTTTCCAGTTCTGGTTTCGATGCCATATATTCTATGTTCTTGACATAAGTGACATATTTAGCTTTTAAATTGAGTTGTTACAATTGAATGTCCATCTGTATAGAGAAGGGAATTATTTATTATATGTTTTGCCAGCTCAATGTTACGTGTCGATGGAAAACATTGCAATTAAACTTGCTAATATGCTCCAAGGAGCCTTACAAATTAGATGCTGGCTACGTTCCATTCCACAAAGCTCATTGTTGGAACAGAGAACACGGGTCTACAGGCCTGGATTTTTGGTTTTAAGTAATCACGAACACCTATGGCATTAGGGATATTGCAGTAGTGACTGCTAGTGGGCAATTGCGATCCACTTACAATGAAAGTGTAATGCAGCTTAATGTAGTTGAGCCCCTGTGGGTGTTCACTGTTCAAATGTGTAATATAAATTATAATGCACTTATATTTTTCACACGCGGGTCTTGTGAAACTTTTTCATGGAATAATAAAATTGAAAACGAAAACTCGTAAATACCACTGCCGTTGAAGTTGCTCTGTCCACTGCTGCTGAAGCTACCCACTGCCCACTGCTGCTGAAGCTGCCCACTGCCGCCGGAAATGGTAAACAGGGACGGCTCAAGCCTCAACCAAATGGAAAAAACTTAAAAGTTAAATGAAATTAGTAATCAGTGATCACGGTGTTTGTTCTTCTGGTATGTCGCGGTGCTTTGCCGCCAAGAATAATCACGTATCACATATCACGGTATCAGTGTTGTGTAAAGAGTTAAAGTCTTAAAGATTTAGGGTTTTTAAAGTTTTTTCACCTTTGTTATAAGTTATTTTTTAAATTTCAATAAAAAAAAATTATTTGAAAATTAAATTTTTAATATAGTTTTTTTTATGAAGAACCCAAAGAACCCAAAGAACCCAACCCGAAGAACCCGAAGAACCCAAAGAACCCAACTCGAAGAACCTGAAGAACCCAAGAACCCAAGCACCCAAAGAACCCAAGAACCCAAGAACCCGTTAAAGGAAAAGAACCCATTTTTTTTTTGAAGAACCCGGTTCTTCATGGAAGAACTCAGTTCTTCTGGGTTCGTCTGGGAAGAACCCGTACCCGAATCCGGTACTTGGGTGCGGGAACCCGGGACGGGTTCGAGAACCCCACCCCCGGGTGCGGGTACCCATGCAACACAGTGTTTTAGAGCCAAAACCACTAGAGTTAGAGAAAACTGCTATTCTTAACCGTTTGCTACTGAAAGAGCTTGAGATCAAGAGGCCTTCACGATAGAGATGTTTATATATTCAGGTTCCTTGTAAAAAAGTGGGTCCAGTGGTACTGTTTTGGCCTACATGTGAATGAACAGTGTTGTTCGTTTTTTCAGAAGATACACTGATGCAACCTCCCTTCATGATCAGTTATAGGAATGTTATGGTTCCAAGCATGTAGTGGTGGGGTGGTTTCTAGTTTTTGGTGGATGAAGGAGTGATGAGTCAAGATCAATTTTATGAAGGTGGAATTGTCTCCTAGAGTGACATGGTAAGTTGGTGGAGGATGTCCATTTTGTATGAAAAGTTTTGACTCATTTCAAAACCTTAATTCGAGTGACTATGTTTAGGCTCATACTTGTCAAGTTTCACTTTCAAAACCTTGATTGGATATTATTAAATTTTATAATTCGACAACCTAGTTAGACGTCTTGGATATATTTGGCATGTGCTAATTCTATCGAGTCTAAATTTAAGCCTTAAATAAAGTGTTTTATACTATGACTTGCCCTCTCATCCTTGAGTTGGCAAGCAGGTTAAGTTTACCAAGAAAAGCTTGAGCTCAACATTATTCAATTTTAGCATCAAAATAAAGGCCAACTCCACACAAGTTAAACGCATTGAAGTCGCATGCTTTAGCCACTTTTGTTTGCGCATGCTATTCTCATCTAATCTTGAAAAGCGCATAAGTTGACGTCATCTATGGTTAATTGATGCTTAGCGGAGAAGGTTAAATAAGAGAAGGCAGCGAATTACATGACAAAACAATAGCAAAAAAGCCAGGAATTAAAGGCTGGAAAAGCGTACAATACAATAATTGTAGTATTCTCTTAAACCATATAAAGCAACCAGTGAATAAAGAATACAAGAACATAAATGGCACCGAGGAAGGAAGTTCACTAACCTTCCTTGATATTGGAATTTTTTTTTTTTTAGTCATTAAAACAACAGAGTAACCCTGCCTAGCAACAAGTAAATTGAGTTGGTAGCCATGCAAAAGAGGACACAAATTGAGGACAAAAATTGGCATGCTTTTCTTGTTTTCCTTCACAAGCAGCCGAGGAGAATAATCATTCATTGACTTTAAGTAATATTGAGGAGATGAGAGGTTGGACAATTTATCGTTTGGTAGTGTCGTAGCAATGGACCACTCTTTACTCTTCTATCCTCCAAGCTTCACACCACTACCTTCACTACAAGAAGGGATATCCATGGGAGTGTATCACCTCTAACTCACTACGGTGTAGTCAATCTCTTGGGTAACATGTGATTTTGTCCAATTATGTATTGTTATAGTTTCTTGAATCCATTGGCTGTTATTGGTTAAATTGTTTTGTAGTGTCATGGTAGGTTTTTTGCCAAGTAACATATTTTAAGGAAAACTCTTAAACACTACCCCTCATGGAAGGATGGTACCCAGGGTAAAACCTTAGATTCTTTGGGGCACAAGACTAGGTCAACAATAGGGATTGAAGCTGTTACAACAAAACACTTGTTAAGATCTGAAAATGTCACTTGCAGGAATTGAACCTAAGTGGGGAGGATAACACTCCTCTCAACCACTTGGGCTTGACCCAATTAACAAGTGTTATGGTAGTTTATAGTGCACTTATTTTGAATGTTTTTTACCTAAGATGCACATTCACGTCACTCATTTCCGTTAGTTTATTGTTACAAACAATTGTAGAAATTTAATCCCAATCACTTTTTAAAATAAGTAAGAATTTAACCTCATTGTTGACTATTAATTAGTAGCTCAAAATGAGTTTTTGTTCACTAATCGAATTGGATTTTATGCATATTTATTGGTTCGATGATAACACCCTGGGGCCTCCCCCCTAAGATTGGAAAATCAATAGTTTGAATAGGGAAATGGTGATAATATTGGTTGTCTATAATTATTAGGTTAGTTTGCTAGTTCATATGCTACATACCCAATCCCTTAAATGTGATTAAAGAAGTGGGGTATTCAAAATTTTCCTCTTAAAGCACAACTCTTAAGCCAATTTTGAGTTGACAAAGGTGTTCAACTTGTTAAGAGCTTTCCAATACTTGTGCTCTTATTCAATTTTGAGCTCTACGCAGGAAGTTATGGGCTTCTAAAGTTTCTTTAAGGGCTTTCTCTCTCTTGTCACATCATCAATTGTGCATCACCACATGTGCTAGGTGACATGGCTCTATACAGGGACACATCATCTTCTATTTCCTACTTCTTGAGGCCAACTCCCCCCTTAATCATGTATTACATCCATAATTATTCCCCCTGCAACATGCTTATTGTGCCTTTGGATTTCTTCTTAAATGTGTTGTGTCACGCCCAAAGAATTTGTGATTGTGACATGAAACCTTCCACAAAACATTCCATCCTATGGTGCCTTATCACATCTTACAAATTTTTTCTAGTTCGTTGTTTCGTGCTTGAAAGATCTTCACATGTGACACATGATGCATCTTAGGAGACTTTCATGTTTGCAACATTGTATCACACAATTTTGTTCCAGCATGTTATGCCTTCCCTGACTCATCACCTTATCTTACCTTTTTGCCCCTTGCCTTGTCTTCTTTCTCAGGCCTTCCATCCCCTTCTTTTGGCTCCCCTTTTTCTATTGTGCCCTAAAAATCTTTGTTTCACATTCAAAGGTTTTTTGCTTGCAACATGTTACATTGGAGAAGGGTTTCTTTGCTGCGATGTTTATCCCTTGGTCTTCATTGCATCCTTAGAAAGTTTTGAGTTTTACGATATGCCTATTGCTTATGCAAAATTTTCCCCATCGACAATTTATCACACCTACAAAAACTTTGCCTATGACATGTCAAATGGGTGAGAACTTTCTCCTTAACAACACTCCTTTGGCTTCATTGATTTCTCTTATTGCACACCAACAAACTTCCACTTGTGTAACTTATCGCACCAAACATTTTTGTGGTGTGATATGCCATGTCCTTTGGACTTTTCTTGACTGTTAACCATGAACATTATGTCACTTGTCTCCTTAAGATCTTATGGCCTCTATTGTATTGCACAAAGATTATTTTCCCGCGATACGAGTTTTATTGCATGAAGATAATTTTCATGTGATACACTGAAAATGGCCCATCTCACCTTAAAAGCTTTTATGGAGTTTTATGAAATATCTCAAAGGTCCGTTTACTTCCTTGAGGCTTTATTTGGCATCTTAAAGTAGGGAATCGACCCCAGTGCTTTTAATTTAGTATCATTTGTTATTCATTCTTTTGCAATAAGCTCACTAAACTCAAGTTGACCCTCCAACTTGCAAGACTTTCAACCTCTAAGACTTAGAGGAATCCAACCATAAGAAATCCCCCTTTGGCAATGTTTTGCACTCGTTTTCAACATCGCATACAACACTTATCTTTCTCATAGGGAGACATGTTTGAGCAAATGAATCTAATTGGTTGATGCACTATTCCAATCACTCATATGCGCGATTATGTTTAAAGGTAGGGGTAAAAGGTTCCAACCCTTCAACACACGTCATCCTACGTAGTATGAATATTCATGTACAACAAGGAAATAGTGCCATCTAAGCACTCCTAAAACTATTATACTTAATTGTATAACAAGCGTTACTCTCACAAGGTAAAGTTTTCCTTTTTCACAAGAACACTTAGGCATGCAAAACCAACATCTTGTACTCCTTCTATGCCATAGTCTCTATACTAACAACATGGCTTGACATCAATACCATAATACTCAATATTCACGAGTAAGGATTATAAGGCAGAGTCACTATATACATGTAAAATTTTATCTAATAGGGAGGATGCCCATGCCATTTAGACTTGAGGTCTCTCTCCCTTAGATATTATCTTTGTTTACCACACTTAAGGCTTATATGGAGTATGTTGTTGCACAAAGTGTCTAAGCACCGCGACAACGCTCAGAGTAAGAGCTGTCACTCTAATTCTTACTCCGTTTAGACTCTCTCCTAGACAAATCAAGGAGGGCAGTCCCTAAGGTGAATGAATGAGAATAGCCTGTGGAACACAGGCTATGGGAGATTTTAAGGGTGAACTTAGAGCAAATCTTGGTCAACTGAGATGGATATATTAGACAATTAATACAAATAAGAAAACCACAAGATAAAACAAATGATTAAAGACCAGTTCCTTTATACTCAATTAACCATAGGCTAAGTAGAAACAAGTTATCCAGGGCAATTATAAATGTGACAAAGCGACGATCATGAACAATTATATGTAAAATGCTCAAAATTTTAGTATAGAAGAAAATCTAGCAAAATTATCTTTCTCCAACAGTCAATATGATTTTTTAAAACATTTATTGCACCTGACAATAGAGAAATAACTACCACGAAATAACACTAAGGAACTTTACTTTAACAATTTAATTATTTTTTAGGCAATTAATTGAATGGTAAACGAAGAAATCAAAATCTTTTAATGTGACGAAAGTAAAATGAATCAAAGGGTTAAAAAATTAAAATTTTAATGGGCCATAAGCCACATTAAAATATTTAATGTGAAAGCGCAAATCCACCTTTAATTTATTTCATTCTCAAGTTTAAAGTCACTAATTTTTTAAAAATATTTTTAGATTGTTTAATTTTTAAAATTTTAGAAATTTTTATGTTTTTTGAATGTAAATAAAAAATAAAAAATAAAAAAATCCAAAGTTAAATAAAATGAAATCCGATTTACATAAAGAAGAAAAACAAAAGTGGCTTAACCCTAACTCACGTTAATAAAATAAAAGAAATGAAATTCAAAGAGTTGTTTGTTGTTTATGCAAGGGTGACGGCGACAACTAGTAGCTTGACGAGGCGCAGGTAGGACGGAAAGGCAAGGAGACGCAGGTTAACTCGACGAAGAAGGAGAGGGAGCTGTAGAGAAGGATGCGGTTTGGGAGAGAAGAACGCGTGGAGGAGAGTTGGACGCGGGAGGAAGGATGCTCGACGGACAACAAGAATGGGGCAGCGGGATATGGAAGGAGGACGCAAGCTGGCAGAGGGAGCAATGAAAGAAGGGTTATAGTTGCGGGTTTGAGGAGCAACGAAGGCAACACAGAGAATGGAGTAGGAGGGAGCAGCGAAGAGATCAAGGTCGAATGTGGAGAGGGTTGCAGAGAGGGACAAGGGTAGTAGGTAGCCACAAAAGGAAACACAGGGATGAAAATGAATCGAGTTGTGGGGACTGCAAGTTTATGAAATGATGCATCAGAAAGAAACGAGGGGTTGAGGAAGAGGAGAAAAGGGTTGTGGCTGGTAGAGAAAATGAGGCAGAGAGCAGCGGAAATGGCAGCAGAGAAGAGGGTTTGGGTAGAGGATAAAGAAATCTGAAATTTCTAGAAAAACCCCAAAACGCAGATAGTAAAAAAAAATCAAAATTTTCCAGAGGGGAAGGATTCAACAGATAGAAAGGAAAATGGTATCCAAAGAACCCAAGAAAAGATTTTAGAAATTTTGATTAAAATGTTAAACTTTTGCTTCAGATTTATCAGCGAAACCCTTATAAAAAAATTCTAGAGTTAAAAAATTTCAAACCCTTGGACTGCAAAGAAGTTGGATAATATCCCTGCAAAAATGATTTTGAGGCCAGATCTTACCCTCTAGGGCTTAAATTTGGCTTCAAATCAAACTTCTCTTTCAGATCTACAACCTGTACCTGAAAACCAAAAACACCAAGAACCCAAATATACAAAAGAAAAAAACCCTAGAAACCCAAGTGAGAAAACCATTTTTTTTACAGATCTATGCACAAGAATGGTAGATCTATAAGATTCGAGGAGTATAAGTTCAACTCCACTCCCATATCTGATAATCTAAGGCCCTCAACAACTAGATCTATCAATTTCCTACACAAAAATTAAATTTTTTAAATTTTAAAGGAGGTGCTTAATTCAAAACCCTTCGTATATCACACATAAAATCTTATGATAAACCTAGAGCTAATTTAGTTGGGCTTTTTAGAAAACACAGATCGGGAGTTGGTTGGTTCAACTGAAAACTTCCCCTAATGCTTGAGGATTTAAAAAATTGAGATTTTCCTGCAAAACTCAATCCTACGATCAAAATAGAGCGAGAAAATGACAATAAAATTTAGACAAATAGAAGTACTGGCTATCACATTCAAAATTTAAATTATCATTTAAACCCAGTGACTAAGCAAGATATCGGTATTCAAATCATACTTCAGAAGCTATCATCAATAGATAAAAAAATTATGCATGAAAACAACACCAGCGGAATTTAACCCCAAAGTATTTTTTTATTATCCAGAAAAATATTATACGAGATTTTTGCTTAGCACACGACTTAGAGATCGCATGAATTGACTGACGAATGACTTCCTATTTAAAGATAAATCCTCCAACGACTAGTTCGAGTGATCATCGTCAAAACAATCTCGACCGTTGATGAAGATTAAAATTCCTTTTAATCTCATCAGTCGAAATATTTAAATATTTGGGAAAATTCGAATTTTTCAATTAAATGCATTTTAATTAACTCAAATTAAAATTTTGAATTAATTTTCCCAAAATTTTGACTTTGACTTAACCATAGGAATCAAAGGCTTAAAATTTATCAAAATAATTAATTTACCTTAATCCTTGGACCTCTTAAAATTTATTTTTTAAGGACCGACGAATTTTGCCTTTGGAGAATTTAAATTTACGTAGGACCTAGAATTAATTAAATTTCTGGCTTAGGATTTTAATTAATTTTTAGCTAGAAAATTTAATTAATTAACCTATGTGGGGATAAATTATTTTTTCAATCCTCAAGACACTTTACATTATGATTTTCATATTTTTTACATTATAAGGGGGAAAACCCGTTTGTAATAGGCCCTTACAGACTACCCATTTATGCGATACAAATATAATCCAACAAATCAAGCAATTTGTAATAAAATAACCTAATCAAATAGTTAGGATTATTTCCAAATCACTTTTACATAAACTTGATTTAGAACACTATGACTCACCTAAGATCCCGGTGACAAAATCCATTTCGGCTTTGGGGTAAGACTGAAGGAAAACTCTGCCGACCATCTGAGAATGGATCAGTAAGACAAAAAACCTCCAAGAATGGAGATCGTCACTAGAAAAATAGGTTTACCTAGGTCGTTACATACATAACACGAATTTGCTGAGATTATTTACATCATATAAATGCAGAAAGGGTTTACATTATAACATGATGACCAAGCCGATGATGATAGTTGAACGACACAGACACATTGATTAGGCACTATCCCTTTTGCGAAAAAAAGGGGTGTACTGCTATGGGCCATTAACACGTAGTGATCAACATCTAGTTCTACTTGGGGACACGTTGTTGCACCAGAGGAATGTGAGAATCTAGAATTTGCATCCACGCAACGCACAATATAACATAAGTGGCGTCCATCCAAAAATCATCATATAACGTTAAACACATGAAAGATATAAGCTCTTCATTTATTAACTATCCTAATAACATGAGAAACATCTACCTACAAAATAAAACACTGGAATAAAAGTGTGTAGGGTTAGGAATACAATACAAAGGATGCCTTCAATAAAGTGCATGCTGAGCATTTTCCTGCTTTCAGGAAAATCTATTGGCTGTTTCTCAGATGTGCCATGTCCAATCTTGCACACGGTAGGAATTTTTCCTATCCAAAAATCAAGTTGCTCGCGGCCATCAGATGGATCAAACCGCTTTCTCATTCTCTTTCTCTTGCTCTTTTTTTTTTTTTTTGTGGCGGGTGTGATGTTGATGATGATGCGATCGATGTACAACTTCCTTCTTGATCCGAAAAACGCTCGTATGGAAAATTTGGAATGTTCAAGGCTTCTATGACCTGCGCTTCTTTATGAACCTGATCTGTTATCACTAGTTGATCAACCACGTGAGAATCAACCTAATTCTTATTAATTTCCATTTTATCCGCATCACCTTCAATTAGCCACTTTTCAATGGAACAAATGACCTCCTCATAATAAGATGGAGTTTGCTGCAGCAGAAGGGAGGCTTATGATCTCTTGATGTTTCCTTGTTTCTTTCATCCTCTGACTGATGTTAAAATTTCTGTACCTGTATTGTTATGGTATCCATCTGGTTAGAGCGTTCAACCTTCATAGCATTTATTTCCTTGGCATGGTTTTCCTCCATGGTCAATAACCTATTCTGAAGACATATCTGACCAGCTTCCATTTCCTTTATAATTTTATCATTCTTTGCTTTCATGCCCATGGAGCAGTTTTGCATATACTTTATCTCTTTCTTATGAGTTGCTTGCATGGTAGCTAATTGATTATTATAATCGAATCTCATGATGGTCATTTTTTCATCCATAGTTGTCAATCTGTTCTGAATCAAACTTATTTCTTCTTGATAAATTGCTTTCATAGTCGTCATCTGATTTGAATGATTGAATTCGATGATCGTCATCTTCTCCTTTGGGGCTAATAACTTGCTTTGTATAGAATTAATTTCCCTGGCATGATCAACTGTTAATGTTTTTTGATTAAGTTCCATATCTTTAATAAGTTGAGCCTAATTAACTTCTGCATTCTTGCTTATTGGAGTCTAATTTAACTACATGTCTTTAACCATTTGAATTAACTCCTTGAAATCATTTTCAACTTCTATAGTTTTTTTTACTTCAGCTTTCTCTTTGACTTTGTCTTTATCTCCATTTTTAAACAATGTAAACTTTGAAACGGAAACTCATACTGTTACCCGTTTTGTAGAGATAGCAAAAAAGTGATCCGATTTGGAAAATGGGTGATGCAGAATACAATTTTTTTTTTTTAGAGCATAGTTTTTGGCACCATAATTTATATATATATATATATATTTTTTAATGTACATTGCGTTTTAAAATGGTAGTGTTTTTTACGCTGATTTAAAAAAGTGGTAATTTTACACCAGACTCTTTTTTTAAAAGTTTTTTTTTTTTTTTTTTAATGTATGAAATGTAAATAATTATTTTGTAAATTTAATAATTTTTGAGGTGGGCTTTTTCTTCATATTTTCTTGTTTTTATTTTAATTTTAATTTTTTTACAGTGAGGTTTTTTTATTTTTTATTTTTGCATATTTAAAGAAAAAGGTTGATATTTTGAATTTTCGATATTCTACATATTTATACAACGTTAATTAATTTTTCAATTCACATGAAATAATTGTTTCTAAAAAACAATATTTTTTAACAATTGACATAAAAATAACCATTTTTAACATAAATATAACTAAAAACCTACACGTTTTGATAATTTTTTGCTAGAGATGACATGTCAAAATCACAATTTTTATAGAAAAATTTTAACTAAAAATGGTTAAATAATAGTTTTTTTTAATGAATTTCATGTCAAAAAAAATAGTCATTGTTTTTTTCAAAAAATAATGATTAACATAAAAATTAATGCGAAAATCACATAATACAAATATTGAACGCATAACAGCCTTAATTGAGTGCTTATTATTCTCATAAAATGTCAAAGTCAAAACATTACAAGAATAACTAATTAATAGTTACAAAAAATGAGCTTGATTTCCAAGCATAACTTAAATTTAATCAACAACGTCACGTAATCCAAACTTTTCGTCCTCTAGAGTTTCATCATTCTCTTCTTCTACAATATTTTCTGCTTTCTTTTGCTCATTTTCATCTTCTAATGGATCTTTGATGTCTGTAAATCTCCCAATGTATGTCTTTCCAAACATTCCATGTAATGGTGGTGGGGGTTCTTTTGCCTTTTTTGCCACACGTGACTCACTAAAGTACCCTTTATTCAACTCAATTTCTTGCATTGCATCTGGAAGAAATTGAAAAGCATTAATTCTTTGCTAAATGAAATTGCATTGTATTGGATCTTTTCAATTGCAATGTAATTTCTTCTTTTTTGAAAGCAACATGCTAGTGTTGTACCTAATTATCAAGCACAAAAGAAATTATGAAGTAAATTAGTATAATGACATATTAATTAAAAAATAACATATTGAAATTCAATTCCATATAATAAAACTTACCTAAGCCAGAAAATAAATCCAGAACTCAATCTCCTTTATTTGAACATGTCTATAAGATAGTTAATCAATAATTGTGATTTTTGATAAATGTTAACTATCTCTCCTTTTGCTTATTTGTCTTCATATGTTAGTTTTCTCACAACAGCATCATAAGTTAGTATTTGGCTATGACTCGGAATCGCCCAACAGCGACCCCGGGGGGCGGGCAAGCCGCCGGGGTGGCGCGAGGTGGGCCTGCGGCTCCCACCCTGCGCCACCCCCGCGATCCGCCCGCCCCCCAGGGTGGCTGGAATTGCCCAGCCACCCCCGAGGGGCAGGCGGGCCGCTGGGGTGGCATGGGGTGATGCTGCGGAGCCCCACCCCCGCGCCACGTGGGCGGCGAGCCCACCCTTGGGGGGTGGGCGGGCCGCCGGGGTGGCGCAGAGTGGTGAGTGGTGCTGCGGCGCCCACCCCACGCCACCTCGGCAGTCCGCCTGCCCACGAGGGTGGCTGGTTGATTCTCGGAATCCCTTAGCCACCCCCGGGGTGGCGCGGGGTGGTGTTGCGGCGCCCACCTTGCGCCACCTCGGTGGCCCACCTGCCATTTGGGGGTGGCTGGTTGATTCTCGGAATTGCCCAGCCACCCCCGGTGTCGGGTGGGCAGCCGGGGTGGCTCAAGGTGGTGCTGCCCGGCGGATCAACCCGCCCCCCGGGGGGGTTGGTTAATTCTCAGAATCGCCCAGCCACCCCCGGGGGGGCTGGTTGATTCTCAGAATCGCCCAGCCACCCCCGGGGGAAGGGCGGGTCGCCAGGGTGGTGCTCCAGCGCCCACCCTGGCGGCACGCTCGCCCCCAGGGGTGGCTGGTTCATTATCGAAATCAACCAGCCACCCCCGGGGGCGGACAGGCTGCCGGGGTGGACCATGGTGGTGCTGCAGCGCCCACCCTGCACCACCTCGGCGACCCACCTGCCTCCCGAGGGTGGCTAGTTGATTCCGGGAATCACCTCGGGGGTGGCTGGTTGATTCCGAGAATCGCCCAACGACCCCAGGGGCGCAGGCGAGCCATCGGGGTGGCGCGGGGTGGTGCTGCGGCGCCCACCCCGCGCCACCCGGCGGCCCGCCCGCCCCTTGGGGGGCGGGCAGGCTGCTGGGTGGCACGGGGTGGTTGCTGCAGCCCCACCCCGCGCCACCCTGCGGCCCGCCCGCCCCTCGGGGGGCGGGCAGGCTGCTGGGTGGCACGGGGTGGTTGCTGCAGCCCCACCCCGCGCCACCCTGGCAGCCCGCCCGCCCCTCGGGGTGGGTGTTGGGCGATTCCAGCCAACAACCAACCCGGGGGGCGAGTCGGCCGCCGGGGTGGGAATTGGCCAACAGCCACCCTGGGGGGTGAGTCAGCAGTCGGGGTGGCACGGGGCGATTCCAGCCAACAACCAACCTCGGGGGCGAGTCGGCCGCTGGGGTGGGAATTGGCCAACAGCCACCCTGGGGGGCGAGTCGGCAGTCGAGGTGGCATAGGGTGGGCGCCGTAGCCGCACCCCCCGCCACCCCAACGACCGACTTGCCTCCCGTGGTGGCTGTTGGGTTGCCTGCCAGGGTGGCGCGGGGTGGGCGACGTAGCCCCACCCTGCACCACCCCAACGGCCGGCTTGCCCCCCGTGGTGGATGTTGGACCCCGACGGCCTGCCCGCCCCATAGGGGTGGTTGGCTGATTCCCCGGGGGGCGGGCGGACTGCTAGGGTGGCGCCGCAGCGCCCACCTCACACCACTGTGGAAGCCCACTCGCCCCCCGAGGGTGGTTGGGCGATTTCGAGCACCCCCGGGGGGCGGGCGGGTTGTCGGGGTGGCGCGGGGTGGGCGCCACAGCACCACCCCGGCGGCCAGCCTGCTCCCGGGGGTGGCTGGGCAATTCTCGGAATCGCCCAGCCACCCCAGGGGAGCGGGCGGGCCGCCGGAGTGGTGTTGCTGCGCCCACCCGGCGGTCGCTCCCCCGGGGGTGGCTAGTTGATTATTGGAATTGCACAGCCACCCTCGGGGGGCGGGCAGGCCACTGGGGTGGCACGCGGTGGTGCTGCGGCGCCCACCCCGCGCCACCCTGGCAACCCGCCCATCCCTCGGAGGTGGCTGCGGCACCCCCACCCCACGCCACCCCACCTGCCCGCCTGCTTGCCCGCCCGAGGTTGCTGTTGGCCGATTACGGTAATCGGCCAATAGCAACCCCGAGCGGGCGGGCAGGCCACCGGGGTGGCGCGGGGTGGGGTTGCGAATTTATAGTTAGGAAAGAAAAATTTTATTCTACCAAAAACATTAGTGTGTTTTTTCCTCATAAACAACTTTGTTTGGCACATAAAACATCGGTTTTACTAGCATTTTTTAAAAATGTTGAAGATTGGCCCTAAAAAAAATCATCGTTCTAGTATCATCACTTTTTCATTTTCAAGCTGTTTTTTGCACGAAAATTTCGTTGTCACTGCCATTTTTAAAACATGTTCAAAATTGACCCTAAAAAAAAAATCGTCGTTCCAGTATACACACTTTTCGTTTTTAGCACTGTTTTTGATGTTTTTTCGGGGTTTTTGGGTCAGAGTTTTCGTTTCAAAGTTTACATTGTTTTTATCTTCAAAAGCATCAATGATTGATTGTAGAGAATCAAAAGTGTTATTAGGGAAATTAACATACCAATAAAAAACATCTCCAAATAAGGTAAGAATGAAAATCTTCATCTTCACATCTTCATATTTAGAATACGGGCGACACTTGTTTATACAGAGGCTAACATTTTGAAGGTGAGCTTTAGCAGTAAAAACATTGTTACCTTGAAAAGGAGGAAATTCATCGTTAGCATCACAAAAAAAAAGAGGATAGCCATGCAGAACTCCCTGAATATTAGTAAAATCACAAGGGGAAAACAAGTCATAATGCATGATGATGTGATTAACGGGAAGAAGATGGGCCAAATGGATATCAGAGAGAGAGATACCTGTTCAAGAAAATCAAAACATCTATAAAAAGCGAGCTTTTAGCAAAAATTCTTGTAAGAAATCGAAGAAGTGGAGTCGCCACTTGAGCATGAATTTCTCACAAAGAGATTAAAGGTGAATCCGAAAAAGTTAGTGGACGGAGGCAGATGGATATCCAGGGAGGGCTCCTTGTATGGGATTAAATGTAAGTGGAGTCGCCATCCAAACATGAAACTAACCAGAATGTCAAAGTGCAGAAAGTGAAGATGAAAGGATTAGATGAGAAAGATGACAAGAGTTAGGATGAATAGACGAAATGACGCTAGAAAAATGAGATGAAATGCCGTAAATACAAGGTCCAATAAATAGGTCCTTGGTAGCAATGCCAAGAAGTGTTGGCTTTTTCGGCTCGAATGAGAGATGAGAAATGAGAAGAATGACGAGGAAATGTCCTTGAAACGTCGAGAATAAAATGTCCCTGGCAACGGCGCCAAAAAATGTTGTTCCGCTTGACGGGTTAATGAATGGCGGAAAAGATGAGATGATTAGAGAATGTCGTGAGGACCAAAGACAGAAAAACTCTATCCCCAGCAACGACGCCAAAAAATGTTGTCGCATTAAGTGTTTAGGCACCACGACAACACTCAGAGTAAGGGTTGTCACTCTAATCCTTACTCACTCTGTTTAGAATCTCTTTTAGACAAGTCAAGGGGGGTAGTCCCTAAAGTGTATGAATGAGAATAGCATGTGGAACACAGGCTCTAGGAGATTTTAAGGGTGAATTTAGAGCAAATCTTGGTCAACTGAGATGGATAGATTAGACAATTAATACAAATAAGACACAACCACAAGATAAAACAAATGATTAAAGACCAGTGCCTTTATACTCAATTAACCATAGACTAAGTAGAAACAAGTTATCCAGGGCAATTTATAAATGTGACAAAGCGACAATCGTGAACAATTAAATGTAAAATGCTCAAAATTTTAGCATGCAGGAAAATCGAACAAAAATATCTTTCTCCAACAGTCAATATGATTTTTTAAAACATTTATCGCACCTCACAATAGAGAAATAATTACCACGAATGAACATTAAAGAACCTTAGTTTAACAATTCAATTATTCCATAGGGAATTAATTGAATGGTAAATGAAGAAATCAAAATCTTTTAATGTGACGGAAGTAAAACGAATCAAAGAGTTAAATTTTTTTAATTTTAATGGGCCATAGGCCACATTAAAATATTTAATGGGCCATAGGCCACATTAAAATATTTAATGTGAAAGCACAAATCCACCTTTAATTTATTTCATTCTCAATTTTAAAGTCATTAAAAATTTAATTTTTTTTTTTAATTTTTTTTTTAGAAATTTTTATGTTTGTTTTTTTTTTTAAAATGAAAATCAAAATAAAAAATAAAAGAGAGGAAATCAAAAAATATAAAATAAAATAATCATAAGAAACTAACAAAAAAAATGAAAATCAAATAAAACAAGTTAAGAAACAACGAAAAAAATCGCATTAAAATAAATCCAAAGTTAAAAAAAATGAAACCTGATTTACATAAAGAAGAAAAACAAAAGTGGCTTAACCCCAACTCATGCTCATAAAATAAAAGAAATGAAATTTGAAGAGTTGTTTGTTGTCTATGTAGGTGTGACGACGGCAACTATCAGCTTGACGAGGTTGCAGGTAGGACAGAAAGGCAAGGAGTTGCAGGCTAACTTGACGGAGAAAGAGAGGGAGTTACAGAGAGGGACGCAGGTTAGGAGAGAAGAACGCGCGGAGGAGAGCTGGACGTGGGAGGAAGGATGCTCGACGGACAACGAGAATGGGGCAGCGGGATATGGAAGGAGGATGCGCGGAGGCATAGGGAGCGATGACATAAGGGTTATAGCTGCGGGTTTGAGGAGCAATGAAGGAAGCAAACATAATGGAGTAGGAGGGAGAAATGAAGAGATCAAGGTCGAATGTGGAGAGGGTTGCAGAGAAGGACGAGAGTAGCATGCAACCGCAAATGGAAACACGGGGATGAAAAAGAATGGAATTGTGGGGACTGCAAGTTTGTGAAATGATGCAGCATAAAGCAGCGAGGGGTTGAGGAAGAGGAGAAAAAGGTTGCGGCTAGTAGAGAAAACGAGGCAGAGAGCAGTGAAAATGGAAACAAAGAAGAGGGTTTGGGCAGAGGATAAAGAAATCTGAAATTTCCAGAAAAATCCCAAAACGTAGACAGTATTTTTTTTTTTTTTTTTTGCAAAATTTTCCAGAGGGGAAAAATGCAATAGACAGAAAGGAAAATGGTAGCGAAAGAACTCAAGAAAAGATTCCAAAAATTTTGATTAAAATGTTATACTTCTGCTTTAGATTTATCAGTGAAACCCTTATAAAAAATTTCCAGATTTAAAAAAATTTCAAACCCTTGGACTGCAAAGAAGTTGGATAATATTCCTACAAAAATGATTTTGAGGCGAGATCTTACCCTCTATGGCCTAGCTCTGGCTTCGAATCAAAATTATCTTTCAGATCTGCAACATGTACTTGGAAGCCAAAAACACGCAGAACCCAGATATACAAAAAAAAAAACCCAGAAACCCAAATCAGAAAACCAATTTTTTTTTTACAGATCTATGCACAAGAATGGTAGATCTATCAGATATGAGGAGTATGAGTTCAACTCCGCTTCTAGATCTAATAATCTAAGGCTCTCAACAGCCAGGTCTATCAATTTCCCACACAAAAATTAAATTTTTTAAAATTTAAAGGAGATGCTTAACTCAAAGCCCTTCATATATCACACATAAAATCTTATGATAAACCCGAAGCTAATTTAGCTGGGCTCTTCAGAAAACATAGATCGGGAGTTGACTGATCCAACTGAAAACTTCCCCTAACGCCCGAGGATCTAAAAAATCAAGATTTTCCTGGAAAACTCAATCCAACCATCAAAATTGAGTGAAAAATGACAATAAAATTCAGACAAATAGAGATACATGCTATTGCATTCAAAATTTAAATTATCATTTAAACCCCAACGACTGAGCAAGATATCTGTATTCATATCACTCTTCAGAAGTTTTTTTTTTTTTTTGCTAAGTAAATCTAATCTATTATTCATAGTAAAAGAGTACAATTACAACAAGCTGAGCATGGTGTATCAACTAGCCTGAGAGTAAGGCCATTTGAGCCAGACATTGTCCAAAACTGAGAAATTGGAAGAAGTTTCCCACGCAGGGGATGCAGAAGAGCACAAACAACATACACAACAACAACAACAGACAGACACAATTGAAACTGGAAATTGAACTCGACACAGTAACAGAGACAAAATTTGACACATTGAGCCAAAAAACCTTTATAACTGGGCCGCAAAAACCGGTTGAGCAGCTACATCGCTGGATTACGCGTTAGGTGATTCCTGCACGATCCTGCACCAACCCCTGCATTCAGGTCCTAGGCTTGGGCCGCTGCATTATCATTCAATTCTGGAGGAGCAGGAGCCATAGGATTAGTATTGACAGCACTGGCCGGCAGAACCATCCCGAGTTGCATACCAACCCTTGGCTTTGGAGTATTGGGATCACCCACCTCCTGCTCATCCTCAATGAGTGGCATTGGGGCACTGGTATCGCCCTCAGCTTGGGCTTCCTCTAGAAAGAGGACAGAGACATGAGCCGTGATCCGAGGGCGATTGAGGGAGCAGTTAAATGTGAAAATAGCAGAACCAAAGGAGGGCGAATTCGAAGAACTAGGGGAGCTTGGGTCGAGGAATTGACTGGGCCTCAGAATGCCCTCATTTCCACTGCGAGGACGAGGATCCTGATTAATGGCGTCAGACCCCGAGGATGGGCGAGAAGGGTTGCCCCGTCCTGAGCCTCTGCGGCTGAGCATTCTCTGGCGAGGCCTCGGCATTGCAGAGGGAATACCACGAACAGCGGAGGGAATGCCACGAACAACGGAGGGAATGCCACGAGCAGCAGAGGGAATGCCACGAACTACAGAGGGAATACCACTAACAGCAGAGGGAGTGCCACGAACAGCAGAAGGAATACCACTACCAGCAGAGGGAATGCTACAAACAGCAGAGGGATTACCACATTCGAATAGCGTTTGTGAGCCTGCCGCCTGAGGTGCGGGCCGCTTAAAATAACCAGAGCTTGACCCCCATGAAACCCAAGCGCCTGCAGAACCCGTAACCATCCAAAACAGCATGAAGCACAACAACATATAGCCATGGCTGAGGCCGGCTATTAAACAATTCCCACCTCCTCGATCCTCTCCCGCCATAACAATGGCATTCATGGGAGCCGAAGACTGATATCCAACTGCGCATGCGAAACTGGACGGCATATTAATGCCAGTCTCAAACATTCCTTTGCCATTTATGACATCCACCTGCAAGCTCTTCGCCTCCCACATGGCCTCATGTCCGGTGAACCTGGCTGGCAGGTGGCTTCGCCGCGTCGCCCACCCCAGTCCCATCACACTAATTGCTACTCTAATCACTCGCATTCGGGGATCACTCTTCAGAAGTTACCGTCAATGGCTAAAAAAATTATGCATGAAAACAACACATCTTACAATATTTCCATGAAGAATAACACCAGTGGAATTTAACCCCAAAGTCTTTCTTTATTATCCAAAAAAAGATTACAAAAAAGCTTTTTGCTTAGCACACGACTCAGAGATCGGATGAACTGACTGACAAATGACTTCCTATTTAAAGATAAATCCTCCAACGGCTAGTTCGAGTGATCCTCATCAAAGAAATCTCGACCATTGATGAAGATTAAAATTCTTTTTAATCTCATCCGTCAAAATATTTAAGTATTTGGGGAAATTCGAATTTTTCAATTAAAAGCATTTTAATTAACTTAGAAATTAAAATTTTGAGTTAATTTCCCCAAAATTTTGATTTTGACTTAACCCCAGGGATCAAAGGCTTAAAATTTATCAAAATAATTAATTTACCTTTGTTCGTGGACCTTTTAAAATTTAATTTTTAAGGACTGGCGAATTTTTCCTTTGGAGAATTTAAATTTACCTATAACTTAGAATTAATTAAATTTCTGGCTTAGGATTTTAATTAATTTTTGGCCAGAAAATTTAATTAATTAACTTATGAGGGGATACATTATTTTTCCAACCCTCAAGACACTTTACATTATGATTTTCATATTTTTTACATCATAAGGGGAAAAACTTGTTTGTAATAGACTCTCACAGACTACCCATTTTTGTGACACAAATATAATCCAACAGACTAAGCAATTTGTAATAAAATAACCTAATAAAATAGTTAGGATTATTCCCAAATCACTTTTACATAGACTTGATCTAGAACACTAGGATTCGCCTAATATCCCAGTGACCAAATCCATTCCGGATTTGGGGTAAAATTGAAGGAAAACTCTGCCGACCATACGAGAATGGATCGGTGAGACAAAAAAACCTCCCAGAATGGAGATCATCATTAGAAAAGTAGGTTTACCTAGGTCGTTTACATACATGACACGGGTCTGCTGAGATTATTTACATCATATACATGCAGAAAGGGTTTACATTATAACATGATGACTAGGATGATGATGATAGCTGAACGACATGGACACATCGATCATGCGCTATCCCTTTTGCGGAAAAAAGGGGTGTACTTCTATGGGTCGTTGACAGGTAGTGGTCAACAGAGTCTATAGAGGAATATTCTCACAATAGTTGTACCAACAACAATTCTCTCAGACCTCTAAGAACCGAGAATTAGTCTTGGTTGCAACATACAACTGTCTACATCATAGATTAAAACATACCCTACAAAATTATAATTACCTCATAGACATATTGGTATTAGTCTTGTCAATTGGGGTTATCTTAGGTAGTTGGGCAAAATGGTTGTTATCTTCCCCACCCAAGTTCAAATCCTTGCGAGTGACATGATGATGGTAAATATTTTTGTAATGGCTTCATGCCTATGGATATTGTTGTATTGACCCTCACTCTTTACCTTAACTGAGAGAGAGGCTAGTTTCCATATATTTTTTTAAATGGTATTGGTCTAGTCAATTTCATTACAAGGTTATGTATCGAATACTAAATCACATCACACAACTAACACAATTTCCATTATCCAATTGTAGTAACATAACTTCTTAGGAGTATAAGTCATCCCTCCAATAATTCAGTGCAACTACATGTACCATTTACATACACACTAATTCCTTTCATGTAGTCATTAAAGATAATAATACATTTCATCAAATGCATGTATAAATGCATAATTCAAACTTGTCTATATATACATTTCAAAGCAGAATTACAAATTTCAAAGTTGTATAGCAAATCGACTGAGGGTGAGCAATTTTCCATCCAACCATAGGCATAGATGCACTTTACATTTCCACATCTAGCCATACCTATTTAGACCATGACAACATAATAATGATTCTAGGTGACTCTCAAGAAATATGGACACTTAACAACTTCCCACTCATAAACCTCCAACAAGAAATGCTTTTCCTCCCAGAGTGTAAGGATTTCATGATTCCAAGAACCTTATGCTCGCTTGCATGACACTTAAGTGACCCCTTCACTGTTACATAGTTCCCTTACTGGCTCCTCTTCCTCATGCTCATCTCGCGCACCCAAGAGAGCTAAAAAATGCAACTTAGGTTTACTGAAATTTAGGAAGTTCTCCTACCCAAGTGGAGGTCACAAATTCAAGACTTGCCAATTGAGATTCATTGCTAACATGAGTCCTCCCTTTAACTGCTCTTCCTTGACTCTCCTCTACATGTAAAACCATGCTCCTCATTTGTGTGCAACCTTTTTAGGCACACACTCTCCTTTACAATTATTCAAACCTAACCTTACACCCCCCACATGCAAGCTATCCTCTTCCAAACGATTGAATCCTCTGCCCATATACGCACTTTCCCTTCAATTTTCTGTGCACAACTCCCAAAACATGTTTTTCCATGGTAAGAAGTTTTTAGAAGGGTGATTTGACCCACTTAGTCTGAAATCATGGTACTCATCCCATTCTCTCATATTTTTCAAAGGTGGTCCTTCCACTTATTGTATTCAATGATTGGCTTGTCAAGTCATCAAGGGTAAATGGAGGATAATTTTCACAAATTTATTTGAGAAAGAAAAATAATGTGGCAAGGGTGGCTAAGGACCCTTAGGAGTTTTGAAACCCCTTCTTGACCTTCTCACTATTCCCCACGCATGGCATGTTGGTCCCTGCAAGGACTTGTGCCTTAATCAACAATTGTTGTTTTATATTCATTGAAGGATGTAATGTTTACAACATTAACATGCCCATATAATCATGGCATTGTAATTAAATATTTGTGCTAGATTTAAAAAAATAACTAGAATAAGTAATTGCATATTTAATTAGTGGGTTAAATGGGTACGTGACAACATATTTAAGTGATAACAAATTGGCACTGTTGTCAGGGACTTCATCAATCCTCATATATTGTTAACGGCGTTCTCAAATTTGCTTTGTGTTATATTTCCCATCTCACTTGGTGATGACTAGAGATGGATCTCCATAGTTTAATCCTACACAAACCACAATTCCAAACCTTAATGAACATGAACATCCATTTCAAAACATAAGGGTAGATCATTACTTGAGTTTCCCCTAGTGAATCCATTGCAGAAGAAGCATAATTGACGATGGTTCTTGAATTGATACGGTGGTTTGCATGATAATTTCTCTCGGTTTACAAGTTTACTCACATGAAGAAGGGAGAAGATGAAGCTATTATTTAGTTTCATCGCAAATTTGTCAATGCATTGCATAAGCTCCACCCTCCTTGGCCAAGAAACATTTAAGTAGATTATGCCTTTGTTTTTTATTCATAATTTTGTTTTCTTTTATTGAGTGAGAACCCAATAAATTTAGGACAAGCTTTCTACATTTCCTTAAGAGTGCAATAACTTGTTGGTGCTGAAAAGGAACATAATACTCGAAGTTTTACATGTGATGAAGTTCCCAATCATGAAGGATTGAGAATGGCTCATGCTTGGAAGATTATCAACTAGTAGTTGCACTATCTGGGCCATGCACAAAAATCTATGAAGAAGAAGAAGATGAGATGGACAAGTGGGTTTGTTAATTTGTTCCAGTAATAATGATAAATTTTAAAAGAAAGAGTAACAAATAGTCCATGTAGAGTTGAAGCAATAGGAGGCTTTATCCTTGCATTTCCTATCCATAATTCAAAAAAAAATTGATAAGATACCATTACAATAGGAAAAACAACTTTTGGTTCAACCAAAATGATCTTCCTTACAATTTTCTAATGATCCTACATTCAAATTTTGTTCTTCATGGAGGTCCTCAGGAAGATAATTACTTAGATATCAGGATTAGTGATGATTTGTTTGAGTAGAGGATGATGGAGGGCTTTTAGGGGGTATGTATGAAAAATTATGTCTTTTGGTGTTCTTCTTGATCATTGGTGAGGGACCATGTTAAAAGTTTTAGTTAGCAAATCTACTTAGTTGCTTGACCAACAAGCACATGAATACATCTTTATGTCTTGAGAGATTTCATGTGATATACCCAACCATATAATTTTCTAAGTGTAGCACAATTTTGCAATTTTGGCATTGGAGGGGAAAATTTAGCACTTTGGTGACTTAGTAAAAGTGGGTGGAGTAGGCCCTACGTGAATTTTGGAGAAAAATAGGAGGTTATGCACACTAAGAGAGAGGAAGATCAAAATTTTAGTGGAGTGTAGGGGCCACCAAGGGAGGCTGTTCAAAACACCAAGAGAAGGAGGTCGAACTAGTGGATTGTGGAGGCCACCAAGGGAGGCTAAGGGGGTAGAGTACTTAAGGCAACAAAGGAGAATTTCTCGGCATCTTTTGACTATCTCTCTTACACAAATTGACCTCTCTTAGAGTTGTTTAGTGCAAGAGTTGGAGTGTTGTTTAGCACATGAATTTCAAGTGGAATTCCACCCTCATTTCAAAGAAATTCGAGTGCCTCCCTAATGAGGAATTTTGGGAGTCCACTTTCAAGCTCTCATAGGACTTTACTGGCAAAGTATTTCCAGTTCTGCACTCTTCCTGGGCACAAAGGTAGTTCGTGTGGCACGATTTGGGCCAACTTCAGTGATTGGGATAATCCAGGAACTTGCAGAAGAATTTCCTACCTTGAGATCAGAGTTTTGACACCAATTTGTATGGTTGGAGTTGAGGCAATCTTGAGGGCCAAATTTCTCTAATTCTGGTAGTGCGCAGGAATTTTTGGGTAGAGATTGCACAGGTGTGGGAGTGGGACAAACTCAAGGATCCAAGGGCTAGAGAAGGTTGGGTTTTCGGAGGTAATTTGGTAGGGAGATTGGAGGTAATTTTTAGTGGAGCATTTGGGGCATTCAGAAGTAGAATTCCTTCATAAGAGTGCAGAGCCAAATAGAAAGGCCACTCGCACCTCTTGGAGGGATTTCTGGTCACCCATAATTAGCCCAAAGGATTTATGGTTTTTTATGGGTTTGGTGAGAGGAGTATGTGGCTAATTTTGCAAAATCTTCTAAGCAATATTTCAAGCATAAATCCTCGTTCCTTAAGGCAACCAACAATAAAAGTTTATGGGCAATGTGCATTTCTAGTTTGGAGACATTCTCGCAATTGGGTCCGCAGGATTTAACCTGGGTTTTGAATAGCTTTCATATCAAGCCTAGGTTCCATTAGACTTACTCATTATGTACCCAAATTCACATTATCAATAAAATGGCTTAGCCATTCTGCTCATTTTCTCTCGTGTTTTGATTTGGGTTCTTGTTCTTTAAATTTATTTGTTATTTCTAGTTCATGCTTTTAACATTTATTATAATTTTCCACTTAGGAATATTATAGTGGTATCAGAGCATGTTCTTGGCTAGTTGTGGGCGTGGAGACTAGTGATGCCACCTCATTTTGGGGGTGTTGTCTTTCACAGAGGCAGGGGCTAAGACAGACAAGGGCGTGGTAGGGGCCAAGTGCTTGACCCTTTTTCAGGCACTGAGCTTGAGCATGCTAGGGAGCATGAGGATTGGGATGCTGAGCACATGGAGAACCAAGGGAACCAAGAGCATACTGAACAGGGAGGAAAGGGACCGACAATTGCAGATTTGGCCAGATAGAAAAAACTCATGATGGATATGCTAGTATAGTTGGCCTAGTGCACAGTTGCAGCTTTAGGGTGGACATGACAATAGTGGTGAGGGTGGATCTCGCACTAGTGAGGGAAGCTAGGCACATGCACGTACAAACAAACCAGAGACACCACACACAACTGGGCCTTCCAGCCGCCCCACCATGCCACAATTTATTGATGGACCCACAACAAAGACAAATTCATTTGTGGCCATGTTGAGGTCATTTTCAGAGGGAATTGATGAGTACAATGCATTGGACCCAAGGATCAAAATGGCTATGTCCTATGGGGAGTTTTGTCACTTGAAGGAGAATCACAGAGGTGGAGTTGGTTCATCACACCAGGGAGGTCAACAAAACTAGGATGTGTAGATGACACTAGGGAAGATTACACTCCCTAACTTTGATGGGTCGGCCAAGAGTTCAATTAGGGCATGGGCATAGAAGCTGGACACTTACCTCCAGCTAAACGCCATGAGGGAGGAAAAGTCGATTAAGATCACCACCTTGCACTTGGATGGAGATGCGTAGGAGTGGTGGTGTCACATACTAATCATCGTGGGTCATATAACTATTCTTCCTACATGGAGTTCACTCGGAGGCTCATAGAGTGTTTTGATAAGGACTCAGTTGCATTTTTGGGAGTTGGCACATCTGAAGCAGATAGGAAGCATAGAGGTTTACATGGCAAAGTTTCAAATATTGGCGGTGATGGTTACTAATATTTCTGAGGCGAGGCTGATTATGTTATTCATTGAGGGGCTAGAAGAACCCTTGTGTGGATGGGTGAGGGCTTATAGGCCCGTATCTTTGCAGGATGATATTACTCGGACTAGGGACATGATAAATGTGGTCCCTAAGACTAGAGCACCAACACCTCCCATACCTACCTTTCCTAAGAGGGGTAGGGACGCTTAGACCTCCAAAAAGGGAGTTGACAGGACAAAGGCAGGTTGATGATGAGACCAAGAGAGATCTTAGGAGGAGGAAGCTTTGCTTCACCTACCAAGAGCCATGGACCTAGGCCACAAATGTACTAAGGGCAAGGCCCATTATATAGAGGTCTTTTCAGATAGTGAGCCAAAGGAGGAGACAAAGCATGAGGCCATTAGAGGGGAGGATGAGCCTCATGGCGCAGGAGGAGACACGAGCTTCATAGTTCCCACAGGAGGTGTCATTGCTTCACTCATGGGGATTCCGAGGTACTTGACATTCCAGATCAGAGGCACTATTCAGGGGCATGTCTATATATGCCGCTAGACATTAGGGCCACCCACAATTTCATTAATGTGCAGATGGTAGAGCAAAGATGGATGCCTACACGACCCTTTGAGGGCTTCTCAGTATTGGTGTAGCGGAACCATACCATGCAGTGTACCAAATATATTTCCAATTTGACCTTAACTATGGGGAACTATTCAATACTAACCATTTCTTTGTGGTGAATGTCCCAGACACCAATGTGGTGATGGGTGTCTAGTGGTTGTCTTTTCTTGATCGTGTCCTACAAACTAGAGGGCATTAGAGATGGAGTTTACAAGCCCTGATGGGAAGTTGGTTGTGTCGAGAGGCATGCACTCCTATCCACCACAAACAATGTTAGCCAACCAGATGGAGGCAAACTTGCGACATGGAGATATAACATAGGCAGCGATAACACCAAATTCACACCAACGCCAATAGCACCCATCCACTCCACACATAGCTTCGCATTTTCATTCAATTCAATAATATTTCATGAATCATTTAACATATGCACTTAAAATATATGAATTAATTTATGAGAGCATTCACTATCTCTTATCTTCATTAAATAAAATAAACCTCACTCTCCACTTGTTCTCTCTCCAAGAATTCATACGTTCTTTATTCAATGAGATGAATAATTACCATTCCACCTTGAATTTCATAGTCTTCATATAAGAGGTTCCGTGTTAATATCCCAAAACTTCAACACAGATCTCCATGGTTAATTTTCTTTAATGTTTGACCAAGGCTTCAACATGTAGGAGCGTTCTTGCTATACCCGAATTGCTGACAACGATTGAGAGATCGATTCTCATACACCTCGAGCCCATAATTAATGTCTACTTAATGGCAGTTGTGATTTGTACACCTGTAGCTTATAGACAGTTCCATGAGTTTGCTGCAGAAAATACATTCAATCTAATTTCCAGTTGTACGCTAGGAGTGGACATCCCCAATTTGTTATTTCAGAAATTAGATCTCATATTCCACTTGAAATTACATTCATTACAGATTCAAGACGTAAACTTCTAAATTTAACCCTCAAAAGCGTCCTAAGTTCCTACAGGAAACCATATGCATATATCGTTTCTTCTGGAAATCATAATCTATCCATTACACAAATTACATACTCGAATCCTTGTGCATCCCTCCTCCATTTGATTAATCACCCAGAAGAATACCCAGCTTTAAAGAGATCAAATTATAAACTTACAATCAATCAGCGAGTTTGAAATAGAGCGCTAAATTGATGGGTGCTCCACCCCATAACTGACGATCTGTACTAATATAGTAAAAATCAACTGATCATTGACAAAAACCCAAATAATCACATTGGTCCCAAATTTCCAACAATGAGATAATATCATCAAAACAAAATTCTCTCCATCGACGCCCTTCTTTATCAATTCCTATAAAATGTGTACATGGAAAATCTCACAAATTTAAGTATTCGTTCACATAGAAATTTCATCAATACATGGAGACAATCAACTCATGATAGAAATATACATAAGCCAACAAATAAAATGCTTTATATTGAGCAAGTAAAGACGTACATAAAACTTGGCCAAATGTATAATGTGGGCAGGAAGCCTTGGTCTTTCTAATCATACTCATACTCAATCTATCTTCTCATAGACTTCGGGTAGAGATAGACCACTAGGTGGATCGACCAGACATAATCGGCCATGTATGTCATTTACAGGAAGTGGAGATCGAGGTGCACTTCATTCTTGGATGCCCAGCCTACTACGAGATCAAAGGAAGGTTCAATTGCTTGTTTAGAGATTCTCGGACCCTCGCCGACTTTTTTAGGTATCTTGATTAGAGATGTTTGACCCTATATATGTAGGAGGCTCTTAGGTTCCGAGCACATATTCTTCAGCTTCCTATCAGACGAGACCCCGCACAGAGGACCACAACATTTTTCAGGGTACTACCTTCAGACAGAGGAACCAAGACACTGATTAATATAAGTACGTATCTAGACTATAGATTAGTGAGGATCCATGGGACCTCACCTCGTCACATGAGATCTCAGCAGCAGATCTGTCTAAGATCCATTCCTGGGAGACGGACTAGGTCCTCCAGACCTCAACAGTGCACGAACCCTCCCAAGCGACGATTTAGTGGATAGTCTGCACTTTCCATCGACTCTTCATCGGGCCAACAAACTTTGTTGAGTTTACTTAGTGCTCTTCATTCAACCTTGGATGTTAGGAGGGATGATTCTGATCCTCATAAATATTAGCTCCTGGATCTTCTCTACTACGGCCACATGTTGATTTACTTTATGCATTGTATCTTTTTTTAGGAGACCATTTGGTTCTCCTGCTTTGCATGGACATCATTGTACTCAGCAGTCCTTTGACCTACTTTGTGGTCATTAGTTGGACATAAATTTAATTATATTATCTTATTTGCCTATTCAACCACACCCACACACTCTTCCCTCTCTCAGACAAAATTGCGCTTATCTGGATGCCCGTTCCCTTAGGCTTACATAGAGATTATATATACAAACATAGATAGGTCTGAATTTAATTCAGATCCCATTCTAAATCCTAGATCCTACAATCACTCAACAAGATCCTAAGATCTCTCCTATCCAAATAACTCATCTCTATCCATGTTTTTTTCTAGACCTATTATTCATACTTTCTAGAAAATAAAATCATTTATATTTAAAAATTTGAATTTATCCTCAAACTCCATTATGGAAATTTTGTCTTAGGAAACTCATGGATTTAGGAGAGAAGATTCTCCTACATTAGGCAATGGAGCTCAGGATTTCAGAGACAGAAGCCCATGCAAGGCAGCCACACCTAGACATTTTCTCTGTTTTGGAGAGGCATCTGACAATTTTTGGGGACATTTCTATAGGACGTCCACCAGATAGAGGAATTGAGCACTGTATTGAGCTGGAGGAGGGGGTCCACGTAGTCATCACTACCCCCTACAAACATCCCAAGGCTTACCGGGATGAGATAGAGTGAGCCATACATGAGTTGTTGGCCTTGGGCCATATCAGGCCAAGTTCCAGTCCTTTTTCTTCTTCCGTGGTGTTGGTGAAGAAGAAGGATGGGAATCTATGCATGTGTATAGACTATAGGGCTCTAAACAAGAAGACACTGAAGAACAAATACCCCATTCCATGCATTGATGAGCTGATGGATGAACTTAGAGGAGCCAAGTACTTCTCTAAGATATATTTGTGTTCATGGTACCATCAGATTTGGGTGAGAGAGAAAGATATTCCGAAGACAGTGTTCATATGCCACTATGAGAATTTCAAGTTCTTGGTTATGCCCTTTAGGCTAACCAATGCCCTACGGCTACCTTCCCGTCTTACATGAACCACATGTTCTGCAAGAAACTACGCAGACACATGCTGGTATTCTTCGATGACATTTTGATTTACAACAAGACATAGGAAGAGCACTTGCAACACTTGGAGAAGGTGTTACACATTCTAGAGGAGAAACAATTATATGCCAAGATGGCAATGTATGAATTTTTTCTGGCGGAAATGTTGTATTTGGGCCATGTGATTGGAGAGGATGGTCTGCGCGTACATCAGGAGAATATTTGGGCCATTTTGGATCGACCTACCCCCAAGAACATGACATAGTTGCGTGGATTCCTGGGCATATGCGCTTATTACAAGCAGTTTGTGAAGGGGTTTTCACAATTGGATGCACCCCTCATAAGTCTCACTAAGAAGGGGGTGTCGGAGTGGTTAGACATAGCACAAGGGGCTTTTGAGAGCCTCAAGGTAGTGACAAGATCTTGCCCAATCTTGGCACTACTAGATTTTTCTCAACCCTTCTTATTAGAGTGTGACGCATCAGGAGAGGGAAATGCACAATTTTGATGTAGGGCAGTCATCCTATTTCCTATGGGATCCGAAAGATCAAAGATGATGAGATATCATACTCTATATATGACAAGGAGATGCTCGCCATAATGCTTGCGTTTGCCAAATTCCAACAGTACTTGGTGGTTAACAGGTTCCGGCCAAAAACATATCACAATAACTTGTCGTATTTCTTGGAGCAGAAGGAAATCAATGAGAGGCAACATAAATGGGTCAGTAAGATCCAAGATTTTTACTTTGAGATAGAGTATGTCAAGGGGAAGAATAACATTGTAGCTGATGCACTTTGCAGGAGACCTTTGAGACTTTCTCTCATCGATGTGGCACATGATTGGAAAGTACAGCTCCTAGTGGAGTACTCTAAGAACCGACATACATGTCAGATGTTGGATGGGACTTTTGGAGATGACAGATATAGGGTCATGGATGATGAGATACACGGTCATGGATGATGTCATTTATTTTAAGAACCGGATTTACTTGGTCCCTGGTTCTCAGCTTTTGGAGAAGATCTTGAAGGCAACTCACCATTGGAAGGATACCTAGGGTTCCTAAAGACTTACAAGATTGTCAGAGATTGCTTTACATGGAGGCACATCAAGGAGGATGTGCTACGATATGTGCAGAAGTGCAGCATGTGCCATAGGAATAAGGTAGAGAGCACACCTGACAGGTTTACTTCAGCCTCTACCTATTCCAGAGAAAAAGTGGGAGAGTATCTCCATGGAATTTATCACCGGGTTCCCAATTGTTTAGGGATGAGATTGTATATATGTGGTGGTGGACCGAATGATGAATTTCACCCATTTCTTTGCTATCCCAGCATGGTATTCAGCTTCACAGGTAGCCGAGTTGTTCTTTAGGGAGGTATTCAGGCTCCATGGTCTCCCCAAGTCATGGTTAGTAATTGGGATATCATATTCATAGGGGGATTTTGGCAGGAGCTCTTCAAACTAGTGGGCATAGAGCTCACACCCAACACTAGATACCACTCCCATACCGACGGATAGACATAGGCAGTGAACAAGTGGTTGGAAGGGTACTTGAGGAATTATGTGACAGGGCAGAAACACATCTGGGTGAAGTGGCTAAACCTCGAGGAGTATTGCTACAACATCTCTTATCACATGTCCATTGGTATGTCTCCTTTCATAGCTCTTTATCGTTATGATGCTTTATCTTTTACTGACATGGTGTTTGGAGACATCTGGGCCCTAGGGGATAAGGATTGGATTCAAGAAAGCCAAGAGATACTCAAGGCTCTCAAGGATACTCTACAAGTTGTGCAAAATAAACTAAAGCTCTATGCAAATTGCCACTAGTTTGAGAGGTAGTTTGAAGTTGGAGACCTGGTTTATTTATGCCAGCAACCATACAAACAGTTGAAACTCAAACAGAAGGGGGATGAAAAGCTTAAGCCTCACTTATATGGGCCATATAGGGTGACCAAGCATGTGAGAGAAGTTGCATATGAGTTAGATATCTCACCAGGGAGCAAGAAGCATAACGTCTTTCATGTGTCATGCTTGAAGAAGACACTGGAAAAACAAGTGACAACCTCAGCAGAGATACCACCCTTGGATGAGGAGGAACATCTAGTGTTGGTTCTTGAGACCATTTTGGAGGTTCAGGATAGGAGGTTCAACAACAAAGTCATCAGGGAGTCGGTCTGGTGGAGGGACTTGCCTAAGGAGGATGCTACATGGGAGGGTGAACAGGTATTGCAACACCCAACATTGCAGTTGCTTGAGGACAAGCAAATTTTTGTGGGGAGGACTGTGATATCCCCAAACATATAATTTTGCTAAGTGTAGCACAAATTTGTGATTTTGGCATTAGAGGGGAAATTTTGGCACTTTGGTGACTTGGGAAAAGTGGGTGGAGTAAGCCCCACGTGAATTTTGGAGGCAAACGGAGGCTATGCACACTAGGAGAAAGGAAGATCAAATTTTTAGTGGAGTGTGGGGGCCACCAAGGGAAGGGGGTCAAAATAGTGGATTGGGGGGAGCCACCAAGGGAGGCTAAGGGACTAGAGTGCTCAAGGCAGCGAAGGAGAATTTCCTGACATTTTTTGGCTATCTCTCTTACAGAAAATTGACCTCTCTTGGAGTTGTTTAGCGTAGGAGTTGGAGTGTTGTTTAGCACAAGAATTTCAGGCGAAATTCCACCCTCATTATAGAGAAATTCAAGTGTCTCTCTAGTGAGGAATTTTAGGGGTCCACTTTCGAGCTCTCACAGGGCTTTACTTGCAGAAGATTTCCAGTTATGTGCTCTTCCTAGGCACAAGGCAGTTCATGTGGCACAATTTGTGCCATCTTTAGTGATTGGGATAATCTAGGAATTTGGAGAAGAATTTCCTACCTTGAGATAAGAGTTTTGACACCAATTTGTAGGGTTGGAGTTGAGGCAATCTTGAGGGATGAATTTCTCTAATTCTGGTAGTGCGCAGAAATTTCTGGGTAGAGACTATGCAGGTGTGGGAGTGAGATAGATTAAAGGAGCCAAGAGCTAGAGAAGGTTGGTTTTCGAGAGGGAATTTGGCAGGAAGTTTGGAGGTATTTTTTAGTGGACTATTTGGGGGAATTCAACAATAGAATTACTTCAACAAAGCGGAAAGCTAACCAAAAAGACCACTCGCACCTCTTGGAGGGATTTCTGGTCACCCGAAATTGGCCCAAATCATTTTTGGGTTTTTGTGGGTTTGGTGATAGGATTCTGGGGCTAATTTTGCATAATATTTATGAGCCCTATTTTAGACATAAATCCTTGTTCCTTCAAGCAACCAACATCATAAGCTTTTGGGCAATGCGCATTTCCAGTTTGGAGCCATTTCGACACTTGGGTCAGTAGGTTTCAACCTGTATTTTTCTTATTTTGCAGAGCAAGCCCAAGTTCCATTGTTCTTACTCATTATGTACCTAGATTTACATTTTTAATAAAATGGCTCAACCATTTTGCTCATTTTCTCTCGTGTTCTGATTTGGGTTCTTGCTCTTTAAGCTTATTTGTTGTTCCTAGTTCATGTTTTTGGTATTTAATGTCATTTTCTAGTTAGGAATATTACATTTCACTATTCGTTGTATTGGAGGGTTGACTATGTTTTCTTATCTTGTAGAATAAACCATTTGTTTACATGGTTGTATTGGTCATTCAAATTTGTTGATTGACTATAGTAGATCTAATGTAATGCCAAAATAATATATTTTTGGGCTTGTTACCACTTAAACTCTCACCGAGGAGGAAAAGTGCTAGCTCAACAAGAGAGCCTAGAGGAAACTCTTAAGAAAGCCACTTATTGTCACCTCAATAACCTTTTTGCACACTTCAAACTAAGGAAAGTAGTAATCCTAGTCTAGAGTGTTATCCTTATGGTCAATCAAGCTAAACTTGCCACATAAGAGGGAGATCAATTAGCTTAGATTTGTTAGAAAATATGAAAGGAATAAAGATTTACTTATATAGATAATTACTTGTGATTCCTTTATCTTTATGTTCTTTTTTTATCTTTTAGTTCATCAAGCAATTACCAAAACAATAGCACAAGGACAACATATGTAGGTGGACATCCAGGGAGAAACCCTTATCTAGGGGAAAACCCAACCAACAATTTTTCCTTCAATAGTTTATCGAGACAATCCAATACTCTTGATCTAGATAAAAGTCTTCCTCCACACCAAGCTAACCATCAATCATTCTTGCAGATGATAACCCTTCAATAACAACTTTGACCTAGTAGCATCAACTTGCAGTAGCAACTTCGACCCAACAACTGGTAGCAACAACAACATCAATAGCTTTGACTAGACAAAGAAAAACTTTGATCTCCCTAGATACTCCTCCTGAGTGAGAGATAGATGGCCCAAAATTTCGATCTTGATGTCTTCTTCTTGCCTCCAAAATTTCACACTCCTTTACAACCCCTTTCCAACTCTTCTTCAACTTCGCATTTCCCAGCTTCCAACTTTAGGATATCGAACTATGAGAGAGAGTGTGAATTGCTCCAAATGAATTCGAACTGCCTTGTATATATAGCCTTCCAATAAGGTCAAATTTTCCTTCTTGAGGCCGACTTGATCTCTTTGAGGCCAACTTGGTGTGGAGGGGACAAATAGTATATTTGAATTAATATTAATTATTTTTACATGATTCAAAAGCCCAAGAAGGGTCTCTTTTAATGGACAATGACTCTAATGACTCAGAATAAATCCTAGAAGTCCTCAATGGGGAATTTTACCTAAAACAAGATGACCCAAGCATGAAACCCATGCTTTAATAAGTCATAATAATAATAATAATATTTTCTTCATTATTTTGATAAATACATTTCATTGTGACTCAAATACATTTATGAAGACCAAACCTAGTTACATATTTCAACACTCCCTCTTAACTAGGGAGGTATTAATAGAAACAAGAACAAGGAAGACCTAAAAACACATGAATCATGAAGAATTTAGGCACCACAATGCCATGGACTAGATTCCTGACCAGGGAAATCTATCCAAGGTCTCTCAATAGTTTAGGCACAACAATTCCACAGACTAGATTCCTGACCAGGGCAATCTATCCGAGTGGGTCTAAGATGGACTAAAACTTTCAACCTCTCTAGGTACCATCAGACTTACATGCTAACCAACAACCCATGGACCTAGGTGCGTATATGAGGTCAGAGCTCCATGACCAACGTCACCCTCCCTACTTCGAGAACTAGACATCAACACAAAGTGCTGACCAGATGTCCTCCTAGGCAATGTCTCCCACATACAAAGCCTCAAATTTCATAATTATTCCAATCGGTAACAAATCCTCCCCGATCAAACAGATCAGTAACAAATCTCTCTCGATCAAATTTATCGATAACTCTAAGCATGCAAAACATGTTATCAAACCTTCGAGATATTTACCTGCACAAGCACAACCTCAATCAGTAACAAATTTTCAAATGTACATAAATAAATACAAACCTTCAGGGTATTTTAGACACCTTGATGTTACTTCTCAACTTTATCATAGTAGGACTTTCAAATGAATCTTGACAAAAGATTCCCATATCTTCCTTTCCTACTTCACTTGTAGCAACATATTCCACAAATAGATCTGACTTTTCTTATCTCAAAAACCCCTCATAATACATTCTCCAATTTCTTCTTTCAAGGTGTCCATCATGACTATGATATGCCCTCCCTCTCAACTAGGGAGATTCCTTTCATCCAAGCATTCTCTTAAATTAGCGAGATTTCTTTCATCCAAGCTCCCTCTTAACTTAGGGAGCTCCACTTCTTTTCATCGAAGAATATTTTATGGCTTCCATCCTTCTCATCAAATTTATCATGACCATTATAACTTTCTTCATCATGCTTATCATATCAACTTCACTTTATGAACATCTTCACCATCTTCAAGATTATGTACCTGCACAACTTAGATAACAAGTACAACCAAATATATAGAAGCATGAAGTTAACATATCAGAATCATATAACGGAAGCATTCATATTTAGACATCAAATACCCAAAATTATTTACAAACAAGAGACACATATTTTTCAACTTCTTGCTAGGGTTTTTGTCATAAACCCTAGACTATATCATAAATACCTTAAGCATCTCAAACATAACAACCTTCATTATATCTAGGTTTCAATGTTTCTTCCAAAGGTATGACATACCCTACTACAAAATATTGCAAATCCTAGAAGCAATTTCAAACAAATATAGTTCTAGAATGCATCTAACAACTTTAGAACTCATATGTTAGACTTTCACTAGGATTTAGGGCAATATCCTAGATTTCACACTTGAGCCATTGATAGAAATAATTCATAACTAAAATTTAGATTTCAACAATATTACACAAATATCAGATTATCATGTCGTCATCATAAATATGAGATTTGAACTTCTACTAAGGTTTATTTACAAAACCCTACAAATACTATTATCCTAGAGAATCAAACTTCGAATAGGGATTGGTTCCAAACCCTAGGACTTATGACCATTAACAATTAAGTCAACTCATACATCTAGGATTCCATCATCATGCACGAGAATATCATAACATGTATTAGTCAAACCCAATGACACAAATATCAACATATTAAAGTTAGACAAACTTGATCAGACTAGGGTTTCGATCGGACAAACACATATATCTAGGATTTCATTTCTAGGACATTATAAGGGTCTTTCTTATACTTTCTTAATGATCTAGTGTTTCAATACATAACACAACAAACCCTAATTTATCAATACTTCAAGGCTTTGGGATTTCAGACATCACCATTCAACCTTAACAAGTTAGGGTTTTCATAACCATACCAAAACCCCAAACATGACATCATTGAAAACTTCAAACATAGAAATAACATTATTTTAGACTTCACCAATAACCCTAAGTAGGCTAGGGTTTCACACATTAACATTGACATAACCTTAAGTTAGGGTTTTTACAAAGAACCTTTCTAGGGTTCAACAAGAATAATCCAATATATGAGGAGGGTAGATTTATCTAATGATGAATCACCGAATCAAGAATATCTAAGATTCAATAAAGCTAGACACAATGATGTTAGTAATAGTTTATCAAGAATGAATATGAAGAGAGAAAAAACTTGTAGTTCAAGACATACCTTTTTGTTTCTTATCAAACTTTTTAATTCCAATGCTTTTTCTTGTGAGGCCTTCTTTCATAATCCTTGAGTCTTCAACAAGTTTTCATAAACAAGGAAAATATGAATAGGAATGTGATTAGTATTTAATGCAAGCAAAACTAGATAAATAAGGAAAACTAAACATGAAAAATGTAATAAGATACTTACCTTTGGAGGTTGGTGAGGACTCCCTCCAAACTTGAGGGAAACCTATAACCTTATAAGAACAAATAAAAAAGTTTTTCCAAAGTATGTTAAACCTACAAATACTAGAAATCAAACAAAGAAATAACTAAGGCTTTGATTAAAGGACTTAGTAGTGTAAGTCCCTTATATTCACTTCTTCGGGTTTATTCTTCTTTGGAGATCCTTATTCAACAACATTGGCTTGGTCTCTATTTCTTTTCTTTTTCTTCAGATTGTCAGGACAACCACTTCTATAGTGACCCATTTTGTGGCATTGATAACATTCTATTTTGGACATATCAACCTTCCTTCTTGGCCCTTTTGACTTCTTGAAGTTTCCTTTCTTGTGGGAATCGAAGTATGCATTTGAAACATTTTCTTCTTCATTGTTGGATACTAACGATATTCTAATTTATTCTTGGGTGCAAAAATTCCAAAATTTCTTGAAGGTGGGAGTTTCTTTCGAGCTGTTGAGACTTGAAGAAAAAGAACTCCAAGTAGGTGGCAATCCCAATAATGCAGTGATTACTAGCTCCTTTTCTAGTACAATTTCATCTATGGCTTGAAGTTCATCTCTAATTCTAGATATCCTTACAAATATGGAAGCCACATTATCATCCTCTGTCGTTTTTGTAGTCCTTAATTCATTCTTCAGACTTTTACTTGACTGATGTTGTTGATAGTGAAGAATTTTTATAAGGCTTCATACATTTCTTGAGCATGATCTATATTGAAAATGTATGGGACAAGATTGTCCTTTATGCTTTCTACCATTAGAGTCATAGCCAAGGTTTATGACTCTCTAAACTTCACTTTGTCTGCATCACTAGATTCTTAGGTAGGTTTCTTTTGACCTTTCCTTTGACCAAATCCAAGACCTTGTTCTTTCCAAGAATAAGGTCAATTCTCTTCTTCCATGCCCTGTAATTTGATGCTCCTTCCAATTTGTTCTCTCCCTTTATTGTGTTAGACAATGTCCTTGGAGATAATGATCTTCTTCCCTTATAAGATCTCCTTATACGATTCCCTGATCAATCCTTTAAAATCCTTTCAGTAGGTACTCAAAACTACCTTTTTCTTTCTTCACCCTAGCTTTGATTCCATTTTAGAAAATTTGATAGGCATAAATATTTTCTTATATAGATAATTACTTGTGATTCCTTTATTTTATGTTCTTCTCTTATCTTTTAGTTTATCAAGCAATTACCAAAGCAATAGGACAAGGACAAGAGATAGGTGGACAACCAAGGAAAAATCCTTATCTAGGGGAAAACCCAATCAACAAATTTTCATTCAATAATTTCTCAAGATAATCCAAGACTCTTGACCAAGAAAAAGTAATTCCTCCACACAAAGTCAACCCTCAATCCTTCTTACAGATGATAACCCTTCAATAGCAACTTCGACCTAGTAGCATCAACTTGCAGTAGCATCTTCGACCCAGCAACTGGTAGCAGCAACAACGAAAACAACTTCGACTAGACAAAGAAAAACTTTGATTTCCCTAGATACTCCTCCAAGTGAGAGATAGATGGCCCAAAATTTCGACCTCGATTTCTTCTTTCCAACTCTTCTTCAACTTCGCATTTCCCAACTTCTAGATTTAGGATATCGAACTATGAGAGAGAGTGTGAATTGCTCCAGATGAATTCGAACTACCTTATATATATAGCCTTCCAGTGAGGTCGAATTGTCCTTATTGAGGCCGACTTGATCTCTTTGAGGCCAATTTGGTGTGGAGGGGACAAATAGTATATTTGACTGAATATTATTATTTTTACATGATTCAAAAGCCCAAGAAGGGTCTCTTTTGATGGAAAAGGACTCTAATGACCCATAATAAATCCTACAAGTCCTTAATGGGGACTTTGACCTAAAACAAGATGACCCAAGCATGAAACCCATGCTTTAATAAGTCATAATAATAATAATAATAATAATTTCTTCATTCTTTTGATAAATACATTTCATTGTGTCTCAAATACATTTATGAAGACCGGACCAAGTTACATATTTCAACACTCCCTCTTAACTAGGGAGGTATTCATAGTAATAAGTATAAGGAAGGTCTAAAAACACATGAATCATGAAGAATTTAGGCAACACAATGCCATGGACTAGATTCCTGACTAGGGAAATCTATCCAAGGTCTCTCAAAAGTTTAGGCACCGCAATGCCACAGACTAGATTCCTGACCAGGGAAATCTATCCGAGTGGAACTAAGATGGACTAAAGATTTCAGCCTCTCTAGGTAACATCAGGCTTACTTGCTAACCATCAACCCATGGATCTCGTTGTGTATCCGAGGTCATAGCTCCATGACCAATGCCACCCTTCTTAACTTCGAGAACTAGACATCAACACAAAATGTTGACTAGATGTCCTCCCAGGTAATGTGTCTCATATACAAAGCCTCAACTTTCCCGATTATTCCAATCAATAAAAAATCCCCCTCGATCAAACAGATTCGTAACAAATCTCTTCGATCAAATCGATTGATAACTCTAAGTATGTAAAACATGTTATCAAACCTCCAAGAGATTTACCTATACAAGGACAACTTCAATCAATAACAAACTTTCAAATGTACATAAATAAATACAAACCTCAGGGGTATTTCAGACACCTTTATGTTGCTTCTCAATATTATCATAGTAGGACTTTCAAATGAATCTTTACAGAAGATTCCTACATCTTCCTTTCCTACTTCACTTGCAACAACATATTCTACAAATAGATCAAATTTTTCTTATCTCAACAAATCTCACAATACATTCTCCAATTTTTTCTTTCAAGGTGTCCATCATGACTATGATATGCCCTCCCTCTCAAATAGGGAGATTCCTTTCATCCAAGCCCCCTCTTAAATTTGGGGATTTATTTCATCCAAGCTCCCTCTTAACTTAGGGAGATCCACTTATTTTCAATGGAGAATATTTTATGGCTTCCATCCTTCTCATCATAGTTATCATGACCATTATAACTTTATTCATCATGCTTATCATATTAACTTTACTCTATGATCATCTTCACCATCTTGAAGATTATGTACCTGCACAACTTAGATATAAAATACAATCAAATCTATAGAAGCATGAAGTTAACCATATCAGAATCATATAATGGAAGCATTCAACTTTAGACATGAAATACCCAAACTTAGTTACAAACAAGAGACACATATTTTCCAACTTCTTGCTAGGTTTTTTTTCATAAACCCTAGACTATATCATCAAGACTTTAAGCACCTCAAACATAACAACCTTAATTATATCTAGGTTTCAATGTTTCTTCTAGAGGTATGACATACCCTACTACAAAATATTACAAATCCTAGAAACAATTTCAAACAAATATAGTTCTACAATGCATTTAACAACTTTAGAACTCATATGTTAGACTTTCACTAGGATTTAGGGAAATATCTTAGATTTCACGCATGAGCCATTAGTCAAAATCAATAATAACTTAAATTTAGATTTCAACAATCTCACACAATTCTCAGATGATCACATTGTCATAATATATCTGAAATTTGAAATTATACTAAGGTTTACTTACAAAACCCTACAGATACTATCATCCTAGAGAATCAAACTTTGACTAGGGCTTGGTTCCAAACCCTAGGACTCGTGTTGGAATTATTGTCATTGATGGAAAAGGAGTAGAAAGGTATGCAGGAACAAGAACAAGGGTGATGGAAAATGCTTCAGAAGAGATGGCAAGGTATGTAGGAGCAGGAGCAAGGTATGAGGAAGCAACTTGCGTAGCAAGACAGGGAGCAACAAGGAAAGGAGAAACAAGAAAAGGAGTAGCAAAAATGTATACATGAGCAAGGATCAAGGGAGTACAAGGCATGTTTGATATGCAGGAACAAGAGCAAGGGTAATGGAAAATTCTTCAGAAGAGATGTTGTTGTAGAGATACAAGGGACAAAAGCATATTTGAGATGCAAGGCAAGACAAAAGCATATTTGAGACGTGTTCATGTTTGAGATGCAAGGAAAAGGCAAGAATCCATGACAACAAAGGAAAGGCAAGACTCCATGATAGAAAGGTTGCTGAGACAATGACATGAATATGTTGTGATGAAAGTCCAAGGCAAAGGAAAATATGTTGCAAAGATTGTTGTGATACATCAATGATAAATGTTGTTATTGATCATGAGGAATAAATTCTCATATGTTATTCCTATAATTTTACATGATGTGGGCATTAGGTTGATGCATTTAATCATTACATGTGGCTGAAATTAATATTGGATGAATTATTTATTTTTGTGTTCTAATATTCAAGATATGAAAAGTTTGGGAACAAATGAGTGGAAGGCAAAGAGTCAAGCCTATTCACTTCATATTCCTATGTGGGATACAAACAACCAGCAAACTTTCTTTATAAAAGATGTTGTTTTTGGAAGCAAGATTATGTTAGAGAGTGGGAGAATGTGTGAGAGCTGATTGAGGTATTATGCATTAGTTACCTGGCACATATGAAGCTAATGTGAAGCAGATTTGAAGGGAAGAAGAGGCAGAAATGAAGATGGAGATATGCAGAATTTATGACCAGGTAAACCAACACATTGTTGTTTCTTGTTTGTATTAGGGGATTGTAGTCTCCTTTCAAGTAGTGGCTTGATAAACATCAAGTTGGAGCCTATTGAGGTAGGAGCCTCCTGTGGGTTGTAGCCTACAGAAAACATATGGGAGTTGGAGCTTCCTTGCATGTTGTAGCTTGCAGAAAATTGAGGTAGCAACCTCCTATAGGTTGGAGCCTACAGAAAATTAGATGTAATAAGGAGTAGGAGCTTTCCTTTGCATCAAAACAATAATAAAACCATAGTTTTATCCCTTTATGGGTTTTCACATATATCTGGTGTCAATATGTGTTGTTATTATGCTGATGTGATGTTTTTTTGTTCACATATTCAATCAGTTGGTAATTATTTGTTAAGTTGCTCATGTAATGTTTCAATTAATGAGTTTAATGAAAATAATTTTAATTTCCATGAATACACTAAATTGATTCACCCCCCCCCCCAGTTTAGTCAAGTTTTCATTAATTGGTATCAAAGTTGGTTCCTTATGTCTAAGCCTAACAGCTTGAAGGTATTTTTGCTTTAGTCATGGACTATCAAAGTGTACTCGTGTTGAGTGCAACAAACTTTCATGAATGGAGAGATAAGGTAAAATATGAACTGATAGCTTATGGACCTAGTGTATGGAAACTTGTATGTGATGGCTACTGTAAAGACTCCCCCTCTGCGCAAGAACAACAGTGGAATGCTAAGGAAAAATGTTTTATGTTTAATAATCTTCATAATAAGGATCTTGATACAATAATAGACTTAAATTATGCAAAATAAATCTATGATATATTGCATCTCATGCATGAAAGAGACACTATTAGATGCATTGTCAAGAAGAAGAAAATAAAGAGGAAAAATAAGAAGACATGTCAAAAGGAATGTATTAAGTCAAATGAGGTCTTTGCTAGTGCGAATGGACCTTATTTCCATGAAGAAAAGACAACTGAAGAACAAGCCAAACTTGACATAGCCTTGATTGAAATAGAAAGATTGAATAATGAAAACAAATATATAAAGAAACTGGTGCAAATATGTGATGAGAGAGAGCATAAGTACAAGGAGGAAATTGTCAGTTTGAAGACACAACTTGAAGAAGCAAGGAGAATATAAGGGATGATGAATAACCAACTAAAGGAGAAAGAGGTACAATGTGAAAGATTAGAGTCTGAGATTATTTAAGCTAGAATACAGTTAGATGAAAAGAACAGGTTGTGTAAGCAGCTAGAAGAGGAGGTTTCCTCCCTGAAGAACTCAGAAAAGGTAGCCATTAAAGATGATAATTAAGCATCCCTAAAAATACCTATAGGAGAAGGGACAAGCACCATGTTTAGTAAAGAAGAAGAAAAAAAACAAGCAACAATTTCAAAAGCCAAAGAAGAAGATCATTTTATCCTGAAAATGAGTTGAACTGATTTGGAAGATCACAAAGGAGAGTTGTTGAAAGATATCAAGTGTTTTTCTTGTCATGAACCTGGAAATATTGCAGCAGAAGGTAAGACAAAGAACATCAAGCTTAACCAACATAGAATGTAGAAAATGAGAAGACTTCCTCAAGAAATCAAACAAATAAGGCATTCATTCACTAGATACACAAATCATTTCTATGGTTACTGTTATCTATGCAATGAATTTGGACATAGAGATATTGAATGCAAAATTTATGTAAAGAAAAATAGAAATGACTCAAGAAAACAAACATCATTTTTTCCTTTGCTCGGCCATACAACATGCTATTTGTGTAGCAATATTGGCCATGTGGTCAAATAATGCAAACTACTATATATCCTAAAGAGTTCTAGACATAAGATGAAGGACAATGCAAGCAGATCAAACAATGAAGGAAATGTTTGAAAATCTACAAAAGTGTGGAAGAGGAAGAGAAAGGAACAACTTGTTACTTCAATGATGCAATGAAAGGATCATGGTTTCAAGGGGAGTTTCTCTAAGCAACAAGGAAATCATCCAGTTAGTATTAGAAGAGAAGCAACATCCCAGGGGGAGAGTAGCCCATAAAATGTGAGAAGTTAATGGACATCGTGAGATCAAAGTTGGCATGGAAAAAGTGAAGCAAACAAATACGTATACATGCAGAAGCAACAATTAAGTAAATAACAAAGTGAAATCTATAAGAGGAGTGGCAATATCATGAGGACAAACTCAGTTGGAAAAAGTGAAAATAAGAAGGAAACCGATGTTATTGGACAGGACTAGGTTAAGAACTACTGGGGAATCACATGTGGAGAAACCTTCAACAAATAAAAATGAAAAGACTCCTACAACTACTGGGAAGGAATTTAAGAAAAGAATCATTCCTCGCCTTTTTAGTGAAGAACAATTTTTTTATAATTGGAGGGAAGAAGAAAAACAATTCTTGCCTTGATTATCACTCCTCGGACTTCTGAAACAGGTGCTACAAAAAGCATTGATTCACTTACAACAAGGGATATTAGGGTTGAAACTGAAGTTCTCGTAAATGTTGAAGAAGGTGCCTTGAAGGATTCTAATGATAAGAAACAGGATATTGCTAATGTAGAGATTGGAAACAAGGTTCGTGCAGATGGCACAAGAGTTGCCTTGGAGGGTTCCATTGATAGGAAACAAGAGATTGCCAATACAACAATTGAAAGTGAGGTTCTTGCAAATGTCGCAGGAGGCCTCTTGAAGGATCCCAATAATAAATGGCAGGAAATTTCCAATGCGGAAATTGAATCAGATGTCCTTGTGAATTCCATAGAAGGTGTCTTGAAGGATTCCAAAAATTAGCAGCAGGAAATTGCCAATGAGAAGGCCAAGCATCAGGGTATTTGCAACGAGGATTCAATTGGAACTAACATGGCTACAAATGTCACTGCTTTTCTTGATAATGATTTGGTGGATGGTGTCTTAGAACAAGAAGTTATTAAAAATGAGAAGGAAGTAGATGATCTAGAGAAATTTGTGGCAGATGACATACAAGAAGTAAGAATACTAGAACACGATCCTACACAGAGGAGGAGCTAAATGACAACAAATATTGAAGATAAGATGTCCAGGTATCATCAAATAATTTTGGGAGCCTTCAATGTTTCATAGAGTAACAGACTTGAGTGCAGTATTGTCACATGGATGTCAGAGATTTGGAACGTTTCAATGCATACCTTATATCAATTATGCTTCTCTTTGTGTTACCAACATAATAATAGAGATTCTATGGCATTGGGACTTGTGAGGTCATCATTTAGATTATATATATATATATATATATATATATATCCTTGATTTACCTTGAGTTTATCATGAACCGGACATAGAATTTGGAAAATAACGTGCAGAGGAATACCTGGAAATTAGCTTGAAGACGATCCCTATCTGCTCCTGCTCCCATTACCAAAAGACCAAAACCTCCCAGCCAAGTTGAGCACAACCTTGGTACCCAGCTCCAAAATACTTCCCAATTGGAGTATTTCAGTCCCCCGTGCCCAAAAGCTTCAAGAATAATGGAATCCCAGCTCTGATTCAGATCTCTAATTCTCATTCCCGTCCTCCTCTTTTAGTCCAAAAATCCTCTCCTCTGCCTCTGCCTCTGTGTGCTTGGAATAAGTAACCCTCCTAGGTGGTCACTGCCTTCTTCCACCACCCTCCTTAGATTTGATTTGGAAGATTGATTTTTACGTGTAGAGTGAGGTGAGGATAAGCATAAAAATCTTATATTATTTTATCTTTTATAAACTTTAATTATAATAACAAATTTAATAGTTATCAATGTTCATGATACTAATTGAAAAAAAAAAAACTTTGACTTATATAAATATATGTTTATATACATATATATTAACAATATTTAACTTTTAACTTTAAACCCTATAATGATCAAAATTTATCTTAGAATGATTGGAATTTATAAATTTTATTTTTTTGTCAGTTAAGTCAATTTTTGTAATAGTTTTTGTTAAAGAATGTAAAGTCTCTGCGAAATGTGGAAGCAGAGTGTGAAGCTAAGTAAGAGTCAAAGGGGCATTAGTCCCTTGTATGGGTAGGTGATAGGATGGTTTTGAGACTCACCCATGGTTCGCGGGCCATGGTATTGTAATGAAAAGGCTATATATAGTTGAGTCATAGTGAGTCTTAAAAAGTAACTTTTTGAAAAGAATCATTGTAAGGGCAAGGTGCTAAGGCAGGAAAGGTTTGTTTCATGTACTTAGGTGGAAGGGGAAAGCTCCTGTAGCTGAGTGCGCTGAGACCTTGGTAAGTCTGCAAACTGAGTGTGCGGGCCCCTGCAACTGAGTGCGCAGGGTAGAAAGAGTTTGTACTTGAACGTTTGAATCTAATAAACACTGTTTGGAGCAATTATGATGCATTTGTGCCTTGTTATTTACTTTTGTTTAAGTTTATGTATCTTCGCTCTATGATCTGTTTTATGTGAATTAATGCTTATTTACTGAGCGAAACAGCTAGATTTGTAATATTCTTGCACAATAAATACAATTAAGTACCTTCCTGAAGATCTGAAGGTCATTTTGATAAAGTTGCAGTATTTGACAGTCGGAAGAAATAGATCTGCACAAAGGTAGATGTAAACCCTAAGAACCTTAGGAACACATCACACATGCTTCTGGATGCAAAAACCTGGTTCTAGCATCCACCAATACTGCTTCGGGTGAGACTGCAACCTGCACTATGCAGGTTGTTGCCGAAAGGGCCAACAATTAGGGTTTTGTTGGTTGGCACAGTTAAAGCTGAACCTGGGTCAGGCCCCATCAAGCCAACAAATGGTTTTGTTTCCGGTACTGGGATCAATCTAAGGAATGTGTGATGTCGAATAAGTGGTTTCCTACTAAGAAAGAAATTGAGAAGTGGCAAGATCAAAGGGAACGCGCGTTTGCAGTTCAGGAGAGCATAAGTCTGTGGTTATCCAAGGAACAATGGTTGAATAAATACCTATACTCAGACGAAACCGAAAACTTTTTTTGTTTCTTCCCTTGCGAATTGCACAAGTGGCTGTCTAGATTAGCGGACAGTCAGGGTACATGGAGACTTGACGACCCTATTGTGTGGACGCCAGAGCTAGTGAGGCGCTTGGAAGCTTCAGAAAACAACATCACGTGGGTTGTTGATCACTGGATTGATCGTATCATAGGAGGATTCGTCACTAAGCTCGCGATTGATACGTCCATCAACTATAGCGAAGCAGAGCGCAGGCTCTTCAAGGGATTGCGAGGTAAGTATTTAAAATCTTTGAAAAATTGGATTAAGATGTTGTTGTGTGAAAAACAGGTTATGTCGTTACTTTGATGTTTGGGACTATGCGAAGCGGAAAACCTTTCAGAAGGAATAGGGAATTGGGCTCTGAATATAGTCTGCTATTGGGATCCTCTTCAACTGACGATGAAGGAACTATTCTGAACACACCACAAAGTGCGCTACAGTTGGTATGTCAGGGTATCCCGCGGATACCTCATCCATCCACGCCACCTCCACCTCCACCATTCAACATGGAAAATGCAATGAAGATGCCGATCTTTAAAGGGGTAGGGAGTGAAGACCCCGAGCAATTATGGTTTGTTGAAAATGCTATGTGGACAACGCAGCAGAACACTGATGATAATATAAAGAAAGCACGACTGATCAAAACGCTGACTTGATATATCAAGTACTGTAAAGACAAACCAGGCGCGACATTGACAGAGACTCAGCAAGTGTTGAACAGTGAGTTTAAGAAGCTTAAGTCTTATGCGCAATATATTACAAAGTTTAAGGAGATACAACAAATGGTAAATGAATCCTCGTGGGATTTTGATCAAATGCTAAAATACCTGACCCGGTAGGCTAAAATGAACACCACTGATCAACAACACAAAGATTGGTACATTGCTTTGTTGTTGCCTCAGCTAAGGTTACCATTATCACAATAGAAGATAGCAAAGCAAGCAGAAGCTGTGGAGATTGCGATGAGGTTGGAGGTCTCGCTAGTAAACAATGTAAACTTTGAAACATGCACTATGAACTCAAAACGAGAACTCTAGCAAAAAAACCCAAAAACACATGAAAAACAGTGCTAAAAACGAAAAGTGTTGATGCTGGAATAACACTTTTTTTTTTTTTTTTTGTAGGGTAAATTTTGAACATGGTATAAAAATCGCAGTGAAAACCGATTTTTTGTGCAAAAATTGCACAAAAAATATTTTCAAAACGAAAAGTGTTGAAGCAAGAATAAGACATTATTATTATTATTATTATTATTATATTTATTTATTTATTTTATTTTTATTTTTTTTAATTTTTTTTTTAAGGGTAAATTTTGAACATGTTTTAAAAATGGAAGTGAAAACCAATTTTTTGTGCAAAAATTGTGCAAAAAACACCCTTAAAACGAAAAGTGTTGATGCTGGAATAACACATTTATTTATTTATTTATTTTTCGATGATAAATTTTCAACATTTTGAAATAATGATGCAAAAGATTTTATCATGACTCCAAAAAACATTAAAATTTGAAAAGAATAATGAAAACATAAAAATAAAATAAAATTAAAACAATGAAAAAAACAAAAAAAAAGGTTTAAAAAAATAACAAAAGGTAAATAAAAATATATATTAAAAACAAAACATCAAAAAAAAAAACAAAACAAAAAAATTCAAATATATAAAAAAACAAAAAAATATCAAACATAAAAAATAAAAATAAAAATTAACAAAAAAAAAATCAATTATAAAAATGCAAAATAAAAGCAAAATTAACTTATAAAAGATAAGAATTAAAAAAACCAAAAAAAGATAAAAAAAAAAATATAAAGAAATAAATAATAGGAAAAACATATTTAAAAAAAAAATGTAATTTTTTTTTATATCCTAAACCATAAAAAATTTGGAAATATATATATATATATATATATATATAGAGAGAGAGAGAGAGAGAGAGAGAGATAATTAAATAAAAATAGAAAAATTTAAATAAACCTAAAAAAAACTACCTAGATTAAAAAAAGAAATAAAAAATTAAAAAACTACTAAAATTAAGATTAAAAACAATTTTTTTTTTTTACTAAAAATATAAAAAAAAATAAAAATAAAAATTATATATTTTTTATTTAAAAAAAAAATATTTGGACCCTTTTTATTTAAAAAAACATAAACATTTAAATTATATATATATATATAACGGTTGGGTTGTCCTTGAAGGAGTTGCGAAAAACCGCTGAGAGAATGGCAGAAGCCTCCTGGAACCGATTCGCAGCTGTGACCCTCGCCTCTGCGGCCAAGCGGCCTCGAAATGTATATGGTTTTTTGATATCAGGTAGTTGCGACGGCTCTGGTCATCACCCCCGAGAAGCAACCCGATTTGATGATGGAAGCCGGCGCATGCTGAGGGGAACGGACCCTCTCGGACCTGCATATGGGTGTCATGTTCGAAATGAGCTATCAGTTAATGAATCAAGTGGAACAAATGCAGTAGACCCTGGTGATCTAGGAATGGGGCTTGGCAAATCGGTTGGGGGTGGCTTAGTTGTTTCAGCCTTCCCTATTGACCTTCGACAAACCGACCGTGTCATCTGCATATACCGGAAGGCAGCCGTTAAGAAGAACAGCCAAGAGATCAGCCCAGATCTGCGTTTCCAGACCTATGCGGCGGCTGTGTGGCAGGAGGGAAATCTGAACGCAGACGAAGACAGAGCACGCAGATTTCAAGGCACTGTTACTGTGGTAAGGGCAATTTCGTTTTTTCCTTCCTTCATACCCAATCTTGCCCAAGATGCGTTTGCAGGGTCAATGCACAGAACTGGATCGGGCATCCCAACCACGGAAGGCAGTCAGTTGCTCAGATCTGCCATTGAACCACCAGATCAGATGCTCAGAAGAACAGGAAGCCTTAAAAAAACCCAGATCTGTGGGCATGCAACCGTCAGGCGGCAACCTCAGACGGGCACAAATCCCAGAGAAGCGGACTTCACACAGCTCCTCTTAAAAGCACCGGAAGGTAGAAGTTACTGCGTGAGATTATGGAGGGGCAGCAGCATCCTGGAACTACGGAACAGAATACAAATCCTTCTCGGCATCCCAGAACAAGGGCAAAATCTGATCTACAAGGGGCGCAGTCTACAGGACCACTACACCCTCCAGGAGTACAATATAACCACAGATTCAACAATCATCATAAACCTTCGTCTGCGAGGAGGATGCTCTGGATCCAGTTCAAAGAACACAGGCTCCTTCAAGGATGCGGTGAAAGGTAAAGGGGAAAACATACAACCCAAACCAGCACCAGCATCAGAGCTACCAGGTCCCTATATTGTGGAACAAAAACTGGAATCTCCAACGATCCAAGTAACTTTGCCAGAGGTAACTAATCTACATGCTGATCTAGCCACACATGCTGTTATCTGTAGATTTAATGGGTTCTGGCCAAAATCTGATGCACTGCATCACTGGATCCTCACAACATGGTCACCTGACTGCGAAATTCACCTATGCTCAAAAGGTTTCTTCATAGTTAGTTTTAATACAGAAAAAGAACGTGACAACATTATCAATCAGGGGCCTTGGTTCTGGGGCAAGGCTGGCCTCTTCACCATCCCCTGGTTTCCTGAATTTGACGCAAATACTATGAAAGTATCAACAGTGCCTGTTTGGGTGAGGCTACATAACCTCCCTCTCCACTTCTGGCACCACAAAGTTCTATCAGCCATTGGAAATTCTTTGGGGAAATTCCTAAAAATAGATGGAGAAAGAGTTAACCAAGGAATTTTCACCTATGCTAGAATATGTGTAGAAGTGGATCTAAGTCAGGGGCTACCTGATCACATTACATTGAACTATAATAATACACAGAGAATACAACCGCTTGATTATGAAAATACAGCATTCAGGTGCCTTAGATGCATGCAAACAGGGCATCTTCAAAACACCTGCCCACTGGCCAGGAAGGACCCCAAAGTGAATAAGAAACAACAAAAAAAGCCGAAAGGATGGCAGCACACTAATTGGAGGGAAAAAGAGGACATGCAGACAGAACCTACAGGGAACCAATCAGAACCTGACATACAAATGGAACAGAAATATACACAGGAAGAAAATGCCCCAGATACACAATTGGATCCTGACAATATGAAACAGCAACAAGAAATTCAGTTGGAGGTAAGCGGCACCAAAAGAACTCATGGATCTGAAGGATCAGAATCTGACAAGGAACAACTAATAAATACAACGGAAAATCAGCTTGCTATCTCTGCACCCACTTCCAACTCTGATGGGTGGCGAAGGGTGGAGAAGAAGAAAGGCAGGAAAGTATAAGCCAGCAGACATTTATTTTTTATTTTTTTATATATTGTAATCTCTGTTCGCTCGTGAATACAGGGGCAGTCATCTGCATATGCTTAAGCATCTACAAAATGTAATTTTTTCACATGAATAAAATTACGACTTTTTTCTACGGGAAAAAAAGATATATAGATATATATAAAACAAACCAAACAGACTTGCGCATTTTTGTTTTAAAAAATAATTAAACATATCATTTATTTTAAAAATATATATTAAAATTTCAAAAAATAAAATAAAATATTAGGTTAATTTTTAATTTAAAAAAAAAAATTTTATGCGATTATTATTATTTTTTTAACATACGCGTTATTATTATTATTATTTTTATTTAAAAAAAAATAAAAAAATTGTGCCAACCTTTTGCTGCCTGGCCGCCCGAGAATTATTATTATTATTTTTAAATAAAAAAAATAATGCGAATGTTTAAAACAAAAACAAAACAAAAAAAAATATTTAAAAAAAGATAATGCGAATGTTTAAAAAAAAAAGAAAAATTGTATAAAAATTTTGTTTTTTAAAATAAAAATATATATTTAAAAATTAGTATAATATTTTTTTTTTTGAAATTTTAATATATATTTTTAAAATAAATGATACGTTTAATTTTTTTTAAAATAAAAATGAGTATTTTCTGTATTCAAGCTTTTGTGATCCATAATGAATTAAACAAAGTCTTTCGGTAGAAATCACATGAGAGAATTTTTTGGCTGACGTGTTTCGAACCAACAAGTGTGGTTCATCATCAGGACCAGATGAAGAGGCAGACCATAGCAAAGGCTTAAATAGAGAGCAATGTAGAGACATAATTTCAAGTAACAGCTATATTTAGTGCCTTTACTTGAAATTATGTCTCTACATTGCTCTCTATTTAAGCCTTTGCCATGGTCTGCCTCTTCATCTGATCCTGATGATGAACCACACTTGTTGGTTCCAAACGCGACGGCCAAAAAATTCTCTCATGTGATTTCTACCGAAACACTTTGTTTAAAAAATGAGCAAGTTTGTTTTATCTGTTTTTAACACACACACACACACACACACATATATATATATATTTAAATTTAAATGTTTATTTTTTTAAATAATATATATATTTTAATTTTAAATGTTTTGTTTTAATCAAAATTATATAGTTTTATAAAAAATTTAAATGTTTTTTTTAATAAAAAACATATATATATTTTTAATTATTATTATTTCTTAATTTGAAAGTATATATATATATATATTAACTGAAATGGTTATTGTATTTATAGATCAACGGTTGGGCCGTAGCCTAAACAACTGACATTACATGGAGACTTGAGCTCACTAGTCCTTATTACACTTAACAATCTTCTCCTTCAGAGTTTTGAGACTGTTTAGCTATGGTATGGCCATCAACACGGGCTCTTCTGAGTTTTTTTTGAGAAATCCTTGTGTCAGACAGCATCCCTCATTGGCTTTGACATCTGCCTCCTTGTTTGAGCTGCGGAGGATGTGAAAAAAGGAGGAGGAGGTAAAAAAAACAGCAAGCCCCACAACCTCTGGAGAGTATTGTTGAGAGCTGGATTGCTAAAGTGATCCTCGGAGTTTAATGTCTTTATCAAGAGCTCTGAGTCCCCGAAGACCTGAAGAGCTTTGTGTCCATGCTCCTGTGCAATCTGGCAGCCTTTAAGAAGCCCAAGAATTTTGGCCTGGTTGTTTGTGCTCTGTCCTAGTCCCCAGCTGTAGCTATCTATTCGGGAGCCATCCTGAGAGTAGACCACTCCACCTGCACCAGAGATCCCTGGATTGCCTTTAGAGGCGCCATCGAAGAAAACGGTTACCTTTCCCTGCTTCCTCCACCAGGATTGAAACTCTGCATCCAGTGTTCTAATGCGCCAAGCAGGATTGAATGTGGGGCGAGCAGGTACCTTCTTGCTGTCTCGAACGAGAAGGGTTCCCAGCCAGCTTCGTTCTTCAATTATGAGGGTGTTGTCTAACTTGCTGGAGTAATTTCCTAGAGCTTCCATCAAGGACGCCTTAGCTTTGGCGACCACTGTCAAGGGAGAGGACATTACATTGTTGAATATCCAATTATTTCGGGCGAGCCAGAGCTTCCAGCAAATGAACTTGGGAATGGAGTGCCAGATCCGATTCCACAATGATTGTGCGTTGAGAGTCCTAGGATACCTTGCAGTCCAGGTGGAGAAGAGATCCACGACTGTGCACTGGAGAGGAGCGGGTGCATTGAGACTGTGAAGGACAAGAGCCCATACCGATTGGGCAAAGGTGTAGCTTACAAAGAGGTGGTCCACGTTTTCAGAGGCCGATCTACACAAAATGCACCAATGTGGCCCTATAATGCCTCTATGGACAAGATTTTCACCTGTCAACACTTTCCTGTGAATAAGCAGCCAAGTGATTTAATTCACCTTGGGGATTCTGGATGTGTCCCACATGTGCTGCCAGATGGAAGGGTTGAGAACTTGATTTTGTGTGGATTGCAAGGCTGCAAAACCAAGCACAGAGGTATAGACGCATGTCTTCCCCCATCTCCAAAGATCCGATGCATGTAAGTTAATAGGTGCCGAGCCCTTCAGCTTGTCCAAGAGAAGGTGCTTTTGGTGAAGTAAATGTGCTGGCAGGTTGGGGAAGACCTAGTCCTCCCAATTCCCCAAGTAGAAATGTCAGAAAGACTGTGTAAGTCGATCTGGGAGAGCCAATCACGAAGATTAGCTAATTCCACTGTATTTTTGAGGGGGGAATTGCCCATGATTTTATCTTGCCATATCGAAATATTTGCTCCATTTCCAGGCACCCTGTAAAGCTGGTTTTGGAAGGTGGCAAGCCCTTTTCTGCATAGGTTCCAAAGCGGCGTGCCTTTGGGAACACTGTCCACTTGAAGGTTTCTCAATGAGATGCCTTTGAAGTATTTATTTCGGAGTAATTGGCTGACTGGATGGTGTTTGTTGGAGTAGAGCTGCCAAAGAATTTTTCCACCTAAGGCAATGTTGGCCAGGCTAGGGTCTCTAATCTAGAGACCTCCTTCCAACTTTGACCTTTTCACTGTGTCCCAACTAACTAAGTGAAATTTCCTCTGGTTCCCTTTGCCTCCCTGCCAAAGGAAGTTTCTAAGCAGCTGTGAAATCTGATCTGTGATTGTCTTTGGAGCCAGGAGGAAGGAGGCATGATAGATAGGGAGAGAGGAAAGGACAAACTTTATGAGGATTAGCTTTCTAGCGTAGTTGAGCCACTGCCCACCCCATGCAGCTATCTTGGTTTTGATCTTGCTAATGGCTTCAGTCCAGAGTGAGGCTCGATTAACCCCCGGGGTTAAAGGAAGTCCCAGGTATTGTATTTTGTCCCAGGAGGCATAGCCTGGAAAGTCCAGGATTCTAGCAATTTGAAGGGTGGTTTGCTCCTCTGTATTCCAACTGTACACTGCACTTTTTCTTTTATTAATAAGCGCTCCTGAAATGATACAGAAGCTTTGCAGGATCCCATTGAATTCCTTTGCTATTCGTGTGGAAGCTCCTCCCAATAGTAGAGAATCATCTGCGAACAAGGCATGATTGATTGGTTCTATTCCATTCATTGGTCGGATGCCCGGGAGAGTTCCTTTGTTTCTTTCCACTATCAGTTTCCTGCTCAAGGTGTCTGCCATTATTATGTACAGAAAGGGAGATAGCGGGCATCCTTTCCTTACCCCCCTTGAAGCTTGGAAATAAGTGGCAGGTCGGCCATTTACTAGCGGGGCAATCCAAGGTTTATTAGTGCAGGCCTTGATCAGGTTCACAAAAGCTGGGTTGAATCCAAAGGAGAGAAGAACTTTGTAAAGAAATGACAATTTAACCCGATCAAAGGCGTTGGTCATATCCAACTTGATCAACATCCCTTTCTCCTTCCTCTGGTGACTAGAATGCATGGATTCCTGTACAAGTATCACATTATCCAAAATATGTCTTCCTGCTACGAACCCTCCTTGACTGGGCTAAATAAGCTTACTTAGCAGGGGTTTAATTTTGTTTGCGAGCAATTTAACAAGAATTTTGTAAGAGGCGTTACATAATGAAATGGGTCTAAATCTGTCAAAGGTAGACATATTCACTTCTTTGGGCATTAAGGAAAGAAAGGTGGATTTGGTGCTACCTCCCACTTTTTCCTTTTTCTTAAAAGCCTTTGCCATTCTTAGAAGGTCAGGTTTGATGATTGTCCAACATGCTTTGTAGAAATACGCTAAGAAACCATCGGGACCTGGGGCTTTGTCAAGCTCCATGTCCCAAATTACATTACTGATTTCCTCCTCAGTGAAGGGCTTCATAAGATTTGAGTTATTCTCCTCATTAACCAAGGAAGGGATTTGGGAGAGGAAGTCATTGGAGATCGCCTCATCTCCTGTTCCATCCTCTGCATATAACCGCTGAAAGTGAGTTTCAACAGCTTCTTTAACTTGGGCAAAACCTTTGGCGACTGTCCCATCTGCTGAGGTGATTTCTGAAATGTGATTCTGGGAGAGGCGGGCTTTGAACTGCCGGTGGAAGAAGGCTGTGTTTCGGTCACCAGCTTTCAACCATAGGCTACGGGACTTAAGCTGCCAAAATTCTTCTTCTTTTCTGAAGGAGCTGAAAGAAGCAAGTTGGGCAACTTGTTCTTTCTCCAATTCTTGCGTGGTTATGTCTTTGCCCTCCATCTCCAACTATAATTCTGCTAACTGTTGGACAACTTCTTTTCTATATGTGGTGAAGGTGTTGGGAGGTGTTTTGACCCAATCTTTTAGAGTTGCTTTGGTTGCTTTCAATTTTTGCTCCCAAACATAACTGGGTGACCCAGTGACCGTGGTGGACCAAGCCTTGGCAACAACTTCCATAAACCCATCCTTCTCAATCCACAAAGGGTGAAGCAGAATGGTATAGGCCCCAGGTTTTCTTCCTCATCTAGTTGTAAGAGGATGGGTTTATGGTCCGAGGTGAGCTTTGGAAGGATTGTTGATGACACTATTCTCTTTTCCATCAAAAGAATGTTGTGCACTAGGAATCTGTCGAGTCGGGATGAGATATGGGCTGCCCCTGTTCTATTGTTGGTCCAAGTGTATAACCCCTTCTTGGGTTTAAGATCAAGAAGATCCCATTGCTGAATTATGTCCTCCACAAGGGGAAGCATTGGATCTCTACTATTGTTGCCCCCTCTTTTTTCTTTTGGGTCAAGAACGATGTTTAGATCTCCTGCGATTACAATGTTCATGGGAGAATAGCTATCTACAAAATCGAGAAGTGTTTGCCAACACTCTTTCTTCTCGAGGTAAAGAACAGGAACGTAAAGATTAAACAGGGTGAAAGTGAGTTTACTTGCTTTATGTCGAAGCTCAGTGTAAATCCAATGTTGAGTCTCGAAGGAGCTTTCCAGCTGGAACAATTCCTCCATCTAGACCGTGGCAAGTCCTCCTGAGGTGCCCCTTGCACTTACGACCATCCCCGCTTTGAACTTCCAATTCATTCTGCTTAAATCTAGAAGGGCTTCCCCTTCGATTTTTGTCTCTTGGAGCATGAGGATCTTTGGGGATTCTATTTTCATGAGATCTTTAATAGCTGTAGCCTTCATGGGATTCCCCAAGCCTCTACAGTTCCAAGAGACTATACGCATTATTTATTTGGGGTAGTGGAGGAGAGGCCTCCCTTTGGTGGCCGTGCTCTGGTATTTCAACCAATGGACATTTCTAGAGTGGATTGACTTCCTTGCATTTTTTGCCTCTCTGCTTCTTCCTCTCTTGCTTCCTTGAGGGATTTCCTCCCTGCTCGCTTCGAGGGCCTTTCAAATGTCTCATCTTCCGATGAGCCTGACAATTCCGGGGGCTTCTTTTTTGTCATGTTTGCATAAGAGGGTGGCGAAGAGCCTCTTATTGGGGAGTCGGTTTGAGCAGGGGGAGCCCCTGCATTTCCTTCCTCGTTTAATGAGGGATTGACCTGTTGTTCCGCATCACTTTCTATAACAGGGGATTCTTCCTGTGTGCTGAGAGTTGCGAAGGAATTTGAGGGAAGATCTGTTCTAGGGGGTGCTGCCCCTTCCGGCTGTAGCTCTGTGGATGGCACAATGGGTCCCGCTTGAGCCCCTTTCCCTCTCGGCTTGCTGGGCTGCTTTGATGAGGCCGTCTTCTGCACCGTTTTCAATTGATCTCCTTTCATCTTCTCTGCTTGTTTCTCAATTTTCTTTTTATAGTTTCTTGCAAAGTGCCTGTATCCATGGGAATGCCTACACTTGAAAGGCAGTTGTTCGTAATACAATTCTTACACGTGAGACCATTCTGCCACTGTTAGTTTTATGGCTTCTGGAAGCCCAACTTCCAGATCAACCTTGACACATATTCTGGCACAGGAGTATTGTCCCTTCCTGTCTGCTTTGTCAATGTATTTTCCAAGCGTGTTTCCGATGGATTCTAAAGATTTCAGACTCCAATAGTGCAAGGGTAAATGAGGGAGGTGCACCCAGACAGGGATAGCCAAGGGAACATCTTGGGCTGGGTCAAAGTCCGGTGTCCATTTGTTCAGGTATAGACCCTGGGGACCCATAAAGTATGACTCGTTTCCAAAGTTGAGGTTCCTATCTTCAATGCAGTAAAAAATGAGAACGAAATAACCCTTACGGACGAAGTGGCATTTTATTCCTTTTGAAACCAGCGGTCTCTAGTTGCGTTGCACCCACAATTCAATGGCTCTTGGTGATGGCCATAGCCCAGTGAACTGGCCAATGAGTCCTCTTTCTGCGATATTCAGGGTAGCACGACAGGGTTCTTCAGCTGGAAGAGCGACGGTCGGGATTGCTTCCATCTTCTTGACGAACTTCTGTTGGGAGGCTGAAATTGGACGCTTGCTGCAGTCACCTACCAACTGTTTGAAGGCAAGGACCTCAGGAGGGAGGGAGGGAGGAGCTCAGAGCCTCCCCCTAAAGCCATGGTTGTGAGAAAAGGTCGCAGAGGGACGCATGCAAAGGCAACAGCGGTGCACGAGCTCTCAGGGGGATTATATATATATTTTAAATTTAATTGTTTTTTGGATTTTTTTTTTTTAAATGTTTTTAATGTTAATTTTAGTAGTTTTTAAATTTTGTTTGTTTGTTTGTTAATTTTCTATTTTTTTTTTAATCTAATTTGTTTTTATTTTTATTTTTTATTTTTTGTTTTTCTATTTTTTCTTACTTAGTTTTATATTTTTTAAAGTTTTGTTGTTTTTTTTTTTCCAAATTCTTTTATGGTTTAATAATTTTTTTTTTTTTTTTTACATTTTCTATGTTTTTTTTTTTTTTTTTTAAGTAATCAACATTAAAAAAATAAAAATAAAACAGCTAGAAAATTTGTTAAGTAATCATGATTTCAAAAAAAATTGGACACAAAAATTTTAAAGTGTCAAAAAAATGTAACATTTAAAAAAAAGATCCACACTTAATACACTAAAAAATTTAAAGTGTCAAAATAAGGCCTCTAAAAAAAAGGTATCCACACACTTAATACATTAAAAAATTTAAGTGTCAAAAGTAAGCCCTCTAAAAAAAAGGTTGATGCTGCATCAACACGTTTCAAAATCGGCATGAAAATCACTAACATTTAAAAACAAATATTTATATTTGATACATAAGAAAACTATATGCTACGGAAAAAAAGAGTGTATTATGCATCTTTCAAAATCGGGTCACTTTTTTGCTACCTCTACGAAATGGATAATCGTATCATTTCCCGTTTCAAAGTTTACATTGTTAGTACAAGATACGAACATTGGAGTACAAAATATTCACTCGTAGCTGGCAAGTCTGCACTTGGAGTTGCATAGCCTGAATAAGGGAAAGGAATCCCATCCTAAAGTTCACACAGAGGTTCGGTACTTGAAATGCAAGGTCCACGGTCACGATAAAGACCACTGTCTGGTTTACCAGAACTATCTTATTGGAGGAGGCTTGTCCCCTTGAAGCCAAAAAATACCGCTGGGCCGAGCACAGGAGAGACGCTATGGTGCGTTATTTGTCAGGTTATAGGAAAGCATGCAATAGACAATTGCCATCTACTACAAAAGTTTGTATAGACCGCCAACAGTTGTTTTGCAATTTCTGTAAATCTGTCGATCATGATGAGTGTCATTGTCGAAGTTAATAATTAATGATGGAAAGAACCCCTACCTATCGAATGCAGGCATAAACTCGGCCTCAGGATTAGAGTGTGGGTGCAGTGCACGGAGGATTCCAAGGCCATGGAAGAGGAAGAGGAGGAGGGGCTGGAAGAGGTTGTGGACAACTTATTTGTTATAATTGTGGCGAAGCTAGACATTTTTCGTGTGACTGTTCGAATCCAATGCATCCATTTTACCAATATTGCAGACAGTTCGATCATGTGATAGAAGATTTCCAAATACTTATAGTAAAGATGTAAGAAAAGAAGACACAGAATAACTAGATGATGAGGGGGGAGCCCCGCGAAGAGGATCATAACATCAATATCGTAACGCGCAGTGGTATGGCCACAGGGGAAGATAAGGAAAAGCAGCCAGAAACCGAGGGATGGGTGTGCAAGGATTCTAAAAAGGAAGTTGGGCTTGACCTCAATCGGGCTAAAGATACTTTCATGGAAGCCAAGAAGAACTTCACTGAGGCCTCTACCTCATGGAGACGGGAGAAACTACCTAAAACTAGTGCAGCATAGAATGTAGACCCCTCGCTGTTAGCCACTTTCCTGAAGACCTGTATGAAGTTGTTGCGAGATAAGAAAGAAGTAGAAGGGATCCAAGAGCTAATAGACATTTGTACAGGTAAGATTAATATTCCTTCATAACAACGCGCTGTGAGGAAACTAGGTAAGCATAAGAAGCGGACAGGGCGCGAGATGAGGCTAACCGTGCAAATAAGAGAGTATGAAATGGACCAAGTCATCTTGGATTTGGGTTCTAATGTGAACGTGCTGCCTAAACAGACCTAGGAAAGGATGGGAGACTTGCACTAAAATGGTCTCCTATTCAGTTACACATGGCCAATCAACAAAATATTATTCCTACGTGGTGCTTATATGGGGTAACGGTAGACATTGAAGGAGAAAGCACTTTGGCTGATTTTGAAGTAATTGAAATAGTGGATAACAACAATCCTTACCTTGCGCTACTAGAAATTGATTGGGCCTTCGACATGGATGACAATTGAGAGGAAAGTGCTCAGGGTTATTGTGCCACTGGACCGTGCTGAAGGAGTGCCCTATATTGAACATGTTCGCAACTTTGTGGAGGATGATGATGATCTAGACTAGATATACAAAATCACCACGCGAGACAAAGATTGGATCAATCCTACGGCCGATGGACGAATTATGTGGATAGGGATAGTTCCTGTACCTTAGACTCGTATGAAGAACTTGAGCACTAGAAGAATCAGTTGCATGAAGTATATATGCTGTACTGCAATATGATGACCAAATCGTTGCAGTGCGTATCTATGGAGGTAAGAAAGCTTCCACATTATGATGGCTTAAATGATCTTAACATATTTTTGAATGAGTTTGAAAGGGATGTTCTCGAGGACCATCGATTCCAGACACTTGAATTGGCACTGCGCGCTATGCTTGCTCGATGGTGGGGTACGCACAAGGATGGCTTTGCTGACTGGAAGGAATATAAGTAGATGATGAAGCTTAGGTTTGGGTATGCTAACAAACGGATGATTGAGAAGTACAGTGGGCAGGATAACCCGTGCGAACACTTGTCGTGGTGGACTAAAGCTTGGGGTGAAGAACCTCAACCAGAGTGGGTACATGTTTTCTGCCATACCTTAAACACTAACCCTATGAATTGGTACCTAGAAACAAAGTTGAACCACATGAAGGATGAATGAGATATTCTGTGGGAGAGTTTCTTATTAACCTTTAGTTTTGAGGACAGGTTTGAGTGCATTGATGAAGCACTCCAGGAGATAAAAGTCGCTATCTTCAAAATGCCTAAGGAACTGGTAGAATGGACTCAGCCAGATTGGAATACCCAACTGCACCATGCACTAGAGTGTTACAATGTGACGGTTGAAGAAGAAGAGGAGGATCCACGGAATATTAATATTCTAGAAACTGAAGGTCAGTGCGAGGTTGAAGGACCTAAGATAGAGAACCCTGATGTAACAGAGCCGTTGAAAACTCGACAAGTAAATATTGGATTGGATGCGGAGCCTAAGTTCGCGAAGATAGGAAACTATTGTGATGAAGATACAGTCAATAAGGTGGCCGAATTGCTGCGCGAATACCAAGATCTATTCCCAACGAAGTTCTCAGATCCGTAGGGTATTACAAGAGATTTGGGTGTAATGAAAATTACTTTGAAACTTGATGCGAAGCCTGTAAAGAAGAGACCTTATCGGCTCAATCCGAAGTATAAGGAAAAGGTGCGCAAAGAACTGGACAAAATGTTGGAGGCCAGAATTATTGAACCAATTGAAGAATCTGATTGGGTAAGCCCTATGGTGGTTCAGGAAAAGAAGTAGTAGGGTGAAATCAGAATATGTGTAGATCTTAGGAAGCTTAATGATGAATGCATTCATGATCTATTTGTAACACCATTTATAGATGAAGTCTTGGAGAATGTTGGAGGCCAGGAGGCATATTCATTCACTAATGGATTCTCAGGATACCATCAAATAAAGATCACGTCGGAGGATCACAACAAGACAACCTTCGCAATAGAGTGGGGTTGCTTTTAGTATACAATAATGCCATTCGGGTTGAAGAATGCGCCCACGATCTTCTCCAGGGTAGTAATCACGATGTTTAAGGAGTTTATTCATAAATTCTTGGAGGTATATTTTGATGACTGGATTGTGTTCGGATTGGTGAAGCGCCATGTTGCAAGTCTGCGCCTCATGCTGGATACATGTCGCAGATACCAGATCACACTGAACTTGAAGAAATGTATATTCTGTGTGCCTTTTGGAATTTTTCTAGGCCATGTAGTATGTAAGCAGGGATTGATGGTGGACCCTGTGAAGATAGCAGTGATTGTGAATTTAGAAGCTCCCAAGAATGTTAAGCAGCTGCGTGCAATGCTAGGCCACACAGGCTACTATAGGAAGTTTATCAAGTCTTATGCCCAGATAACGTACCGATGGAGAAACTATTAAATAAGGATGCAACTTTTTGTTGGGATGAGGAGTTTCAACATAGTCTTGATGTGTTAAAGGACAAGATGGTGACTGCGCCCATCTTAGTATTTCCGGATTGGAAGAAAGAGTTCCATGTGCATGTATATGCCTCATGTATTGCGCTAGGTGTGGTATTGACCCAGCCTAGCGAAGGTGATATTGATCATCCAATAACCTTTGCAAGTAGGAAACTGTTAAAAGCTGGAAAGAACATTCCAATACAAAGCACGAAGGTTTGGCGATGGTCTACGTGCTGCAAACTTTCGACATTATTTGTTGGGCACACATTTCAAAATTTACATAGATCACTCCGCTCTCAAGTACTTGGTCAACAAGCCTGTGTTGGGGGGGAATATCTGTAGGTCGTTGTTGTTGTTCTAGGAGTATGAATTTGAAGTAATAGTAAAGCCTAGACGGTTGAACGCAAGATCGGATCACTTAAGCTGAGTCAAGACATGTGAAGAACCAACCAATTTGGAAGAAGGATTGTTAGATGCGCAGTGCTTTGTTGTGCATGACCACTTTGCTGATATCATTCAGTTTTTGACCACAGGTACAGCCCTAGAAGGCTATTCTACTCAACAAAAAAAGGAATTAGTGGTCCGTGCAACTGATTTTTCTGTTATAGTGGGACATTTGTATAATATGGGAACATATGAAATATTCCGTTGATATGTTCCAGAGTTTAAGCGCGCTAGTATCTTCACTGAATCACATGGAGGAGTGGCAAGAGGGCATTATGCAGGTAAAGCCACCGTGCAGAATATTTTACGTGCAGGGTTATGGTGGCTGACAATGCATAAAGATTATAAGGCATTTTGTAAAGCATGCGATGCTTGTAAAAGGACAGGAAAGCCTTCGCGAAGAGATGAATTTCCCTTAAACCCTCAGGTTTCATTACAAGTATTTGACAAATGGGCAATTGACTTTATAGGTCCGATACAACCACCAGGAAGAAAGACAGATGCGTGGTACATTAATACTGCGACGAAGTATTTGACAAGATGGTCAGAAGCACAATCGGTGAAGCACTGTACCGCCGCTACAGCCACGAAGTTCCTGTTTGATTATGTGTTAACAATGTTTGGATGTCCAAAGATACTAATGAGCGATAGGGGTACGCATTTCCTGAATGAAACAATTGGTGCGATGCTCAAAGAATTCCAGGTTTACCATAAAAAGAGTACGCATTATCATCCCCAAGCCAATGGTATAGTGGAAGCGTTCAATAAGATTATGGAGAATGCGTTGACAAAAGTTTGTAACACGAAGAGAATTTATTGGGATGTACGCATCCCGACAGTCCTATGGGCATATAGGACGACGTGCAAGAAGTTGACAGGCCAAACTCCATTTAGGTTGGTCTATGGGATCGAGTTGGTGATGCCCGTGGAATACATTTTCTAAGCTTGCGCATTGAGACTTTGAAAAAGATGGCAGATCATGAGACCTTGGAGGAATGACTCGCACAGTTGATGGAGTTGGAAGAAGACTGGTTTCTTGTAGGATTTCACCAGCAAGTGAAAAAGGAACGTGAGAAGGCCTAGCATGATATGCATATTAAGCTACGCACTTTCAAGGTGAATGATTTGGTTTTTCTCTATGATAGTAAGTTCAAAAAGTTTCCTAGCAAGTTCCAAATGCACTGGTTGGGCCCGTATATTATCAAGGAAATTATAGATGCTGGCGCAGTTCAGCTCGTGAAGCTAAATGGCGAATTGTTCCCTAGAAGGGTGAATGGAAGTCAGTTGAAGTTGTATACAGGGATCCTGCCCCTACGCAATGACTACATGGTAGCAGGATAGTCTTAGCGCTCCAGGAAGTTGCAAGGGAGAGTGGGACTATAAACTACACTGCCCGAAGAAAAGGAAACCGTAGTAAGCAGGCTACGTAACAGATGCAGGGGGTACAACAAAAGAAGCTACGATAGAAGAAGTTGCGACAGAAGAAGCTACAATGGACGAGTTGCACCGTGGGAGTTGGTGTTGCGCAGCCGGGTCCAAAAGTAGCTGTTGAAGACATTGTTCATGATTGGATAGCGAAAATCTTGTTAGGTGGAGCGGGTAGGTGACATTTATGGCGAAAATATTTGGAGATTTGTCGCCAAAGATGCATTTATGATCAGAAAATGGAGGGAATGATCGGATTTGAATTCGAAATTGCCTATAAATATGGCATGTTGGTTTGTCATAGAACACTTTGCCTTCTGAAAATCGCGTATGAGCCCTCTTGTTTTCACTCTATGAATCGACAGATTTGGGAGGATTTGGTTTCAAGCCCAACATTTGCAAGACTACTTGAGTGGAACCAGAAGATTATCCTTGAACAGATGTCTACCGAACCTGTAAGTTCCGAAGCCATTGTCTCTCAAGTGGAAGCCCCGGAAGTTGCGTCAATGGAAGCTACGACATCTGTGCCTACGACGTCGAGGTCACCTAGGTTGAAGCCATCTTTCACAAAGGATAAGCAGAAGAAACCCCAAGAAGTACTGGTGAGGCAGTCCCCAAGAAAGATTCTGACAGAGGTTAGGCAGAAAGGAAAAATGGATAAGTCCAAGCAGCCCCATGAACCCTTAGATTTGGATGAAGAAGAACTCTGCAAAGGAGTTGAAGAGCTGGATGTTGATGAGGGAGAGCCTCTCACTAGGCTCCTAGAGTATATCCCTCTGCGAAAAGGGAAAACGAAGGTTCCAAAGGATCCTGATAACGTGAAATTCACGATCTCTACGCTGTTATTGCCGAAAGAAGTGTATTTAAAGGCACGCTCTTAGCACATATCCCTGTTTTAAAAATGGAGGATAGAGATCTAGCCGATCACGAGAAATTTCCACATTTTGCCACCAATAAGTACATGACCAAGGTTTACTATAAAGAGACTGGGGTCACAAAGTTGGAACCAATGAAATGGGTAAAAGGAGTCGAGCAGGCCAGATTGGTACATATGTTGTGTGTGCCGAACTTTAGCAGGTCGATTATCAATACTGTATGTGTGTGCCAATTGCTCGCTTTGAAGCATGATGGGTGTTTGTGGTTAGGCAAACCCATCCCCATAATAGACATGTTGATCCACAGAATTACGAAATTTCCCTATAAAGGGGCAGATCCAACCAAGGAATTTGGAGGCAAAAGCAAGGAGAAGGAGCTTGTAGATAAAATGAAAAATGAGTTTGGACTGGTCAAGAAGTCACGCGGATACTCTATCTGCTCTATTACAGACCAAGTGGTGCAGTTTTCCGCTCAGATTTTGGCCAAGAAGGTCATGCGAAAATTTCGTGCGGATGAGGTTCTGACGCCAGTAATTTCATTGGTTGCACAATGTGCAAAGGGGGTGTAGTACAACTGGGCACAGTACCTCTGCAAGGAGTTCTTAGCAAATTGTCGCAAAGTGCAGGATGATGGCAAGGCATTTCACTATGCCTGGCTCCTGCTGTTGATTGTACTTGTTGCATGGCGACTTCCGGAGGATAGTCAGTTCCCTCCGCAGGATGAGGATTTATTGGAGGCAGTGGGCAACAAAGGACCCGAGATGGTCATGGAAGAAAAATTCTTCTGGATACTGGTCGAGATGGACCTCCGCACGATGATCAGTGAGAGGTCAAGGTTGTCTCCAACCTTGTTTGAGCAGTTGTGGACCTACGCGAAATTTATGGCCAATTTTCATAATGTCTCCATCCGCGCGAGGTGAGTCCCTAAGAAAATATGGTACAAGTTACATACCTAGTAACGGATGCAGATGTGCAGAAGGTTGTAGGCATATGGCCAACTAAGTGGAGGCAGCCACCAGATCTCGGCGTAGGAACAAGCACGATCGGGGAAAGTTCCTCCGCCAGGCCACAACAATGCAAAAAAAGAAAGAGGATGAGCAGGCTGTAGCCCGAGAGAAGGCAACTCAGAAAAAGAAGGAAGTTGTTGCTAAGGAAGCTTCTGACAAAGAGGACATTTGAAAGAAGTTTTTGACAAGGAGTGCGCTGCAAAAGAGGCCATAGTGGTAGTAGAGGAGTCTGCTTCTCAGTAAACTGCGGACAAGGAAGGGTTTAGGGAGGAGGAAGGAGGTGGTGGTGAGGAGCAGAGCACCCCCTTCAAATTGCAGAAGCAGACCAGGGAGACCACTTCTGTGTCCAGAAAGAAGCAAAATTATGATAAGTAGGCACACGCGGATCCAATGGTCCTCACTAAGGGGGACTTGGATGAGAATGGGGACAAGGTCCGTGACACAACAACAGAACTGTGGACACAGTTCGAGAAACAGTACATGCAGAGGCTGGGGAGCGTCTAGAAGGATCTGTGTGAGTTGCAGATTCAAACAGGGAGAATTCAGGCGAGCATCACACAAGCGAGTAGGATTCAAGTGAGCTTGCTGTAAGCCAGCACATCGGTATTAGGCGCAGAAAGAACTCTGGACCTCAGAGTCATTTCATTACCATAGGGATCATTAAGCGTAGAGTTAGAGGAATATAACGCCCATCTCGGAAAGATCAAAGGCGTGGGTGTGAATTTAGCTATGCTGCCACTTCATACCCTCCACGTGCTTCATCAGGGGATCTCAAATGAGCTTCAGAGCAAAGAGTAGCACACGCTATTGGCAATTAGCGAAGTCAAAATGAACAATGAGCAGATATTTGCCAAAAAGGCTCAGGCTCTTAAGGAAAAAGAAGAGCTAGCAGCGTGAAACCAGAGCCTCAAAGCAGTAATTACACAAGTGTGTAATTCAGTACCAGAACTACACATTCCAGAGGATGTGACAACTTCAACAAAGATTCAGAAATTGGCTGCTACAGTGCAACAGTCTAAGGATGAGGTAGGCCGAGTTAATTTTGACTTTCAGATGAAGATCTCAGAACTGCAATTGAAACTACAACCAACTACTCTACCAGAGGTCAGGGAGCAGCGCGGCGCAACCATTAGAGAACACATGTCTACTTTGGATAATGCAGTATTAGGCTACAATGGTCTTTTTGAAAATGCAATGGAGCTATGGACCACTTTGCAGGAGGACTCAAACTTTCAGCGACTGGGTAAAGAGATTAGAGAGGCACAACAGGGCGACTGTGTGCACTTTGGCGCCAGTCCAGCGCTTCGCGTGTTTATAGGGAAAGAAGTTGTTGCAGGCACCGATTGAGGAGTTGTGGCACAAAGAAGCAGTTTTGAAGGCTTGGATTCAACCATGGACAGAGGAAGCAAGCCAAATTACTCTGGCTATCCAAGAGAAGTTGAAGACTTTCTAGCAGACACAAAGGACAATATGCCTCGCGATGGAGGGGCCAACTATAGAGAAGTTGGTTGAAGAAGTGCAGCAGACCATAATACAGATCACAACAGACCTTTAAGTATTGAAGCTAGAGTTCAATGACCTCCACAATAAAGTGGATAGCCAGTTGAGTGACTTGAGGGTGAGTCACCATATTTGTGTTGGGGGCCTGTTGGGATGGGGTCCTTGGGGTCAATTTTTGTCAGTTAAGTCAATTTTTGTAATAGTTTTTGTTAAAGAATGTAAAGTCTCCGCGAAATGTGGAAGTGGAGTGCAAATCTAAGTAAGAGTCAAAGGGGAATTAGTCCCTTGTATGGGTAGGTGATAGGATGGTTTTGAGATTCACCCATGGTTTGCGGGCCATGGTATTGTAATGAAAAATCTATATATAGTTGAGTCATAATGAGTCTTAAAAAGTAACTTTTTGAAAAGAATCATTGTGAGGGAAAGGTGCTAAGGCAGTAAAGGTTTGTTTCTTGTACTTAGGCGGAAGGGGAAAGTTCCTGTAGCTGGGTGCGCGGAGACCTTGGTAAGTCTGCACGATGAGTGCGCAGGCCCCTGCAGATGAGTGTGCATGGTAGAAAGAGTCTATACTTGAAAGTTTGAATCTAATAAAGATTTTTTGGAGCAATTATGATGCATCTATGCCTTGTTATTTACTTCTGTTTAAGTTTATGTATCTTCGCTTTGTGATCTATTTGATGTGAATTAATGCTTATTTACTATGCGAAACAGCTAGATCTGTAATATTCCTGCACACTAAGTATAATTAAGTACCTTTGCAAAGATCTAGAGGTCATTTTGATGAAGTTGCAGTAATTGACAGTGAGAAGAAATAGATCTGCGCGAAGGTAGATCTAAACCCTAAGAACCTTAGGAACACATCACACAGGCCTTCGGATGCAGAAACCTTGTTTAGCATCCCCCAATACTTCTTCGGGTGAGACTAAAGCTTGCGCTACGCAGGTTGTTGCCGAAAGGGCCAGCAGTTAAGGTCTTGTTGGTTGGCGCAATTAAAGCTGAACCTGGTTCAACCTCCATCAAGCCAAAAAAAAGTATCAAGTGTTTCATATATATCTTTTGAATGTCATATTTTAGGTAATATCTCTATTATTGATAATTTAGGTGTTTTAGTCCCTTTTCATTCATTTAAATTTTTCCTAATTATTTAATAAATATACTAATGCAAGGCATGCCATGTGTGCATATGTAGCTATCATATGCATACATCATATGCATGCTAATACTCTTTTGCTTATAAATTGAAATGGGTAATTACAGGACCATTATGATAATAAAAGCATTATTCCGCTTTCGCAGAATTGTGGCATGAATATACGTTACATGGTATATTATTAATACTACAAGCATCCAAGGAAAGTTACAAATTCGATTGGGGCTATTTGAACTGGTGTATTAATCAATTAATTGGAAACATTATTATAATAGGCACATGGCGTTACAAATAATGTGGTGACATTGATTATTTGAAGCATCCTTAATACCTAGCCAATCGTTGTAATGGTAGCAGCGCTGCAATAGGAGAGGCATTAAGATTGAGATGAGAAATCCTCCGGTAGCCAACTCCTTGGGCTCCAAAATTATTTCTCTTACAAATATCATCCATGAATGGAGATTGGTGTTAGAACATAGCGTTAATTTTATGAAGCATTCATGTATGGAACCGAGATACGAACCCGATGTTAATCTACAATGACATATGGGTGGCCCAACTCGTTTTGCAGTGTTTGACCATCGAGTCAGGGAATCCCAACATTCTTCGCGTTGATCTCATGAAAGCTCAGAAATTTGGCGTTATTATTGTGATTATATATGGAAATTGTACCTTGGGTTGTCCATCGAAGTTTCTCTTGAATACATGCAACAGGGAGAACATTCTTATGAGGAAGTTGGAAGTTGGAAAAATATTCCATAACGCATATACAATAACAACATGGAAGTTGGCGAAATTTATTATGTTGAATATTATGTCGATTGCTAACATTATTGCGGACTTCCTCAAAGTGATATGTGCCTTTGGAGGAGCATTATTATCAAGTGTTATTATTTTTATTATTATCAAGATGCTCAGTATTATTATTATCAAGCATTTGATGGCATTATCAAGCGTTCAATGGCATTATTATTATCACTGCACAATAGTCTTATTGTGCAGTCTTATTGTTGCACAATAGTTATTCAACGTCGGAGAATATATCTATGCTAAGCGAGATGTAATATTCACCAATATTATTATTGTTGCATAAATTATTATCACGACATAATAATATTATTGCTGCATTTATTTTTGGAATATTATCACTGCACTATATATTATTGTTGGATTCATTTTTGGAATATTATCGCCAAGAAATGACCATACGTAATATTCACCATATTACATCTGCGTATTATGCCAAGCAATCACAATTCCATATGTCAAACAATTCCTTTTGGTTTTTTTACCACGTTGATAAAGCCAGAGATGCTGCTAAACACAACTCAACACAACAACTTACAAGCCCAACGCTCTAGTCTAACGTCATGGCCACATAATGCATATTACATTTGCATTTGGTATCGGAAGAGGCACAATTTTCCATCTGCATTTGCTTGGCATTATATTATATTTGGATGACAATGTTTCATATGTCTGGTATTATATATACGTCGACTTCGAAATTCCAGTGTTACATATGTGTTCGACTTGCAATGGAGGCGAAGCTCGCAAGGAAAGCTAAAGCTAAACATAAAACTGTGTCAGATCATGAAACAAATTTTGTGTAATTTCGTACCTATGATGAGAGAATATCTACCGTCTGTTGCAGCAGTAGTCAAATCTCAGTTATGTTCTTCTTGCACTACTGAACAAGAAGACTATGTATACGATGTCTACACCTTGGGAAAAGAAGAAAATGTGGCTGAAGATGTTGTAGCTGACTATCCACTGGTGCGAGTCGAGGAAGAAGATGAATTTTACTATGGCGATATGGTATAATTTGAAGTCGATATTGATGATTCTGCTGCGTATTTGGCTACAGGTGATGCACATTTGGTAGAAGTCGATACTGATGATTTTGCTTCGCATTTTGCTGTAGGTGGTTCACATTTGATAGAAGTCGATATTGATGATTCTAATGACTATCCGAGTGAAGTCGATACGGTTGATTATGATGATGAGAATAACCCAATGAATGACTATCTTAGTGAAGAGTAATCCAAACTTGATGATAAATTCCAAAGAAGCTTCTCCAATGAGTCTGAGGAAGAAGATCCATTTGATGAAAATGATGCAGATTCCGATGTTGAAAGTAACGAAGCTAGAAAATGTACATACCGCAGATGACGATAAAGTTCCTTCAAAATTTATTAACATGGCTTGCAACTGTAGAGTTGTCTAGTTTACTCCATAGTTACCAAATTCGAATTCGATTCGATAGGAAAAAAATTCGACCTTATAAAATTCAATACGGAAAAAATTGGACATTATATATCTTACACATACTTAATTTTTATTTTTATTTTTAATTTAAATTAGCAATCATTATATGAAAATTCATTAAATCTTTCTCTACCAAGTATATTTATGTTTACTTATTTCCAACGTTAATTTTTCCTATCTAAAATGTTATAGACCCCTTCTCTCTAAAACAGCTTAGAAATAATGAAGATTAAAATGCATCAAATTAATTATTATTGCAGACTAGAAAAACATGTAAAAATAAAATCTAATAATATGAGTCACAATAGACAAAACTAGAGTTCAATGTAAAAATTGAGATATTGGATATTAAAATTATGATTTAAGTGATCTCTAAATACCATGAAATTTATCTCTAAATCACTAAATAGATCTATTTCAAATTGTACATGCCATCTACAAACTTTGATACAACTCTTAAAGGGTCTTTTTTTGTAGATATCTACAAACTTATGGAGAATCTGCTTGAAAGACAACAACAATGCTATCCAATTTAAGATTCAAATATGAATTTAGATCATTTACTCCATACTCATTTTGTATTATAGTTAAAAAAACAATGTTACTTATAAAATAAACACCTTTAAACCTTATTAAAAAATTCAATAAAAGTAACTAAGAATCATAATATGTCAAACTAGAACAATTCAATCACATAAGTCAAAAAGTTAAAACATAGTTTAAGACTTATGTGCTTATACAAAATGCTAATAGAAATAAAAAATTTATGGTCACTACCATAAATGAAGGGCCAAAATTATCTTAAGGTGTGTAGGTCATCTCATCTCCATTGTCCTCATCCACATTAGTGTATTCACTCATGAGAGAGTCATTATCACTACTAGCACTCTCATCTATAATATCTCTGAGCAAAACATCATTCTCATTGATGTGACGTGTGGATGTAGAAGACGATCCCACAATTGGTGCTTGTGAGGTTGCACTAGATGCATTAAAAATAGGGGGAACCTCTCGTACTATATTTGAAGTTGTTTTCTTCCCCTCCAAAGATTTCAGCCACAAGTGTAAATTGCAATGAATGCTAGCCAAATCTGCCAATTTGCTAGCTCCTAAATGGTTTCTTTTCTTACTATGGATGAACTCATGAGTGCTCCAACTCCTTTCACATGCTGATGCACTAGTGACCTATTTTTTTACATGAAAATAATATTATATTAGTATAATAATTTACATGGAATAGTTTGCAAATATACATACAAAATATAAATAATTATGATGCCTACATACCTGACTCAACACCTTGACTGCAAATGTTTGTAGTTCAGGTGTCTCATATCCATGGAGAAACCACCATTGAGCAGGGGTGACCTCTGGATGGTGCATATCTCGTAGTGCCCTACCTGTAGTGAAGGCATGACCAGTCCCTTGCCTATATGATATTGATTGTATTCGTATTTTATATTGTATCTCTGGATCATGATACATCCTCTCCATGCAATTGTAAAATCCCTCCATGATATCTCTATCCTTAGGAACATGAAAGTAATTAGGTGCTAGAAAAAGCCCTGCAGCATGTAATGGCGTATGCAACATACACCACCTTTTTTCCACAATTCTCCATATTGGATTATATACTGAACTATCATTCTTACATACCAATGATATGTGTTCTCTTACCCTATCCATGCCTTCATATACAAAACCCATACATGCAGCATTAGAATCCACCATCCTCAATATCTGTACAATAGGCTCACAAATAGAGATGATTTTTTCTGCACATGACCAAAACATTTCATTGAAGATTGTTTTCTCTATTAGTTTACCACCTTCTGACCTTGACAAAGGAGAGTTGACCCACTCTTCATTGCATATGAATGATCGCAATGCAACTTTTTGCTCTACCACCCTTTGCAGTGCAATAAAATGGGTGGCAAATCTAGTGTCACCTGGTCTCAGTAGATTCCTGGTTTTGTATTTTCTAAATATACTCAAACTCAATCGGTGGTTCAGAATGAATTTGACTAGTTGCCTTGCTTGAGATATATTTACTTGCACCCAACCTATTTTACCAATGTCATGAAGGGCTAGATCAATACAATGTGCTGCACAAGGTGTCCAAAACAACTTAGGGAAATGCTCCATCAATAGCTCACCAGCACGAACACAATTGGATGCATTATCAGTGACAACTTGGACTACGTTGTCCTCTCCTATAGATAATATGGTGTCCTTTAGTATCTGAAATAAATATTCAGCAGTCTTTGTTTTGTCCATACAATTAATAGTAGACAAATGGATCACTCCCTGAGGACAACACGCAAGTGTGTTCACAAGAGGTCTAGACTGGCGATCAGTCCAGCCATCACTAACTAAAGTACATCCAGAAATAGCCCATGAATCCATTATTGGTTTAACTCTTTCCTCTATTCTTTGTTTGCTCCTATCAATTCCTTTGGTCCTAAGACTTTCATAGCTGGGAAGAACATATTAGGGACCAAAATGGCCGATCTTTTTTAACATATCATGAAATAATGAGCTTTTGATAGTGTTGAAAGAGATATTACAACCAATGAAAAAATCATAAACTGCATCATCTACCTCATTTCGCTCCAATGGCTTCCAAGCTTTCTCCAATGTTTGTTGTGTTGGATCAACGTCTGGTAAAGTAGGTTCTCTTCGTGATCCATATGGCATAGAAGATGTTGTAGATGCCACAAATGGTGGGAAAGAGCTTGGTGTTGAATTAATAACATTTTCTCTTCCCATGAGTGTATCTTTTGTTCTTTTTTTTCTTGCTTCTTGGACTACCTTTCCTTTCTTATGAGCATTGAATTCTTCACTTAAACTTTTCTTCACATCTTCATCAATTTTAGTACATGCTGCCACTCCTCCACCAGTTCCACCCACAATGCCAAGCAAATGATCTCTTGCTCAAGTCACTGATGTCCCACAAGTATTATTGCAGAACTTGCAATGAATTTTTCCATCATTTTTTCTTTCAAGATATTTCCATTCAGGAAGTTTCGATCTAGGTGCCATCAATTTCCTTTAGAGGGTCTCCAAGTATCCTGTTTGCAAGAAAAAAAAGTCATTCAAATTCATTGAACTATATTTGTACATATTTTGAAAAACAAAAATTTTCAAACTATAGAGAATACAAAACAGACAATGCATAGAAGCCTACTTATGAGATTACTTATAATTGAATTAAAAACATGGCAGTGTATGTGAAACTAAAGCACATTAATTCCTAGAAATCTAGTAGAAAATTGCAAATATGGCAAGGAAAAATTTCAAAACTATTACTAGAGTGATAATTGGATAGAAACAAGGAAATTAATATTTACATGTCTATTAACAACAAAGACAAAATATTTGATCACAAATAACAAATAATAGTTTTCATTTAATTTCAATTTGTTATGTGTCCTATCTTATCCAAATTTTTTACACAATATGTGGCAGTGCCCAACCTTTCTGGGGAAATGAGCCCCTCTATTTGAATTCCACACCAGTGATCCTTGTTTTGCAATGGAATGCAATCCAGGTAATCACTATACTCCAACCTGGTAATAAATATCATTAAAAAATCATGAGAATAAAAACAAAAATGTGATTTAAATATACTTGCATTTTTTTAATATAAAACTTACAATTCCCTGTATTCCAAAAGTGTTTTGTACATGCATTGATCCAAAATTCTTTGTTGAAAGAGAACAAATTCTTAATTCTAACTCTGTTTTACTACTAATTTGACCAAGAATTCTTTATGGAAGGGAATAAGTTTTTGATTATAGTTTCTAACAATACTTTTCTACTACATTAAGACATAATTCCATGTTAATTCTCATTACTTGTAGACGGTTTCCAAAAAAACAAGATTAGTTGGTAAACTAGTTTTATTGCAATTTTTAAAAAAGTAGAACTTACTTTCTCTGTCATAATTTAAATTTAATATGGAAAAAAAATACATGTGCAAACTTATAATTTTCTACCAAACTTTAGTGTAAAATTGAACATGTAAATTTAGTTTATTGTTTTTTATATAAAACATGTAGCATGCAAATTTACTAAGCATACCAATCTTACTATACCATTTGTAACTACATAATTTTTTACATGTTATTTATTATTTTATTATTTTATACATAAAATTTAAAATGTAAATTTACTTTCTATTCTATTCACAAGTGTAACATTATCTTTATTACTATTTTATAGCTTTTTTCATGTAAATTTAATTGTTATTCTAGGCAAAACTTACCTTTACTATCATTCATGCTATTCACAAGTGCACACTTATCTTAGGTAACTGCAATTTCTTATTTTATATTTTTTTGTAATATAGAAGTTGCCATTTTTCTATAATTTTGTATAGCAGTTATGGATTTGCAACTAAGCTTTTTCATTTTATACTTTTTATATGTACTTTTTAATATTGGATTTATCATTTTCCTATTTTTCATTAGAGTTATCCATTTTAAACTGAAATTTGCCATTTTATATCTTTTTGTAATATAGAATTTACTGTTTTTCTATTTCTTTTATTCACAAGTGCAAACTTATCTTCATAATTTTTTGTAATATAGAAGTTGTCGTTTTTCTATGCTTTTGTATATGAGTTATGCATTTGCAAGTGCAACTAAGGTTTCCATTTTCCATTTTTTATTATTTTTTTAATATTGGATTTATCCTTTTTTTTCTATTTTTTCATAAGCCTTATCCATTGTAAACTCAATTGTGTCATTTTATAATTTTTTGTAATATAGAAGTTACTGCTTTTTTATTTTTTTTATAAAGGTTGTGGATTTGAAAGTTTATCATTTTATATCTTTTATGATTTTTCTAATATTGATTTTTCTTATTTTATATTAGGTAACTGCAATTTCTTATTTTATATTTTTCATTTGATTCATTTGAATTTCACTGTGCCAAGTTGGGTTCAATTTATCTGTGAGTTGGATTGGTTTTTTTTTTTGGGTTTCTTTGTTTGTAGCACTTCATGCATAAATTATCATCCAGTCTGTATGTCAATGATTGGAGAACCTATGAGCAAAAGGTCTCAGCTTAATGATTGGAGAACCTCTCAGCAAAAGGTCTCACGTTGGCATTACAGTCCACGTAAAGTTACCCTTGGGTTTCAAGTTAAATATTGTACAGTACATAATTTAATATATGCACCGACTGCACAGAGCCTTACGACTCCTGGATTTATAATTTAGTTGAATTCAGGAGAGGTGTGTGCCTCGTTTTCACCTTTGAATTAAAAACAAAAAAAAATTAGGATTAAAGATCGCTGTATCATTTTTCAATTATCAAATTTCCACGACTAAAACTCGAATTACTTTATGATTTTATCCAGCAGCGATTTGTGAACGTTCCGATCGATGGTTACACAGACACAGCATAGTGGCAGCAGCACAGTGGACACACAGCATAGTGGCAGCACAGTGGACGCACAACATACTGGCAGCTGACCAAAATTTTATTCAAACGCTGACCCTTACCGAATTGGAAAACGACGAATTATTCTCTGTACCGAACCGAATCAGCGAATTTCTGAATTTTTTCTGCTGGTACGGCCGAACTTGGCAACTATGGTTTACTCTTCTTTAGATATAACAGTTGCACCATCACCGCAACATTGAGGAGAGACAACAAGAACAATTATGTTTGGTCAGAGAGCCATGAAAGTGGAAAACAGGGAGAAGTTGAGGGAGGAGTTTGATGGACAATGAGCGAAAGTCTAAATTGGCTCTTGATACTTATTATCGATGGCGCAGAAGCTCATATCGACGTGGACAGTCACCATTACAACCTGGAGTTTATTAAGATGGTGTTATCATTAGTGTTCAGAAAGTTATTTACAGGAACTATTTTGTTGGGATTAAAGCAAAACCTATTTATTCATTGGAGTTGTAGAAGAATCATATTCTCAGTCTACCAATTTTAATAATGGAGATCAGTAGAGAGAATTCATGGGTAGAAGAACCTCATTGTAGATTAGTTCGTTTGTTATCAAATTTATTATCTTGTATTCCCGTTAGAATGGAGATGGCTAGTCTCGGTTCTTATGTTATGGACATGCAACGATTGGAAATTCTTTCTAGGTTTTTTTTCATAAACCCTAGACTATATCATCAATACTTTGAGCATCTCAAACATAACAACCTTCATTATATCTAGGTTTCAATGTTTCTTCCAGTGACATACCCTACTACAAAATATTACAAATCATAGAAGAAATTTCAAACAAATATAGTTTTACAATGCATCTAACAACTTTAAAACTCATATGTTAGACTTTCACTAGGATTTAGGGCAAGATCCTAGATTTCGCACGAGTCATTGATGAAAATAAATCGTAACTAAAATTCAGATTTCAACAATCTTACACAAATCTCATATTATCACATTGTCATCATATATTTGAGATTTGAACCCAAGCATGAAACCCATGTTTTAATATTAATAATAATATTTTTTTTTTATTCTTTTGATAAATACATTTCATTGTGACTCAAATACATTTATGAAGACCAAACCTATTTACATATTTCAACAAGATTGACTTTGGATTATCAACCAAAAAACCAAAATTTTCATTTGGTGTGAAAAGTAGAGCATCTAGAGCATTTACTTGACTAACAATAATCTAACAAAGGTATGAATTGCATTGTGAGTTAAACATATACTTGTGTATGAAAGTGATAGAAATGTTCTCAGTGTAATAATATTATATAAAAAAAAAGTTACCAACTTAAGGGAAATGTATCGAGTTCTCACTTTTTTATGGTTACAAAAAATCATCCGATTTTGAAAAGTGTTGATTCTAAATACACCTTTTTTTGGAGCATATTTTTGACACTTTAAATTTTATTATGTATCAAGAATGAACTTTTTTTTTTAAATGTTAGAGATTTTCATGTTGATTTCGAAAAGTGTTGATGCAACATCAACCTTTTTTTAGGGGGGCTTATTTTTGACACTTTAAATTTTATAATGTATTGAGTATGAATATTTTTTTTAATGATGGTTATTTAACAATTTTTGAAGTAGTGTTCTTTTTCTTCTTATTTTTCCATGAGATGTTTGTTTTTCAACTGTTTTTTAGGTTTTTGTTTTTCTTTTCAAATTTTTTTGTAATGAAATCTTCGTTTTTTTTGCATAGTTTCAAAAAAAGTCAATATTTTAAAGTTAGGATTTACTTATTTATTTCTATATCGTTAATTTATATTTCAATGTACATCAAATAATCGTCAATAAAAAAGCAACAATATTAAACATTTGACAAAAAATTACACATTTTGAATATATATATATATATATATATATATATATATATATATATATGGGGACTTTTTGCTAGAAATGACATGTCAAATAAATGATTATTATGAGAAAATATTAACATTTTTTTTTAAAGTACCATTTTTTTTTTTTAAATTTTATGTCAAAAAAATAGTAATATTCACAATTTTTCTTCAAAAAATAATGATTCACATCAAAATTAAAGTGAAAATCAGATAATAAATATATTAAACATATAATAACAATAATTGAATATTTATTCTTATCATAAAGTATCAAAGTCAAAACACTACAAGTATAATTAATAATTAGTTCTCAAAATTGAGCTTGATTTGCAAGCATAACTTAAATTTAATCAACAATATCATATAATCCATGATAATCATCTTCTAGAGCTTCTTGTCTTCTTCCATAATATTTTTTGCTTCAATTTGGTTATTTTCCTCTTCTGTTGGATCTTTGATGTCTGCAAATCATCTAACAGTGGTTAAGGTTCATTTTCCTTTTTTGCCACACATGATTCTTTTAAATCCTTTTTCCTTAACCCAACTTCTTAAATTGCATCTAGAAGAACTTGAATAACATTAATTCTTTGATGAATAAAATTGCTTTGCAGTGAGTATTTTTCAATGACTATGCAATTTATTCATTTTTGTAGGCAACATGCTACTGTTGTACCTAATCATCAAGTACAAAAGAAATAATTAAGTGAATTAGTATAAACATATAAAAATTAAAAAAAAAATAAGATTGAAATTCAATTTTATATCATAAAACTTACTTGAACATGAGAACAAATTGAAAACTCAATCTCCTTCATTTGAACATAAATCTATAAGATAATTAATCAATGCTTGTGGTTTTTGATAAATTTAACTATCTCTCATTTTGCATCTTTATCCTCATATGTTAGTTTTCTTGCAACAAAATCATGAACCAATACCTAGTTGTGACTCATTCCATCTACTAGATTTAGAAGAATATCTTATAGTTATCATCTTTTTTCCAAGATGCAACATGAATGAAGTCACAATCACTTATAATTGGTTGGTCTCCGCAACCAATAAAGTTTGACTTTTGCTTGTAACATGAAATAGTAAAAGTTCAATTAACTTGTACACAAATAATTTTTTAGCATTAATCAAACATATGATTTCAATGTCTTACCATGTAAGCTGCATCCTTGAGTTTGTTTTTCTCTTGAAGTTTGATAATACCAATCCAAATTGTGTGTCTGAATTAAATGCCACAAATCTCCAAAGTGTTGATGTTATGACCTCTTGAAATCTCATAGCCACTTTATCAAAAACTTGATAAGTATAAGGCTCACTATCATATCCAATGTTTGGGAAATTGAAACCATGAGGGATATCTGCAATAACTAGGGAATATTCCCTTTTAGGTATGAGATTTGCAATGTTCTCATAATCACCTAGTATTACTTTATATTGGACAATGTCGAGCCCATTCCAAATGTAGTGATTAAGAGCATGATCAAGTTCAACATTCTGAAGACGTTGCTTTCTCTGCCTTTCCAACTTAATTTTTGAATAAAGCTTTTAAAAGTATTCAATACTTCATATGCATCCTTCTTAAACGTCTTTAATGAAATAAACAAATATATGTATAAGTAATAAAATAAAAATAGTTTATATATGAATGAAATGAACTTATTAAATCAACATACCTTTTTGGATGCAAGATAAAAATCTTCTAATGTTATTGTAGAACTCGAATTTGGGTAGTTGCGGACAACATCATCCCAACATTTTAACCATTTGTTTTTGTATTCTCATATAAGCCTTATCACTGAATAAATAAAATACAAAAATGTTAATATAGTGATATATATAACAAATACTACCAATAACAATATGTTGTATTTAAAAGAAAATTATAATAAAAAAATAAGTAAAAATAATTCAACAAACTTTTGAAATTCTTGGCACATTTCGTCCAATGATAATTCACCTGACTTCACACAAGATATATTGATTTGACAAGTTGGTCATCCTTCACTCCTTTCATTATTCTCCCAGGTGTGAGTCTTATTATATGGAAGATTCTTGATTTCATGACCTGTCTTACTGCTGGTACATATTAAGGGTTTAGATTTTATAACCTTCTAATTTTTTATGTCAATATTCTCTAATATGTTGAAAATTTCATCGATTAAATCTCATATCTCCCCAATTTTAAATGTCAACTGGAAAATATTATCTATACTTTTGAATATTTCACTTACTCTGTCACATTTTTCATTGTTTTTTTCCTCAATTTGATAACCTATTTCCATACAACATTGCTTTCGAAATCTTTGAGTAACATTTGCCTTATCCCCACCACATTTTTCTTCAAATTCACTGTGAATAAATCTGACCCTTTGGATGAAAGTCATAGACATCCTATACTCATTATTTGTATTATGATCCCATGCCAATAACTTTTCTTTTGTATATGTTAAACCAACATAAATGATACATTTCACTATTTCAAAAAGCAGTTTATTGAGATATTCTTGCATCAAATGTCTTTGAGCCTCAGTGAATGGTTTCCCCCAATTACATAATATTTGTAGTCAAAACATCTTGATCTATCAAATGCCTCTTTGTTGGGAACTTCAATTGGATCAACAAGAACAACATAATCAACCACATGTGCATATGGATTGTACCTAATCAATGTTTTCAAGTTATGCACATGCAGGTGGTGTGGCTTTCTAATTTGATATTTAGATTGTCCTTCATTTGACTTATAAAATTGTCTGACATTAAGTTGAAATGTATGACCGTCATCAACCAAGTTGTTCTTCATCAATTGATTTCGAATGACATTTTTTTGTGTGTTAATAATGTTATCATGTAAATCAACACATGGTGTTATGATTTCCCTACTGCCTTTAGAGCTTTCACTATGATCTTCACTAGTACCCGTGATTTTTTCAGAATGACCAACTTTTGATTTCTTCCTCCTATCATTTAACATATTTTCTTCTAAATAAGCAATCTCCTCATCATCAACTGGAATAGAGACATCTGTGGGCATTCTTCATTTTTATTTTTTTTTATAGTTCTTCTCCTTTTCAACAAGACTTCTAATCTCATCACCAATGGAAACATCTTCTTCAACTTGAGCTTCCACATCTTCAAAAGTAACATGTCTAACTTTACTAGATTGATGCATTTTAACCATTCTTTCTTGATTCCATATATCTACTCTTGTAGTTTTAAGAACCTTTTTCGTTTTTTTCTTCTTTCTCTTTTTTTTTTAATGTGTGGAAATTGTTGATCACATTCATAATATTTGTCTATGTATAATAAATTCCCTCCAACATGATGGAAAGACTCTTAACAAAATCCTATCAAACAAAATATAACATGTCAATATTAAAGATGTTATAAAAAGTTATAATGATACTTACAATAATGCATAACACATAAATATAAATAAGAAAACTTAGAAAGTTATTCATAATGTCGATTATGACTTCATGACAAATATTTGTAGAATCTTATGCCAAGTCATAATTGATCTTTGCAAAACCATATCTAACTTTGTCATGTGTCTTTGGCAGTGTTTTTTCCGGTGGAAAATAGAGTTCGTAATTTCTATTAAAAAGATGTTAATAGTAATTACATGTTGTAAATGCCTCCGCATATGCTGTATGGTGGCGAGAGCCACGTTACAATGTAGTATCCTAGATATATATATCCAAAAAGGTATCTAGGAAATATCATGAGGTGATGATTCCCTGTAAATAGTCCCCAATATACAAAAAATATCAAGTGTCCAAGTCCATATGATATATACATCAATATGTCCATCCATCTAGTAACCGATCAAATAGAAATACTGATATACAAAAAATAGCTCCCAATATGATAGGGAACTAGACTAGGGGAGGACCCCCTATCTCTTGGCCGTCCATGTAGGGGCGATGATAGTACCGGTGTGCTCCCTCTGCTGAGTGTTCGTCAATCTGCCAGTCACCTAAAGGACGATCCGCCGCCTCTTTCGAAAGCTGGTCAGCATACGCATTTCTTTCCCTGTAAATGTGAGAAACAGTGATCTGGTCAAAATGTGTTTTTAGAAAAACAATTTCTTCCAAGATATGTTCCAATGAATATGCATGACAGATAGTTTTATTGTTTATCCAATCAATCACATTTTTCGAGTCCCCAAATATTTGAATTTGTCTGCAATTCTTGGAAAGGGCAAAATAAAGCAGGTGTCTCAGGGTGATAAGTTCCGCATAGTTATTTGATCCCGGTCCCAGACCCAATCTCAAATGAAAATAATGTGTCTCAGTAATATGTAAGACAATCCCTCCACCGCATCCATGTGGTGGCGCAGCTCCGTCAAAGTATGCCCAAGGCATATTCTTGTTGATGACTTCAGGCTGGATGATTCTATTACGGATGGGCGAGCTTACAAAAGGCAGTTCATTATATGCAGCACAGATGGAGGTTATGATGAAATTGTGGTCAACTCTACGATTCTCAAAGATACAGCCATTTCTACTCTGCCAGATGAAGCCAGATATCACCGCTGGGAGATTTAGTGCCTTTTCAGAGGCATATGCAGCCTTCCAGTTTGCCCAGGCAGAAATGGTATCCTCACCAAGCCAAACCATTCTGATGTTGAGGCTCTGTGTGACCTGATGCCAGATACCTTTTGTAGTCTCGCAGTGTAGGAAAACATGGTTCGATGTTTCCTCATTTGACTGACATAATGTGCACCATGAGGGTCCTGCAATGGATCGCTTTTTGAGTGAATCACCAGTAGGAAGTTTGTTTGACAGAATATTCCAAAGGAGCAGTTTATTCCTGGGCTGCGCCTGTAGCAACCATATACCTCTCCACCAGTCGAGCAAATTTGCAGGTTTCCTGTCTTCCATTAATCTGATATATCCGAGCTTAGGTGAGTATGTCCCTGACTTCACGGGGGCCCAGATAAGTTGATCGACCTCCTCTCGTAGTTTAATGTGAGATTCAATGAGAGCACGGATGTAGCCATTCCATTGTTCCGTCCATTCCTCCGGGATTAACCCATGCCTGTTGTTAATCCAAGCTTGGGAAAATATAGTAGAGCGTTCACGGTCGCCAATATGTGCCAAGAATTTGAATCCTCTATTGTTGAGGTGAAGTATCAGGTCTCTAGGTAGAATATGCGCATTCCCCGAACCAGGCCAGGGATCAAGGCCAATTCGTACCTGAGCGCCATCTCCCACCCTCCAAATAAGATTATCACGAATGAGGGGCATCGCTCTGAGGGTGGCGCGCCAGACCACTGATATGCCTTGTTGATTCCAGGAAGGTCTGCGGAGCCATTCCGTGAAGCAAGAAGGCCAAATATACTTATGATGGATGACTTTGGCCCAGAGACTGTCCATCTTGGTAAGGGCCCAACCCTGTTTGGCTGTAAGTGCGAGTGCAAACTCCGGTAGGGATTTCAATCCCCAGCCCCCCCATTGCTTTGGCAGTGCAATAGTGGTCCATTTGGTCCAGGCAAATATCCTTCCTTTTTTGTTTCCATTCCAAAGAAAGCGGGAACAAATTTGTCTAATCCTGTTCGTAATTCCTTTAGGGATCCAGGTCAGAGACATCCAATAAACAGGGGTGGCTTCAAGAACAGTCTTGATTAGAAGAAGTCTGCCTGCTTTTGAAAGTAAACGGTGCTGCCAACCCATAATCCTTCGTTCAATTTTATTGATGAGCCATAACCAGTGAGAATTTTTATAACCATCCGGCTTCAATCTGAATCCCAGATACTTAAGGCCATCAATAATCTGGTTTTCCTGGTATGGGAAGAATTGGCCAGCCAGAAGTCTTTCCTGCTGAGAGCAGTTCATCAAGGAACTGGTAGATTTCTGTACATTTATTTCCATTCCCGTAGCTTTACAAAAAAGAAGTAGTATATCATTGAGGGCAGTGCTGTCTCTGATGCTGCCATTCAGGAAAATTAAGATGTCATCCACAAACAAGAGGTGGGTGAGAGTAAACTGCTCTGTGATTTTTATTCCGCTAATATCACCAGATCTTCTTGCTGCCACTATGAGCCTGCTTAACCCTTCCATTACTATGAGAAAAAGTAATGGTGATAGCGGGCATCCTTGTCTGATCCCCCTGGAAATATGGAAGCGGACTGAGGCTGCTCCATTGATAAGAATAGCAAAAGAAACCGAAGTAACACAGCCCATGATCCATTTAATGAGATTCTGAGGGAACCCTAAGTGAGTAAGTACCATCTTCAAGTATAACCAGTTAACTTTGTCAAAGGCCTTGGCAAGGTCAATTTTCAGAGTGATGCCTTTCAGGTTCTTGTGCTTAATGGAGTGCAGGGCTTCTTGAGCGGTACCAATGGCCTCATAAATATGTCGATTCTTTAGGAAGGCAAATTGCTCAGCTGATATATGAGAGGATAGAATTGGCTTAATGCGATTAGCAATGATTTTGGCTATAATCTTGTAAAGACAGTTGCAGAGGGAAATAGGCCGGAAGTCATTGAAGGAGGAAGGCTCGTCAGACTTTGGGATCAAGGCTATGAAGGTCTGGTTCAAGGGTGGGTGGATATGTCCCGAGATTCTGCTTTCCTCCACTACTGCAAGTAGATCAACCTTCATCAGTTCATAGAATGCCAGGTAGAATTCCACTGGCCATCCGTCAGGTCCTGGGCTCTTGTCCTTTTTAAACCACTTAAGAGTACTTTCAAGCTCTTGTTCACTGACCGGAAGACAAATTTCCTCTGCCTCCTCCTGTGATACAAATCTTGGAAAATTGCCCGCGATCCTGATGATCTCTGGAAGGTTAACAGTATTTGGTGCCGAATAGAGTCCATTGAAGTGAGCAATCCCCAGCCTGGCCAATTGGTGATGGGTGGTTGCCCAGCCATCAGGCTCCATTGGAAGTTGCCAGATGGTGTTGGCAGCCTTTCTGCCATTGGCTATGTTGTGAAAGAATTTGGTATTGTTGTCCCCTGCTGAGAGCCATATAGCTCGGCTCTTTAGGCGCCAGAGTTCTTCTCGTTCCTTAAGAATTTTTGATTTTTCCTCCAACATATGACTGAGGTCTGCTTTAGTTCCATCCGTCTGGTAGCCAGTTCCCCTTTCATCAGTTAATAGGCCAATTTTGTCTTCCAGGTCCTTCAGGTGCTGATCCTCCCTAATCCTCTTTTGTTTGGCCCAGAGTTCGGTCATCCTGTTGAGCTTCTTAAGCCTGTCACAAAAGTCCGAGGCTTTCCTCCCTTCCCTCAACTGTGGCTGTGAGGTCCAGAAGTCCGTGGCCATCTTGATGTAAGCAGGGTCCTGTAGATGTCCGGCAAAAAATTTGTAGGGGGGGACGCGGTTTCTGAATGTTGCCACTGATTTGAAGCAGGATGGGGTGATGATCAGATAATCCCCCATTGCTAACCCACTGTCTGTATAGTGGAAGATTCTGTATTAATGCCTCGTGCATCATGTATCTATCCAGCCTCCTACCAAGTGCTGCCTCCCCAGTCCGTTGATTGTGCCAAGTGGGAAGTATTTTGTTCATAGGTATGTCCACCAACTGATGACCTTCCAGTAGTGAGGTCATTTGGACCGCAATGGGATCTCCTTGAGCAGTTGGCCCCCAGGACTCCCCGGCACCCAAGGAGAAGTTAAAATCACCCCCAATAATAGTATTCTGAGTAATATGTCCAGCTGAGAGGAACTTTTGCCAATATTCAATCCTGTTCTGATTGGGTCCATATATGTTGAGGATTCTGATGGGAAGGCCTAATTCTCCCAGGATGATGTCCATGCCGAGGAACCCCCTACCTCCCCAAGCCGATAGAGGTCTATGCAATTTAGAGTTAATGCCGATGAGCATCCCACCAGATCGACCACAGGCGTCAACCCCGTGTAGTTGCCATCCTGGGAGATAGGAGAGGAGACATCGGGTTGCGAATTCGGAGGGACAGAGGGTTTCTTGGAGAAATAATATATCGCATTTTGATTCAAGGATGAGCCTCTTGAGAGCCAGACGTTTTTTGGGGCTGGCAACACCCCGACAGTTAAAAGAGAGACAAATCATGGGGACACTCTGTTCCTGGGCTCATTTGCTCTAAGCGCCCGCTCTATAGTTTGCTGTCGACCCGATGCCACATCTGCCACCGCAGATAGTTTCGCAGATGAGATTTTGGTAGGCCTGCCTCTCTTATGTTTGCGATGCCGTCCTGGGGAGGTGCCCAGTCCCATAATTTTAGGAATGGTTCTGGAGCGTAGGAGGTAGTGATGCCCTCCGGGGGCCAAACAGGAGGTCGGGGATGCCGGCTCGACGCTCTCCGGGATAAAGGAAGGGGGAGTAGTGGAGAAAGTGCGTAATGGGGGTTCAATGGGGCAATGGATAGAGGGTAAAGAGACACTTTCAGAGAGGGTGGTTCTGTGGACAGAGTGCAAATTGGAATGCAAATCATTCAAACAGGAAGGATGATAAAGAGGAGAGGAAATTGCACCTGAATGGGATGATGCCGGCTCCATCGTCTTCGCTGCTGCTTCTGCTGTCTTGGACCTGGTGCGTGGGGGTTCAGTAGAAGGCACCGCAACCTTCCTGGAAGATCTCTTTTTCCCACCGTCCCCTGGTCCCTTAGTATGCCGGTCCCCTTGTACCGGTTCATCCTCCTTTGAGTTGGCTGCTGCCCTTGGTTTTGCCGGAGGATGGCCCCTTGGCCCATGAGAGCTCTCCTTACCCCCGCCAGAGATCAAGGGGCAGTCCTTGTAGAGATGACCAGTCTTATGGCATCTATGGCATCGGAAGGGAACCCCTTCATAATCCAGGATCTGTTTTCTGGTGACATGATTATGGTAAATTTCTATGACCTCCTCCAGACCCGGCCTTGTATCCATATGAACCAATATACGTGCCATGGAGCGCTTACCAGTATTTTCATATGAGCAGTCGTGTTCCAGATAAGTACCCAGAGTGTCACCAATTCTTTTGAAAACATAGGGGCTCCAAAATTGCCATGGCAGCCCTGGTAAACGAACCCATACAGGGCCAGCACCCAGATGTTCCCGATCAGGATCAAATAGAGGGTCCCATCTTTTCAGTAGCACAGGCATAAGCTCGATATGCCAGTATTTACCCAATATCCATTCCGCAAATTGCTGGTGACAGAAATGAAGTGCGAACCAGCCTTTTGATAGGACCATCACCTCCGGAAGTTCTTTGAGCAACGGACCCCATATCTCTTCCACCCACCTTTTCAGCCGCTCCGCCGAGTAGTTCCTGCCACGAACTCTTCCAACCAGTACCTTTCTCGCAGCATCCATAATATCCGGAAGTGGAGCTTCCGGTCCCAGGTTTATCTTGAATCCTGAATTGTTGGCTTTGAGGCACCTCCCTTTGGCAAACTTCTCCGAGCGTTTGCCAGCTAAAGTCTCCCGAAGTAACTTACGGCATGGGTCCGAGGTGCTTTGTTGTGCGGAGTGAATAGACTGAGCTGGGGTGGGCGTGGTAAAACAACCAGAGCGGATTGGGGATCGGGGAGCCGAGGTGCCAATACCCAGCGGATTTGGCCCAGGAGTCGGAGGCAATCGCTTGTTCAGCGGCATAAACGATACCGAAAGGGAATGGGAGCTATCAGGGGGAGGGGGAATCAGGGGGGAGGGAATGGGAGAATGAAAAGGCTGATGGAGGGGGGCATCCAGGGAAGGCGATGCCAGCAAATTTGTTCCCAACAGTTGGAGCGTCGCTGGCGAGAGAGGTGGGCATTCGAGGCCGCCGTCCAAGGGCGTAAGTATCGGGTCCTTGTCTTTCCCGGTGGTCGACAGATGCTCAGGACGAGTGGAGGTGCCAGCCATTCCTCCCAAAGCAACACTACGCGGCAGCATCAGCGGTCTGGAGGCATGAGCCCATATTTCTTGGTTAGGCATGGGGTCCTCCCCATAGTCTAACAGTTCCTCTTCATTCATCGTGTCAGTCGGATGATGCATGAGAGGGCCCGTGTTCGAACCCGGCGGTTGCGAAGGAAGCTGAAGGCGGGTGATGGTGAGCGTTACGGGTAGGCAGTTAACCGTAGGATGGCGACCACCCAAGATAAAACAAAGACTAATGGAGGGGAGCCCCAGGTGACAGGAGTTCACACCGCGACCGTCGCCGCGAGCCCCGAGCGCTAAACCTGACAGTTGGCCCTGCCCAAGGGCAGTGGCCCCATCATCTGTTCCCAGGAGGGCCCCAAGTGTTGAATCCCGGGTCTGCAAGCGCGTCAGGTCACAGAGATTGCTGGTCCCAGGCTAGGGTTTCTGGACCGCCATGGTCGCCGCCTCAGAGCTCCTTCAATCCACTCGTGTCTTTGGCAGTGTTACAAGAACATAAACAATATTTGTATTTGGCACCAAACCTCGTACTTTGCCAACCACCTCATAATTTTCACCATAATTAATCTGACCACAATATAGAAATATTTGTACACCTTCATTGTTTTTTTATCTTTAATATACTATGAATGTTTCATTTTATTTACGTCTGGTGTTATCTTCCATTTTGAATAATCTTCAATGATTTTGAGAGTCAGTTGCTTGACTTTTACCATGTGTTTCAGTTCGGTTTTGTTCAATAATATTCATAAAGGGTTCAACTACAATTTTAGATATTGTAATTATTGCCATTGATCTAGAAACATTCACAGATACTTTCTTTGATGTCATTTTTCTATTAAAAAAATAAATAAATTATAAGTTCATATTTTATCATCATAAAATATTGTTATATTAAAATATAAATAAAATTTCTTTACACCATTAATTTTAAAAAAATTAATTAGATTAGTAATTAAAAAAAATAAAAATATAAACATTAAAACTTGAAAAAAAAACCGTTATAAAAATTAAATAAAAAATAAATAATATATTAAAAAAAAACTAAAACTAAAACCAAAAAAAAATTAATTACAAAAATATAAACTATAATTAAAAAAACACACTAATTGAAATAAAAAATAACATAAGTATTAAACAACATTTTTAAAAACATAAAAACTTAAAATAATTTAATAACGTTGTTCTAAAACAACAATTAAAAATTTGGAAAAAAATTTAACAAAATTAAAAAGCTAACGAATAAAATTAAAAATTAAATAACAAAAATATAAAATATAAATATTCAAGAATTATTAAAAGTTTATACTAACCAATTTAATTTTAAAAAACAAAAATATAAATTCAAAAGTAAAAAATAAAAAACAAATAAAATAAAATAAAAATTATAAATCAAAAAAATTAAAATAACAACACAACTTTAATATAAATTTAAAAATTAAAAACAAAAAATAAAATTTAAATCTAAAAATATTAAAATTTATATAAAAAAATTTCATAGGGTGGGAAAACCTATCATAATTTAGTTGTCTTTAGTTGTCAAACCAATAATGAGGACAACCATCTTTCGCTGCAATTCGTGAATGCAAGCTTACTCATCACCATTATTCAAGGAAAACCACGCCACCTAGAATACCCGTTGGTGGTCCGTAAGGGAGCAGGTTTTCACTCTCGCTAGATGCCTCTGGGCCTTGGGTCGTTAACCTCTTTCCTTACGTTCGAGGAAAACGAGATATTAGCCAAGTAGAAACAGTTTTAAGACATACTCCAGGCCCAAAAATTTATATAAAAATAAAATTAACAAAATCAATAATAAAAAAATTATATATGTTACTTAAATTGAATATATATAAAAATACAAAACCAAAAGAAATTATTATTATTATTATTATTATTTTTGTTTTTGTTTTTTTTGTTTTTGTTTTTTTTGTTTTTGTTTTCGTTTTTTTGTTTTTGTTTTTTTTTTTTGTTTTTGTTTTTGTTTGTTTGTTTGTTTTTTTTTTTCCTCGGTCAAATAAAAATGGAGCCTTCTATTAACGGCAAGAAAGATTACATATGTTACATGGCTTTACAATGTAAGGATCAACAAGGGCTAACCCTATGAAGGGTAAACAAATATATAACCCGAAACAACCCAAAACCATCTAAGATCTCGTGAGATCCAATGATCACAAGCACTTTCTTCTCGGCAACATGCTCCCCTTTTACCCGGTTCATAGATCCGAAATGATTGTGAGCTATTGGTTTATGAAAGTTGCGGGTCCGTTTTGAAACTTAAGCTCTGATTACTTATAGAACCAGACAATTGATCTGATGGTCCTCCGAGATATCGGAGTGGAAACCTGCACAGTCTATAATTTCCTTTTCAGACCCGATGAGGATTATAAACTGTTAAACTAAAGAGCATCAGGTCCGCTTTGGTGGTTAACCTTCGATTGCTTTTCCGCCCGATGGCCATTTGATTACAAAGGCTGTCAAGATTCGTGGCTGATGACCTACTAAGAGGCCTGTTGTTTACCAAGTGCCTCTCCCCTGTGGAAAGCTCTGTTTTAAGCATTTATCTTCTCCCTTTTTTTCCTTTTCTTCTCTTTTTTTGGGAAATTAACGGTTAAAAATGAATTACACTTCCACTTCCTCCTGCTTCCACCAGTCTTCCTTCTTGTTCAGTCCTAATAGTTTGGAAGTTTTCCATGTCTTTGTCCGCCTGTCTTTGACAATCCTCACGCAATTTCCCCGAGGGTGTCGAGTCCCATGCATACCTGCTGTAAATTTCTTTGCAAAACACTCCTTCATTCGCCAGACGATCAGCTAGCATATTGGCTTTTCTTCGCACATGAACAAAGCTGGTCGTTCTTAGGGTTTGTAGGTGGGAATGAATACACTAAAAGACCTGCAAAAGTCGCCAATGTTTTGATACTTTTCCAGGTGCTTTTCCATTGCAGATCTTCTTGGCCGCATTAATAACCAATTCCGAGTCTGCTTCAATGATGACATTATGAGAATTTGACTCAATTAGTATTTCCAGGCACTGCTCTAAGGCCATGAGCTCCGCCATGTTATTTGTGGCAGTTCCCATATGACTATGAAAGATGTCCTTTATGCACCCCTGCTCATCTTTGATGATCCCGCCAAAGCCAGCCATCCCTGGGTTACCTTTAGAGGCTCCATCTATGTTAATTTTCAAGAAACCATGAGGAGGAGGTTGCCAAAAGTCTTTGCCAACGTTTATCCGGCTCACATCCTTGTGTATGCTCTATGGAACTAGCAAATGGAGACCCAACTGCAACATTATACGAGTGTCTTGGGGTAGAGTCGGGTTCTCAGGAGGTTTCCCTAACATGGCACCAACAGTATCTTTGAGCTGTCTTAATATCTGTGCAATAGTGTTCTGGGTTGAGCCAGTTTTGCTCTTGAAAATCCTGTCATTGCGTTCTTTCCAGACGTCCCAGATTAAGAAGCCTGGAACCAGAGTCCAAGCGTTGTTGATGATCTCATTGCCTAAGAAGTTTCTTCTCCAATTCCTCAAAGTGTTGGTAATACTGAGGCCATCCCTGTCAGTTTGCCTGAAGACTGAGGCCACCCAATCCCACAATGTTGAGGTGAAGGGGCAAAGGTTGAGTAAGTATTCCATCGTCTCCTCTTGTGTACCACACAGATAGCATTTGGATGGGCCAACAAAACCTTTCTTCAGAAGATTTTCCCAAGTTAGAATTTTCTTTTGTTGAACTAACCACATGAACAGCTTTATTTTCATCCAATGCGGGTGCTACCAAAGGTTCTTCCATGCCTTATTAGGGTTTTGATAATCAAACCCTAGGGCTATTTGTTTGGCTTCTTTGAGGTTAAAGTTACCTTCTGTGTTTCTTCCCCATCTTAGTTGGTCAGACGAGGATGAAACCAAAATCTTCCTTTGTTCCAAGTCCATAGCAAGAGAGTTTGCCTGAGCTTTCAAAGGGCTCTCTTCCCTATAGCCTAGATCCTTCCATATTCTCCATTTTCCATTGTTCCTTACCTGCTCCCAGAAGTCACTTACCATGCATAAACCTTTGTTGTCAGTGTCATTCTTGAGATCAGTTAGTTCTTCCCTAAACAGGTTTGGTTCTTGCTGCCAATTGTCCTCCCAAAATCTTGCCAGGTTCCCATCTTGGATCTCCCAGAAGCTGTGCTGTTGGACAATGCCTCTATTTTCCCAAGCAAGATTCCAAATGTGGGAGCCCTTGATAAGCCCAGACATTCGAATATGATCCCTTTCCTACCAATTTTTTGCATATTTCTGTTTCCAAAGCTTGGCCCATGGGGTTGCCGATTCCTTGAGCCACCTCCACCAAAGCTTTGCACCTAAAACTCTGTTGAGGGTTTCAGGGTCATGAAGCCCCAAACCTCCATGGGCCTTAGGTTTGCATAGCTTATCCCAAGCTACCAAAGCCCATTTCTTTTTCTCTTCCCCTTTGCCCCAAAGAAAATCTCTTTGAATGTTCGTGATCTGTTGTAAAACTCCTTTAGGAACAGGAAGAGCAGACATTATGAAAATGGGTATGGCCTGCAGGATAGCTTTTGTGAGCACAAGGCGCCCTGCTAAATTTAAAGATCTGCATGTCCATTTCTTGACCTTATCCTGAAGTTTGTTAATGACTGGCTCCCACACTCCCCTGCTTAGAGGTTTGTGTGTAAGGGGTATTCCAAGGTACTTAGAGGGTAACTAATCCATTTGGAACCCTAGAATTTTGGTAAGATTTCTCTGAATAGCAATGTCAGTGTTAAAAAAGAAAACTTTTGATTTGTCAAGGCTTACCTCTGTACCAACGACCATAGCAAAGTCATTCAAGATTTGTTTAAAATCTTTGGCTTCCTTGACTGTGGGAATGCCCTGCAGCATAGTGTCATCCACAAATTGTTGGTGAGTTGAGGTCGCTCCATCTGTGGTGAGTTTCAAACCCTTGATTCTTCCCTTAGCACTTGCCATTTTTATCGCTTTGCCTAGCCCTTCCATCATGAGCACAAAGAGGAAGGGGGAGAGTGGATCTCCTTGTCTTAGTCCCCTAGAAGGCATGAAGGTTCTTGAGGGCGAGCCATTAAGCAGGATTGAGAAACTGGCCATGGATGCAAGGGCCATAACCCATCTGATCCAATTGTGGTCAAAACCATAAGCTTTCAACACTACCCTGATGTAAGACCAACTTAGCATGTCATAAGATTTTGCTAGGTGAAGCTGTATGATCATACCAGCTTGCTTGTTGCTCTTCAGAGAGTGTACCATCTCATGAGCTTGTATGATATTGTTGAGAATCTGTCTTCCTTCCACATAACCAGTTTGCTCCTCTGAGATGAGAGCTGGAAGAAGGGGCTTGAGTCTGTTAGCAATCACTTTTGAAATAATTTTGTACACCACATTACATAAAGCTATGGGTCTAAATCTGTCCGGTGTGATGGCTTTCTCCTGCTTTGGAATCAAAGCTATGAAAGAGGCATTGAGAGCCTTCAGGACCAATCTGGATCTTCTTGAGTCTTCCACCACCTCAAGGATGTCTTGTTTGACTGTTTTCCAGCATGCTTTGAAAAAGTCCACATTGAAACCATCCGGGCCAGGAGCTTTCCCATTTTGCATCTCGTTGATAACTTCACTGACCTCATCTTCGGATATTGGCCTATTGAGATTATGATTGTCTTCCCTTGTGACAAGCTTGGCAATGTGCCTTGTGAATTTGTTAATGAACTGCGACCTGTATAAGAGAGGCTCCTTTGCAATGCTAAGGAAGTGTTGTACTAGGATAGATTCCATTTCTTTGTGGGTGATGAGCTCTTTCCCTTGAGAATCTTTGAGTTTTAGAATTCTTTTGTGTGACCTGTGACTCAAAGTTGACTTGTGAAAAGACTGTGTGTTTCTTTCCCCTTCTTTAATCCATTGTACTCTCGATTTCTATCTGTAGAAAATCTCCTCTTGCCTGCACCTGTCATCCCATTCCTTCTGAAGAGCATCTGCTTGAGATTTCCTTTCCTCGTTAAAGCCATTTGTGATCATGAGCTAATTAATCCCCTAAAGTTTCTTTTCAACTTCTTTTTTGACTTTGAAAATGTTACCAAACTGTTTTTTGTTCCACTCTTTGAGTCTAACTTTGAGGTGTTTAAGTCTTTGTTGTAGCATGAACATTTTGGTGCCTTGAAAGGGCAACTCTTCCATCCACCATTTATCAATATTGCTAGTGAAGTCAGGGTGAGAAAGCCAGATATTTTTAAACCTGAAAGGTATGTTCCTCGGTGTGCCCATAAAATTGGCTTCAAGCTAGACAGGCCAGTGGTCTGAGCCTCCAAAAGGAAGTATTAAAGCTGACATGTCAGGGCCTGTGAGAAATAGGTCCTCTGAGATCATGAATCTGTCTAGTTTAGAGGCAACTTGAGAAGACCCTCCTCTCTTGTTGTTCTAGGTGAAGGTGCCATTTATTGTTTCAGCATCCACTAATCTCATGTTATTTATGAAGTTCTGGAAGGCAATGGAGTCTCTGCCTAGTGTTCTGGTACCCCATTTTTTCTCTGTAAGAGATTTGATCATATTGAAATCCTCTGCCAGAACCCAGGGTATATCAGGATATCTCTCTCTTAGCTCCTCAAGGAAAGTGAGAAGCTTGAGCTTGTCTTCTAGTTTTTGAGGACCATATACATTTGTATTCATGTAACTCTCCTTATCACCCACAGGTTGTATTACCAGCGAAAGATAGTTCCTGGATGCTTCCGTGTCCAGGATTCCAAGTTTTTGGGGATCCCAGAGCGTAAGAATCCCTCCTGCCGAGTTGTCTGCCTTAACCTCTAGATACTCATACTTGCTCAACCATTTGCTATGTATTTATTTGATTTTATCCATCGAGCATTTTGTTTCCTATATGAAAACCATGTTTGGTTTTCCTTCTTTTATTCTACTGTTGAGATTTCTTTGTTTCCTTTTACTTCCTAGGCCCCTAATATTCCAAGTTGTAAACTTCATTAAGAAAGGTTTGTAAAAGAGTAACTAGTGAGATCTTTCATCTTACCTGAGTTGATCATAAGTTTTCCACATTCTGTCAGCAACTCATTCTATATTTTCCTTCCTCTTTTCCTACTCGGGTTCTTGGAAGAGTGCCCCGATGTTTCCTCCATTGTCTTCATCCCTCTATTTTCTTGGCTGTCATGATTTCTTTTGACTCCAGAACTCTTCGATTGGGATCTCCATAGGAAGAGTTGTTGAACCCTGTCAAACTCCTCTTTTGGCAGGGAGTCAACTCCTTTGGTAATACCCTACTCCAAAAACTTTTCTAGATCCAAGTTTTCCTTCTCAAGAATCTCCTGTAGTTCATGATCCTCCATTCTCGCCTCACTTGGGGTCATCTCATGGTCCCTGCTGAGCTCCACAATGCTCAATAGATCATCCTGTTGCTGGCTATTCTCTGGTACATCCTCCTTGCTAGCATCCCTATATTTCTCATTGGTCTTAGTCTCCAATTTTTGGTTTTCCCCATTGTTTCCAATTTCTTCTTCTAAGATTTTGAAACTATTAATGCTCAGTTGTCCATCCTCATTGATTTTCTTTTGGTTTCGCTTTCCTCCTTTCCCCTTACCCCCCACCTTAGTGAAACCCTTGGGATCTTTGCTTGTGGTGGTTTTCTTGTTGCTTTCTAGTTTGTTTAATGGGCAGTCTCTATATAGGTGCCCATGTTCATGGCACTTGCGGCACCTAAATGGGACATGCTCATAGTCCACCACCTGCACCCATTCCTCATCATAAACTTCTAAAATGATCTCGTCTGGGAGTGCCCCAGATAGGTCCATTTCCACACAGATCCGGGTGAAGGAAGTGTATTTGCCTCTTAATGTCGCATCTGATATCTTTATAAAATGCCCTAGTTTATTGCCAATAGCCTTTAGAGACTCTGACAGCCAATAATCTAAAGGAAGGGAGTAAAGTCTTATCCATACCGGTACTGAAGTGAATGTTTCTCATTCTGGGACAAAGTTCATCACCCATGGTCGCATGTACAGGCCTGTAGCAGCGTAAAAATAGGGTCCTCCCTCGAACACTTTGTCTTTATCTTCTAAGCTCGTGAACACCACCATGAAGAAACCCTTGGATCCAAGGTGAAGGTCTATTTCTCCTTTCAATTTCCAGTGGTACCTTATCCATGCATGTAAGGCCTTCTTCGTCAACCAAGTCCCCATAAATTTGCATATGATTGCGTGTTCCGCCATGTGATCTCTGTGCACCTGTAGCGCTAGGTCACTTAAAACGACCTGAGGAGTAATGGTCGACTTGGGTTTGCAACCCCCTATCGCCCTCGAAGGTGTAGCTTTCTGACTGTTGCACTCGTTCCTCTTCTCCCTCTATCTTCCTCATGATTTTCTCTTTGTTCGTGAGATTTGATATTTCTTGTGTTAGTGTCCTCAATGATTCCCTTTATTGGTTTCTTGAAGTGATGCATATCAGTTTCCTTATTTCTGTTCATGACTATGTGATTGTAGGAGGGAGCAGAACTCCCTCCTCCATGACCCGCCATGGTCACCAGCTCCAAACCTTGACTCACACCCTAGATCAAATGCAGAGCGCCGCCCCCAGTTCCCTACTCCTCTCCTTAAAAGAAATTAAAATTTAAATGTTTAATTAAAATATATTAAAAAAAAAACAAAAAATAATTAGAAAATAAAAACAAACAAATTAACTAACAATTAAAAAAAAATTAAAAAACCTACATGGCGCGACATGACCAGCAGAGCAATGAACAATGCTGCTATGTTGATCGTGTAATGACTTTTCAGCCCCTGACTGGCAGACGACTGATTACCTAAATCGACCTTCTGCGAGTCGAGGGTTGATTTTTTTTTTTGTATTTTAAATTTTTTAAAATTAATTTTTATTTATTTTTAATTAAATGTTTTTAATTGTTATATATATATATATATATATATATATGATTATTATTATTATGTTTAAAACTTTTAATTATTTTATTTTCTATTATTTAATTTTTATTTTTTCACATTCTATTTTCTATTTTATTAAATAAAAGGTATATATATATATATATATATATATAAATTGAAATGATTTTTTCAAAAAAAAATTTGAATTGTTTTTGAAATGATTTTTTCAAAAAAAAAATTGAATTGTTTTTCTATTTTAAAACCCTAAAACTAATAAAATTATTTTTATTTTTATTTTTATTTTTCTTAAAACTCTTACAAATATGGATTTTTTTCCTTCTTTCTTTTTTTTCTTTTTTTTTAATGTGATTTTTTTTTTTTTAGTTTTTCCCCTAAAATATGGTAGTAAAAAAAACTTCAAAAAAAAAGAAAATTGTAAAAAAAAAATAAAAAAAAATTCTAGTATTAACACAATGAAACAATACATTTTACCCAAATTCCTTTTTAAATGGTCAAAATAGAAAGAAAACTAACCTCTTAAATGTGAGCCTCATGTTGAATGTCTTCTTGATGGCACTGTAGCTCCTCCGTAAATGGCTCCAAACTTTTAAAGAATGCTCCAGAAGATTTGATGTGATGTGAGGAATAGAAAGAATGAAATTTATTATATATCAAAGATTGTGGGATTACTTTAACGTTTGTTGAATGTGAGATTAAAATTCAAATTAAGAAAAAAAAATATAGTTAATATTATAGGTTTAGATTAAGTTTTGTTAAATGTGGGATAAAAAATAAAATATAAATTATAAAAATTAACTTAATTACCTAGTTAATGTTAAATAATTGAAGTAAAAGATTTATTTTATTTTTGAAGGAAAGTATTAAAGGAAAATTTGAATAGAAAGTAAGGTCAAAATTTTTAAGACAAATTTAGTAGAATTTTTGAAATAAATTTTGGAGGAAAATATTTCAAACTAAATTTTTTGGTCAAATTTTTTAGGTGGAAACTTTGGAGTGTAATTTTTAGAGTGAAACTTTGGGGAGGAAACTTTGTAGTGATTTTTTTCGAGTGAAATTTTTGGGGGGAAACCTTAGAGGGAAACTTTGGAGAGAAATTTTCATTCTCTAAGTTATATATTGTCATTGGGAGAGAGTGCACTTGTATCATTCAACATCTTTTGTGAAAGGTCATGGATTCTTGTGATAGTGAAGTTTCTCTTTTTGTAGCATCATCTTCTTCACGCAACAACTTTATTCATATTGATGAATATAATAAGAATTCTTTCACTATGAATAAAGAGTCAAATTTTTCACTTAGTGAGGAGTTTGATGAAAGTACAAGTAATGATATTGATCATATTAATCAAGAAAGTCCTAATCCTAAGGATTATGAGAGCACCATTGATGAAGGGGAGGATGGATAATTTACTCCAAATGATAATTTTGGATGTACATATGAGGGTAATTAATTTTCTTTGATTTAGAATTTCAAAGACGCTCATGATGATGATGAATTTCCCCCGAGTGAGGATTTTAAAAGCACAGATGAGGATGGTGAAGAATTTACTCCAAGCAATGATTTGAAAGACACAAATGATGATGATGAATTTCCTCCAAGCGAGGATTTCAAAAGCACATATGATGATGTTGAAGGATTTCCTCTGAGCGAGTATGAAAAAAGCACACATGATGATGGTGAAGGACTTCCTCTGAGTGAGGATTTCAATAGAAGAAATGAGGATGGTGAAGAATTTCCTCCAAGCGAAGATTACAAAAGCACTGATGATGATGATGGATTTCCTCCAAGCAACGATTTCAAAAGCACAGATGAGAATGATGAAGGATTTCCTCCGAACAAGGATTTCAAAGGCACAAATGATGATGGTGAAAGATTGTTTTTAGAAAGGATTTCAATGGAAGAAATGAGGATGGTGAAGAATTTCCCCTGAGCGAGGATTTCAAAAACACTGGCGATGACGATGATAATGGATTTCCTCCGAGCGAGGATTAAAAAAGCACAGATGATGATGGTCAAGGATTTCCTCCAAGCGAGGATTTCAATGGAAGAAACGAGAATGGTGAAGAATTTCCCCTGAGAAGGGATTTCAAAAGCACTGATGACGATGACAGATTTCCTTTGAGCGAGGATTACAAAAGCAAAAACGATGATGGTGAAGGATTTCCTTTGAGTGAGTATTTCAATGGAAGAGATGAGGATGGTGAATAATTTCCTCCAATCGAGGATTTCAAAAGCATAGATGAAGATGGTGAAGAATTTCCTTTGAGCAAGGATTTCAAAATCACAAATGAAGATGGTGAATGATTTCCACTAGGCGAGGATTTTAAAGGCACCAATGATGTGGATGGATAGCCTCATGATGGATTTCCTCTAAACGAGGATTTCAAAAGAATAAATGATGATAGTGAAGAATTGAATCTTTCAGGCGAGGATGTTAATAAATATTTTCCAAGGATGGTGATGAATTTCCTGACCATGTTCAAATTTATCATAGTGAGGATAATATTCCTCCTAATGATAATGAAAATTCTTATAGAGAGGATAATGAAATGATGGATACGTTGCAAGAAAATATTGTATCTCCGAGTAGGACTAGACCTTTTCATATCAATCCAAGATATTCAAATTATTCAAGGTATATGACAAAATATCTCACAAGAAGAAGTTCTATCACTAATCTAATTTCAAGAGAATGTTATCAAAAGGACTGCTTGAAACATATGGATTTCAAATTTATATTGGAGGAAATGAAGAGATACTTTCCATTGAATAAAAGTATGCAAAATTCATATTTAGTGGGGTGCATGTTATCTACACTGGCAGGTTATGATTATCATATTGGGAATTTATTGCTCTATAGAAAGGCTTTCAAAAAGTTTTATTCAGATGGTAATTTTTGTCTATCAAGAATCCGAACAAGATTGGAAAAAGATCCCACATTTTATTCAAACGTTCATCATATATGAGAGATTAGGCAATTATAAAACGTTGCAATGTCATGGATGCAAGACTTCTTTTCAAAGCATGGAGAGTGTATGTCAAATAAATACAGTACATATTCCAGATAATTTCTCAAGACGAGAAATCTACAACTTATACAAAGAATATGCAGAAGGTGTTGAAGGAGATGGTAATTTCATTACATATGGATATTTTATGAGGATATGGAGGAAAGAATTTAACAATGTTCGTATTCCCAAGAAGTCAATGATGGGGGTTTGCAGTACAAGCGCTTCTCTTAAATCAATAAGGGATAAATGTTAAGGAGCAGAAAAAGGTATGCATTCATATCATTATTTTTTAAAATTGGGTCATAGTTATCAACTATGAAAATGTGTTTATTAATAGGTTTCTTTTATGTTATGTGTAGATTACATTGTCAAAGCACTTCAATAGCATCACAACCAACAAAAAAGTGAAAGGAAAAAGTTGTATAAGCATCAAAAGAAGTGTTATGATAATCCAAATAAATATTTGGGTTTGATAATTGATGGTATGGACCAGAAGAAAACACTTCTACTACATGTTGTCTGCACACAAAAAAAAATTATAGGAGGAAAATTTTAGTCAATTTCACTTGGTCGGTTGTATGGCCTTTAATGGGAAAATGTATCCAAGGGTTTACTTCACAACTCCAAATATTCATAATGATGAAAATATGACCATAAACATGATTCATGATGTGCTTTCTCATTGGTCTGGTAATCTTCTTGAAGTTTTGTATCTGCAATTAGACAACACTAGTCGTGGAAATAAAAATCAAATTGTTTTTAGATATCTACGCATGCTTGTTTAATTGAGTATTTTTCAAAAGGTAAAGGTTGGTTTCCTTCTTGTTGGGTACACTCATGACCATATTGATCAAATGTCTAGTCGTTTTTTAGTAACAATGAGGAGGAAGGATGTTGGGAGCCTACCATCATTAATTGAATGTTTTAAGAAAGAATACATTCTAGAGCCTATTTTTCACATGTTGGAAGAAACTATTGACATGTGAATGTTTATTTTGGGATCACATGGTAAAGAGAAATGCATTAAACAAATTAATGACATTAGCTCTCAACATCAATTTTGTATCAAAAAAATTGATGGGAAAACACTTATATGGGGCAAGAAGTATTCAACTACTGCATAATGGGGAACGTGATCAAGTTTAGCATTTTTGAAGTTCATTCTAGATCATCTAATATTTGCATTAAATATATTGTTATTACAACCAATTGCTAAAATCCATAATGCACAAAGGCATAAGAGAGATATAAATTATTCTGAATGCTTGGAAGAAATTAAAAAATCTATTAGAGATACATATGAATACTTTGATGTTGCTAATTCATTTTGGTGGGAGTCTTTTTTCAATAATCAAAGTGATATCATTTCATGATCAAGAAATGAAGATACACTCTTGAAGACTCCATTTATTTGGCCACAAAATATGTCAAATGAACATGAGGAAAGAAATGTTGTTGAACAACAACAATGTCATGGTATTATTAATTTTCATAGGTAGAGGAAAGAGAAATATATATTGGTTGTAGAAGATCGCATGCACAACATAAAGCCATGGAAGACCTTTACGAGGGTTTTGTGCAGGATGTTAAGGAGGGTTACATGACCGTGTGTTAGCAGATGGAGATACAAATGATTATCCATTCTAGGTTGCCAAGTTTATAAAAGTCATTAAAGAAAATGAAGATGTTACATGGATTACATTGGTATGCTATAGATACAAACCCATTCCAATGGTGTGTACAAGCATGAGATGGTGTTTGATAAACAAATTGATAGAAAGAGAAAAAGAAATGGTACAAATATAAATTGTCACCGCACTAACCTCTTAAAATTGGAGGATGTTGACATACTTGGTTATGACTTCAATTTAAAAAAGAGATGAACTCTTCTCTTCAGGACCATAGATATTATAAAGAGGTTGCTACCATAAGAAACAATGTTAAGATGGGAGTATGTTGAACCCAATCATAGATCTAGAAGAATTTTGAAATCTGAAATGGTGGGCATGCATGTTGACTCAGATGGGGCACTAGTTGATGAACGAGAAGAATATGTGTCATTTTAATCTGCATCCAGTCATTCATATGAAGATGTTGTAGATTTTGATGGTGTGCCAGAACCTATGAGTGATTTTGAATAATTGTCTAAGACATTTTATGTAAATGGTGTTTGCATGGTAACTTGAAATAAATATTTTGACTTCCATATGATCTTACATGAAGTTGTGAGTCATTTCTATGTTTGTTGGATTATATGTTTTAATTATGAAGAATTCATTTGTTTAGAATATCCATAATGCAACAATGAAGAATTCATTCAATCTACTAGTATAAATATTGTGATTAAAAATAGAAAATTATTAGAAATTAATGTTTAATTTTTAAATTATACAATGATATTGCACGATATTATTTATTGTTATCATTTAATATACCATAATTTAATAAAATATTGAAATTTTAATGCCCCATTAAAAGGAGATGCTTCATTTTGATGGTTGATTTTTAATTTTTGTTGCAATGGGACAAGTTAATACCATGGTTGAAATATGTTAAAAACTTAAGGTTTTTTTTTTGTAGTTATGATATTTGATTTTAACGCCATGGTCGAAAATTTGTTAAAATTTTAACCTTTTTAAGAGTTCTAGGGCCGTAGCCGTGCTGCTTCGGGTCTAATATTTGTTGTTGTTCCAACATTCTCAGGGTCTGCAGGTCAAATATTTGTTGCTGTTCCAGCATTCTCAGGTCTTCACCATACGGTATTTCCAGCGGAACGTGTGGAGGATGCAGATCTCTCGTAGATTTCTTCCAGTTTCTCGATCTCTTCTGGTTTCTCGCAGATCTCTTCCGATTTTTCAACATTCCAGATCTCTTCCGCAGATCCCATGGATGTAAGGTGGATTTATCTTCTGCCTTATTTCTCTGCGGTTGGGTTCTAATCTAATTTTCTGCGGCTAGATCTAGATCTAACTCTGCGGCAGGGTTCTAGATCTAATCTTCTGTGGGTAGATCTAGATCTAATCTTCTGCCTTATCTGCGGCTAGGGCTCTACGGAAGTAAAATATGGCTCCCTGCTTCGCGAAAATAGTTGCTGGCTCAGTTCCGTCCGCTCCTGGAGGGCAAGCTGCTGCCCATATTGTCAGTGAAGCCCTAGCTCCCACTGTCCAAGTGGTCCAGGCCTCACTCGATGAGGCTTTGAAGTTTTCTGAAAGTGCCCTAATCTACCGATTCAATGGTTTTTGGCTGCGGCTGATAGCTCTCCACAATTGGATCTCAGAGGTATGGAGACCTGTCATTTCTGATGAAATTAATATCTACCCCTATGCTAGGGGTTTCTTTATAGTAGATTTTGAAAATCTTGAAAGTAGACAATGTATTCTAGATTCTGGCCCTTGGTTTTGGGAAAACTCAGGTCTATTCATGAAGCCATGGAACCCATCATTTGATCCCTCAACAGCAGTCATAACTTCAGCACCAGTTTGGGTGAGATTGCCAAGCCTACCCTTGCATCTCTGGAATCTCTCCTTGCTAAAAGCCATTGGAAATGCAATTGGGAAATTTTACTGCAGGTGCCCAGAAACAGAGGAATATGCTAGAACCACCTATGCACGCATTTGTGTGGAAATGGATTTCAACGCCGTATTCCCAGCGGAAATAAACCTAACAAGTAAAGACTATGTGTGGAACCAGAAACTCAATTATGAAAGTGTCCTCTTCCGATGTTGATCTTGCTTTGAGACAGGCCATCTAGCCAAAAATTGTCCAAAAGACTCCCAGAAAAATTCTGCTAGAAAAAACCACCACAGATCTACATGGTGGGAAGGAGCACAAAAAGAACACTACACTGTCATCAAAGAAGAATACTCTAGAGAAAACTCTAAATCACAAGAAATCGGGCAAGAAAGAAACAACTCTCAAGACAAGCAGGGAGAAAGCCCCGCCCAACAACAAAAAAGTGAACTCGACAACCCCTCAAGCATCAACAATTATAAGGATTCGAATACCGCACAAAATAAATTTTCATTTAACAGCAAAGCAGATTTCCTAGACCAAACTTCTTCTCCAACTCTCTTCAAAAGGACGAACACAATAGATCGTGAAGCTAAGACACCAATGTCCCAAGAACCAGAAAAGATGAAGGAGATGCAAGATAAAGGAAGTTGGCAGACCGTAGAGAAAAAAAAGATAGCTACAACATCAATATCACCAAGAAAGACGAGAAGCCAGACAATTAAAAACTAAGAAAATTATAAGTCCGATGGACCAATTTGGTCTCAGTGGACGGTAACCACTATCATCATCATCATCATCATTTTATCTTTAACGTCGTGCCTAAAATTGTTGGAATTTTTAGGTTTTATATTTAACACCATTGCTAAAAAACCGTTTTCATGGTGTTTTTTCCGCAAAAAAAAATGGTTTTCACTGTCATTTTTAAAAAATATTGAAAATTTACTCGTAAAAAAAACAACAACAACGTTTTCAGCGTGCTTTTTCATGTTTTTTGCACAAACAAAATTGTTTTCACTATCATTTTTTAATATTGAAAATTTATCCCAAAAGAGAAAACAGTGTTCCTACATAAAACTTTTCATTTTTTAGCAGTTGTTTTCATTTTTTTTAGGTTTTTTTTTCTTAAAGTTATCGTTCTACGTTTATAGTTCTCATTAAATCAATCATTTTCTTTATAACAAAATTCAAACTAATTGAGTATCATCAATTTATGCATGTGCTTGCAAGTTTATTACAAACATTTAGACATAGAGATTGAAATCCATTCATTAAATTCCCTGTATTCATAATGATCCATGCAAGATTGTTTAGATAAAAGTGGAATCCACAAGAGAATATTAAGTATTCAACTTAGAGAGTGGACCAAATATCAAGTACTATTGTTCACAGGTCGTCATCAAATCATTTGTGATTATAGCAATTAACACTCAGCTATAACAATGATGAATTGCCCGAATTTAAGTTGTTTGTAGTAGATTATGAGAATAATAATTTTTCAAAATAAACCAGACTTGTATCAAATCCACGAGAAAAATTTAAACCAGTTTCCAAATAGAGTGTTAGATTCTCAGGTAAGTCATTCAAACACATCAAATATTTTAAATTTTCATATTTAAATTTATTTAATAAGTATATAAAAATTCAATATCTATGTTAAAAAAAATCCAATTTATATATATATATATATATAAAATTAATATTATGGCATGTTATTAAAAAACAATTTAATTTTTTTTATAAAACATGTAAATGCCATATATATGTAATTATATGTATTAGCTTTAATAAAATTAAAAATAAGAATATTTTTATATATAAAGATGTGAAATTTATATAGATATAAATATATTATTAAAAACTAATATAAATTCGTTTTAATTCTAAATATGCCAAGGGTCGAAAATAATCAAATCTTTTAAGGTGCAATTTTTTTTTTTCAAGTTTTACACTAAGAAAGAAGTTTATATATTAAGAAATTTGATTTCTCTAAGCGCTTAATAAATCTATGCTTCTGTGATCCATATCAAGTTTATTGAGAAGAGTTTTCTACCAAAATCACATCGAAATTCATTTGTGGACGTAAAAATTAAATGGTTAATAAATTATTAATAAATTAGTTATTTGTTAGGTCTATTTATTTCTTTAACTAAAAATAAAAACTAATATTGCTTGTATTGTATAAACTATAGGAATTATTATAAATAGTAATTGATTAGATAACTTAGTTAAATAGTTGACTAATAACTTTAATATTTAACTAAATATGGAGAATTTTCTTCTAACTAAAAGATAAATAAAAATAAATGAAATTATGTTAATTCTATTATATGTAGCTATATATAATAATTAAACAATTAAATAATTAAATAATTCAATTATGAAATGTATATATTTTTCTAGCAGTTGGTTGATCTTCTCTCCCTATTTAACATGTAGCCATGATCTGGTTATTCATCTTGTCCTGACGATGAACCACACTTGTTGGTTCGAAACACGTAGACAAATGAATTTCGATGTGATTTTCCCCGAAAACTCTTCTCAATAAACTTAGTAAATCTATACTTACCATAAATTTATATTAATAAATATTAAACAATTATTATCATCATTAAACTTTTTTTTGCTAAAGTAAGAGTCGTACCTTCATTATCATTAAATCGGAAAATAATTTACATAGAATACAACCATCCACATGGATCCATGGATCAAGCAAAAACTACTCTCTAAAAACCAAGGGCATCGAGTTAAGGGTAAAAACTCCGATCCCTGCCCACAAAACAACAAAACCCTCAAATGCCAAACAGTACCAAGGCCAAACATTTGACCCACCAAAATCCGAATGGGGGACTAACACTCGTACCAATGAAATACCTAACATCCTCGAAACGGAAATCATCCTTGAAGCTTTTAATCTCCACCGTCAAAACTCCTTGCCTGATCCAACGGCCGAGGAAGACATCGCAATGCCAAGAAGCCCGCCAATTAACAGCATGGACCCACTGACATGCTCGCAGGTTCCTGACTGTAGATCCTCCAAGCTTGATCTGATGGCTGAGGAAGATATCGCAATGCCTAAAAGCCCGCCGCTTAACTGCATGGACCCACTGACATGCTCGTTGATTCTTAACCGTAGATCCTTCATGCTTGATCTGATGGCCGAGGATCATATCGCACGGGTCTAAAGCACTGCTAGTTAGCGTGCGATGAGGGCGGTATTCGTACCCACCCCTCGACCACGTGTAGCGAATTGAGTGGAATCGCTCCCAAATCTTAAAAACCGCTTCCAGCTTGAAAGGCTCTCGATAAACCAAAAACCACTCTGCGAGCGGAAGTTAAGAGAATCAAGGGTATTCTGGCTGCCACGAAAGCCCAGATTCTAGCTTCTCACGCCATCCCCTCTGCACCCATTTATGAACCCATGTAAAGTAAAACCCCATCCCTCCGGCCAACTACTCGAGCATCCGAATCTGCCATGCAACCCAAAAAGGAACAAAATGAGGAAAAAATAGCAACACATAACGAAACCAAATTATCTGGACATAGCCTCCATGGCTTTATTACGATACACCCTCATATCTTCATCTGCTTGGCCACAGCACTGTTCCTTAAGTCCGTTCTGAGGCAACCCTTGCCAACCCATCATGACCCTGCTAATGGTACAGTTCACTCCTTGATTAGCCAGTAAATCTGCCAGTTTGTTGGCCTTCCTGCGCACATGGTTAAAACTTACCGTGTGCAGGCCCATGAGGTGGAGTTGGATTCGTTAAAAGACCTGGATCAACCTCCAATGTTTTGAAACCTTCTCTAGCCCTGTGCTCCAACTAATTCTTTTGACCGAGTTAATGACTAACTCAGAGTCAGCTTCGATAATCACATTTTGCTGATTATCCTGCACCAGGAGTTCTAAGCACTGCTCCATAGCCATTAATTCTGCCATGTTGTTAGTGGCTCTGCCTAAATGGCAATGGAATATGGAAAGGATATTTCCGAATTCATCCCTTAACCCCCCTCCAAAGCCAGTTGTGCCCGGGTTTCCTTTTGAGGCCCCATCAATGTTGTATTTCAGAAAACCCTGAGGGGGAGGATGCCAGTAGTCCTGCTCAATGTCCATTATCCTAACCTTTCTGTCCAGGCCCTGTGGAATAAGCCCCTGCATGCCCAACTGTCTTAGAATCCTCATATCAGCATCTGAAGGTGGATTCTTAGGGGGATTTCGTACAGTAGTACTAACCGTCTCCTTAAGTTGTATCAAGGTCTGCTCAAAAAGACATTGGAAGGGTTTCTTTTCATTTTTGAAGATTCTATTGTTCCTTTCTTTCCAGACATTCCAAATAATGAAGTTGGGCATAAGAGCCCAAGCTGAGCCAAGAATTTCATAATCAGAAAAATTTCGCCTCCAGTTGTTTAGGGTATTGATGATACTCCCTCTATCCCTGTCAGTTTTTTGGAAGATGGTGGCGAAAGAATCCCACAATCTAGAGGTGAAGATGCAATTGTTGAGGAGGTGTTCCATAGTTTCCTCTTGGGCCTCACAGAGCTGGCATCTGGAAGGCCCCAGAACACCCCTTTTCCGAATGTTATCCCAAGTCAGAATTTTCTTATGATAAACCAGCCACATGAAGAGTTTAATCTTCATCCAGCCTTGATGCCTCCATAGATTTTGCCAAATTCTATCCGGAGCAAGAGAATCCAACTCAAGGAGTATATGTTTTGCCTCCTTAAGGTTAAAGGTGCCCTCATTGTTGTTGCCCCATCTTAACTGGTCATGCCCCCCTGTTACTAGAATCTTCCTTTGTTCCAACATTTTCATCAGAGCCTCTGCTTTAGCTTTCAAGGGGCTGTCTTCCCTGTAAACAATGTTCCTCCAGTTTCTCCATTTGCCTGCATTATTGGTTTGATCCAAAAAATCTTTGACCTTAGATAACCCTATGATGTCTGTCTCTAACTTGAGGTCCAAAAAATCCTCCTTTAACAGTGTCGGTTCTTGTTGCCATTTATCTTCCCAAAATAGTGCCAGATCTCCCTCTCTGATTTCCCAGAAGCTGTTCTTTTGTACTAAGCCTCTATTCTCCCAGGCCTTATTCCAAATGTATGAGCCCTTTATACTTCCATACATCCTTATATGATCATTAATTTTCCAAGTGTTGGCGTATTTTTCTTTCCAGATATTAGCCCATTGAGCCTTTGGTTATTTAACCCAATGCCACCATAATTTAGCCCCTAAAGCCCTGCTTAGAACCTCTGGATCATCCAAACCAAGACCTCCATGATTTTTAAGTTTGCAAATATTTTCCTAGGCTACTAAGGCCCATTTCTTTCTTTTCTCCCCCTTACCCCAGAGGAAGTCTCTTTGAATGGTTCTGAATTGTTGTAAGATTCCTTTTGGTGCTGGAAGTGCTGATAGCATGAAGACTGGGATAGATTGAAGAACAACCTTTGTAAGCACCAACCTACCAGCCAAGTTTAAGGATCTGATGGTCCAATTCCTGATTTTATCCTGCATCTTATTAATCACCGGCTCCCAAATGCTCTTATGCAGAGGTTTAGCAGTTAGAGGAACTCCCAAATATTTTGAAGGTAGGGAATCCCTTTGAAAGCCCAGAATTCTGGAGATATTCCTTTGAATAGCAATATTGGTATTAAAGAAAAAAAATATTAGATTTGGAAAGATTAACCTCCATACCTATAGCCATGGAAAAGTCACTTAGAAGTTGTTTGTATGCAAGAGCTTCTTTGACCGTAGGTATTCCCTGCAACATGGTATCATCCACAAATTGTTGATGAGTCAAGGACTGTCCATTCTCAGAAAGTTGGAGACCCTTGATTTTGCCTTCTTCTTTTGCCTGCTTGATAGACCGACCAAGTCCTTCCATCATGAGTATAAAGAGAAAGGGAGAGAGTGGATCACCCTGCCTGAGGCCTCTTGAAGGAATAAAAATCTTGGAGGGAGAACCATTAACCAAAATTGAAAAGCTGGAAGAAGTTACCAGGGCCATGACCCATCTAACCCAGTTATGATCAAACCCAAAAGCAATAAGAACCCTCCTAATGTAGGTCCAGTTCAACTTATCATAAGCTTTGGCTAGGTCCAGTTGCATGATCATTCCAGCCTTCCTGTTGCTAGTCAGTGAGTGCACCACCTCCTACACTTGAATGATGTTATTGAGAATTTGTCTGCCTTCCACATAACCAGATTGTTCCCCAAACACAAGAGTGGGAAGAAGAGGTTTGAGTCTATTGGCCACAACCTTGGATATTATCTTGTAAACCACATTGCACAATGTTATGGGTCTAAACTTATCTGGAGTTAGGGCATTGTCCTGTTTAGGGATCAGAGTGATGAAGGAGGTATTGAGTGCCTTCAGAATAGTTCTATTCCTCCTGGAATCTTCTACTACATTCAGAATGTCCTGTTTAACAATATTCCAGCAAGCTTTAAAGAAATCAACATTGAAACCATCAGGGCCTGGTGCTTTACCATTCTGCATTTCCTTGAGGACCTCACTGATTTCCTCTTCAGTCACTGGCCTATTGAGGTTGAAATTGTCCTCTCTGGACACTAGTCTTGGTATATGTCTTGTTAAGTCCTTGATGAAATGCTCTCTGTCTGAAATGGTTTCCTTTGCAATACCCCAAAAGTGCTGAACTAACACAACTTCTATTTCTTCATGGGAGCTAAGAAGTTTCCCTCCCTCATCCTTGATCAAAGAGATTCTATTATGAGCTCTGTTTGACAAGGTGGATCTGTGGAAAAATCTGGTATTTCATTCTCCTTCTTTTAGCCATTGCACTCTAGATTTTTGTCTCCAAAATATTTCTTCTTGTTTACATAAGTTCTCCCAATCTTGTTGGAGTTTGGTGGCTCTATCATTTCTGACTTTATCAAAGCCATCCTTGATAAGGGTTTGGTTGAGTTCCTGCAATTTGTTTTCGACTTCTTTTTTCCCTTCAAAAATATTGCCAAATTCATTCTTGTTCCAATCTTTTAGCCTAAGCTTGATATGTTTTAGTCTTTTGTGAAGAAGAAACATACTAGTACCCTGAATATGCAAATCTTCAGACCACCAACTTGAAATGTTGCTGGTGAAATCTGGATGGGTGAGCCAGATATTCTCAAATCTAAAAGGTCTATTCCTGGGGGTACCAATGCCCTTGACCTCCAGTTGAACCAGCCAGTGATCCGATCCTCCAAAGGGGAGAATTCTCGCTCCCATTTCCTTATCATTGAGTATAAGGTCCTCTGAGATGATGAATCTGTCTAACTTTGAGGCTACTAGAGACTCTCCTACTCTTCTATTGTTCCAGGTAAAGAGACCATTACTTAAAACAATGTCAACTAGCTTCATAGTATCCATAAAAGTTTGAAAAGCTAAGGAGTCTTTATTTAGAGTTCTAGTGCCCTCTTTTTCTCCAATAGTGATTTGATCATATTGAAGTCCCCACCCATAATCCATGGTATCTCTACATATCTCTCTCTGAGATCCACAAGAGAATCTAGAAACCTGAGTTTGTCATCCATTCTCTGAGGGCCATAAACATTCGTGACTAGATAGGTCTCCCTATCCCCCACAGGTTGAATAACCACTGATAAATAATTTCTAGAAGCCTCAGCATCTATTATACCAATCTTTTGGGGGTTCCAAAGAGTAAGAATGCCTCCTACTGTATTTTCTGCCTTGACTTCTAGAAACTCAAATTGATTGAGCCATTTGCTATATATTTCTTTGATTTTCTGAATGGAACATTTAGTTTCCTGGATAAAAATCATATCCGGAGCTTCTTGTTTCATTCTGTTACTAAGTAATCTTTGTTTCCTTTTACTACCTAGACCCCTAATATTCCAAGAAGTGAACTTCATCATTAAAGATTTGTGAAGGAATAACTAGTTAGGTCTTTCATCTTACCTGAATCTATCATTAGATTTCCACATTCCATCAACAACTCATTCTGCTTTTTTCTGCCTCTCTTCTTTCCTGGGCATCTAGGTGCTAATCCTGGTGTATTTTTCATAGTTTTCACACCTTCGTTACCCTGTCTTGCAGTATTACTTTTCCTATCCATCCCTTTAGCCTGGGTTTTCCATAAGTACAGTTGTTGTACTCTAGTGAACTCTTCTTGAGGTAACGAGTCTATCCCTCCCATGGTTCCCTGTTTCAAGAACCCTTCCAAATCTAGGTGTTCTCTATCAAGAATCTCCTGTAGTTCATGGTCCTCCATTTCCATCTCGCTCTGGGTCATTTCCTGGTCCATATCCAGTTCTACATCACTCATCATAGCCTCTTTTTGTTTATTATTATCCTTTGTTTGATATTTGTCTTCCTCTTTCTCCTTCTCCTCTGGACTTCCCTCCAGAGCCTGATCTACTTTTGTTATCTCTTCTTCTTCCTCGAGAACTTGGTACCTATTCAAACTGGCCTGAGGCCCTTCTGCTTGATGATGCTTAAGTCCCCTTTTGCCCCCTTTTTCTCTATGGCTCACTTTATGAAAGCTTTCAGTATATTTCATTGTAGTAGCTTTGCTTTTGTTCTCTATTTTACTGAGAGGGCAATCCCTAAAAAGGTGTCCATGCTCATGGAATCTGCGACATATAAAAGGAATATGTTCATAATCTACTGTTTGAACCCATTCTTCATCAAAGACTTCCAAGATCATCTCATCTGGTAGAGCTCCGGAGAGATCCATTTCCACATAAATTTGTGCAAAGGAAGTGTATTTTCCCCTTCTAGTGGCTTCAGAAGCTTTGACAAAACGTCCTAATTTATTTCTTATGGCTATTAATGATTCTGTTTGCTAGTAATCAAGAGGAAGGAAGTAAAGTCTTACCCATACCGGAACTAAAGTGAAAGTCTCCTGCTCCGGGACAAAGTTCATCATCCACGGCCTCATATAGAGGCCAGCAGCTGCGTAGAAGTAGGACCCTCCTTCAAACACTCTGTCTTTATCCTCAATATTTGTGAAGACCACAGTAAAGAATCCCTTTGACCCCAGATGTAGGTCAATGCTCCCTTTTGGTTTCCAATGGTATTTAATCCATGTCTGTAACGCTTTTTCAGTGGGCCATACTCCCATGAATTTGCAAATGATAGCATATGACCGCATGTGGTCCCTGTGTGCCTACAGAGCAGGATCATTTAGAACTACTCTGGGTGTAACTTTAGTTTTGGGTTTACATGGTCCCTTATGTGCCTTGGTTTTTTCTCCCTGTTCGTTGTCTTCTTCCTCCTTTTCTTTTGTGCTATTATTCTCCCTTGCTTTGATTCCCTCTTGCTCTTCTTCCATGCTCTCTTTCCCTCCTTCAACAAGACCTCTGACCTCTTCTATTGGCTTCTTACCTCGGCTGGCTACAACCTGCTTGTAGGAGGGAGTGGAGCTCCCTCCTTTGCGCCCTTCCATGGAGTTCAACACCTGTTAAAGACTGTAAACCCTAGCTATTCATCTGAGTCTGTTGATGACACTAATGTTAAAAAATCTCACCTCATCATTAAACTTACTCAATATAAATTTAATATTTAAAAGCTAGTTTCACTCACAATCATTTTGAGTCTAGTAAAAATATTGTTTGCATAAATAAAAATATATAAAAATAATTATAAACTCTTAATTATATCATATAAATATTTGATTTGATTTTATATTATTAATTTATTAAAATTTAATAGTAGTTTTAAATTATATTCTATAAATTTTATATTAATATTGTTTTATTTTCTGTATTCAAGCTTTTGTGATCCATAATAAATTAAGCAAAGTCCTTTGGTAGAAATCACATAAGAGAAATTTTTGGCCAACGCGTTTGGAACCAACAAGTGTGATTCATTTGTTGTTTTATTTTAAAATTACTCTAGTATAATTAAATGATATTTAAAATTCATTTAAATAATAATTTTTTTAACCATTTTTTAACAGATTATCAACTAGTGTTACAAAACCCGGACTATGCTCTTTAGGCCAAGGAGCGTTAGGAAGGCATAGACATTCCTTCATTTTTGCATAATCTCAATATATTCCTTTCATAGGCATTCCTTCATTTTTGTATAATTTCAATAATTTATATTTAAAAAAAGAATATATATATATATATATATATATATATATATATATATATATAATTTTTTTTCATTTTCATTTTATTTTTATTTTTATTTTTATTTTTTTTAACTAGAATGGTTAATATATTTATAGATCAACGGTTGGGCCGTAGCCTAATCAACCAACATTACAAGGAGACTTAAGTTCATTGTACCTTTCTACTCCTATCAATTTCCTTCAGAGTTTTGAGACTTCAAGGTACATCGCATCGACAATTGAAGATTACAAAGAGGAAACTTAAGACACAAAAGGGAGAGATTAGCAATCCCCGAGCGATCGCATCGGAGGAGAGCTTTCGGCGGTATCGAGACAAAGACCAAGTATTTTAGTGGTGCGATCTGCCCTGGAATGTTAAGGCCCCTAAATACTTGTTGGGCTTTTAATATTGGATGTATATAAATAACACAATAAGCCTTCCGTCAATGCTGAATCCTTATAAACCATTATGATGAGAATGTCCACAAAACAATCCTTTCTGCCTTAGTATGATCTTGGCACATATTCTGAGGTTCCACCTTTATCGCTATCGGGAATCGGCACATCCGCGGCTCTCTTTACAACACCCCTCCTCTGCGATCAATATGCGATTGAGCTGTCGGACTTCAAACTTTTTAGGCTCGCACACATAACCACTTCGGGTTCGCACCCATCAGCCCTTCACAAAGGCTCGTGGTTTTACCAAACCCTAACCCCGATCGGCCAACTTGCATAGTGAACCTCCGCCGTTGATCCACTTTGGTTAGATCTGACGGTTCTCGTATGTTTCGGACTTCAAAATTTTTAGGCTCGCGCACATAACCACATCGGGTCCGCACCCATCGGCCCATCGCAAAAGCTCTTGACTCTACCAAACCCCAATCCCCGATCGGCCAACTTGCATGATGAATCTCCGTCGTTGATCTACTTTGATTAGATCTGACGGTTCTTATATGTCTCGAGTTGATAAAACACCCGTGGGTTAACCGCCCGATAAAGCGGTTTCCCCACCCTCCGCCGCTGCTACGTGTCCTCCACTTAGTGGAATCGGAGCCAAGCTCACGATACCACTTACCACTGCTAATGCCGCCCGAAAAACCACTCGAGGATAGAAAACCGCCTTTTTGCTGCGTTAACTTTTGCGCTCTTTCACGAGCGACGACCCTTGATCTGCTCCAATGAATGGTTCCGATAGTTCTATTAGGTTCATCTGTTATTGGATCTGGATTGTTGATCGTTGAGATCCAACAGTTGCTCGGGGCATATTTTGCTTGGAGCATCGTTGTTGTGCTATGGGATGACAGTCCACATGGGCTCATCTGAGTTTTCTTTTAGAAACCCCTGAGTCAAACAGCATCCCTCGTTGGCTTTGGTATTTGCCTCCTTATTTGAGGTGTGGAGGATGTGAAAGAAGGAGGAAGAGGTAAAGAAACCCAGCAAGCCCCACAACCTCTGGAGAGTGTTGTTGAGAGCCGGATTGCTTAGATTCTCTTCTGAGTTTATTATCTTTATCAAGAGCTCTGAGTCCCCGAAGACTTGAAGAGTTGTGTGGCCATGCTCCTGAGCAATCTAGCAACCTTTAAGAAGCCCAAGAATTTCAGCCTGATTATTTGTGCTCTGTCCTAGACCCCAGCTGTAGCTATCTATATGGGAGCCGTCCTAAGAGTAGACCACTCCACCTGCACCAGAGATCCCTAGATTTCCTTTGAAGGTGCCATGAAAGAAAGTTGTTACCTTTCCCTGCTTCCTCCACCAGGTTTGGAACTTTGCATCTGGTGTTCTGATGCGCCAAGTAAGATTGAATGTGGGGCAAGTAGGTACTTCCTTGAAGACCCGAGTGAGAAGGGTACTCAGCCAGCTTCGTTCTTCAGTTACGAGGGTATCATCTAACTTGCTGGGTAGCTCCATAGAGCTTCTATCAAGGACGCCTTAGCTCTAGCTACCACAAACGAGGGAGAGGATGATGCATTGTTGAATATTTGATTATTTCGGGCAAGCCAGAGCTTCCAACAAATGAACTTGGAAATGGAGTGCCAAATCCGATTCCATAGAGAATGTGCGCTAAGAACCCTAGGGTACCTAGCAGTCCAGGTGGAAAAAAGTTCCACGACTATGCACTGGAGAGGGGCGGGTGTATTGAGACCATGAAGGACGAGAGCCCATACCGATTGTGCAAAGGAGTAGCTTACAAAGAGGTGATCTACATTTTCGGATGCCGATCTACACAAAATGCACCAATGTAGCTGTATAATGCCTCTGTGGGTAAGATTTTCACCTGTCAGCACTTTCCTGTGGATAAGTAACCGAGTGAGAAAATTCACCTTGGGTATACCATATGTGTCCCATGTGTGTTGCCAGATGGAAGGGTTGAGAACTTGATTTTGTGTGGGCTGCAAAGCCAAGCGCAGGGGTGTAGACCCCTGTCTTCCCCCATCTCCAGAGATCCGATGTATGTAGGTTAATTGGTGTCGAGCCCTTCAGCTTATCCAAGAGAAGGTGCTTTTGGTGAAGTAAATGTGCTGGCAGGTTGTGGAAGACCCAGTCTTCCCAGTTCCCTTGGCTGTCCCAAGCAGAAATGTCGGCTAGATTGTGTAATCTGTGCTGGGAGAGCTAGTCCCGGAGATCAGCTAACTCCACTGTGTGTTCAAGGGGGGAATTGCCCATGATTTTATCTTGCCATATCATAATATTTGCTCTGTTTCTAGGCACCCTGTAAAATTGGTTTTAGAAGGTGGTAAGCCCTTTTTTGCAAAGATTCTAAAGCAGCGTGCCTTTGGGAACTCTATTCGCTTGGAGATTTCTCAATGAGACTCCTTGAAGTACTTATTCCAGAGGATTTGGCTGACTAGGTATTGGAGTAGATCTGCCAAAGGATTTTTCCACATAAGGCGATGTTGGCCAGGCCAGGGTCTCTAATTTGAATACCTCCTTCCAGCTTTGGCCTTTTCACTTTGTCCCAACTTACTAAGTGAAATTTATTCTCATTTCCTTTGCCTCCCTGTCATACGAAGTTTTTGAGCAGATGTGAAATCTGGTCTGTGATTGTCTTTGGTGCCAGGTGTCGAGCGATAAAAAGGTGTCTTTTTAACTCCTAATTATCTTCACATTAATTGTCAACCCAGGGACGAATTTTTATTTCAAGAGTGTACTCAATCTGAGGCGGCTATTTACTCAAGAGTAATGTTTTGCAGTATAGTGCTTAAAATCCAAAAGTAAATGAATGCTTGAAAAAGAAATCTAACTACAACAAGAGAAACTCAAATGCTCTGAAATCCAACTATTCACTCAGCGAACATCAATCGAGGATACAGTAGCAATAACTCATTCCTCTAGAGATTGATACAATTGAAATCAAACTAGAACAAGACAATCAATCTGGGAACGAGGAAGCAATAACTAATGTTCTCTACAGTTGATAGTCCTGCTTTAAATCAATTAAAAGAAAATCGAAATTGAACTAAAGCTGCTATTGAAAGTAAATTATGAAAACTCTTTAAAAGAAAACTCTTTGCAATGAATCAACAAAAATGAATAGCAAAGCTTCATCTAACAGAAATGATTTATTAATGGAAATGAATAGCAATGCTAAAGTATTAGAATTAAACAGCAATCTTAAATGGAACCGAACAACAAAACTAAGTAATTAGAAATATGCAGCAACTATAAATGTAATTGAATCAGCAACCTTAATCCAACAGCATGAACATTAATCGCAGTTATTGAAGCAACAACAATCATAGTTATAATTGAATAGTAACTTAATTGAACAACCATTGCAATCATAAATGAGCAACAACTAAATGAACCACAGTCTTAATTAGATAGCGCAGTATTAGATCAGAATTCACCGCAGGACATTTCAAGTTGTAATTAATAATTTTGTCACTAACGCAATCCAATTATGATTTCAATATAACAGAGCAATTCTGCGAAATGTTCATAAACAAAAGATTACTGAACAAGAAAATTTAAGGAAATGGAAAGGAAATCAAACCATCACACGGCAGAAATCGGAAAGATAAAATACAGCAGCAGCGTATTCCACCAGAGGCTGGGTCCTTAGCTGCCAGCGGATGCTGTTGGGCTACTTCAGATGAGAAGAATGAACAACAACCCTTTTATTTATTCATCATCAAACTATGAAATCATTACAACAGCAGAAGCTTTGAATATTACAATGGCAATGCAACAATCTCTTTTTCCTCCTATTTTATCCTATCCCATCATTATTCTTGAATTTCCAATTCTGAATCCTCAATTCTCCATCATTTTTCCATCCCCACTTCTGATCTATGTTCTGATTTAAATACACAGAGAGCAGAGAGAGGTTACAACTATGATGATTAAAATATGATCATTATTACAAAATTGGATTGTTTCTAACCAATTGATCAACAAGAAAATATAGTTCCATCTATCTTTCAACAAGAGCAAGGTGAATTTGGCTTTGCAGCTGAGATTTGGAAAACGACCACACAGCAAATCTGAGAAAATCGTGCTCAAAAAACCTTGCGTTTCTCTCAATACAAGTCGAATTTGGGCAAACCATTCTATTAAAAAGTTAATTTGGTCCGTTCTGGACAAAACCCATGTTCCATATTTTCCAGATTCTTCTTCATTTGCTTAGAATATCAACCACAAAACTGTCACTTCTTATTCCAACAAATTTCTGAGTTGGCACTTTTAATTATCAAATCTTCAATCTGGAAATTATCTTGGAGGCTATAAATGGTGAATAGTGTTACAACCAATTTATTAAAACTATCATTGATAAAATCATGCATAATCATCAATTTATTAGAAATAAAGGAGAATAAATAATATTCATTCATAAGAGCATAAATCATTATAAATTGGATTTATATAATAAATTATAATAAATGACATGATAAAGAAGAGTAAAAATGGATAAAATAAGTGTTTAAAAAGTGGTCGTATTCACGGCCCAACATACCCCCACACCGAATATATTGCATGTCCTCATGCAACAAAAAACTGAATATATTGCATGTCCTCATGCAACCCAAAGACAAAACCCATGTGTTAACCAAGCAATAAAAAATTTGTTCATCTCAACTCATGAAATGGATAGAACAAATGAATTCTTCCTTAATTAATGAATATTCAAACTTAGCGATTTTGATGGAGGCATAACAATGAAGTTGCAGCAAAAGATGATATAAGTGACAGCAACCTTCATTAACCATTTTCCCAAAAACTACAACCCAGCTTTTGTTGAAACGTTGCAAGTAAATTTGTAATATATGAATGCCTCTATGATCCAAGAATCAGATTGTTTTGATGCACGGATCATGAGATATAAACAAAATGGTTGTAGGTGAGAGTGCATGATTTCCGAAATTTTATGAACCAATTTATCTTGAAATTATCTGGGTATGTGTATTTTAATAATACGTCTGTGTTTTCCAGAGATCACAAGAATTGAGTTCATAGTTTTAAAAATATGTGGAAATCAATTTCTGCACTGAAATTGTATGCCTTAAATGAGAAAGAAAATAGAAAACATCCATCATGCGTAGCAATTCCTCCCCCTCTCTGAAAAATTAGCATGCCCTCATGCGATGCTAGAAAACAAATAGAGGTGGTTGCTACTATCTGTTGAAGTCTATGCTTGGTGTAAAACAACATGGAATAATGGAGGTGTTGAGAATGAATAAGAATATTAATGGATGATAAAGAATAATAATGACATGGTCATAAGAAAGAAATGAATGAAAGCAACACTCCCCCAAACTGAAAGATGATATGCTACTGAAAAATGGGTAGTGGTAAAGATGTGGAATGAAGGATGATAAATAATGCTCAAAATGGATTTTCATGAAATTCTCCTAAATTCGGAATAAATCAGAAAATTATGCTATTTTACCTCAAGTTTTACCTCCAAAAAGAAAAATGTGGAAGGACATATATGTACTGGCATTTGTTGAAGCTGATGTAGGCAGAGTTGGTGCTGAAAGTGATGCAAAAGGTGGAATCCAGGCAAGCACATCATGTCTGAACAATTGTTCATGTTCGCGAGCCTCTTCTGTTAGTGGAAATAGTGTGGTCATGCTGCGAATAGAGTTCTGCCCATACTTGTTGTTTTCCTGTAAACAAATCATTATTTTGCATACAATGTTCTTGAATCCATAGTGTTAGTTTTGAATAGCAATAGATTAAGATGCATGCAAAAATTTCAATCAGATATTTTATTAAATCAACAAGTTATGGCAGAGTGCAGTAATTATATCATATGCAATCCCATAATGCATACATTCCACCTTCCTAATTGGAAAAGAGATTCCATGACCATAAAGCCTATGAAAGGTGTTACGCTGACGGCAAGGCAAGGGAATGAACAATACAACAGTAAATGAATCAGAGTACACATATCAATGATAGGACAACGAGAGTTATGGTTATTATGAGAGCAGAGTGTGTAAAGATAGTTATGAATAAGAGATAGGACACGTTGGATTGATGATAAGTCATGAAAAAGAAAAATGACAGCAATATGCTAAAAAGATGCTTTACTGACAGCATTCTAACTGAAAATGATGTGATTGATCATAAAACAATTTTGCATGCATAAAGGTTCAAAACAAGGAAAAAAAATTAAGGAAATAATTTCTCTGATAAAAATAAATAATAAGAAAAGGGTATTATAGTAATAATTGACGATAAGATATAACTTCAATACCATAAGCAGAGCCTATGCGGCAGGCAGGCGTCCATAGCCTTGGCAGGGTTGCTTTTTAACTCGTATGAGCCAGGATCCTCAATTTATAAATGGAGAGTTACATTGTTGTTCTACAGAAGAGATCAGCATGTTGGCGTGGTAACCAGATAACCACGCTACCATTCACTGGTGTGTGGTCTAAAATGCATATGCAAATTAGAGCTTAATTTAATGTCAACCCGGGAAGGTAAACTTAGAAGTGCTTATCTAAAATATATAGATCTAGAAAGATTCCTAATTTGTCCAAGATCTTAAAGTCCCCTTACAAGAACATATTCATTAAGATCTCTTTCAATAACTAATCAAACTTAGTTCTAACAATTGTTTGAGATCTATGATTCTCTTACAAGAACATATTCTACAAGATCTCTTCCAACATTAGAACATCTACTAAGAAATTAAAAGCTGAAATGAAATAAACCTAGATCTAATAATTGTCTAAGATCTTACGGTTCTCTTACAAGAACACCTTCAAATAAGATCCTTCCAATATTAGAACATTTAAGAAAACTTGAATGCTGAAATCAAACAAAAACATAAAGTAAATTATAAACAAATAAGCATGCAAGTGAGGCCATGGGGGCCCTCCATAACTCCACCAGCACACCACTTCAATGGAGACTCAGATGTAGAAGCAAAATTGAAGTATGATCCTTTATTATTACAAAAACTTCCAAATTACAAATGGAGGAGATTGTACTCCTATTTATACAATGGGATGAGTAACAAACTCATAATCATCATCCACTAATCTACTTTCCCATTATTACAAAATATGATCCCACAAATCTCTCCAGCATTTTTAACTACTTTCCCATTATTACAAAATATGATCCCTTTGAATCCTCCATAAATCTCTCACATATCTTGGATAAGATATGCCAACCAAATCCTCCATGATCTTCTCCTTAGGAATTGGATAAGATATGCCAACCAAATCCTCCATGTTTTTCTCCTTAGGAATTGGATAAGATATGCCAACCAAATCCTCCATGCTTTTCTCCTTAGGAACAGGCTTGCATAATTATCTCCTTAATATGGTGGAGGAGATATGGATAAGTCTCTTGGAATTAATTCTTCACATATTTCCTACACATCACAAAACTCACATATTCTTGAGATATATATAAAAATATTTATATTTTCTAATAAGTAATCATAAATTCACTTGTAATACAAAAATGAATAAAATGGAAAATAAGAAGGTGAAACCCAAATGTATGTATGAAGATGATATGATAAAAGGTTAATGGGATGATGAAATGTAAGGAATAGTGAAGAAAAAAGTGGATGAAAATATGACATTTATGAGTCTCAACATCCTCCCCAACTGAACTTGTTGCATGTCCTAATGCAACCATGCATGGGTCTCTTTAAGAACATTTGGCATCTTGAACAACTTTGGCTTTACATGATGATGTCTTTAATAATGAATGTTTCCAGGATATGTGAAAGACATGAGTAACAACTTACATTTTCTTATGGTTGGTTCTTGTGTGACAACCATGAATACAAAGAATGTTGGTTCTTGTGTTAACAACATTCATTTCGTTTTTTGTTCTCTTTTATTCAATAATAATGTAAACACTCACTGGAAATCATAAGCTATCAATGTGCATAAGAAAGCCCTTTTGCAATATTAATGAAGCATGCCAATATTACGTATGAAGCAAAGTGCAACAAAGTATCATTAGAAAATAAATGTTGGTGAATGGTAAATGAGAAAAAATGGAGTGATAGTGGTGAAGAAATGGAATCATGGAAGTAAATATAGTTCCCCCCCCCCCACCTCAACTGAATTGGTTGCATGTCCTCATGCAACTTGACATGGCTCATGAAAGGAAATGTAGCATGGTGAGGGAATTTTCCAAAATATTCAAGTTAGCATATAAGGAATTGCATGATTAAAGACTAGAAAACAACATACCTCTACTTATCCAAGAATGATGAACTATGCAATAGGAATGTAGCTGCAGCTGCTGCTGCTAGATCAGGAAAATGTGACTGATGTTGTTGTTACTGGATCCTAGGAAATGAAGGAATCTGAACTTCTGATGCTGAATCATGGAAAACATAAATGCTGAAATTGGAACTGTGGTACTCTCATAGATCAGAATTCATGCTGCTGTACCTGTTGAGGGAGTCGTGAAAAAGTGTATAGTCTTCACCCGCTACTAAACTTCTTGGTACAATTCTAATCATGCGAAAGAATGTGTCGATGTCGAGCATGAATAGAAATCATTGGATTACCGGCCATTGACGTATGTCGTTAACCAATGCGAGGCAACTCACCATTGATGTCAATGAGTGCCAAGGTACCTGAGTACATCTTACGAAGTGCGAATGGATGTGTCGAGGTCAAGCCACTTGCAAGATCTGAAGATCAAGGAAGATTGATGTATTCCCATGATCGTCAGCGAGAGAACTTGCCATTAAGGCATGCAAGCCTCTAGGTACTCAAAAGGAACTCTAGTCTATTTCACAGATAAGGTGCTGATGTAGATGGGGCAAGACTTGTTGAAAGGTGGGCCTTAAGGAATCCCACATCAGTTAACGCGAGTTTGTACAAAAATATTTGGTAGGACTATAAATGGAAAGAACTCACGAACAAGCAGTGTGGATCAGCATGGCGAGGAAAACAAGGCAATGTAATCATGGAAAGGGAATGACTTCGAGCATCCAAAAATGAATGTAAGGAAATGCATGGTGTATGAAGATGAACTCTTGCTGTGAAAAATGGATATGGAAATGTCATGCTTTATGGATTTACAATTGGTGGAATTCAAAATCTGCTTCAAAAAGGAGGTGCAAGGTAGTGGTTGTGGAGTTGGATTTGTCTTTAGAATTTTTCATGAATTGTAGTCTTTGGAAGACCAATTGTCGTCACAATGTAATCTCCTTATGATCACTTGATTATCCTGTAACCTGTAAAAAAAACTTGGCAGAAAGAAAACATAAGTGTGTTCAAGAAGAAATGGTCATTTCCTTCATGATTCTTACGGAAAAATTTCATACCAAATAAAACATATTAAGGACAATCAAAGTGTTGAAATTGACTTAATCATGATATTAAAATCAATCCATTCTTAAAATAACCATGAAAAGTAATACTCCTTGTTTGGGTCAGATGAAATATACTCGGCAAAAAGATTGGCATTAGAAAGATCTGTTGTGTTCTGCATATTAGTATGTGATATAAAAGCATTCAATAGAAATATGTTATGCCAACTTGAAGCTATTGAAACAAGATAATCATCATTTATATAATCCTCCAAGTGTTTGATAAATCGATCCTCAAAATTTGTTTCCAAGTGTTCCATTTTTTTATTTTCAAACCTGCATGAATTTTGTGAAACTTTTTTTATTTTTATTTTTATTTTTTTAAATAAAAAAAACAAAAGAATGAAATTCAATTTTTTTTTTAATAACAAAATTAAAAAAATCAATTTTTTTTAAAGAAATTAATTAAAAACTAATATAGAAAATTTCTAAAAATAAATTAACACTAAAATGGATTTTTTTTTTCTTTCAATATCCTAAAAAACACACAAAATCCTCTAGAATCAATGAAAAATCGGGCTTTTATGTAACTTTGGATTCCTCTGCATATTAATTGTAAAAACCGTTTTTTCTTCATGCAGTTACCAAAATAGGGTCTCGAAGAACCACGATTTCCTCTTAGACAGTTAGGAATTTAAGCAAACGATTTTTGCGTTATATAATTCATTCTATTATGGAAAAAACCCATGTCCTCGTTTGTCTAGATTTGCCTTGGTTTGATCACAAACTGCTTTTCAAAACTGACGTTTTTAAGGGGTTACGTTTTGAAGATGATCTTCTTCTCATTCACAAAATTCTTTATTGTCGCATTGCAGATTAGTTCTCCAACAAGATTATTTTTAAATCAATAGATTTTCTGATCTTCCAGATCGCACAAAGCGTGAGAAGAGAGCATACTAATCTCTTGATTTATTTTTATTTATTCAGGTTAGCGTGGATGAATAAAACACAATTAAGATCTGCGACAAAACCTTGCATTATCTACACTCTTTCTGCAATGTCACGGGGGCATTTAGACTCCCGGAAGACAAATATTTCCGATAATCAGGCTCCTGGCTCACCCGTGATACAGAAACAAGACATAGAAATGCAAAGATGTGCCACTGAATTTATTCAAGATAATTTATTTTTTTGAAAACAAAACTAAAAACTTCTAATGATAGCGACTTCTAATGACTTCTAATGAGATCTCATTTTTATTTTTCTAATCTATTTTACATTAACTTAAAAGATGTTTTATTTTCTAAGTAAAAGCATGCTTCCAGTGAAGCCATCTACGGACTAAAAATTCGAACATGCTCACATCAAAATTTAAAAATTTTACAATATGTTTTGCAAGTATGTGAGAATCCTGTCTTAGAGTTGGCTCAAGTTTATTGTCCTTGCTCTCCAAGAAGTACTTGTTCAACATTGTCAAAGCCCTCATCCGTAGATGGATTAATGAGAAATGGGGGGTTTAAAATAAAAACTGAATTTAAATTATCTATGTGCGAAAATGAAAAAAAAAATATGCTCCAAACTTTGAACTCCTTTACGAACCTGTTGTCACCAAGTTCCACAAATTAGTCCAGAAAAACAAATGCATAAAAACAATTACTAAATCCTTCTAGTTGCACTTCCCCGACAACGGCGCCAAAATGTGTGGTCTAAAATGCATATGCAAATTAGAGCTTAATTTAATGTCGACCCGGGAAGGTAAACTTAGAAGTGCTTATCTAAAATATATAGATCTAGAAAGATTCCTAATTCGTCCAAGATCTTAAAGTCCCCTTACAAGAACATATTCATTAAGATCTCTTTCAATAACTAATCAAACTTAGTTCTAACAATTGTTTGAGATCTATGATTCTCTTACAAGAACATATTCTAAAAGATCTCTTCCAATATTAGAACATCTAATAAGAAATTAAAAGCTGATATGAAATAAACCTAAATTTAATAATTGTCTGAGATCTTACGGTTCTCTTACAAGAACACCTTCAAATAAGATCCTTCCAATATTAGAACATTTAAGAAAACTTGAATGCTGAAATCAAACAAAAGCATAAAGTAAATTATAAATAAATAAGCATGCAAGTGAGGCCATGGGGGCCCTCTATAACTCCACCAGCACACCACTTCAATGGAGACTCAGATGTAGAAGCAAAATTGAAGTATGATCCTTTATTATTACAAAAACTTCCAGATTACAAATGGAGGAGATTGTACTCCTATTTATACAATGGGATGAGTAACAAACTCATAACCATCATCCACTAATCTACTTTCCCATTATTACAAAATATGATCCCATAAATCTCTCCAACATTTTTAACTACTTTCCCATTATTACAAAATATGATCCCTTTGAATCCTCCATAAATCTCTCACATATCTTGGATAAGATATGCCAACCAAATCCTCCATGATCTTCTCCTTAGGAATTGGATAAGATATGCCAACCAAATCCTCCATGCTTTTCTCCTCAGGAATTGGATAAGATATGCCAACCAAATCCTCCATGCTTTTCTCCTTAGGAATAAGCTTGCATAATTATCTCCTTAATATGGTGGAGGAGATATGGATAAGTCTCTTGGAATTAATTCTTCACATATTTCCTACACATCACAAAACTCACATATTCTTGAGATATATATAAAAATATGTATATTTTCTAATAATTAATCATAAATTCATTTGTAATACAAAAATGAATAAAATGGAAAATAAGAAGGTGAAACCCAAATGTATGTATGAATATGATATGATAAAAGGTTAATGGGATGATGAAATGTAAGGAATAGTGAAGAAAAAGGTGGATGAAAATATGACATTTATGAGACCCAACAACTAGGATGTAGCAAAAGTGATCAGGCCGGCTCGTGATGAGACTTCATGTTCCAAGGATAATTTGGCTATCCAATGGATCATAACCCTGGTGTGGTGGACATAATGGGAATGTCACTTTGTTACAACCTTATGAACATGGTAGGCTGGCTCGTAATGAGACCCCCTAGCCTCCATCTGCGAACAAAATTTTGTTGTTATTACACATTTTTATGATAAAAAGAGGGAGGCTCAGTACTCCTTAAGAGCAGGGATGGTGGAAGAAGTTGAACATGTCAATAGAAAAAAATATACCCATAATCTCATTTATTACAGACAGAGAAGATTATAACCAAAAAGGGTGGAACCAGCATGGTATTAAAATGATCAATCAATATCATGTACAGTAGAAAACAATGCAGTGAAGTAGTATATAAATAATTGTGTCCTTTTGAAAATAAGCTATCATCAAGGAGTTGTCCTGTTAAAGATCATAACGTGAATGATATTAACTCGCTTCAATAGAATCCATAATTCTTGTCCTCATAAAAGTAGTGTACTTCATGCCATGAAAGAGAATCAGTAAAATGTGGTTGAGATGAACTAGGAATAATCCCACAAAAGGAAGAAAGGATTGCTCTCGAAAATATTCCCAAAGTGTTGCTTTTTTTGAAGGAACAACAAAAACACTCGAAAAGTGTTGTGCCTTATAGGGAACAACAAAGGAAATTCACACCAAAAAGCAAAAATACACACGAAAAAGTGTTGTTCCCTATAGGGAACAACAAAAAAATACACATGAAAAAGTATTGTTCCTTAAGAGGAACAAAAAAAATGTGAAAATGTTGTTCCTTTGAAAAGGAACAACAAAAATGTGAAAGTGTTGTTCCTTCGGAAAGGAACAACAAAAATGTGAAAGTGCAGAAGTGTTGTTCCATTCGAAAAGGAACAACAAAACGTGAAAGTGCAGAAGTGTTGTTTCATTCGAAAAGGAACAGCAAAATGTGAAAGTGCAGAAGTGTTGTTCCATTCGAAAAGGAACAACAAAACGTGAAAGCGCTGAAGTGTTGTTCCATTTGAAAATGAACAACAAAACGTAAAACTGTTGAAGTGTTGTTCCTTTAAAAAGGAACAGCAAAAACGTGAAAGTGCAGAAGTGTTGTTCCTTTCGGAAAGGAACAGCAAAAACGTGAAAGTGCAAAAGTGTTGTTCTTTTCGGAAAGAAACAGCAAAACGTGAAAGTGCAGAAGTGTCGTTCTTTTGAAAAGGAACAGCAAAATGCACAATCATAAAATGCAAGCATGCAAAAAACAAATTAGTTGTTCACGGCATTGATGCTAAGGATGAGTTACACTTTGAATGAAGCAACACCTGAAACACAAAATATAAGAGAAATTAGAAAAGAAACAACAAAAAACAGTATGTAAATAAATAAATTAAGTTACAACAACTATGATATTATGTAAAAAAAAATGATCTCTTTGAAAAATGTTTTGGCAGCAGTGATAAGACATGAATCTTCAAATTGAAATCAATTATTCATTTGTTCTATTATGAATCCATTGGGTAATGAGTTGGATGAAATTCCTTTGTTTCATAAAATTTCTTTCAAAAATCACTCGTCCATAAATTGACCTTCTTTATTTTCCCAAGACCTGGCAAAAATGAGTGTCTTCCTGTAATAAAACATTAAATCATGGAGAAAGAGAGGTGATCGGACTTTTCTAATCCAAGAATTATGCAAAAAACAACAAGTAGTTACTCTGTATAACAAATCCATTGAGAAAATAACAAAGTAAAAGTTATTTGTCATCTGCGGGAGAGCAGTGGTCGACCATACTAACCAGCAGTGTTTTAATCACAACTTCTTTGTTTTTCGTCGAAATTGAGTGATTCCAAAGCCAAATGAGAGCTAATTCAAAGGTTTATCTCTAGTAGAAACAGGTTTTAAAGATTCAATGATATGATATGTCAATTTTAGTTAGAACAACCTGCATAACAAAGTCATTTTCGATTACCCAGCTTAGACCAACAGTTGATATTTCAAGCATAAATTTTTCGTTTGATGTCGGATTCGAATGATTCAAATTGGAAATGAAAGTATATTCATTTATTTATCTCTAATAGAAACAGGTTTTGAACACAAGAATAATTGATAGGTAAAATATTGTAAGGAACAACCGGAAAGACAAAGTTTTAAGAGCACTGATTTACGATAGACAGTCAGTATTTTGATCATAACTTCCCCATACGATATCGAAAATGAGTGATTCAAATTGCCTTGTAAACTAGATTCATAGGGGAATCTACCATAGAAACAAGTTTTAAAAATTTATTCATTTAAGCCTCCAAAAACTGACTGTCCGAACTCTGTTCCTGAGCTGCCCGCTAGACACCCTGTTAATGTTTTGGTTCTAACTTTTTCGTTTCAAATCCAAATTGAATGATTCAAATTGGGTTGGAAAGTATACATAAAGGGCTACTTAGGATAGAAACAGGTTTTAAAAATATAGCCATTTGGTCCCTCAAAACATGACTGTCCCGACTTTTTTTTTTTTAATTTCATCAAGCCCACAAGCAAAAAAAAATGTGATATTCAAGCATTTTTTCAAATTGGTGATAGAAATGAATATGAGTGTTTGTAGAACTATTATTTCCATTGTAATTCATCTACATACACAAATGAATTAAAAAAAATTTATCACCGATGTTGATTTCCACAGCATGTTGCAACAAAAAACAACTAGTTTTACATAAAAAAACAAAATGCATTTATTTATTCCCTTATTTATTTTATTTTCTACACTAACCTATTTTGATTTGAAAAATGAATATGACTACGTATATGAGTACTTCCAGTGGAGCCATTTTCGAAATAAGGCTTCATGTATGCACATACCCAAATTTGAAAGATGCATATTAATGGATATTAGGGTATGAGAAGCCAACTTCCTTTGAAAAGATGGTGTCAAAAATTGTTGAAGTATGGAGTGATGCTGCAAACAAGTGATGGAGTGAAACCAATCTTCAATATATCCGTTACTTTCTTGATTTCCCATAGCCATCATACCATGAAGTTTTTGAGCTTTTAAAATGGCTTGTTGATGCAAACTAAAAGAAACCTCATGTTTTTCCATAACTTCTACAATTTTTGAATTTGAAACATTCTGAATCTCATTGTAAGTTTTCTCGAATGGTGCATGTGAGATAGAATGGGTGGGAAGGGTGGGTAAATTTTGCAGTTCAACATTGTAAGCATGTTGTACTGGTTTATTATGGTGAGGGTGTGCAATTAGTTGAGCAGGAAAATGTGTAAGGAATGGATAATTGTGATGATGTGGTTGGTTGGGTTGAGTGGATGAATTTGTTATGCAAGCAGGATGTTGTGGAAGAGCTAGTGAAAAATATGGAGAATATGTTTATGCTACAAGATGAGGGAGAGTAGTCATGCAATCATAAGATGAACCATGCCCAACTTGTAGACAAGATTGGTGGTTATATTGAAATTGACATGGTTGCCCTAACACATTAGTATTCCATAATGGATTATGCAAGTAAGAGAATGAAGAGAAAGTGTTTTGAACCATACCTATTGACCTTGTTGCAGCTTCCCCATCTTTTTGATATGCCACTTCCAAATTAGATAAGGAAAAACAACCATCTATAGTATGCTCCTTTCGGTCATGAGTGAAAAACACTTCATCAAGTTCTTGATTTTTATGAACCTGCAAAACATCCAATTTTGCATTTAGAGAGCTAATAAAATCAACTTTAAAATTTTCAAATAAAGCATTGATTTCAACTTTTATGTCTCATGTTCTTGTAGCAGATTTGGAAAAGAAAGAACAAACATCTCTATGATTCTTACTAGCCTTGGAGATTCCTCTTAAATACCTTATGCACAACTCACAAACATCATCATATGATAACTGAAAAACATCACCTTTTCCTATTAGATTTAAGAGTTCTAAAAATTCATCTTTGATTCCTTTAAGAATGAGTGTTTTTAAGATCTCTTTTTCCAAATGCTTATGTTTTGATTTTTGAAGGTTATAATGAAATCGATCTACATAGTCCTCCAAGCTTTCATCTTCCCCTTGTATCATATTGAAAATATCTTCATTGGATTCGCAATAGTCTTGGTACTTCTTCAAGAATATGTTCTTTATGTCCTCCCATGTTTGGATGCAATTCCCACCTAGGCTCATGAACCATCGGAGAGTTGCTCCTTTTAGAGTAAGAGGAAACACTTTCAACCTTTGATCGTTAGTGTAATAATCACATCCTCTACAAAGTATTTCAAACTCAAATAAGAATGCATCTGGATCTTCATTTGTCAAACCATGAAAATTTGGTAGAGAAGATGGGGGAATTATGTGCATTTGTGTCACTCCTCCTAGATCTTTGATAGGAAATTCAAAAGTAGAAATGTGAGTCATTTCTTACCATAATATAAGATGTTCTTCATGTGTTTTTTCGAGGCTCCTTCTTCAAATGTTCTTGTCAATTGGTTAGTGAAGTGGGTGGTGCTTACATCACCACTTGAGTGAAATCATGAGATTTGTTTTTCAAAATTTCTATTTTTTTATTTTATTTTTTTTAGTCATTCACACAAAAATTCAAACATTTATTTCTACCCTAAGTTCTTTAACAATTCTGTTGGAAAGAGGGCAGGGGAGCAAGGCTTTTGCATGCTCCGTACGCAGATTCTTACCTTCCGTTTTTAATACCCAATTCTTTCCTAACAGGCACTCATCAGATGCACACTACTCTTTAAAAATGGCTACACTCTCCCCGGCAACGGCGCCAAAATGTCGAGCGATAAAAATGTGTCTTTTTAACTCCTAATTATCTTCACATTAATTGTCAACCCAGGGACGACTTTTTATTTCAAGAGTGTACTCAGTCTGAGGCGGCTATTTACTCAAGAGTAATGTTTTGCAGTATAGTGCTTAAAATCCAAAAGTAAATGAATGCTTGAAAAAGAAATCTAACTACAACAACAGAAACTCAAATGCTCTGAAATCCAACTATTCACTCAGCAAAAATCAATCGAGGATACAGTAGCAATAACTCATTCCTCTAGAGATTGATACAATTGAAATCAAACTAGAACAAGACAATCAATCTAGAAACGAGGAAGCAATAACTAACGTTCTCTACAGTTGACAGTCCTGCTTTAAAGCAATTAAAAGAAAATAGAAATTGAACTAAAACTGTTATTGAAAGTAAATTATGAAAACTCTTTGCAATGAATCAACAAAAATGAACAGCAAAGCTTCATCTAACAGAAATGATTTATTAATGGAAATGAATAGCAATGCTAAAATACTAGAATTAAACAACAATCTTAAATGGAACCGAACATCAAAACTAAGTAATTAGAAATATGCAGCAACTATAAATGTAATTGAATCAGCAACCTTAATCCAACAGCATGAACATTAATCGCAGTTATTGAAGCAACAACAATCACAGTTATAATGTAATAGTAACTTAATTGAACAGCCATTGCAATTATAAATGAGCAGCAATTAAATGAACCACAGTCTTAATTAGATAGTGCAGTATTAGATCAGAATTCACAGCAGGACATTTCAAGTTGTAATTAATAATTTTGTCACTAACACAATCCAATTATGATTTCAATATAACAGAGAAATTCTGTGAAATGTTCATAAACAAAAGATTACTGAACAAAACAATTTAAGGAAATGAAAAGGAAATCAAACCATCACACGGTAGAAATCGGAAAGATAAAATACAGCAGCAACGTACTCCACCAGAGGTTGGGCCCTTAGCCGCCAGCGGATGTTGCTGGGCTACTTCAAATGAGAAGAATGAACAACAACCCTTTTATTTATTCATCATCAAACTATGAAATCATTACAATAGCAGAAGCTTTGAAGATTACAATGGCAATGCAACAATCTCTTTTTCCTCCTATTCTATCCTATCCCATCATCATTCTTGAATTTCCAATTCTGAATCCTCAATTCTCCATCATTTTTCCATCCCCACTTCTGATCTCTGTTCTGATTTAAATACACAGAGAGCAGAGAGCGGTTACAACTATGATGATTACAATATGATCATTATTACAAAATTGGATTGTTTCTAACCAATTGATCAACAAGAAAATATAGTTCCATCTATCTTTCAACAAGAGCAAGGTGAATTTGGCTTTGCAGCTGAGATTTGGAAAACGGCCACAAAGCAAATCTGAGAAAATCGTGCTCAAAGAACCTTGTGTTTCTCTCAATACAAGTCGAATTTGGGCAAACCGTTCTTTTATAAAGTTAATTTGGTCCGTTCTGGACAAAACCCATGTTCCAGATTTTCCATATTCTTCTTCATTTGCTCAGAATCTCAACCGCAAAACTGTCACTTCTTATTCCAGCGAATTTCTGAGTTGGCACTTTTAATGATCAAATCTTCAATCTGGAAATTATCTTGGAGGCTAAAAATGGTGAATAATGTTACAACCAATTTATTAAAACTATCATTGATAAAATCATGCATAATCATCAATTTATTAGAAATAAAGGAGAATAAATAATATTCATTCATAAGAGCATAAATCATTATAAATTGGATTTATATAATAAATTATAATAAATGACATGATAAAGAAGAGTAAAAATGGATAAAATAAGTGTTTAAAAAGTGGTCGTATTCACGGCCCAACACCAGGAGGAAGGAGGCCTGATAGATAGGGAGAGAGGAAAGGACAAACTTTATGAGGATTAGCTTGCCAGCATAGTTAAGCCACTGGCCACCCCAAGTAGCTATCTTGGTTTTAATCTTGTTGATGGCTTCAGTCCAGAGTGAGGCTTGGTTTGCCCCCAGAGTTAAAGGCAGTCCCAAGTATTGAATTTTTTCCCAGGAGGCATAGCCCGAAAAGTCCAGAATTCTAGCAATTCGGAGTGTGGTTTTCTCCTCTGTGTTCCAATTGTACACTGCACTTTTTCTTTTATTAATAAGCGCTCCTGAAATGATACAGAAGCTATGCAAGGTCCCATTGAATTCCTTTGCTATTCGAGTGGAAGCTCCTCCCAACAGAAGAGAATCATCTACAAACAAGGCATGGTTGATTGGTTCTGTCCAGTTGTCGGTCGGATGCCTGGGAGAGTACCTTTATTTCTTTCCGCTATCAATTTCCTGCTCAAAGTATCTGCCATTATTATGTACAAAAAGGGAGATAGCGGGCATCCTTGCCTTATCCCCATTGAAGCTTGGAAGTAAGAGGTAGGTTGGCCATTAACCAATGGGGTGATCCATGGTTTGTCAGTGCAATCCTTGATCAGGTTCAAAAAATTTGGGCTGAATCCAAAGGAAAGTAGAACTTTGTAAAGGTATGAAAGTTTTACCTGATCAAAGGCATTCGTCATATCCAACTTGATCAACATCCCTTGCTCCTTCCTCTGATGACTGGAATGCATGGATTCTTGAACAAGTATCACATTATCTAAAATATGTCTTCCTGCTACGAACCCTCCTTGACTGGGAGAAATGAGCTTAGATAGCAGAGGTTTAATTCTGTTTGCGAGCAATTTAGCAAGAATTTTGTAAGAGACATTACATAGTGAAATGGGTCTAAATCTGTCAAAGGTAGCCGGATTCACTTCTTTGGGTATTAGGGCGAGAAAGGTGGATTTGTTACTGCCTCCCACTTTAGCCTTTTTCTAAAAAGCCTTTTCCATTCTTAGTAGGTCAGATTTGATGATTGTCCAACAAGCTCTGTAGAAGTGTGTTGAGAAACCATCTGGGCCTAGGGCTTTGTCAGGCTCCATGTCCCAAATTACATTACTGATTTCTTCCTCAGTGAAGGGCTTCATAAGATTTGAGTTATTCTCCTCGTTAACCAAGGAAGGGATCTGGGAGAGGAAGTCATTGGAAATCGCCTTGTCTCTTGTTCCATCCTCTGTGTATAACCGTTGAAAGTGAGTTTCAGCAGCTTCTTTAACTTGGGAAAAACCTTTGGCGACTGTCCCATCTGCTGAGGTGATTTCTGAGATGTGATTCCGGGAGAGGCGTGCTCTGAACTGCCTGTGGAAGAAGGTTGTGTTTCGGTCACCTGCTTTCAACCATAGGCTTCTGGACTTAAGCCTCCAGAATTCTTCTTCTTTTCTGAAAGAGCTGAAAGAAGCAAGTTGGGCTACTTGTTCTTTCTCCAATTCATGTGTGGTTACATCTTTGTCCTCCATCTCCAACTAGAAATCTGCTAACTGTTGGACAGTTTCTTTTCTATGTGTGGTGAAGGTGTTGGGAGGCGTTTTGACCCACTCTTTCAGAGCAGCTTTGGTTGCTTTTATTTTTTGCTCCCAAACATAACTGGGTGACCCGGTGACCGTGATAGACCAGGCCTTGTCAACGACTTCCATAAACCCTTCCTGCTCTATCCACAAAGGGCTGAAGCGAAACAGTATAGGCCCCAGGTTTTCTTCCTCGTCCAGTTGTAAGAGGATGGGTTTATGGTCTAAAGCAAGCTTTGGTAGGATTCTCGTTGATACTATTCTCTTATCCATCAAAAGAGTGCTCTACACTAAGAATCTGTCAAGGCTGGCTGAGATGTGAGTTGCCCCTGTTCTGTTGTTGGTCCAAGTGTATCTCCCCTTTTTGGGTTTAAGGTCAAGAAGATCCCACTACTAAATTATGTCCTCCACAAGGGGTAGCAATGGATCTCTGTTATTGTTACCCCCTCTTTTTTTCTTTTTGGTCAAGAACGATGTTTAGATCTCCTGCTATTACAATGTTCATGGGAGAATAACATTCTACAAAATCTATAAGTGTTTGCCAACACTCTTTTTTCTCAAGGTAAAGAACCGAAACATAAAGATTAAATAGGGCGAGAGTGAGCTTACTCAGAACAGTTCCTCCATCCAGATCGTGGCAAGTCCTCCTGAGGTTCCCCTTGCACTTACGGCCATCCTAGCTTTGGTCTTCTAGTTTGTTCTGCTTAACTCAAGAAGGGCTTCCCCTTCTATTTTTGTCTCTTGGAGCATGAGGATCTTCGAGGTTTCTATTTTCATGAGATCTTTAACAGCTGCAACCTTCATGTGGTTCCCCAAGCCTCTACAGTTCCAAGAGACTATGTGCATTATTTATTTGGGGTTGTGGAAAAGAGGCCTCCCTTTGGTGGTCGTGCTCTGGTATTTTGACTTATGGACATTTCTAGAGTGGACTCACTTCCTTGCATTTTTTGCCTCTCTGCTTCTTCCTCTCTTGCTTCCTTGAGGGATTTCATCCCTGCCCGCTTCGAGGGCCTTTCAATTGTCTCCTCTTCCGATGAGCCTGTTAATTCCAAGGGCTTATTTCTTATCATGTCTACATAAGAGGATGGCGAAGAGCCTCTTTTTGGGGAGTCGTTTTGGGCTGGGGAGGCCCCTGCGTTTCCATCCTCGATTAATGAGGGGTTTGCCTATTATTCTGCATCACTTTCCGTTACAGGGGTTTCTTCCTGTGTGTTGAGAGCTACGAAGGAATTTGAGGGGAGATCTGTTCTAGGGGGTGCTAACCCTTTCGGCTGTAGTTCTGTGGATGGCACACTGTTTCCCGCTTGTGCCCCTTTCCCTCTCAATTTGTTGTGCTGCTTTGATGAGGCCATTTTCTGTACCGTTGTCCGTTGGTCTCCTTTCATTTTTTCTTCTTCGGTTTTCTTTTTACATTTTCTTAAAAAGTGCCCATATCCATGGCAATATCTACACTTGAAGGGCAATGGCTTGTAGTCCAGTTCTTGCACATGAGACCATTCTGCCACTGTTAGTTTTATAGCTTCTGGAAGCCCAACTTCCAGATCAACCTCGACACAAATTCTGGCACAGGAGTATTGTCCCTTCCTGTCTGCTCTATCAATGTACTTTCCAAGGGTGTTTCCAATGGTTTCTAAAGTCTTCAGGCTCCAACAGTGCAAGGGTAAATGAGGGAGGCGCACCCAGACAGGAACAGCCGAGGGAAAATCTTGGGCTAGATCAAAGTCGGAAGTCCATTTGTTCAGGTACATGCCCTGGGGTCCCATGAAGTATGGCCCGTTTCTAAAGATGAGGTTCTTATCTTCAATGCAGTCAAAAATGAAAACGAAATAACCCTTACCGACGAAATGGCATTTTATTCCTTCTGAGACCAGCGGTCTCCAGTTGCGTTGCACCCATGATTCGATGGCTCTTGGTGATGGCCACAACCCCGTGAACTAGCCAATGAGTCCTCTTTCTGCTATATCCAGGTCATCACGACAGGGTTCTTTAGCTGGAAGAGCAATGGTTGGGATTGTTTCCATCTTCTTGACAAACTTCTGCTGGGAGGCTAAGATTGGGCACTTGTTGCATTCTCCCACCAGTTGTTTGAAGGCCAGGAGCTTAGGGGGGAGAGAGGAAGGAGGCTCAGAGCCTCCCTCTATAGCCATGGCTGTGAAGAGGGCTTGCAGGGGGCGCTCGCAGAGGTAGCAACGGCGCGCGCAAAAAAAGGTTTCTATAATTTAATTTTTTAATTAATAAAAGAGAATTTAAATTTTTTTATTAACTTTTTAACTAATTAAGCTTAAAAATTAAGAAATTAATAAAAAAAAAATTAAATTTAATAATAGGACACTCACATTAGTAAATATGGTTGATATAAGTGGAATGCATCATTTTTCATCATTTATATGTTAATCAATTTTTATAAATGAAGCCAATCAACATAATTTAATCTTTCAGATTGGATGCTTATGTGATTCATGCGATTCATGATTTAAGACAAGATCTTCCGTAGAAATCACATAGAAAACTTAGGGTGGATGAGTTTCGAACCTCTATCAAGGTTCATCATCAGGGAAAGGATGGGGAGTAAAATCAACAGATTACCAATTTATATGAGAGATGCAAAGACAAATTTCAAAAAATAAAAATAAAAATAAACGTTAAAAAAAACAATTTATTTATTAGTAATTCTTTAATTTAATTTAATCCATTTATTTTTATTATACGACTTTCACAATTTTATAATATTTTATCATATAATATATTAAGATTCAACTATATGTAACATTATTTAAAAAAATTATATTAATAATAAATAATTGATTGAATCTTGGAATAATTTAATCTTATTTATTAATAAGATTGAATAGTTTAATCTAATTTATTAATATTAATATTAATATTATTTACATTAAAAATATTATTGTTATTAATATATTAATTAAATATTATTGATATATTTAAAAATTGTAAAATTAAAATTTTTAAATTTTAAAAAAAATGAAAGAAATATGTGTAGTCTAACTATAATTGACAAAATAACTTTTTTCACTATAATTGACCAAATAATTTTTTTCACCACAATTCACCAAAATCTGTCAATACAATTTCAAGATTTGTTGCTATTTAAAATACATTTTTAAATGCATAAATGGATTCAACACCCTAAAAAAACTAGGGCACTCGAATTATACACATTAAACAATTTAAAGCCAAGTTTTTAAAAATCTATGTGAGATTTTGATTAAAATTACCCATAAAAATAGTGGTGAAAAAAACCATTTTGGTTATAAATTAGACTACGCCAATATATATATATATATATATATATATATATATATATATATATATATATATACATATACATATACATATACATATATAATGATCATTGATTTATTCATTTTACTATTGTAATAAGAAAACACAACAAACCCTAAACAACTTCAATAATTTTTGCCCGCACAACAGCGTAATGTGTCTCCCCTTATGAATTATGAGCAGTGGCATAGAGTGAAGAACCATGAACAAATGAACTATTAATCCAATCTTTGTGTGATCTGTATCTATTCTAATGATAATGGCGATCATGTAGCGAACAAACAATTCTCACTGAAAGAACTATTGCCAGGGGAATCGACTGTGTAGTCCACTGAGGCGCATGTGCGACAAACCTAAGTCTATTCATCCGAGCCACAAATATTTAATTGTTAAAGAAGTGGTGGATTAATCAGAGAAAGGTGTGATAAGGAGTTAAATCAAAACACCTACAAAAGAGAATGGAAGCAGTTGTTATAGGTGGAAAAAGAAATAATAATTTAATTTACATTACAAAATTTTTCAACAACATCATATAACAGGGGCTCCCACAGATTGGACAACTAGTTTGACAATACCTCTTTTTAAGAGCGGTGACATCAATAATGCCTCCAATTATGGGACCATAATGATAAACCCTTTGTTTGCAAAGCTATTTGGAAGCATGCTAGAAAATAAAATTAGCAAGTGGGAAGAAGAAAGAGATAAGTGCGCTAAAGGGCAAGCAAGTTTTAGACATAAACATTCCACAGTTGATCATTGTATAACTTTAAGGCGCATCATTGAAAAAATTTGGGAGAAAAAGGAAGAAGTATTTTTTTGCTTTGTTGATTTCAGAAAAGGGTTTGACACGGTTCCTAAGGATAAACTTTGGCACAAAATGGAGGAACTTGGGGTTCCTAGACATTTGAGAGCACTTGTGCATAGGCTGTATGAAGAGGTGAAAGTCAAAATTAGAACTTCGGCAGACATTTCTGAATGTTTTAGAAGCGATATCAAGGTCAAGCAAGGTTGCCCATTGTCTCCTACCCTTTTTGGTTTATATATCGACAATCTTGAGTGGTTAAATTCACAAGGGGGTGATGGTATCTATTTGGGAAAGTTTGTTATAAGGCTTCTTTTGTATGCAAATGACCTTATTTTGATTACTAAATCAACTCTTGGTTTGCAAGTGCACTTACTATCCCTTGAGCATTTTTGTATAATTGTGGGGATGCAAGTTAATATCAACAAAACGAAAGTAGTGGTTTTCTCTAAAAAAAGAAAACATAACCAGCATAAGTTCTACTTTGAAGGCAACATTCTGGAAGAAGTTGTAGATTACAAAAACCTTGGAATTGACTTCAACAAAAATCTAAGCTGGGATGGTTGTCGAAACAAAATAACTTTGGGGGGTTGGAAATCATTTTATGCTTTTCAAAATAGGTGTAGAGAGGCAGAGTTATGGGACTGGAAAACCACTCAAACTCTTTATGGGCTTCTAGTGATTTTGTTGATCCTCTATGGTTGTGAACTATGAGCCAGCAGTACATCTGACATGCAGTGGAAACAAATTGAGAAAATTCATAAGCGTTTGATTACAAACAAATTCAAGATTAAAAGTGTAGTTTCTTATGCTATCTTGTTAAGTGAAATAGGGGTTGCTCCTATCGAAGCAATTTCTATGGTGCGAGTCATAAGGTATTTAAAAAAAATTGAGCAAATGGAAGAGGGTAGATGGCCTAAGGTTGTCTTTAATGACATATTGTGCAACAAAGAAAAGACTTAGATGCAGAAAAATAACAAATGGTTTAGTATATGGGGTATTTGCTTCAACACGTGTCCCATAAATAGCAACGAGATAAATTTTTTTGTTATGGATAAGTTCCATAAGCATACTTGGGATAAGGAGCTAGGAAGAAAGAAAAAGTACTATATTGAAGTGTTTAATCCCACTCATAGTCATCAACCAAAAGCATACATAGAGGCCAATATCTCTTGGAGACCCAAAATTATTATTGCTCAGTTAATGACTAATTTTCATCAACTTCGTTGTGAAACAAGGCATTGGAAAAGGCCAAAAGAAGTGTGGGAGGAAAGAATATGCATTTTTGTTCTTCCAAAAAAGTAGAAACAGAAAAGCATTTCATTTTAGAATGTGAGGCCTTCAAAGACAACATGGAAAGTTATGCAGATATGCTGGTAGCTAGCTCTTGGGATAATCTATTTAGCGAAGGGTTTGTCGAGAAGTTGGGAGCATTTATTGTGAGGCTTCACAGAAAAAAGGGCTGAATACATCAAGCAGATGAAGAAGCAATATATCCCATACACTATCTTTAGCCTCGTGGACATTAAAATAATTTTCTTTCTTTCTTTCTTTAATTTGTGATTCTTGTTTTTAAAACAGAAAATTGTGACTTTTTATTTGTCAAACCCTTAGTATAATCCATTTGATTGTGACTTACACGAAAAATATATGTATTTGGACCATCCAAACAATTTTTAATATATGAAAAATCAAAATTCTTCAAGCCTAATTCCAATATAAACTATACCCTTTTATGTAATAAATAATTATATTTAATTATAAAATTAAGTTAAAATACAATTAAAATATTATACTTATAAATATGTTTATGTATATAAAAGTGGATTAAATACTATTCTCATGTTTATTTTTTATAGTTATATTTAATTATAAAATTAAATTAAAATATTCTATTTATAAATATGTTTATGTATATAAAAGTGGATTAAATAATATTCTCATGTTTATTTTTTATAGTTATATTTAATTATAAAATTAAGTTAAAATACGATTAAATTATTGTATTTATAAATGTGTTTATGTATATAAAAGTGGATTAAATACTATTTTCATGTTTTATTTTGTAAAGTGGTTAAGGTTTGAAAATCATATTCATTGGGAAGAGACACCAAAAAATACCATGTTAAAAATTGATGTGACTGTGATTAAATATGATCTTAACTAATTTTAATAATTGGTCTCTGACTTTTGTGCTCTATATTTATTTTTGTAGTTAGCTTTCAGACAAATCACATCAACAATATTTGATAGTCCACGTTTTGAACCTACTAATAAGGTTCATCTTCAAGAGCAAGGTAAAAAAACAGATCTATCAATAGGATTAAATAGTAATGAGATGCATCAACTTCCAGAAATAGCAATTAGGATAATAATATTATTTTAACAATAATCACTAGTTTTTACTCAAAGATTTTTTTAACTCATTTAGTTAATGTGAGAGAAATTATTAAATTAGAAGTAATTCAAATTAATTATTAAATTATTAATTGAATAAAATTTAATAAAAAATAGTATTAACTACTATTGTCAAATTTTTTATTAAATTTTATTCAATTAATAATTTAATATTTAATTTGAATTACTTCTAATTTAATAATTTCTCAGTTAAAAGTTTTCTCAACTAAAAACTAGTGTTTATTGTTAAAATAATATTATTATCCTAATAGCTAATTATTAGCTATTACGACATTAATAGCTAATAATTAGCTATTAGGATAATAATATTATTTTAACAATAACCACTAGTTTTTAGTTGAGAAAACTTTTAACTCGTTTAGTTAATGTGAGAGAGAAATTATTAAATTAGAAGTAATTCAAATTAAATATTAAATTATTAATTGAATAAAATTTAATAAAAAATAGTATTAATTATTATTGTCAAAATTGTTATAATTTCTAAGAAATTATAATAATTTTGACAATAGTGGTTAATACTATTTTTTATTAAATTTTATTCTATTAATAATTTAATATTTAATTCGAATTACTTCTAATTTAATCATTTCTCTACGGCCTGGAGTATGCCGTAAAACTGCTTCTGCTTGGCTAAGAGCTCGTCTTCCTCGGACGTAAGGAAACAGGTTAACGGCCCAAGACCCAGAGGCATCTGGCAGGAGTGAGAGCCTGCTCCCGATTACGGACCACCAGCAGGGTTATGCCAGGTGGCGTGGTTTTCCTATTTAACAGTGATGAGTCAACCCAGCATTCGCGGATAGCAGCCAGAGATGGTTGTCCTCACTGTTGGTTTGACACCTGAGTTGATAGGTTTTACCACCTTCGGAAAGAGAAAAAAAAAAAAAAAATTAATCATTTCTCTATTAATTAAATGAGTTTAAATTTTTTTACTAAAAACTAGTTGTTATTGTTAAAATAATATTATTATCCTAATAGCTAATTCTGGAACTTGGTGTATCTTGCTAATATTTAATCCCTATTAATAGATTAATTTTTCACCTTGGTTCTGAACATGAACCTCATTAATAAATTCAAAACATTGACCATCAAACATTACTAATATGATTTATTCAAAAACTAACTACAAAAATAATTTTAACTAAATATTTAAGTTTTGTGATCTTTTCAACCACATAATATTTATGAGTCACACTTTCTACATGTTAATCTTACACTAACCCAAAAAAATTCAACCCCATAATATTTATGAGTTGCAATTTCTACATGTTAATCTTACACTAACCAAAAAAAATTCCAACTTACAAAATTTCATTTCAAATTTATTTTAAAAAATCACATACAACGTATTTTAAACTTAATATGAATTGTATGTTACATGAGAAAGCTAAATCTAAGTTATTAATAATTATAAATCAAAATAAAGAAATGTATACCAACATACTCTCTTAAGGCTTTGTTGACTTGGTCATAATGGTCACCAATGAAAATAAGTGTCAATTATTGCATTGATTGTATTGTACATTTATCTTTTTTTTCTTTTTGTCAAGTTGTCTGTGATCCTCCAAGCTTGACCTATGGCTTGAGGAGCCGCGACCCAAGGGCATCTAATCCATCAAAGTCACTAGGGGATCGCACTCGGCCTCGGCCACACCAACCCTTAGCTGACTGAATTTTTTAGGATATCTCCTCCCCCTAGCACAAGGCACAACCACCCCCCGTGAGGTTTGATCTTGGGTCGCCTTGCTGATGAGGCTCATCCTCAATCAGTTGTGCTAGTGGGACTTGACTATTGTACATTTACCTTTTAATATTCATGATTGCATTATACATATGTAACTTTAGATCTAAGGTTTTTCAAATTGAATGATATATGATATATATAATGTTTTTGGGTGGTTGGGAACAATGATTATTAGCCTCTCCATCTAGGTTTAATTTCCGCATGTAATATGTTGAACTCATATATTTGAGTCTTGTTGCTATATGGCTTTAAGCCCTATGGAATATCTTACCCTTACCTATTGACTTGAGAGTGAAATGTTATGTTACATGAAAAATGTGTATAATGTTTTTCAAAATATTATGATTACTTGAAAAGATCTCGTGAGCATAAGAATGAGTAATACAATAATAAGTGCATTCATAGTCTCTAATTATATTAATTAATATTTTTGGCATTTTGAAGCATGTTTATCAATCTTAATTTTGATCTCCACTAATACATTTATACATCGTATTTATAGTCTCTAAGAATATTCATCAATCTTATTGGCATTTTGAAGTATGTTTATCAATCTTAATTTGATTTCCACTAGTACATTTACACATCATATTTTTGTTTTCTCTTGGTCCATTTATGGACATTTTCTATAAATGAATTTAGCAATCAAAAAAATGCCTATTTGACATAGAAAAATGTAATATCAAAAGGCATATGCAAAGAGTTTATCAAAATAAGATTATGAAGAACTACAACACTGCATTATTCTCCACTTAGTACTATAATTATTGTTTACTCACCACTGCAAGTATTCTCTACTTAACACTACAAAGTTTATGACATACCTACCCCAAAATTATCCCACTTGTCATAAATCTTCCAAGGGTAAAAGGGAGAATGCGTAAAAATGCAAGTTAATTGCTATGACCTATAAGGTCCATAGACTCATAGCACTGCTTGAATTTACCTATGCTCACTAGTTTTGTCAATGCATTTCCAACATTCTACGAGGTTTCAATTTTCTCTATTATCACATTTCCATCCTCTACCATGTCCTTAACAAAATGGTATTGATACTTATATGCTTTGTCTTTGTATGCAAGGTTGGGTTCTTAGCTAGGCAAATGGCATTGTTACTATCACATTGAATAGTGATAACTTTTTGACTTAACCCTACTTTTAAACACAAGTTTCATAAGTTAAATGGCCTCCTTAAAGGCATGAGTAGCTATCATATAGTCTATGTCTATACTGGAAAAAATGACCACATCTTATTGCTTGATCATCCAATTCATTGCTCCATCAAACAACTGGAACGCAACCACTTGTAGATATCCTTCTATATACATCCCATTTCCAATCAAAATCCATGTAACCATGTATATCCACTAACTATGGGTCCCTTGAAAGATCACTATGATAGAAAATGGGATATTTCAAGGTATCTTACAAATTCCTAAAGACCCTATTCACTATAGCCCCATTCTCACATCTAAGATTATCCATGGACTGACTCAAGTCTCCCTCTACTTAGGCAATGTATAGTCTAGTATAAACCATAACATAAATCAAACTAAAAACTATGCTAGCATAAGGAACGCAAACCATATCCTCAATTTTTGTAGACATTATAGGGCACTAGTCAACTAAAATTTTAGTTTCCACATAAATTAGAACACTTAATAGTCTATAATTTGTTATGTAAAAACAATGTAACATGTAGTTTATGTACTTACTTTGGCTCAATCAAAATATTTTATTTTATTTGTCGCTTGTGATCTCCATTTGTAAGATATATTTTGTAGCCCCCAAGTCCTTCATATCAAATTACACTGAAAGATGAGACTTCAAATAACAAATCACATGCTCACTATTACCAAATAATAACATATCATCTACATATAGAGTGAGAATAAGGAAATGATCACCATATTGTTTATAATACACACAGTGATTTAAAGTTGGATCACAAAAGTCCTAATTGTTGAGGTTCAAAAATAAACTCTTTTTGCACATTGTTATCCTTGGTTTTGCCTACCTTTGCTCATATATGCCCATCATAGCCATTGTTTCATAAACTTATGTTATCATTTATTCACAAACAACATGCTTGAGCTAGAATGGTTACAACTAAAAATTTTAAAGGTAATCATGTCCATATTTCTCTAGTTTTGTGTGTTTCTTTATGAAAGTAGTTTAAAATGTTATGATCGCATAAACTCACATATTTTGTAGATGCTTCTTTTTTCTATAGCCAAATCATAGGTTACCATATCTCCAAGCATGATCCAACAAAATAAAAAATTTATGGATGTGGTAAAAAGTGAAGAGATAGCTTTCCACACTCAGTTGCAATCATAAAACATCCACATCACCAAGGCTCAGTCAAACAACCTAGTCAATAGCTTAGGTAATGGACAGAGTAACAACTCAAGTGGTGGTAGAGCTCAAGATTGATGGCAATTGTTTACACTGCACGATGGATTAAGATCCCACAAAGTCGAGATATAAAGAGATATTCATGCTCTTGTCATGAATCTCTCAGATTATCAAATAACTCTTTTATTTCCACACGATTTAGGAAAAAAGTTATTTATTGTTGAAGATTAGCAACAAACCCTTGAGACAAGTTTATTTTTGTTATTATAAATACTTGTGCTCCTATTGGAGAAGACAATTCAGATGTATTCGAAACAATTATAAGTTCAATATAGTTTTCTTGTTCTATATTTATTGTGTGCCATCAGTGATGTTGTTGATATTTGTTTTAGTTGTTCTGATTTTTATTTAAGAAATGTGCAAACCAACCAAGAAGTGTTCCCTGTGATGACGCAAATTTTCATCATTCTTTGTATGGTTAATTTATGTTTCATTTCATTCTCATGAACATGGTAGAATAGATTACAATTTGACATGTCATTTTTACAATTGTTGATGTTTAAATTTGGAACAATTACATCTATGTTTTCAAGTAACTCTACTTTCAATTAGAATAGTCGCTTCTCAACTAGATATGAATTCATTATTTAATTGAACACAGATACAAAACCTTGTGTTTCTTGTAGAAATTCCCACTGTAGATCAACAGATTATGCAATATACTAAAACACAATACAAGATCTACTTCTACAACACTTTGCGGAAGCTTAATCGAATTGAGCAAGATCAAGAGAACACATATAACTGAGAATGAGAAATCAATCACACATAACACAGAAGAAATAACCCAGTGAAAGCCTCAGCCTAAAAACCCTGCTATTTTTGTTATCATACAAGTGGAAATATTTCCAGATTACACAAAGCTTTAGCTCACAAGCTATCCAGTTCTCAGTACAATCTCTCTACTGCTCATAGACAGTCAAAGGCTTCTCACAAACCTTATCCTCTACCCTCCAAGCCTCTTATTTCCTTGCACAGTTTCTCCTGGGTCCTCAAGTTGCCACTTGTGTGTAATAATCCCTCAAAGACTGCTCTGACCTCTGAAATAACTTCACAAACCTGAAGGAGATAAATCCTTCTCCATGGATGAGCTTCCTTTATAGGAAAAATCCATCCAACTGATAGTACACTGTCCCTCCTCTGATCTCAACTGGGTCTCTGTCTGAACTGACATGCATGAGTTATTCATGAGAAAATATTCAGTTATCTGAAGTGCAGCAATTATATGCAAGCATACATTAACTAACTGAACTCACATTAATTTAAACAAATTGTTTAAATCAATCTAACTGGACTTGACTCAATTAACTAAACCAACTAATTACAACTCAATTTAGAACTCATCCTTATCTCTTTAACTGATGGATAAATTCCTCAATTAATAGAGAAACTGTTGCATGTCCTCACATAGACTTCATGTTTGATTTTTCACAACTAATTAACTCATGGTGAATTAATTAATTTATTTTCAAACAGCTGTTAAGTTCAAATTCGAATTTTACTTCCTATTTTAGTCCAGGGACTGACTAAAAATAGGAATCCATCCCGAACTGCTAAAAATAGAATGCTATTTTTAGCACTTCCATTTTTCATTCCATGTTGCTCAATCCAGCACTGGTACCCAAACTTCTATTTATAGCAGTGTTATTTTTAGCATTTCTTGTTGCTATTTTCAACGCTCCCTCTCAACAAGAAAGGCATTCAACTCGAACCTAATCCTGTACCTTTCGAATGTTTTGCATGCAACACTTCTCCCAAGTGTGGTTGCTCCAGCAACTCTAGAAACAAAAAAACTCCCAACTGACCTCTTTGTTGAGCTAGAAACATACTCTGATGTTGAAGCTCTAACTACTACTGACAAGTGCTCCCTCTCTGACCTCTGAGCTGCTGCAACACTCCATGCATCTTGCACCATTGCACACCTCTCTGTGCCATCCTACACTGGTGCAACACTCTTGTGCCTCTCACATTGTTGCAACCTGCTAGCTCTACACAGTGTTGGGACTCCTGCACTGTAGCTCCCTCTGCCGCTCCATCCCCATCTGTCTCTACCCACTCAGCCAATCCTACTACTCCTCATCAGGGCTCCTGTAGCAAAGTCAAATCAAATAGGTTGGGTACCTCAAGGATCCTGCCCCTATTCCAGCCTTCTTGGGACGATCACTCCACATCGCCCCACCTCCTACCTGGAGGTATGGATGCATGCGATCCCTTTGCCCACCTAGCTCGAAATTTCCCCCTACTAGAGGTCTCTACATGAGTATATGTCTCTACTCGATCTCCTCTTAGTTTCTCTAGTTGTGGTTGTTCCACAACCTCCTGAAGTTGCTTCACCAATCGTGGCTCCTCCATAATTGTCTGAGACTTCTTCTGGCGCTGCATGTTGAGATGTAATGTACTCCCTCTCAACCACCAAGTCTCCATCAATTGCCTTGCTCCTCAAGGCTTTTCATGCATCTTATACCTCAATTGCATACAGGTTCTTGGCTAGCACACCAATCTGTTTCATCTTTCTCGCTGTCACGAAATTTTCTGGAAAAAACGTTGATTTTAAATCAGCGATATCTCCCTCATCCGAACTCCGATTCAACCGATTTTTTTTTTGAATTTGGGTCTTTTTCTGCAAGGAATCTAGATCTACTATTTGTTTCTAAAAATTTTGCACAAAAATTTCCATATCTGCTCTGAAAATTCGCGGCCCAATTTATTTATTTATTTTCTTTTTTTCTTTTTTTTTTACTTCGAATTCTCTTCTTTGTATATTGTTCTCCGCTTTGATCACCTTTGCTCCGATACCATGTAGAAATTCCCACTGTATATCAACAGATTATGCAATATACTAAAACATAATACAATATCTACTTCTACAACACTTTGCGGAAGCTTAATCGAATTGAGCAAGATCAAGAAAACACATATAGCTGAGAATGAGAAAGCAATCACACATAACACAAAAGAAATAACCCGGGGAAAGCCTCAGCCTAAAAACCCTGCTATCTGTATTATCATACAAGTGGAAATATGTCTGGATTACACAAAGCTTTAGCTCACAAGCTATCTAGCTCTCAGTACAATCTCTCTGTTGCTCATAGACAGTCAAAGGCTTCTCACAAACCTTCTCCTCTACCCTCCAAACCTCTTATTTCCTTGAGCAGTTTCTCCTGGGTCCTCAAGCTGCCACCTGTGTGTAATAATCCCTCACACACTGCTTTGACCTCTGAAATAACTGCACAAACCTGAAGGAGATAAATCCTTCTCCATGGATGAGCTTCCTTTATAGGAAAAATCCATCCAACTGATAGTACTTTGTCCCTCCATTGTTCTCAACTGGGTCTCTGTCTGAACTGACATGCATGAGTTATTCATGAGAGAATATTCAGTTATTTGAAGTGCAGCAGTTATAGGCAAGCATGCATTAACTAACTGAACTCACATTAATTTAAACAAACTGTTTAAATCAATCTAACTGGACTTGACTCAGTTGACTGAGCCAACTAATTACAACTCAATTTAGAACTCATCCTTATCTCTTTAACTGATGGGTAAATTCCTCAATTAATAGAGAAACTGTTGCATGTCCTCACATAGACTTCATGTTTGATTTTTCACAACTAATTAACTCATGGTGAATTAATTTATTTATTTTCAAACAACTGTTGAGTTCAAATTCGAATTTTACTTCCTATTTTAGTCAAGGGACTGACTAAAAATAGGAATCCATCCCGAACTGCTAAAAATAGAATTTTTTTTTTAGCACTTCCATTTTTCATTCCCTATTGCTCATGTTATCACTCAGGTTGTTCCCAAAATTTGTAAGAAAGGGAATACGGCCGAGGTAACCACAGACCAATCTTTTAGATACAGATTCTAGCCAATCTGCATCCAGAGAGGGCTCTCTCTTTATGATTTAGCTTTGTTTTTCAAAGGTTTTAGGCTAGTTATGAAGTACAAATGTTTGTTTTGAGTTTGGGTGGTGAGATACAATAGAACAGTGAGGCAAAACTGAAGAGTTCAGTCCGTTGGGCATGATGGAGTCAAAAAGGAGAATGGTTTCCTGGATTTGGTTTCTTAACAGAGGATGGCATCACAGAGCAAGGTAGTCAAACAATGGAACAATTAAAGGCTACAATCAGATGGAATGGACTCAAATGGGTGAAGGGCAATTAAGAATCCTTCATCATATTGAAAGAGGAAAAGTGAAAGCTTATCGACAAAGAGCAATTAAGAATTCTTTATCAAATAATCAATATGAGAGAATCAGGGGAAACAGGAGCAATTAAGAATTCATTGTTTATTCTAATTCTGAAGAAAACACAGAGAATAGTAAAGACTGAAAACAAAGTGCAGCTAAGCAAATTCTGGATTAATCTTTTTCTCTACTATTCAGATCATGAAACACAGATGATATAACAGACAAGAAACTATAAAACACAAGGTAGAAAATACTCATTGATCCATGGGTTGATTCAAGAATTCTGTGACAGGTCTTCTACATCAATTCTTCTTCCAGTAAACCAGACAATAGTTTGATCCCAACAGCTTTTTATTCCAAAGTTCAGTATTTACAACAAAGTCTAGAGAAATCTACACATACCCAACCTCTTCAAAACTCTGATGAAGAGGGTATTTATACAACAAAAATATGTACAACAGGTATCTCATAAAAGCTCTGAGATAATATCTAAGTTTAACCTAAACATACTTTACAAGAGAAGATAGAAAACGGCTCGGGAAAAATATCTGGTGTTGTACTAGATGCAGGCCCATTAGGGTTCGGCCTGCAGCTGTCTGAAGTAGCTGTGCGCCGACTCTCTGACTTAACTGATGCATTAAACTTCTCATCTGCTTCTTTTAGTCGGCTCTAATACTCTTTAATTCTGATTTGATATGCCTTTAATTCTGCACTGATACTCTTTATGGCTCCTCTGATACTCTTTTACTTGTTTTGTACCCTGATAAATGTTGAACCGACCCTGCTCACCGTTGTTCGGCAAAATGGAACTGCTAACGTGTCTTCTGAGTGCCTTTCCTTTGGTAAATCATGTTTCTAATTGTTTCACATTGACTGCAGCGTGTATCCCTGTTTATCTATGTTTCTTCTTCTACGAGCTCGGGAATCCCTCTGCTTTGTTTCGAACTGTACAAATAGTAAGAAAACTGTAAAATGGAGGGTCATCAATTGGTGAGCTCGTTGCTGGAGCTTTCATGGTTGGCAGGTTGTCGAGAACCGGGTACAAATTCAGTTGATTGCATGCCTGGAGCGTTGTTTTTGCAGCGAAAACTATAAAAAAATACTTTTTTACCCTTTACTGAACAAAAGATTTTTTGGCGGGAAAATTTGGTTTTTTGGACGGGTGACGTCAGCATGACATCAGCGGGGGGTACAGAATAGACAATGTGATAGTACGGATGGTGACATGGTGGGGTGAAGTTAGCAGAGGACAGCTGACGTCAGCGGATGACGTCAGCGAGGGGTCAGCAGGAGGGCGGTAATCTGTTTTGCCCGCACCACCTTTGGGCTTGGGCAGTTTCGGGCGGAGGGGCAGCGAACAACGCGGGAACTCAACGCGTGTCCCGGGTACGGTGCAAAAACCACCAGTTCCCCGGGACTTAACTTTCGGAAATGGCGGGGGTCGCGAAATGATCGCGTACCGTCGGATGGTGGAGCGATTGATCGGACGGCAGGCGCGAATGAAACATGACGAGGAGTTAATGCGCGGGCCCGGGCTTATAAACCACGTTTTTAATGGTTTCGGAGCGGATTTGATTGGTTATCGGGGTTGATTTGGGTTAAGTTATTAATTAACCAAATGTCAATTAATCCTTTGAATGGAACGGGAGGGTTCTTAATGGGTTTCGGACAAACCATTAATTCCCGATTTGCACAGTGATATGGTTTATAATTAAACCGGGGCGGGATATTAACAATTGGGGATTTTTATTATATGTACATATAATACGGGGAAGGGGACAATTATAAGGGATTTATATAATAATGTTAACAGTTAATATGAATTTATGAAATAAACAACGCTAAGTATAATGTTAGAAATTTAACACTTAACACTTAGGCTGAAGGGGGTTTATACAAGAAATGTGGCCATTTTCCTAAGTAAAAATGGAGTTTTACTTAGGCATCTGATGAAAAATGGAATGAGTGATTTTAAGGATATTAAGTAGATCTCAATACCTTTGTGGGAGATAAGTAAGTGATTTGGGGAAAGGATGAAGGGGAGTTAGACATGCCTCGCTTGAGCTGCTCCAAAATATAAAATTGCCATGCACTTGTGATAACAGTAAGATGAACATCTTGAGAGACAAAATCAATCACAAGTCTCATTCTGCAACATCATCTACCTACCCAGCCTACTTGCCTAACATTTTTTCTTCTTTCTTTTGGGTGCACTTGGACTGGCAAACCCTCATCAATTTTTCTTTTCTTTTCATTGTAAGCCTATCTAAGTCTACACTTATTTCTTCCAAGGGCTCAAATTAAACAGTTGAGCTCCTTTGCTTCTCTACTTATCTACTCATCTGCCAAGATTAAACAGTTTGGACAGATTTTTATTCTCTATCTCTAAAACAGGAAATTCAAACATGAACTGGCCAAGATTAAGCTGTTTGGCCATTCATCAATTGTGGCATGAAGTTAACAAGCTGCACACAATGCTTTATTTTTCAAAAATGAAATAGTAGTGGCATTTGGACTTGCACACTTTCCTGGTCTTTTTGTTTGGGGTTCATTTCTTTTCATTTTTCTTTTGACCATTTTTTTTTTACCCTTTGATTTTTCTTTTAGGGTATACCTTCTTTACATTTTTTTAATTTTTTTATTTTTTCACAATATGGAAACCTTTTCAGCGAGGAAAGGATGAACATATTACAGAGCCCAACCAGTCAATCATGAAATATGACACCGATTACTATAGGAGTATAACAGCTCAATCTAGCACTGGTACCCAAAATGCTATTTTTAGCACTTCTATTTTTAGCATTTCTTGTTGCTATTTTCAACATTTCTTATGTAGAACCCTAAGTACCCTATGGAATTTGTCTCAATTCTACGATCAATTTCTTAAAATAGATTAGCTCAGTCGAATCACAAGGACAGAAGCCTTATGTAACATATTTGAGCAAAACCTTGTGCAATCAGCGGAACCTGTCTTAACTTTCTTTTTTGTCAATTTTTGCATATATTACAAGATTAGAAACTTAGTCTTGGAATATATTGTGCCTTACACTTCACAAGCTTACCGACCCAGATTGATGAATTAAATGTTATGTAATTCTATTGCAATTGAATTGACCAACATTTTTGGCGTCATTGTCGGGGAAGTGTACATGGATTTAGATTTTACTTTAGGTTTCTTTTAAATTACATAATTTGGGAGAGGATAAATAGAAAGATGATAGGTAAGAATTTGTGCATCACCATAGTGAGGTTTCTCCAAAACCTTGGTTGTTTCATTTTTAATACAATTAGTTACATGGGTAAGCATGATAAGTAGAATGCATGTAGAAAGAAAATATTCAAGAGGTACAACCACTTTAACACGTCCACCTACCACCCCCACTAGTTCATTTGGCACAGTAAGAACCACATCAACATCCACATCACACATTCCCACTTTTTCAAGTAGAAGAAGGTATCCTAAAGTACACAGATCTAAAATCAAAACTAGAGAAGAGCCATCATTTTCAACAAAAGTTGTTATCGTTATCTCTCATTAAACATGAGAACAATTCATTGCACAAGAGCTTGAAATACTTACAAAAGAAGAAGAATAAATCTTCTTTATAGAACCAGTTGAGAAAAATCCGATAGAATAACTATATTCACTTAATTTTGAAGAACCAATGTCTGACAGAGGAGAAATAGTACCTCCTAATGGAACAAGAATAATTTTAGGAGGTGGAGAGGGGGTAATAGAAGACCTACACTTTGAGGTGGAAGAAGATCTCCACCTAGAGCAGGAAGAGGAGAAAATGGAGATAATAATATTTAAGAATATGCATTTGGTTTTCCTATTGAAGACACAAATACTAATGTCAATATGAAGAACATCTCTCCATCAGTACTTCCAAATTTCCATGGTATGCGAAATGAGGACCCATAAACTTTTCTTTTTGAATTTGAAGTTCTTTATAGAAGTTATGATTATTTACAAGAGGCTAAAAAAATAATGTTTTTCCAAAATACATTAAAAGGTGGGGCTTTAAGTTGTTTCATGGGATTAGGAACAAATTCTGTAAGATCTTGGTGTTGAAGAATCTAAGGCAATCAAGTGTAGTGTGGTTCTTCTTGACTTGAAAACAATTTTTGAAGCACTTTTACAATTATCTTAGCTTGATCTTATTCTTATTATTAGTGTGTGTGTTTCATCAAACTGCTACCAAAAACATAAAGACAAGAACACAAATGTTGGCTCTCTGCCAGGGCCAAAACCTCTCTTCTCTTGAGAGGAAAACCCTTAGTAAATTTCTCTTATTGAAGCTTCTTATTGATCACTGCCAAACCCTAGACCCTTGACAAGAATATCCTCCAAGAACAAGTCAAGTCCTTCCTTCTTCCTGCACTTTGTTTCCCGGCACTTCGTCCTCCTTCTTCCAACACTTCATTCCCCCACACTTCATCCTCCTACTTCTTTCGGCAACTGGTGATAGACCTTGTTATGCTTAGTTCTAGAAGATATAATCTTCCTTGATCCTTAGTGAACTCTTTCACATAATATGATGCATTCCTTCTCTTAACCAAATGAGCTTCTTCCTTGAGATATAGGTACAGACTTAGTATGACTATCCTGCAACCCTAATTTCTTGTGTGGTGGTTTGCTTGATGTTGTAGACTCTTTTCTCCTTCGCTTGAGTGCCCTTCTTCTTCGCTAGATTGGGAGGCCTTATAGGCCTAGTTTACTAGCCCCAAATGGTGAGGTATATCAGTTGTGAGTTTTTGTTATCATAACCACAGAGATAGTCCTCCTTTTCTCACACGTGTGGTTGTAGCTTGCCCTAGAAACAATATTCTTTAAGCTCGATTGTATACCCTTCTTCTTCGTTGCACTTGGAGATATTTTCTTGTCCTTCGTTCACCCTTTTCTTCCTCCTTTTCTTTGCTAATTTCAAAGATATGATTGTGTTCTATTTAGAGGAGTGGAAAACATCTATATATAGAGGATTGTCCCTCCTTCAGGCCGACTTGAGGCTGACTAGAGGATAGTAAGCCGACTTGAAATATTTAATCATCATTTTGCTGCTTGAAGGATGTCGTTTCAAGGAGGAGACTTTGACTTTGCTTGGAGGTAACTTATTTGACTCTTATACACAATGTAGCATTCCTTTAAGGTCTTTAACACAATTCTTTTGACCTTTTAACTTACCTATAGCACTTTAACATGTGCCAGACCTACTTCAATGAGCAAGAAACTCATTGACATATATCATTAAAATAATATTTCCTTTCTTGGATAAGTACAAATATCAAAAGTACATTTATGAAGACCAAACCTAGTTACATTTCCTTCAACACTCGCTCTTAACTAGGGAGGTATTCATACAACATTACAAGGTGTTTGGCTATGTTTCAATCTTGAATAATTCACACAAGATAACCAGATTTGAAATCCATATGTTATATCATCATAATAACCAACATTATTTCCACATCAAGGCCTTGACTGACAGCTCTATCTCTCAATAGATCAGAGCACAATGTTGGTGAGACCAATGACTTATAGACATTTTAGCCATTGTCTCTCAAGGTACATACCCACCCGGGTGTTCACTGAGTATGACCTTCTAGGACTATTCTTGTATTAGGTTCCTAGCCCTCAAATAATATCGGTCCTCTTGCCTACTCTTTTCTTGGATGCCCTACACATCCTCAAAGAGTATCGGATGCCAGATGATTACCCAATCCTTCCATTATTTCTTCCCAAGTGAAGAAAAGAATGTCGTGTCTATCTTGTGTCTACATTTCCATTCATGGCCTTCATCTAGACTTACAATTGTTAATCTTGGTCTAGTGCATGACCTATGAAATGGAAAAACACAATTGTCACTCCTTTATCATCATGAGTGATCCAAAACTCCCTCTTGATTAGGGACCAGTCAGATCTCCCTCTTAACTAGGGAATCTTTCATTCATCAACAACTTCTTCTTCGTGGGTCATTCATATTCTTGATCTCCTTCCTTTCTTTGATGTCATGAAGTTTTTGCTCAAACTTCTTCTAGGTAGGGCACCATCCAATGATCATTTTCCTTCTTGGTTTGTCATGTCATTGCTTCCTTCGTGGAAAGTGGCTTTCTTGTCATACTTCAGGTTTTCTTGTCATCTGGATAGTCCTTTTTCATCTATCCATGTTTCAGAATATTCTTCTCATGGATGCTTTGTCGTACTTGCTTGTTTACATGCTTCGACCTAGCAGCCCATCATGACTTCATCCTAATATTTCTTCAACATTCTTTTTCTTATGCTAGATGGCTTCTTCATCACGACATCTTTGTAGAGTAGAATCAGTAATCTGCATCTTTCATATCTCTAAGGCCTTCATAGGTGTCAAGGGTCCTTCCTTCCTTTGTCAGAGTTGTCATGCCTTCTTTCGGGAGATATATTCAAAATATCTTGTCAAATATTGATTCTTGGTGATCATGGTGTTTTTTACATGCTTGATCTCTTTCTTCATTTTCTTCTTCTTGGATAGTTTGGTCAACCACCTTATGCTCCTTGTGAGAGCACTTCTTCATTGCTTGCTTCCTAGACTAGTCACATTTCTTCTTGTTTCTTAGTCAGCAATCTTATACTTCTTATGTGAGCATATTCTTTTGTTGACCTCCATTGCATTGTATTACATGCCTTCGAGCATGTCATTGGTGAAAGAGATTATTTCCTACTTGATCATGTTATAGAACTATTCCCATGACTCAATAATATACAAATGATAACATGACTAAACTTTGATGCATACATACCTCATCTTGATTCTCCTTTGATCATCTTGACTTTATTTGATTGTTCATGGTGTGGCCCTTCTTGCTTCATCTTAGCTTGCCTACTCATCATCCTTTTCTTGAATCCCATGAATGGGACTTCCCAATGAGACATCTGCTTCTTATTCATGAATCTTCTTTTGAAGATTCCATCATAGGATCTTGAAGACCCTTACCCTGCAAATGTTTCTTTCCTTTTGATGATGGAGGTCTTCTAAGATTCTTAATCATGATCAATTTTCTTTCATCGTGGATGAGGTTCTATACTAGGTATGCTCCTTCTACATGAATATCTTGAGTTATATCTACCATGCTCATATATTCTAGAAGATATTTCTAACCATTCATTTTGTTCTCATTATAAATTCTACTTGTACATGAGTATCTAGAACTCTATGTACTACATGCTTCTAGATTCTAGAAGATGTTTCTAACCATGCAATTTATACATGCTCCTATTCTACTCAAAACCTTGAAAGAAGAATTGAAGTAAAGAGTTTGACTTAGTCATAGTAGAGATCTGGAGGATCTTCCTTCTTTTGCTTCTTTTCTTCTTCTTTCACCTCTTGAGCCATGTGAGATTCTTCCCTCTTTCTCTTGTTGTTGTTGTCCTTCTTAAGCTTAGGACAATTCCTTTTGTAGTGTCCATATTCTTGGCATCCATAATATTGGATTTTGGGCATGTCTTTGTTGTTTGTTCTTCGTGGACCAAATTTGCCAAATTTTCCCTTTTTCTTGGCCATGGTAGAAAATGCTTGTTTCTTTGATCCAACATCTTCCTTTTCTTTAAATTTGGTTTCCTCTGTCTTTCATAGAGATCTCATTTCACTGAGTGTGGTTGCTTCCTTCTTGGCATATATGCTTGGTGTGAACTTGCCCCAATCCTTAGGTAGAGAATTGAGTACTACAATTGTCATTTCTCTGTTAGACATGACTTCGCCAAGCTCTTGAAGTTGATCCCTCATTTCAGAGATCTTCATGAAGTAGGGAGTTATTCCTTCCTTTGATATATTCATTTTGTACAACTCATTTCTTAGATATATCACTTCTCCACTTGTGGATATCAAGAATAGATCTACTAACTTATCATAAATTTCTTTTGATGTTTCAAATTTGGAGACATAAGGAATGAGAGAGTCTTTGATTGATTATATTAGAATACTTTGAGCTCTTGTCTCATCCTTATTATACTTGGCTAAGGCTTGAGTTTGTTCCTTAGAAGGGATAGTGATATTCCCTTTGACATGTTCTAGGAGTTCATTCTCCTTGGGAAGTAAATCAATCCTCTTCTTCCATGCAGTAAAGTTATTAGTACCTACCAATTTGTTGCTTTCCTTTCAAAAAGACATTGATGTATATTTAGAAGGGGACATATACTTACTTTATAGATTTTGACATGTAGAGGATTTGCTTTCTCCATAAAGAGTTGATGGATTGGTTTGTGGTGTAGGTCTCTTCTTGATCTTCTCTTCTTTTTAGGTGCCTTTATGTAAGGATGTTCTTCTTGCTTTGTAGTCTTCCTTGATGAATGATAGATGGTAGGCCTTCTTTTCCTTAAGTATATTTGGTTTGATGCTTCAACCTTGTAGATGTCTTTCCTTGATGAGTGTTCTTGAGTTTCCCTTCTCCTTGATGTGTCACCTTAGCTCTGATACCATGTTGAATAATCTAGGGCAATGAGGTGTAGTGTGATTCTTCTTGACTTGATAACAATTTGTGAAGCACTTTTACAATTATCTTAGCTTTATCTTCTTCTTATTATTAGTGTGTGTGTTTCATCAAACTACTACGAAAAACATAAAGACAAGAACACAAATGTTGGCTCTCTGCCAGGGCCAAAACCTTTCTTATCTTGAGAGGAAAATCCTTTAGTAAGTTTCTCTTGTTGAAGCTTCTTATTGATCACTGCCAAAACCTAGACGCTTGACAAGAATATCCTCCAAGCACAAGTCAAGTCCTTCCTTCTTCCTGCACTTTGTTTCCCGGCACTTCATCCTTCTTCTTCTGTCACTTCGTCCTCCTACTTCTTTCGACAACTGGTGATAGACCTTGTTATGCTTAGTTCTAGAAGAGATATTTTTCCTTGATCCTTAGTGAACTCTTTCACATAAGATGATGCCTTCCTTCTCTTAACCAAATGAGCTTCTTCCTTGAGATGTAGGTACAGACTTAGTATGACTATCCTACAACCCTAATTTCTCGTGTGGTGGTTTTCTTGATGTTGTAGACTCTTTTCTCCTTCGCTTGAGTGCCCTTATTCTTCACTAGATTGGGAGGCCTTATAGGCCTAGTTTACTAGCCCCAAATGGTGAGGTATATCAGTTGTGAGTTGTTGTTGTCATAACCACAGAGACAATCCTCCTTTTCTTGCATGTGTGGTTGTAGCTTTCCCTAGAAATAGTCTTCTTTAAGTTCGGTTGTATACCCTTCTTCTTCGCTGCACTTGGAGATATTTTCTTGTCCTTCATTAACCCTTTTCTTCCTCCTTTTCTTCACTAATTTCATAGATATGATTGTGTTCTATTTAGAGGAGTGGACAACCTCTATATATAGAGGATTTTCCTTCCTTTAGGCTGACTTGAGGCCGACTAGAGGACAATATGCCGACTTGACATATTTAATCATCATTTTGTTGCTTGAAGGATGTCGTGGCAAGGAGGAGACTTTGACTTTGCTTGGAGGTAACTTCTTTGACTCTTATACACAATGTAACATTCCTTTAAGGTCTTTAACATAATTCTTTTGATCTTTTGACTTACCTATAGCACTTTAACATGTGCTAGACCTACTTCACTAAGCAAGAAACTCATTGACATATATCATAAAAAAATATTTCTTTTCTTGGATAAATACAAATATCAAAAGTACATTTATGAAGATAGAACCTAGTTACATTTCCTTCCACATATGTAATGAAACATCTATTTTTGGAAAAATATAAATATTATTGCATTGAACATGATATTAAGGAAGAAATCATTAAAATGAGTCAAAACAAGGATGAAAATAATGAAGATTTTCTAGAAAGAATTATCTACATAGTCAAGAGAGCAAAGCAACATAAATTAGTATTTGAAACTCTCAAAACTTTTTTTCTCTAAGGGATTAGAAATGAATAGATTGATCTCTGAATTTGATGGGTAAAGGAGATGTATCTCATATTACTTTTGCAAAAAACTGTGAATTATAGAAACATATATCGTGAGGAAGAGCGAAATAGGGTAAAGGTCCTCGAGACTCAACTATGGCTAGAGTAAGTAAATATGCATCTAGTATGGTAAGTAGAGTTTAACTTGGTCACTTATTAAAAAAAGTTAAAATTGATATTCTTGGAAATTTAAGTGAAAAAATGATATGCTAAGGGTTGAAGACAAACAAAAGGCAGAAAATGGTGCAATATCCATATTTTGTCCTAAATGTAGAAAATAGTATCCTTTGAAAGAATTCCCTTTGTATAACATCGAAATTTGTGTCATTTGTGCAAAAACGCATGCAACAAAGGGTTTCCCATCTCTACCAGGACTTAAAGCAGTTGATCAAGAGGATAATGGAGAAAATGAAGCCTCATAATAAATTTTATTTTTAGCACTAAGAAGACCTTAACAAGTGAAACAATGATGTACTATCCAAGATCCTACTCAACAATTTCATATCTATCAACAATATCCACAAAGTAATTAGAATGCACCCTTACCTTGGAAACTGTTGAAATTTTGTAGCTGAGGTCAATATTCGAAAGAAATAATTTTTTTTCTTGAGTTCATGTTGGCTCTAGGAGGACATGTTTACCCCACTAGTTGAATGGGTTTGACCCTTGGCCAAAACCATTTTACTGTTAGGTTATTATAATACTTGTGTAACCCCATATTCGTTTTCCCTATAGAAACCCACTATTGTTATTTTTGTGCCCTAATAGTATTATTGCTATGTAGGCCCTAATTATATTTTGATCATTTATACTCATATATATACCAAGGAGGTCTTGTCATTTGAATCATCCAAAAATTGTTCATTTATGTGATGTAAAGGGAGGTTTCCCCCTTGAAGTGGATTATTATTTAGTTGTTGATATATCTTTTCTTGTGTTTCTATGCTAATTTGATCTGAATACATAACATTTGGTATCAAAGCTCTTGACTCAACGGTTTTGCTACTTCAAGCAAACCATTGTGGAATTTCCGCTATAAAGATTTTTATTTGAAGCTTCAGATCATGAAATTGCTACCCCATGGAGGTGAAATACTTATTAGTATTTTGGTTACAATTCCAGACCTTGGTTCGCTCTATTTACAAAGATATGGTCCAAGGAAGTTAGAGTTTTTGTGTGCTCTAGAATTTAGTCTCAAATAGGTGTCCTAGGGAAATACACCATAACTTTCTCTCTCAGAATCATATTTGAATTCCATGAAAATTGAATGAAATTTTATGGGATGTAGTTGTTCGGGTGGGAGTTTCAGGGCCAAAGTTTTAAACAATGGCATGTGGCATCCCATACAATTTTTCTCTACTAAACGAGTCCATAATCAGGTCATCGTGGGAGATTTGGCATAAATTTATCTTGAAGAATCAAATTTCAGTATAACTGGTGGGATTGGAAATAAGATACAAAGATATACCTTAGGACACAATTTCAGGACTTAGGAGGCCAAAATCACAAAGACACGATAGTTTCAAGGTAAGTTAGATAAACAAGCTCAAAATCAAGCTCTTAAAAGGTGTGTATTTTTAAACTTGCATAACTTTTGTTTGAAATATCATTTTAAGTGATTAAAAGGGAATAGTGGAGCATAAATATCAATAATTAGTTCCAAAATTCCTCTCAAACAAAAAAATGCTACACCATTCAAGCCCTCATAAGGCTCTACTATGACGCATGAAGAGGAAGAAATGCAACATGATATATCAAAATTATGGGACCAAGTGCAACAAATTTTTCTCTCACAAAGAGAAAACAAAGATGAAATAAAAGGGGACATTGAAGGTTTAAAATTAGACATGGAAGGTTTGAAAAAGTTGCTACAAGAAATAATTTCTAGTGGTGACTAGGTATTCCTTGAAACTCGTGACGAAAACAAAAGGAACGTGAATCATGGTTTTAGAGACTCCAACTTTGGTTTGAAGACTGACCATATTCCATAGATCGATATGAGGAAGTTTGATGGCAAGGATTCAGTAACATGGATACTATAGATGGAGTAGTTCTTTGATCTACACGATGTCCAACACACACAAAAGGTATGCATTACATATTTATATTTAGAACCCAATTAGTTTGTGTGGTATCGATGGCTTTGTTCTCGTAAATCACTTGTCACTTGGACTATTTTTACAAAGGAATTGATAGCACATTGTGAAGATACAAATAGCAATACCTTCTTTAGCTAATTGATAAATCTCAAACAACAAAAGGGTCCATTTGGGGAGCATATTGAGGACTTCCAGAGATTGAATATCAAGGTAATTGATATTCCAAAGGAGCATTTGATTGATGTCTTCATAGGGACATTAAAGGATAACATCCAACATGAGCTTCTCCTTTGGGAACCTAAGTCATTAGAGAATGCATTAAGGGTGGCAAGAAAAGTTGAAAGCAAATTTATGGCAACAAGGAGTTCTACCACTAACAACTATAAAGATGGAAGTGTTGTCGCTCCTAGCCTTCCACAACCTACAAGGTTGACATCACAACAATTGGAGGAAAAAAGAGTTAGCTTTGTTACAGTTATGATAGAAAATACACTAAAGGTCATAAGTGCACTGAGAATATATTATTTTACATAGATTGTGAAGAGAAGGAAGAAAAGGAACAAGAAATATCGAAAGAATAAGATATATACCAGGAACCAACCCCAATGGTTGAAATAGAAGAAATGAATCTGACCATATATTGTGATGCATTGGCAGGAATTGCCACTCCTAAAAGTCTCAATATACAGGGATATATCAAGAATAAATAGGAAATAATATTGATTGATTCGAGTAGTACACATAATTTTATTCATTGTAAGATAGCCAAGGATTTGAATTGCTTTCTATATCCAACACCAAAATGTCAAGTGGTGGTTGCAAATGGAGGAACTAAAAATTGCTTAGGGAAGTGCCATAATATGAATCTAACCATGGGGAAATATGTATTTAATATTCCAATGATTTCTATTCCAATTGGTGGTGTTGATGTTGTATTAAGAGTCTATGGCTACAATATTTGGTGACGATAACTTTTAATCTTCAAGAAATTTTCTTGAAATTTTTCTAGGAAGCAAAGAAAATTGACTTAAGGGGTATTACAGGGAAACCTAGGAAGATAATAAGCTCCAATAGCATGAAAAATCTTTTGAAGAAGGAACAATGAGGGGTAACTATACAATTATGGTCACTAGATGTTCAAACATCTAAGTCATCCATTTCTCCATATCTCCAAAGAGTCCTTGACAATCATTCCAAGTTATTTGATACTCCCAAAGGTCTCCCACCTATACGCGATAATGATCACGTTATTCACTTGATTCCAAGAAGTGTTCCTCCAAACATAAAAACTTACAGATATCCCTATGCCAAAAATAGAGAAATTGAACGTATGGTTGCAGAAATGGTAGAGGCGGGTATAATTCAAGCTAGCCAAAGTTCTTTCTCTTCTCCAATAGTATTGGTGCACAAGAAGGATGGATCATGATGTATGTGTCCGAATTATAGAGAGATCAACAAGCTCATTATTAAAGATAAATTTCTCATTCCTGTCATTGATGAATTGTTGGATTAACTACATGGAGTAATTTACTTCACCAAGTTGGATCTTCATTCAGGATATCATCAAATAAGAATGAAGACAAAAGACATTCTTAAAAATGCATTCGGAACTCATGAATGTCATTATGATTTTTTGGTCATGCCTTTTGACCTTATTAATGCACCTTCCCCATTTTAAGGTTTGATGAATCACACTTTCAAACCCTTCCATAGAAAATTTGTGTTAGTATTTTTTGATGATTTACTAATCTACAACAAGTCTCGAAATGATCATATTCATCATATTGACATGGTGATCAAACTATTAGAGGAGAAACAGTTGTATGCAAAACCCTCCAAATGTTTCTTTGGGGTACAAGAAGTGGAATATTTTGGTCATTTTGTATCTCATGAGGTTGTTAAGGTAGACCCTAACAAAAGTAAAGCCATCAAGGAATGGAAAATCCCCACAACCTGAAGGAATCTTCAATGATTTCTCAGGTTGACAGGGTATTATTGCAAGTTTGTGAATAATTAGGGGAAAATAGGAACACCTCTAACAACATTACTAAAGAAAGATGCATTCTGTTTAACTTCATAAGAAACTAAGACCTTTGAACATCTTAAAGAGGAAATGTGAAGAGCTTCGGTCTTAGCTACACCAAACTTCACAAAAACCTCTATTGTGGAATGTGATGCCTCAAGAAATGGTATTGGTGTTGTTGTAATGCAAGAAGGAAAATGGAATTGTCATAATCAGGGAGCGATGCGGCCTCCGCGAGGGTTTTCCGTGCGGACAGGGTTTGGTTAGGGCTTCTGTAACCCTGCAGACATTGGTTACCCGCACCGTTTCTCCTTTACCTCCTTGCTGTCGCTGGTAACTCACTCCGTTTTCCTTTACCTGTGCTTCCGCCGTTCGATGCTCATCCGCGCCTGCCGCCGTCCGGGTTCTCGTCACTTGGACTCACGTTATCCTGAAGCTGTATTCCGTCTCTATCCGGGTATACGAACTCGTGGGGGTTATCTCGCTTACCAGCTGCTGTTTACCGTTTACCTTAGCGGTGGTTTCAACCTTCTACCGCTACATGTCGTTTTCGCCGGGCTTCACTGCTCCGCTTAACTCTCACCGTTCCGAGGAGCAGTTAACTATGGAGGACCTGGAGACCGTGGACTACTCTGCTGACCCCTTGGAAGGGGTTTCCATCTGGCGTACCCCCAATGCCAGCTCAGAAGGTATGTTTTATGATGATTTTTCAGGGGTTTACTCACAGTTTTCGCATGGTGAATCCTCCAGATCCCTGCCGGTGGTTCTCCCGGACGAACCCCCCACCTGGCCGGCCCTCTCGACGCCTCCTCACTCTCCGGCGACCCTGGGGTTTGTTGCTGGTAGCTTAAACCCTTCCCTAGGGTTAACCCCACCGACTGTCGGTTCATCTCTCCACTATCCGCATAACCCTAACCTGGTTCTTGCCTCATCTGGTCCTGTGGGTTACCTTGGTCCCTCGTCCGGCTGTTTCTCCTCCGTACCCCCTCTCTCGGGTCCATATCTGGTTATTCTCACGTTCCTACAGCTGGTTTCCCTGCATCCTTTCATCCATCGGTACCTGCTCATCCCCCCCCTCCGGCATCAAACTCTCCGCGGAACCCTCCTCCCCCCGGCGGCCCTAGAAGGAAAGCTAAATGCTTCAAGTCACGAGAAGCTGATTATTTTCTCAGACTGGAAGAGGACATTCAGTGGGGCGAAGCGATGGATTTTGCGGACCGGGTTTTGGTCGGGCGCATCAGGGGTCGCAATTATACGGCGGCACGCTTGAAGGCTTGGGCTTCTGAGATTTGGGGGCATCATTTGGTTGATATCCCGTTTGTGCAGACATTTGTGAGGGGATGGTTTGCACTTAGATTCGCGCGTGCCGATCACACTAACTGGGTTTTGTCCTCACATTGGCACTTTGACCATGCGCCTGTGCTTCTCAAGCGATGGACACCCTTATTTGATCCTGAGACGGAGCAGATTGGGGTTGGCCCTATCTGGATTCGACTTCCTGGACTCCCCCTTCAATATTGGTCCGAAGAAATCTTCAAGCGCATTGGCAATGCTCTCGGCACTTATATGGGGTATGACAAGTCCTATCTACAGACTGGCATGATGGCCTATGCCAGGATTCTCATTTACATGGATACTCGAGGAGGCCTATATGAATATATTACTATACAGTGGAGGGATTCGGCGCGAAGGCAAATCATTGACTATGAGGGCATCCCATATCGCTGCCGCAGATGCCACAAAGTTGGGCATCTCTACAGAGACTGCCCGCTTCTAAGGAAATCCCAAAGGCAAGAACAAGAAGAAGTCACAGAGATCAACCGGTCGACTCCTTTGGAACAGCAACCGGTACAGCCTCCTGTGGCCCATCAGCGCTCTCCAGGGGATGCTGCGCCCCAAGATGGACCTGGACCTGCAAGTTTAGCGGATGATGCTCCAACCCCGGCACCGCCATCGTCCTCAGAGGCTCAGGAGCACACACTGACCCCTCCGAAGGACACAGCGGTTACGGGTATGTCATCTCCTCCTAACTCTTTGAATTCGCATGCATCCTGCATTTCATCTGTCACTTCACACTCTGTTCCACCTGTGACTTTCACCTCACACTCACTTGCTCATACATCTCTCACTTGCTCGATCCCGCCGCCTCCTCCTCTGCCCCCCCCCCCCTCTGATTACTTCGACCTCTGCATTATCCAGGCCATCTCCCCGTTACTCCCTTCGTCCTCGAACAAAGATAGAGGACCTGACGTTATTGGTCTTGACCCTGTTAGTCCCCCCACCCTCCACAAGACCGGTCGTGGTCGCCCATCCCGCATTACTAAAGCTAGGCAGACAGCGGATGAGGAGGTTGCCCTCGGGCGACAGCACACCATATTTGGGGCCCTTAGAGCGAAGGATGGCCCTCCCCCTCCTTCCTTATGAAAATCCTCTCCTTCAACTGTAGAGGGTTTGCTAGTTCAGCCAAAAAACTAGCACTCAGGAGGCTTATTACTTCGGATCATCTGGATATCATTTTTCTGCAGGAAACCCTCTGCCCTGTGGACCTCCTCATTCGCTCCCTTTCTTCTTGGCTCCCGAATTGGACTTTTCATGCACTTGATGCAGCAGGCAGATCTGGGGGTTTGGCCATCGGGGTCTGTAACAAGACTATGGACATCTGCAATTATTGGGGAGGCAAGGGTTTTATTGGCATCAACATACATGTACATTCACTGGATAGGGATCTCCGCTTAATAAACGTCTATGGACCCTGCTCTGATCGACTTACTTTCTGGAGATCCCTACTTGAGAGAGAGCTCTTGCAAGCTGATAACATTATTTTGGGAGGGGACCTTAATTTCTCCTTGGGCTATTGTGAATCATGGGGACATATGGCCCAAGTGGATACTCTCTCTGACTCTTTTGCCTCCCTTTTGGAGGACCATCACTGGGTTGACATTCCCTCTGCTAGACTTCAGTATACCTGGTCTAATAATAGGAGTGGAGAACAGAGTTTGGCCAGAAGACTCGATCGTTTCCTTATAAAAGAACAGTTATATAATGAACTTCCCAGAGCTAGACAATGGGTAGGATCCGGTGGATTATCGGATCACAGACCTATCTTTCTGGAGATTGATGGCCTCACCCACAAGATCAAGAGTCCCTACAAATTCAATGCTGCATGGCTTCAAGATCCATCATACATTCAGCTGGTCCATGAATACTGGCAAAACAACCCAATTCGGGATGATGAGGACCTGTCTACTGGTTTTGTCAGGAAATTAACTGAGCTCAAGCTGATTACTAAAAAGTGGGCTCATCAGAAGAGGATTCAGGATAACCACACTCTCATGGAGGCTGAGAGAATCATCACGGAGTATGAAAACACTTCATCAGGTACTTTCAACTCACCTGAGAGTAAGGAGCAGTATAACCTTCTGATTGCTAAACGATCTCAAATTTTGAAGGAAAGAGAAGAAAGCATGAGATTGAGAAGCAGGGCTATTTGGCTCACTGAGGGTGACAATAACACAAAGTTCTATCATAAATTTGCCAATGGACGGAAAGCCATCAATACTATCTGGGAACTAAAAGATGAGCATGGTCTTACCATCTCAAATCAGCAGAATTTAGCCAGGCTGGCCACCGATCACTTCAGAGGCATTTACAGGGCTCCAAGGAATGTCAATATCTTGGAGATCATGCGTGTGGCAGAGCTTTTTCCCAGATATGTGGACCAGGACAGTTCGGAAGAGATTCTGAAGGAGGTGACCATGGATGAGCTGGAAGCAACTCTGAAATGGTTTAAGAAGGACAAAAGCCCTGGACCAGACGGATGGACAATTGAATTTTACATCTCCTTTTTTGACATTCTGGGCCAAGATTTATTGAGTATTGTGGAGGACAGTAGGAAAAGAGGCAGGATATCATCAGCCATTAAATCTACTTTCATCGCCCTCATTCCTAAGACTGATGACCCGACCTCCTTTGATGACTTCCGACCCATTTCACTCTGCAACTGCCTTTACAAGATTATTGCCAACCGGCTCAAGCCCATCCTCTCACAGCATATTTCATCAGAGCAGTTTGCATTCCTTCACCACAGGCAGATCCATGAAGCCATAGCTACTGCTCAGGAACTCATGCACACTCTACATATCAAGAAGCAGAAAGGCATGATTCTCAAAGTTGACCTTTCTAAGGCTTTTGATAGAACTAACTGGTTGTACCTTAGATTGCTGCTCACTCATCTTGGCTTCCCATATGATTTTATCAAATGGATGATGAGCTGCATCGTGGATGTATCCTACAGCGTCCTTCTCAATGGAGAAGCGACTCCCTTCTTCACGGCTGAGAGAGGGCTTAGGCAGGGGTGCCCTCTCTCTCCTCTGCTGTTCCTTCTGATTATGGAAGGGCTGAGTAGGATAATCTCATCCACCAGAGATCGACGACAAATCACTGGAATCAAAATAGTGGATAATTTCTTCCTTACTCACCTCTTATTCGTTGATGATATACTCATCTTCCTTAATGGCAGTATTGGTGACTCCTCCTCTCTTCATAACTCCTTCCGACTTTTCCAGCAGGCCACAGGGATGCAGATTAACAATAACAAATCCACCATAACATCTGTTGGATGCTCGGCTCATGAAATCAACTTTGCTTCACAGCGTTTCCCATTTGTTACCATGGAATTATCGGATGGAATTAAGTATCTGGGGTTTAGATTGAAGCCAGCGGGCTATAAAATTGCGGATTGGTTATGGCTCATCTCCAAGGTAGAAAAGAGGCTACAAGTCTGGTACCACAAATATCTTTCGAGAGCCGGAAGACTTGTTCTCATCAAAGCGGTCATAGAGGCCACACCTGTGTATTGGATGGCCCTGGCTTGGATTCCTAGAGGCATCCTGAACCGACTACAGAGTATATGCTGCAGATTCCTATGGAAAGGGCACCAGCCAGGGCGCATATTTGCATGGGTGAAATGGGAGACTATTACTAAGCCTAAGAGCTGGGGAGGATGGGGCATCAAGAGACTGGCTATATTCTCTAAAGCTCTGGCAGCCAAGCTCGGATGGAGTTTACTCACTGCTGACAGCCTCTGGACCAGGGTGGCTTACTCTAAATATATTAAGCCACTATCTATACTAGATTGGCTCTGTATCAGACATGGACACAGCAATCACTTCTCCAACATCTGGAAAGCAGTCATTGATTCAATTCCACTACTGAGAGAAGGCATCACTTGGCGGATTAAAGAAGGGAATGCTGTTCGTATTGGAGTGGACCCCTGGGTTGGATGCGGGAATGCCCACAGACTGCCGGCTGATCTTATTCACTATCTCCATGACAGAGGTATCATTTATATCAAACACATTGGTGACCAAGCTAATTCATCCTTCCTCCAGCAGGCCTGGTTATCAGCTAGAACATTAAACCTGCCTCACCAATGGTTTGACGATTGGAAGGACTACATCTCTGCTCTCACTCAAGCTAATATCAGACTCATGGAGGGTCCAGATGAGATTATATGGGCGCACGCTAAACATGGAGCGTACTCACCTAAGCTGGGATACCTTAAACTCATGGAGGCACACAAACCAGCTGAAATCCTATCCACTTGGAAGATGATTTGGAAGCTAAAGGCTGCGCCCAGGACTAGACTTCTGATGTGGAATATCATTTTTGATAAGGTCCCCACAGGCTCCAATCTTATGAAGCGATCATTTTTTGGACCGTATCGCTGTCATCTTTGTCTTAATGCAGAGGAGAGCACTGAGCACCTGTTTCTCACATGCAGCACGACCATTCATTTCTGGCAGTCCATTTCACCTCATTTCCCGCAGCTGAAGCAATGGCATGGGAACTCCCTTCAGGAGGCTTGGTCCACCTGGTGCTCTGAGCATACGGGTAAAGCCAAGAATCTACCTTTGCTGATCTGTTGGGCTATATGGATAGCCCGTAACCTATCCATTTTCCAATTGAAGAGACCTCACTGGCCTTCGATCATTCTTCACACTGTGGCAGATTACAACTTACTACCTGAAGAGGACACTGTCACTGCACCGAGAACTCTCTCTCCTATCCCCATTGATCACTCAAAGCCCTGGGCTTTTTTTGATGGCTCGGCCCAAGATGATGGATGTGGGGGGGGCGCCATTCTTCACCTAAATGACAGACACTGCTATAAGATTCAAATAAACCTTGGTAGAGGCACAAATAACTATGCAGAACTTATCACAGCCAAACACATTATTCATTTTGCTATCCTAAAACAATGCAGACACTTACAGATTTTTGGCGATTCCAAAGTTGTTTGCAATTGGCTCAATAATGCATCTCATTGTCATGCATTTGCTTTAAGACATATTCTGGACGAAGCTAAGAGATTGACTATGTCATTTGAATCTTTTGTCTGTCACCATATCTACAGGGAACAGAACACCATTGCAGATCAGCTCTCCAAAGAGGCAGCGCACAGAATAGGAGAGGACTGGTGGATACAGGAGGACATCGATGGTACTTATTATCAGTACTATCATCGACCATTTGAAGAACATTTGGAATGATGGGCTATAAGCCCATACATATGCAGATATTTTTGTTTATTTTCAGTATGTAGATACAGACATAACAGCACATCTTTTTGTTTATATTACAGTATATATTGCTCTCTGCGAAGAGCAAAGCACAAATTTTGAACTTTGAACTGACTTATTTACATGCTCCCTGCGTGGAGACTTATATAGCTGCTAGTGAACTCGACAGGCATAAGCCTGCTTTTGAATATGCTTCGGCATCTGCAAAATGTAATTTTCTTAATCTTTAATGAAAATTACGACTTTTTCCCAGGGGAAAAAAAAAATGCAAGAAGGAAAACTCATTTCTTTTGAAAGTCATCCAATCAATGGAAAGTATTTACAAAAACCTATTTATGAGAAGGAAATGTTGGAAATACTACATGCCCTGAAGCAATGGTGCCCTTACCTAATGGGAAGACACTTCAAGGTAAAAAAAATATCATGATAGTCCTAAATACTTCTTTGAACAAATATTATCTTCAGAAGAGCAACGAAAATGGATCATAAAGATGTTGGGTTATGACTTTGAAATCATCTACAAAATAATGAAGCAAAATGTTGTTGTAGATGCACTCTAAAAAATGGATGAGGATGTGCATTGCTTTGTGCCATTTCTATTATCCAATCTACTCTGATAAATGAAGAGAGGGATGAATAGAAGAATGAAAAAGAGGTGTGGACACTCATTCAAAATTTGAAACAATACCCTAGTGCTTCTAATACATTTGTCTGGAAAAATGATTCACTGTGGTACAAATATCACTTATATATATGTAAGAAGTCCCAACTCAAACAAAATGTTCTTTTGGAATTGCACACCTCTTCTATAGGAGGGAACTCAAGATTTTTAAAAACTTACCACAAGGTCAAGAAGGAATTTTTTTGGGATGGCCTTAAATTTGATATTTAGAAGTTTGTGGCAGAATGTTTGGTTTTCCAACAAAATAAAGTTGAGACAATTAAAACCCCAGTTATTTTACAAACATTAGTCATTCCAATTCAGTGTTGGGAGGAGGTCTCAATGGATTTTATCACAATTTTACCCAAATCTGAAGGAAAAAGTGTCATCATGGTGGTAGTTAATAGACTTACCAAGTATGCACACTTTTGTGCACTATATCATCCTTTCAAAGCCAGTACAGTCACTACTGCATTTGTGGAAACAATTGAAAATATACATGGAAACCCAAAGATTATTGTAAGTGAGAGAGATCCCATTTTCACTGGAACTTTTTGGACAAAATTGTTTTCTTGTCATGGTACTCAATTAGCTCATAGCTTATCTTATCATCCTCAATCTGATGGGCAAATTGAGATAGTGAACAAATATTTGGAAGAATGGTTTCGTTTCTTTGTATCTGATAAACAAAGACAATGGGTCAAGTGGTTGCCTCTGGAAGAACAGTGGTATAACACTTATTTTCATACTGCAAAAAAAATGACCCCATATCATCCACCATCCCATCACATTGTCTTTAAGATAAAATTATAAGGTTCAAGGAATGGAAGATCACATCGAGCATCAACAACAAGTTCTCTAAATCTTAAAGGGTAACCTAACTCTAGCGCAAAATCGAATGAAACAATATGCAAATCATCATCGCAGTGAAATAAGTTTTTATGTGGGCAATTGGGTATTTTTCGGCTACATCCATACAAACAAATATCCATCAAGAAATCTAAGAATGATAATAAATTATCATCCAAGTACTATGGTCCTTATAAGGTGTTGCAAAAGATTGGTACTATGGCATACAAATTGGGGCTACCTGCATCTTAGCGAGTACAACTAGTTTTCCATGTTTCATTCTTAAAGAAGGTTATAGGTGACAAGATCCCATTTCAACAATATTGCCAAAACTTGACGAGGAAGGAGAAATCATATTGGAGCCTGAAGCAATCACAAAAACAAGAATCTAGTAGTTATGGAATTGATCAATTTCAAAGTATCTCGTTAAGTGGAAGAACTTACTTGCTGAAGATTCCACATGGAAAGATGAGTATTTTATACAAAAGCACTTAGAACTACTCAAGTGTTGAGGAAAACACATTTTTGAAGGAGAAGGGAATGCTAGGTCCCCATAATACTAGTTTAGCCCCCATATTGTTATTATTTTCCCCATAGAAACCCACTATTGTTATTCTTGTGCCCTTATGTTTTACTATTATTTAGGTCCTAACTATATTTTGAACCTTTAGAGTCATATATATACCAAGGAGGTCTTGTCACTTGAATCATCCAAGAATTGTTCATTTATGTGATGTAAAGGGAGGTTTACCCTCGAAGTGGCTTATTATCTAATCGTTGATCTATACTTTATTATGTTTCTGTGCTATTTTGATATGGATACATAACACTTACTTTTACCACTATAAATACACCAATCGACCTCCTCCATTTGGCATCAATTTAGATCATTTATTATTTTGTTTTCTTGTCCTTGCATGCGAAGGAGGGAGAGAGATAAGACTAGCAAAGTTGACCAGAAGTTTGACTTGCTTTCACCAATGTTGATTGAGTTTTTTTGGGCTATTTGAACTGCATTTACCAACCCTTCTATTGCTTTGTTTGACTCAGGTTGTTGACGAAAATTCTGAGGGAGTTGAATGAAATTCCTGAGGCAGTTCTAGGGGCTGAAATTCATCCTATTTGACCAGCATTGACTAGAAGTTACAAGGGTCAAAATTCAGCATGTTTGACTAAATTTGACTAGCTGTTGTAGAAGACTAAAATTCTCTCTCTATTGAATAGGTTTGACCTATATGATTTGTTTGATTAATTAGACCAAGTTTTATAAGGATATTCAGATTGTACATTTGTTTAATTAGACAATTTCTCTTAAGAAAAGATTGTTTGGTTTTTCTTGAGGTTGGGTTTTCCCACGGTAAAAGTTTTTATGTCTCTTGTACACGTTTATTCTATTGTGATCTTTACTGCCCTACTGCATTTATGGTTGAAATTTTCTAAATTATAATTGTTTAATGATATAGAATGTGTTAAAGTAAGAATAATATCAATGGAAGTAATTATTTGTAGCATAAAAAATTTCTTGTCTATATTGCACTTGAAAAATCAACATGTTATCAAAGCTTTGGTGAAGGGAAGTGGATTGGGATCACTCTTGAAGGCACCTACTTTTGCAATATAATTTGTGACTATATCTTTTTCCATGGGTTCATATACTAAGGTAGAGAATAAGTTGGAAAGTGCTACAAATTTTAGGGCTTGGAAGACAAGGATTGATCTCATTCTTGAAGAGAATAATGTTATTGATTATGTGAAAGGAAAGGTTATTGAACCATAGGATAATGAAGTAAAAGAAAGGAACAAGAAGTTTGAAATCAAATATAAGAGGATTCTTGTTGAATCCATTAGAGACCACTTGATTCCATATGTTTTAAGATTGGAAACTTCAGAGCATATTTATGATGCCCTAGTAGGATTGTATACCACCAACAACATTGGTCAGAAAATGAGATTAAGGAACCAACTTCATGATGTTAAAATAACTAGAGATGATATGGTGGCTTCCTACTTCATGAGGATCTCTCAATTGAGATATCAACTTCACGATATTGGAGAAAATATTGAATAAATAGAACTTGTGACTATAGCTCTTAATAGTCTACTTGATCCATGGGATTCATTTGCATCAAGCATTTGTGCCCTACTGCATTTGTAGTTGAAACTTTCTAAAGTAAAAGGGCTTAATGATCTGGAATGTGCTAAAGTAAGAATAATATCATTTAAAGCAATTATCTATAGCAGAAAATTGTGGTTATCTATATTTCACTTAAAAACTTAATAGAAACCATGGCCACCTCAAGTTCAAAGTAAACATTAGCAATAAGGTTGGAGATGAGCATATTTGGGTAGTAATCCTCAATAATATCAATAGTATTACCCATTATATCCTCAATATCAAAAAGCATACTAACCTCCTACACAATTGAATCCACAACCACAGTTGACTTATAACCAACCTCTTCAATTACCACCAACACAATCTCCACAAAGACCTACCCAACTACCCGCACAACCATTTCCAAACTTCAACAATAAAGTAGCTCAACCTGCTTACAATGTTGAGACCCAAAATTTCTAAACCCATATGATTTCCCCTCTTGATCTTAATAAATACGTCTTAAGTCGGGAAGAGTACTTCATAAATATTTTCTATTAATATTTGAAGAAGAAAATGAGGAAGAAATTCCTAAGAAACTAGATGATATAGTAATAAAATATCATATTCCTCCAATAAATCAACCTTCTACATCTTCTCAAATCCTCCTTTTCTAGAAAGGTTAAAGATAGATGAGAATGTAGAAAAACAATTAATACCATCAGACTATGATATGTTGGATGAATTAAGGAACATTTGTATTTGAATTCCCTTGTTGCAAGCAATAAAATATATTCCTATATATGCTAAAACAATAAAGGAATTGTGTATAAAAAAGCTAGGAAGAAAAAGGAAAGAACCACACAAAGTACATCTCATTGGAAAATTAGCAGATATAATAATGGGAAGAACTTGTATATAAAAATATTTAGATCCAAGAAGTCCCATTGTAAAAATTCATATTAATAAAATTGCAATTCCAAACACGCTTAGTGATCTAGGAGCAGTTATAATTGTAATGACAAAGAATATAAAGGATGATTTGCAATTGAGCAATCTTCGATATACGCCAATTGTTTTATAATTAACAAATAGATATACTATAAAACCAAAAGGTATATATAATATAGTCTTGTTTCTTTGGACTCCTGGGAATACCCAATTTATTTTACAATTCTTACACCTAAAACCAACCTGGGAGGACATCCATTAATATTAGGAACACCCTGTTTAGTCACAGCCGATGCATTTATTAGTTGTAGATCTAGAAATATGACAATTTCTAATGGAAATGCAACACAGAAGTGTAAAATGTATCATCCTACCAAAACAATTACTAAATTAGAAAACAAGGAATGGATTGATGAAAATGACGATGAATAATACAACCAGTTCTAACAATTTCGCAAGCATTGATTTTTACGCAAGATACTTAAGAAAGTCAAATAATCAATTTTATGAACAATTATGATTTTCCTCATTGTCTTGGTGAACAAATACAAAATTGTTATTTCAATATATTAAATAAAAATTTTCAAGAAAAACATAATATAGAAGACTTTTGATCATATAATTTTATATTATCATTGAATTCTATGAACAAACTTGGTAGTATTCCTATAGATATTAATCTAAGGAAAACTCTGTATATTAATTCTAACCTGGAAGAATCTCAAAAAGATCAATTAATAAAGATGCTACAAAAACACGCCCTTGCCTCTGCATGGAAATGTACATATATGAGAGCTATTGATTTGAATACATGTACGCATCACACATGTTAGAGTCAGTATTTGCATACTGCCATCAGTGATCAAGATTCCTCTTTTATATCATATTAGTGTCCCATTTGAAATTTTTATCATTCCACCTAGGTCATCATGCAAAAATTTACTCACTGATGGTAGCCCAAAATCAAAAATCACACTCCCCTCTCAAAAATTTGTATTTGTTGGCCCACCTTCATGTGTCTTGCTAAGCATCCATTGACTATAAAGGCTCATTTCATCATGTTTTATATTAGTCAAGTCCACCTGAAGTTCAGTCATTCAAGGTTCCATTAGGTCACCTAGGTTTCATTTTCCCAAGGTCCAATAAATCACCATCTCACTGCATAAGGTTAGCAAAGTATGAGAGTGAAGTCAATAATATCCCTTTTTCAGTTTTCTAAGGGTTTACAAGCATGTAACCATGGTTACTGAAGTTCCAAATTTTATTTCAAGAAAGGAATTTATTCCAGTTTATAAATTTTTACTTCAAAACAGATGTAATAATTTTTATTTCATTTATGTAATTTTATGTCTATTATATGTAATAAGTCACCATTTTAGTTGTCTACTCAATTCCATTACCAAGAGCATCCAAACAAAGGTCAAAATAAAGATTGCCAAAGCATCATCCACCTGTCAAAGGAAAAAAGGTCAGAAAGTCAAAGAGCATTAGTGTGAAAGTTTGAAAAGTGACATGAAACATTAGAAAAGGGGTTTTCAAATCATAAATCAAAACCCATTCAAGTATAAAATCCCTCAAAGACATCTATGCAACATTCATTTGCACTCCTACACTCTCAAAGCCTCCTCAGCAAAAGAGAATTTTCGAATTTTAGGCGAAATTGGGCAAAACAGGGGCAGAGGGCACATTTTGAAAGCAAAGGGCGCGTTTAGAAACTGGAGGGCGCATTCAGAACTAGTGCTGCACATTTGCCAGGAAATTTAGTGTATTTTCTAAGGGCACTGCAGCCTGTAAGGAAAGGGTGTGTTTGACCATTGTGTTGCGCCTTTGCCCGAGAACAACCAGAAATTTCCCAAAACGCACTACATTGCTCCAAACATCAAAATTTGCCACCAAGGTGCTCCAACAAGCAAGTAGGTTAAAATTACATTGTTCCTCTCCTTCACAATTGATTTATATGGTGTTTCATTTGTTTTGGAGTCATACTAAGTTTAAAACCCTAGTAACCTAATTCCACTCCTAAAACTCATTTCCTAGCATCCCACTACCATTCCTACATTTCATAACTACCCCTGTCACCTCCCCATTTCCATCTCCTCAATTTCCTCACATCATTCCATACTCCCTACACCTACATTCCATTTCATCATCTCCCTAGGTTTGACTCCAATAACCCATGGCTAAAGAAGAGAACATAAGTCAGAATGAGGAAGAAAGACAGGAGAGGAAGCTATCCAAGAAAGGAGGGAGAATCATTAGACATGAGCCAACCAATACTAGAGAACTCATGGCTATTGTGTGTGGAGCATGATTGTTCAAAGGTCTTTGTTTCAGCCAGATGTATACCGGGGGTCCGGGGGGGCCGATCCCCCCCAGCTGGAGTGTCCGGGGGCCAGCGGTCCCCTGGCAAGGGCTCGAGGGCAGCGCCCCCGAAGATAAAAACAGATGTAAAATTGCCTTGTAAAAGTATAGTAATTTCTAGTCAATCTAGGCCGTTCATTAGGCGGATGATCTGACGGTAGAACTCATGTTTAGTTTAGGGTTTTTTCCCTAGAAGGCAACCGCTCTCTTTGTATGAGGGCATTGTATTTGAGGCTGTGTAATAGATGTGTATTCTGTGAGCGAGAAACAAAGAGGTGAGACTGTGAGAGAAAACAGAGGATATTACAGCGGATCTGCTGTAGGTTGTGTCTCTTCATTTTGCTGGATAATAGAAAGGAAGGACTGGCTGTTCGAGGTGGACGTAGCCCAAACTAGGTGAACCACGTATATCTGTGTCTCTCTTGTTTTATGCGTTTTTCTATGTTTATATTTCTGCAATATTTTATGTGTTCCATTGCTCCGTAATATATAATTTCATAACAACTAGTATCAGAGTCGAAGGTCTATTTGGCTGATAAACTCGCAGGAAAGAAGGGTTCCTCGTTCGAGTGGGAGCAATGGTGGAAGATGGTAAGTTTAGGGTCGAGAAATTTAACGGCCAAAACTTCTCGCTATGGAAGATGCAGATGGAAGATTATCTGTATCAGAAAGATCTGTACCTACCATTGAGTGGAAAAACAAAGAAGCTGACGGCTATGACAGATGAAGAATGGAACCTTCTCGATAGAAAGGCACTCAGAACAATACGGTTGTGCCTCGCTGTGCCAGTCGCCTTCAACATTTCAAAGGAAACAACGACAGAGGGTTTGATTCAGGCGTTGTCGAAACTATATGAAAAACCCTCGGCCTCAAACAAGGTATTTCTTATGAAATGGTTATTTAATATGAAGATGTCGGAAGGTGGATCTGTTGTAGATCATTTAAATGATTTTAATACAGTTACAAGTCAGTTAAGTTCTGTAGGGGTAAACTTTGAAGATGAAGTTAGATCTTTGTTATTCTTGTGCTCATTACCAGAAAGTTGGAATGGTTTAGTAATGGCCATTAGTAACTCTGTCTCTGGATCTAGTACTTTAAAGTTTGATGATGTTGTTGGTGCTATCCTTAGCGAGGAAATGCGACGGAAAAGCTCTAGTGAGACATCGGGTAATGCTTTGAGTGCAGAGTCTAGGGCAAGAAAAATGGAAAGAGGAAAGAGCTCAGGATATCGCAGTAAATCAAGGAAAGGCAGATCCAAGTCCAGATCGAGGATAGTGTGCTGGAAATGCGGAAATAAAGGACACCTAAAGAAAGACTGTAGATCTCGGAAGGGAAAAGAAGGAGATGTACAGCAAGAAAACAATCATGAAGCAAATGTGACAGGTGAGGTGTTACAAGATGCTTTGATTCTTTCTTTTGAAAATATCATTGATTCCTGGGTGGTAGATTCAAGGGCCTCATTCCATGCCACACCTGATAAGAAATACTTTCATGACTATGTTCGAGGAGATTTTGGACAAGTTCGTTTGTGTGATGATAAACCCTGTAAAATTGTTGGAATGGGTAAGGTTCTTGTAAAACAGCAAAATGGAAACCAATGGCTACTAAAGGAGGTAAGGCATGTTCCAGATCTAAAGAAGAATCTGATTTCAACAGGGCAGTTAGGCGGTGAAGGTTGTGTGACAACTTTCACAGATAAAGCTTGGAAGGTCACCAAAGGAGCCCTGGTAATAGCAAAATGTGAAAATGTTGGTACATTATATTTATGCAATGGTATTTCTAACTCTGTTAATGCTTTAACTTCCAAAGGAGCAGATGCAGCATTATGGCATCATAGGCTCGGACACATGAGTGAAAAGGGGATGAAGATTCTTCACTCAAGGAATTTGTTGCCGGGTTTGAAGAATGTTGATTTGGACTTCTGTGAGAATTGCATTTATGGAAAACAGAAGAGAGTCAGATTTCTCAGAGTTGGGAAAGAAAAGAAGAGCGAAAAATTAGAGCTTGTGTATACAGATGTATGGGGACCTGCTCAGGTATCATCTCTCGGTGGCTCTTGTTATTATGTTACTTTTATTGATGATGCAACTAGAAAAACTTGGATTTATTGTATTAAGAATAAATCTGATGTATTTGATACTTTCAAGAAATGGAAAGCTTTGGTTGAGATTGAGACAAGAAAGAAATTGAAGTGTCTTAGATCAGACAATGGAGGTGCATATTGCAGCAAAGAGTTTGATAGATACTGTTCAGAGCATGGAATTCGCAGAGAGAAGACAGTTCCAAGAACACCACAAGAAAATGGTGTGTCAGAAAGGATGAATAGAACAATCATGGAGCGTGCAAGGTGCATGAGATTGCATGCAGGATTGCCTTTACAGTTTTGGGCAGATGCTGTAGATACTGTTGTTTATCTAATAAACAGAGGGCCTTCAAGTTCCTTGGATGGTGGTGTTCCAGAGGAAGCATGGACAAGAAAAAAGGTAAACTACTCTTTTTTAAAGCCTTTTGGTTGTGAGGCCTTTGTCCATATTGATAAAGAAAATAGAACAAAACTTGAGGCAAAGTCAAAGAAATGTACCTTTATTGGATATGGTGGTAATGATTTTGGTTATCGCTTATATGATTACGAAAATCACAAAATCATTAGGAGTGGAGATGTAATATTCAATGAAAAGGTCTTGTATAAAAATCAATTGCAGGAAAAGAAACAGGAAAAAGAAAACAAGGAATACGCAGTTCTTGATGAAATCACTGAAAAAGTAAAGATGCCTAAAAATAATAATAATCAACAACAGTAACCACCACAACAGCAACAGGCACCCCAAACACCTGAAAGTGGTGTTAGAAGATCTACCGGGATAAGTAGACCCCTTGAACGATACTCTCCTTCATTATATTATTTATTGTTGACTGATTCTAGTGAACCTGAATGTTATGAAGAAGCAATGCAGGTTGAAAGCAGGAAGAAGTGGGAGGTAGCCATGGAAGAAGAGATGGACTCCTTAATGCATAACCAGACTTGGGACTTAGTCAGGTTTCATGCAGGAAAAACTACATTGAAGAATAAATGGGTTTACAGGCTGAAGGAAGAAGATGGAGGAAAACAAAGGTGCAAAGCTAGACTTGTGGTGAAGGGGTTTGCACAGAAAAAAGGTGTTGATTTTGATGAAATATTTTCTCCTGTTGTTAAAATGACTTCAATCAGAACTATTTTAAGTCTAGTAGTAGTTGAAGATTTGCATCTTGAGCAGTTAGATGTAAAGACAGCCTTTCTCCATGGGGATTTGGAGGAAGAGATATATATGCAGCAGCCACAAGGATATGAGGTAAAATGGAAGGAGAAACTAGTGTGCAGGTTGAAGAAGAGCTTGTATGGCTTAAAACAGACTCCAAGGTAGTGGTATCTAAAATTTGAACAAGTTTATGTCTAAACAAGGTTATACTAGATGCCACTCTGATCATTGTGTTTATCTGAAAAAGCAAAATGATGGCAGCTATATTATATTGTTATTGTGTGTAGATGACATGCTTGTTGTAGGGTCTAACATGCAGGAAATAAATGTGCTCAAAAGAAAATTGGCAAATTCATTTGCAATGAAGGATTTGGGAGCTACAAAACAAATCCTTGGTATGAGAATCACCAGAGACGGGAAAAATCACAAATTAACATTGTTTCAGAATGAGTACATACAAAAGGTGTTGAAAATATTTAATATGCACAATGCAAAACTAGTTAGTACACCTTTTGCTAGCCATTTCAAACTTAGTAATGAAATGTTCCCAAAGAACCAAGAAGACATGGATTATATGTCTAAAGTTCCATATGCATCAGCAGTTGGAAACTTAATGTATGCAATGGTCTGCACAAGGCCTGATATTGCACATGCAGTGGGAGTTGTAAGCCGGTACATGAAAAATCCAGGAAAGGAACATTGGATGGCAGAGAAATGGATTCTCAAATATTTGAAAGGTACCACAAATCAAGCATTATGCTTTGGTGGTGCAAACATTTCTCTACAGGGATATGTTGATGTAGATATGGCAGGTGATAGAGATAACAGGAGGAGCACTACCGGATATGTATTTACTGTTGGTGGAACAGCTGTCAGTTGGGTTTCAAAAATCCAAAGTGTTGTTGCACTTTCAACAACAGAAGCAGAGTATGTTGCTGCTACAAAGGCTAGTAAAGAAATGATTTGGTTACAAAGGTTTATGGGTGAATTGGGTAAGGAGCATGATATGGGCATGTTATACAGTGATAGCCGAAGTGCCATTCATCTTGTAAAGAACTCAGCATTTCATTCTAGAACTAAACACATACAGCTCAAGTACCATTTCATACGATCAGTGTTGGAAGATGGAGAGTTGAAGCTGGAAATATACACACTAGCCAGAATCCTGCAAATATGCTAACAAAAGTTGTAACCAGGGAGAAATTGAGAATATGCTCAGTTTCAATTGGTCTTCAAGGATGACGATGAAGATGAGAAACAGCTAGGTCCAAAGAGGAGTCATTGTCGAGCAAATGAAGCAGCGGTGGAGTTGCTACAATCATTCTCCAATTGGGAGATTGTTGTGTGTGGAGCATGATTGTTCAAAGGGCTTTGTTTCAACCAGATGTATACCCCAGTAAGTTTGTACACCGGGGGTCCGAGGGGCCGATCCCCCCCGACTGGGGGGTCCGGGGGCCAGCGGTCCCCCGGCAGGGGCTCGGGGGTAGCGCCCCCGAAGCTAAAAACAGATGTAAAATTGCCTTGTAAAAGTATAATAATTTCTAGTCAATATGGGACGTTCATTAGGTGAATGATCTAACGGTAGAACTTATGTTTAGTTTAGGGTTTTTTGCCCTAGAAGGAAACCCTTCTCTTTGTATGAGGGCATTATATTTGAGGTTGTGTAATAGATGTGTATTCTGTGAGCGAGAAATAGAGAGGTGAGACTGTGACAGAAAACAAAGGATATTACAGCGGATCTGTTGTAGGTTGTGTCTCTTCATTTTGCTAGATAATAGAAAGGAAGGACTAGCTATTCGGGGTGGACGTAGCCCAAACTGGGTGAACCACGTATATCTGTGTCTCTCTTGTTTTATGCGTTTTTCTGTGTTTATATTTCTGCAATATTTTATGTGTTCCATTGCTCCGTAATATATAATTTCATAACAACGGCATCTCCCATCACTGTGACAAGATTTAAGTATGTGGGTTGTTTTGAGTTTTGTGAGAAAGTTGAAAGGATCCAGCATCATCCTATGTTGACCAGATTATTCATCACCAACCTCCATGATAGCCAGGTAACCCTTGTTGGTGTCACCTTCATTATATCTCCTGTTATCGTATCAGAATTGGCTCGAGAGGGTGAACACTCATCTTGAGGGCCTATTAGACAAGGCCAAAAGGGATATTGATACTCATAAAGGATGGCTAAGTACTATGCCATGAGAAACAAAATTGCAAGAGCCGAGCTCAAAATAGCTCATGCAAAAATTGAAGCCTTGACCAAACAAGAGGAGAAATAAGGCTAGATATTCTTACCGAGGCATCATTCCATGCCTGAAACATATGATCATCCATCAGCCCACCAATTTTGACAATTTTTTAAAAAAATTGCAAGTTCTGTTTTTCTGTGTTTTTTAAAGCATTTTCAACACAATCAAAATGTCAAACGCACAGCACCTAGGGTGTTGCGCTCTTTTTTGAGGCATCTGATGGACAAAAGGCCAGCATTTTTGAATTCAGAGTGATGAGGACATGCACCTTGTGCATTTGCTAAGCATTTGGAGGAAAACTAGTCAGCCAAAAGGGTCAAAAACCACCAAAAAACCACCTTTCTGCCTCTTTTTTGGCCTGGGCGCTGTGCATTTACCAGTCTTGGGAGATTGAGATTTTGATAGGGAAAATGACCTCCAAATTGAAAACTGAAGGCATATCTGGAAAGTAGACTTGAAGGGCTTTCCAACGAGCTATCTTGGAGAAAATTTGGACACCGAGAAGGCACCCAAAATTATCCTTGAAGTTGGAGGGCACATTTGACACTGAGATGACGCGTTTGGCAAAGGGAGGGTGCGTTTAATAGTGTTCTCCAATTTTCACTATTCTCTCCAAATTGACTTTCACCTATGGGAAATTGATGTTTTACTGATGTAATTGATGAAGATGATGTAATTATTATGTTTTTTACTGTTATCTAGGGTAAATACATTAGTTAAATGGCCTACATGACTTGTAATGAATCAATTTGCTTAAGTTAGGGATGAGTCACTTTGACCACCCTATACTCTAGCTATCAGTTTAGTCTTTCTTGCAACTGCTCCTCCTCTCATGGATTCGACCCCTGAGGCTAGGATGAGTTGGTTTGAGGCCTATATTATGTATTTTCTTAGTCATTTTACAGGTTGGACTCTCTTGGATGTTGTAATAGCTTTCAGACTTTGGCATGGAATATATTGGATGAAGTTGCAGCTATTTTGGTGGGATTCCTGTGGCATGGTATTTTGATCTTGTTTCTTCTTCAATTTCATATGTGTGAATGTTTTGTTCCTTTCATGATCCATTTCACTCTAATTATGTTTGATTTTCAAGGTGTGATAAGCAAAATTCATCTTTGTATGCTCTATTTTGGGAAAATCATCATAGATTGTTTCATTTCTTCAGTTTAAAAAGAATTCATGACCCTCATGCTATTTTTAGCATCTCACTAGTCTAAACCATCTCATCACTATACTACGAAATTTAAAGTACCTTTCCTACCTTGCCCCATTAGATGTCAGCAATTTTGATTCACTTTGCCCTGACCTAGTTCATTCTCTGACCTAATTCACTTATCCTTGTGACTACCCAACCGAATTAAACCAAACAACCCTCTGCACTTTACATCTAGCCTAAAACCCTAATCTATCCAGCCCTCTTGGCTGTGATCCTTTGAAGAGAGCCCTCTCCGGCTTGGTAGGGCTAGCTACCAAGTCAAAATATTGGTATATGGTTACCTCAGCTGGACTCTTCCTTAGCCTTGGAGATCCGGAGGAGTGATAACATACTAGTGTCGTTGTCGGGGAATGAAAGGTTCATTTTCCTTGGGTGTACGACTAGTTCTCATTGGAGTTTGGTCCTCTAGATGATAGGACTAAGCTTCACTAAGGCTGATTCAGTGATTGCAATGCCAAGATTGTAGAAGTTGGCCTCAAGGAGACAACGAGACAAATTCTGCATCCTAGTCCAGTTGATTCAGTTGAAGACAATCAGAGCTTGTTCAAAAGAAAACATGGTTACATATCACAAGTTCGATCAGAATTCCTCCCATTGGTAAGCTCTCAATCATTACTAATTTTAGATTTTGCTATTGAAGACTTTCCTTTGAAAATAATCTATGTTCAGCTCAAAGTATTATATCTCTGACCCTGTTAAGTCTGACCCTACTAAGATACTGGCTTCTAAAAGATACACTAGGTCAAACCCTAACCCTAATCCTCCTTCTCCATTTGATGACCCTGAGAGATTGTTGAGAAAGCCTAAAGTCCATGTCCCCGAGACCGAAACCACAAAATTGGAAAGGACCACTTCCTTGCCAGATAAACTACATAGTATCGAGGATATACATTTCGACATTAAATTTGAGTTATCCTTATTCCGATCAAAGTCTGAGTCTAGTCTTATTAAAGAATTTTTCGATCCTATAAAGTTTGACTCATACCTTTCTGACTCAAAGTCACTGTTTAACCGACCTTCTGCCACTTCTCAGATTTTAAAAATCAAGCACGAAGTTTGGTCTAATTTTGACAAACTTCAAAGCCTAGCGAATCAATTACAGATCCTTGTTGAAAAGGCTTATATTCGGTATCAACTTGAGCTCTTATCTTTCACCACACCCTCTACTATGCTTCCAAAAGCATCCACCTCACCCCCTCCATCTTCATCTCAACCAACACAACCCATTGCAATTCCCATCCACCATTCCCCTGGAATTATGGTGAGATTTTCACCATTGGTGTTACCTGGTCATTTGGCAACTTTACCTTAGACCTATGGCCAGAGGCCTCCTCTGTTTGATGATAGCCCCAGAGTCACAACACAGCAGCATATTGATAAGATGGTTGATTTCATTGATTTAGAGGAAGTAGATGAGGATGATGCTAAAATGAGGCTGATAGCCGAAATATTTTCGGAAGACATGAAAAAATGGTTTCATGGTTTGGTGGTGGGTTCTATTAATTCTTCAGCCATGCTTAATGAGTTGTTTTTAGCTAGATGGCACGAAAAGAAGAATAAATTATAGATCTTGGCATAATACAACACTTTGAAGAGGAATCCTAATGAGATTGTTCAGGAATTCACCATAAGGTTTAATCATATTGATAATTCTATTCTGGATAACATGAAACCTCCACCTAATTTGGCGCTTCAGCATTACTCGGATGATTTCGATCCAGAGATGGCTTATCAGTTGAGGGAAAGAGATCCCACGACTCTGGAAGACATGCAGAACAATGCGGTAAGTGTGGAGGCAAACTTGATGATTAAGAAATCTCAATTGAAGCATGAGAAACCGGAAAAGAGAGTGACCATCAAAGAAGAACCATCTTCTTCCACCAATCTTAAGTTAGATGCACTGATCAGGACCATGGAGAGAATGGTCGACTGGATGATAAATTCAGATAGATCTCAAGAGCCTCAAATTAGAAATCCTAACTTCAGAAATTAGCAGCAACCTTAGTACAAGATAAAACAAAGAGAGCAGAAAGCTTCCGAAGCATCGACATCTCAACAACCAATTCAGACACCCTTGCAGTAGAATTATGCTCAAGGAGAATATGATGATGAAACAGACCCGATTTTTGAGGAAAATCACTTATGTAGGGAAGATCACCGTCCCAATTTCTTGACTGAAGATGAGAAGTATGTTGAGAAGGTGTAGGATCCTAAATATGAGGATTACATACTGGCAAGCGACAATGCATTAGAAACCCAAACCAATGATTATCAAAGAGGATATTTGAATGCACTCAGTTCTCAGCAGAAGCAATATTCTTTGAGGAATAGAGATGTCCCAATCACTCCTATTCAGAAGAGGACATCATAGCAGAAAGATACTCAACAGAAATCAAATCTTCAAGGGAGTCAAAGCAAAGGTAAAGAGTTGGCAGCAGCCGATCAAAGCAGAACAAAACAACCATCTACAAGCAGTCCAAATAAAGATCATGACAGTCAAAAGAAGGATCAGATACCAAGAGATCTTCCCGAGAGGAGAGACAATGTACAAAAAGAGGTAGATAAATCTAATTCCTTCAATTTATAAACTGAAATTTCAAAGTTGAAAGTGCCAATCCCTCTTACTGAACTAGTCAAAAATAGCCATTACAAGTCTGATATAGTTAAAATGCTCAAAGTTGATCCTATGTCTGACATGGTTAACATTGAAGATGACCAGTCTAAATTGATTTTTGCTCCATCCATAAATGGTTAGTCAGGAGATAGTGATGTTCCTCCATTTTATCTCAATTTGAGAATTCACCAATTCATTCTTCACAACTCCATGCTTGACTCCGGAGCCTCTCATAATTTAATGCCAAAATCCATCATGGAACAATTGGGTCTAGATATAACTCGTGAGTACCATGACTTGTATTATTTTCCGGTAAGGTTCATTGTCTTGGCCTAATCAAAGATTTGGTAGTATCCTTGGATCAAATCCCTGCTAAGAATGTTTTAATGGATGTGGTGGTAGTTGATATACCACCACGGTTTGGCATGTTATTGTCTAGATCCTGGGGAGCTAAATTAAGAGGCACACTGCAATTAGACTTCTCCTATGCTACCATCCTGGTTTTCAGGCAATTGAGAAAGTTGTACCGAGAAAACAAAATGAAGTTCATGATAACTAGCAAGGATAAGCCTAATAATCATCCTATAAATGTTGTACATACAGATTTAGAGTCTTTTATTTTGTATAATGATAGTGGACTGAACGATGTAGATAGTCAGCTAGTAGAAATTAAAGATGTACCAGAGATTTTCAATTGTATAAAGACATTTTCAGATCAAGAAAAAGAAGAGTTGCCAAGTTCATCCGAACAGCTGTCAGACAAGGCACAAAAAGGTTCAGATCAGCCATCCGAGAAGGTAATGGAAACTTCAAAAGAGTCTGAAATGAAAGTTTAGAAAATTGACCCAAAACAGAAAAAAGATGTACAGCTCTTGGAAGAGGAAAGTGGCCTTTGGACCATGGACTTTGATGGTGCCCTTGGGAAAGACGGAGCAGGTATTGGCATTTGGATTCGAAGCCCACATCATCATCAGCAAGGTAATCTCCCTCAGCATGTTAGATTGTGCTCATACAAGTTAGCTTTTGATTGCACTAACAATGAGGCGGAGTACAAAGCGCTGATCATAGGTTTGAAGATCTTGAAGAGGTTAGGGGCACGAAGAATTTCTGTGTATGGTGATTTAGAACTTGTAATCAAGAAAGTTAAAGGTGAATATCAAGCTCACCATCCACGAATGAAACAATATAGAAATGCGGTTTTAGACATTCTTAAGATGTTTCCTGAGTATACTCTTTTAGTTGTACCAAGAAATCAGAATCTTATGGCGGATTCATTAGCTATAGCTGCAAGTAATTTCAAAATCCCCATCTTTTCAAACAAGAAGTTTGAGATTCATGTGAAGCATTGGCCCTCAGTTCCTGACAACTTGCGATACTGGCAAGTATTCTGGGATGACAAACAGGTGAATAACTTTCTTCAGAGTGAAGGAGAGTTTGAAAATTGTTCTATGGATGAAGTCTATGATGAAGATGATCAAGTCATCGAAGCAACCCAAGTTGAAATATTACAGCTGAAGAAAAATAATATTCCAAAAGGTCTAGTACCTTTGGAAGAATTTTTTGATCGGAATGATGTAGCAAGGAAGCCTACATTGGTTCCTACAGAGAAAGGTGTCGAAGACGTAAACATCAGAACATCAGACAAACCAAAAATGATCAAGTTGTCCAAAACATTGTCTCCTGAGGTAAAAGAGAAATACATTCATCTATTGTCTGAATTTTCTGATGTTTTCGCTTGGGATTATGTAGATTTGAAGGGGTTTGATAAGAAAATAATTCATCATACCATCCCAATCAAGATTGATCAAAAACCCTTCAGAAAAAATCTAAGGAGGATTAACCCAAGGTTGTTTCCATCCATAGAGAAAGAATTTAACAGACTTTACAAGGTGAGCATCATTGTTCCTATCAGATTTTCTAATTGGATATCGAATCTAGTCCCAACGAGAAAGAAGATCGGGGAGATTAGGCTCTGCGTAGACTTCAGAAATTTGAACAAAGTGTCTCTGAAAGATAATTACCCACTTCCAAAAATGGACCATATCCTTCAGAGAGTTGTGGGTGCTTCTCGGCTGTCACTTTTGGATGGCTACTCCGGTTACAATCAAGTTTTAGTGCATGAAGATGATCAGGACAAGACAACATTCACCACACCTTGGGGCACATTCAAATATGCAAAGATGCCATTTGGTCTCAAAAATGCAGGGGCCACTTTTCAGCGTGCCATGGACATAGCCTTTTCAGATGAAAAATATGTTTTCTTGGTTGTATACTTAGATGATGTAACCATGTTTTCACATTTAGATGATGAGCATTTGCATCATTTAAGAGTCATTTTTCAGAAGTGTAGGAAGTTTAGGATCTCTCTCAATCCAAAGAAAAGTTTGTTTGCCATGGAGGAAGGTAAACTTCTCAGCCACATCATTTCAAAAGATGGCATCCGGATTGATCCTTCACGAGTAGAAGCCATTCAGCAAATTGATTTCCCTCGCAGCAAAAAGGAAATCCAAGCATTCAATGGTAAGATGAATTTCTTACGCAGATTTATTCCTAATTTAGCTGAACATCTTAGAGAAATGACCAATATGTTAAAAAAGGATAATGAGGTGAAATGGTCCGAAGAAGCCCGCAAGTCTTTTCATGCGGTGAAGCTTGCCTTAACCACTGCCCCTGTTTTGATTAGTCTTGATTACACTGATGATTTTATCATATTTTCATTTTCTTTTGAGCATACTATAGCAGCGGTACTAATGCAAAAAAGGGATAAGACCGAGCTACCAATAGCATTTTTTAGTTGCAACATCAGGGATGCAGCCCTTAAGTACAACATCATTGAGAAATAGGCCTTGGCTTTGGTAAAGGCGATCAAAGATTTCAGAGTTTACATTTTACATTCACATACTCTTGCTTATGTGCCTAATGCAGCGGTAAAAGAAGTCCTTGTGCAGAATGACCCAGAAGGTAGAAGAGGTAGATGGATAGCAGCACTATTAGAATACGATCTTGAGATCAAGCCAACAAAGCTGATCAAAGGTCAAGGCTTAGCCAAACTCATGGCTAAGTCAAACCTTCATGCTCTAGACATCAACCTTGTAGCAGCATTATCCGACAATCAAGAAGAAGTGGATCTCATTCAGGTATCTGAAATATTTATGTACTTCAACATCTAAATCCTCCTCCAGGCATGTCTAAGGCTAAGAGCAGGTCATTAAAGTTGAAGGCTTCCAAATATTGTATCATGGATAGTGCACTTTATTGGAAAGATCCTGGAGGTGTGTTGCTGAACTGTTTGACCGAAGATGAGTCCAAAGAAGTAATAAATGACTTCCACAAAGGAGATTGTGGGGGCCACTTGTATTGGAAGAACACGGTCAACAAAGCACTGAGAGTGGGTTACTATTGGCCTACACTTTTTGCAGATATCTACGAGGAAGTGATGAGTTGTCACGAGTGTCAGGTTTTTCAAGGTAAAATAAAGCTTCTTCCTCTGCCCCTACAACCAATATCAGTTAATGCACCTTTTCAGCAGTGGGGCCTAGATTTCATAGGTGATATCAATCCATCATCATCCACACAACACAAGTGGATATTGATAGCTATGAACTACTTTACAAAGTGGATCGAAGTGATCCCAACCAGGCAAGCAACTGATTCAGTTATCATTCAGTTTTTAGAAACTAATATCTTGTCCCATTTTGGTTGTCCTAATAAGATTATCACAGACAACGCGGCAACATTCAAGTCTAAAAAGATGACTGAGTTTTGTGACAAGTACAACATAAAGTTGGGACATTCTACAACATACTATCCACAAGGAAATGGTTTGGCGGAGTCCTCCAATAAGTCCTTAATCAACATCATCAAGAAACTGTTGGAGGCCAACAAAAAGAATTGGCACAAGAAGCTGATCAATGCATTGTGGGCAGATCGGGTGAGTAGTAAGAAATATCTTGGGCTTTCTCCTTTCAGATTGTATATGGAGTAGATATTATTTTTCCTACATCATTAGCAGTCCCGGTCATCAGATTGTTACAAGAAGCAGGAAGTGAAGAGAATGATATTCAGCGTCGGATCAATCAAATGATTCACTTAGAGCAGACACGAGAAGAGGTATTTCAGAACACCTCCAAGCTTCATGAGAGAATAAAGAGGATCTATGACCGGAAAACAAAGGAAGATGATTTCAAAATCGGAGATGTGGTACTTCGTTGGGATGCTAGAAATGAAGACAAGGGTAAGCATGGAAAATTCGAGAACTTATGGAAAGGCCCTTATCAGATTTCAGCTTTCCGGGGACAAAATGCTTTCTTGTTGGACGAGATGAATGGAGAACCATGCTTAGGAGGACCAGTCAATGGTAGGCTCCTGAAACATTATCTTTTCTGAATTGTCCCAGTTTCATTGTACATACATTTTAAATTCTCTGCAAGTGTGAAGCTGAAGATCATTGGAGTTCGGAGCCCGAAGTGAAGGCCATGGAGCTTCACTGATTTTCTGCCATTTTAAGTATTCAGTCCTTAGTCATGTAAGTAAATTTTTGAGTTATTGAGTTTGCATTCCAGTTTGAGTTTTTTTTACCGTATTGGCCCATATGGTTAGGCTACTTGGTCTACGGTGTTCTTGGCACCTCCAAGGAGCTGCCATCCCCAAATAAGGCCAATGTTAGAGTTAGTATTTTCATACTGCCATCAGTGATCAAGATTCCTCTTTTATATCATATTAGTGTCCCATTTAAATTTTTTATCATTCCACCTAGGTCATCATGCAAAAATTTACTCACTGATGGTAGCCCAAAATCAAAAATCACACTCCCCTCTCAAAAATTTGTATTTGTTGGCCCACCTTCATGTGTCTTGCTAAGCATCCATTGACTATAAAGGCTCATTTCATCATGTTTTATATCAGTCAAGTCCACCTGAAGTTCAGTCATTCAAGGTTCCATTAGGTCACCTAGGTTTCATTTTCCCAAGGTCCAATAAATCACCATCTCACTGCATAAGGTCAACAAAGTATGAGAGTGAAGACAATAATATCCCTTTTTCAGTTTTCTAAGGGTTTACAAGCATGTAACCATGGTTACTGAAGTTCCAAATTTTATTTCAAGAAAGGAATTTATTCTAGTTTGTAAATTTTTACTTCAAAATAGATGTAATAATTTTTATTTCATTTATGTAATTTTATGTCTATTATATGTAATAAGTCACCATTTTAGTTGTCTACTCAATTCCATTACCAAGAGCATCCAAACAAAGGTCAAAATAAAGATTGCCAAAGCATCATCCACCTGTCAAAGGAAAAAGGTCAGAAAGTCAAAGAGCATTAGTGTGAAAGTTTGAAAAGTGACATGAAACATTAAAAAAGGGGTTTTCAAACCATAAATCAAAACCCATTCAACTATAAAAGCCCTCAACGATGTCTGCGCAACATTCATTTGCACTCCTACACTCTCAAAGCCTCCTCAACAAAAGAGAATTTTCGAATTTTAGGTGAAATTGGGAAAACAGGGGCAGAGGGCGCATTTTGAAACCAGAGGGCACGTTTAGAAACTGGAGGGCGCATTCAGAAATGGTGTTGTGCATTTCCCAAGAAATTCAGTGTATTTTCTAAGGGTGTGTTTGACCATTGTGCTACGCCTTTACCCGAGAAAAACCAAAAATTGCCCAAAACACACTACATTGCTCCAAACATCAAAATTTGCCACCAAGGTGCTCTAGTAAGCAAGTAGGTTAAAATTAAATTGTTTATCTCCTTCACAATTGATTTATGTGGTGTTTCATTTGTTTTGGAGTCATACTAAGTTTAAAACCATAGTAACCTAATTCCACTCCTAAAACTCATTTCCTAGCATCCCACTACCATTCCTACATTTCATAACTACCCCTGTCACCTCCCCATTTCCATCTCCTCAATTTCCTCACATCATTCCATACTCCCTACACCTACATTCCATTTCATCATCTCCCTAGGGTTTGACTCCAATAACCCATGGTTGAAGAAGAGAATGGAAGTCAGAATGATGAAGAAAGATAGGAGAGGAGGCTATCTAAGAAAGGAGGGAGAATCATTAGACATGAGCCAACCAATACCAAAGAACTCATGGCATCTCCCATCACTGTGACAAGTTTTAAGTATGTGGGTTGTTTTGAGTTTTGTGAGAAAGTGGAAAGGATCCAGCATCATCCTGTGTTGACCAGATTATTCATCACCAACCTCTATAACAGCCAGGTAACCCTTGCTGGTGTCACCTTCACTATATCTCCTGTTATCATATCAGAATTGGCTTGAGAGGGTGAACACTCATATTGAGGGCCTATTAGACAAGGCCAAAATGGATATTGATATTCAGAGAAGGATGGCTAAGTATTATGCCATGAGAAACAAAATTGCAAGAGCCAAGCTCAAAAGAGCTCATGCAAAAATTGAAGCCTTGACCAAGCAAGAGGAGAAAAGAAGGCTAGATATTCTTGTCGAGGCATCACTCCATGCCTCAAACATATGATCAGCCATCAGCCCACCAATTTTGACAATTTTTGAACAAATTTTGCAAGTTTTGATTTTCTGTGTTTTTTAAAGCATTTTCAACACAGTCAAAATGTCAAACACGCAACACCTAGGGTGTTGCACTCTTTTTTTAGGCATATGATGGACAAAAGGCTAGAATTTTTGAATTCAGAGTGATGAGGACATGCATCCTGTGCATTTTCTAAGCATTTGGAGGAAAATTGGTCAGCCAAAAGGGTCAAAAACCACCTTTCTACCTCTTTTTTGGCTTGGGCGTTGCGCGTTTACCAGTATTGGGAGATTGATATTTTGACAGGAAAAATGACCTCCAATTTGAAAACTAAAGGCATATCTGGAAAGTAGACTTGAATTACTTTCCAACGAGCTATCTTGGAGCAAATTTGGAGACCAGGAAGGCACCCAAAAGCAACCCTAAAGTTGGAGGGTGTGTTTGACACTGAGAGGGCGTGTTTGACAGTCTTCTCCAATTTTCACTATTTCTCTCCAAATTGACTTTCACCTATGGGAAATTGATGTTTTACTGATGTAATTGATGAATATGATGTAATTATTATGTTTTTTACTGTTGTCTAGGGTAAATACATTAGTTAAATGGCCTACATGACTTGCAATGAATCAATTTGCTTAAATTAGGGATGAGTCACTTTGACCACCCTATACTCTAGGTATCAGTTTAGTCTTTCTTGCAAGTACTCCTCCTCTCATGGATTTGACCCCTGAGGCTAGGATGAGTTGGTTTGAGGCCTATATTATGTATTTTCTTAGTCATTTTACAGGTTGGACTCTCTTGGATGTTGTAATAGCTTTCAGACTTTGGCATGGAATATATTGGATGAAGTTGCAGCTATTTTGGTGGGATTCTTGTGGCATGGTATTTTGATCTTGTTTCTTCTTCAGTTTCATATGTGTGAATGTTTTGTTCCTTTCATGATCCATTTCACTCTAATTATGTTTGATTTTCAAGGTGTGATAAGCAGAATTCATCTTTGTATGCTATGTTTTGGTAAAATCATCATAGATTGTTTCATTTCTTCAGTTTAAAAAGAATTCATGACCCTCATGCTCTTTTTAGCATCTCACTAGTCTAAACCATCTCATCACTATACTATGAAGTTTAAAGTACCTTGCCTACCTTGCCCCATCATATGTCTGCAATTCTGATTCACTTTTCCCTGACCTAGTTCATTCTCTGACCTAATTCACTCATCCTTGTGACTACCCAACCAAATCAAATCAAACAACCCTATGCACTTTACATCTAGCCTAAAACCCAAATCTATCCAGCCCTCTTGGCTGTGATCCTTTGGAGAGAGCCCTCTCCGGCTTAGGAGGGCTAGCTACCAAGTCAAAAGATTGGCCTATGGTTACCTCAGCTAGACTCTTCCTCAGCCTTGGAGATCCGAAGGAGTTATAACAACACACACACACACACATATATATACAAGAAAATTTTAGACCAATTTGACAACTTTAGATAAGGTTGAATCCTAATTTGAGGGAAATTATAAAGGAAGAATTGCAAAAATTGTTAAATGTGAACTTCATTTATCCAATTTCTGACAGCCAATGGGTTTCACCATTAGTAATTGTACCAAATAAAAATGGTAAGCGGTGAGTCTTTATAGACTATAAAGAGTTAAATAAGGCTACCCTAAAAGATAATTTCCCACTTCCTTTCATTGATCAAGTATTAGATACATTAACAGCCAATAAATAATTTTCTTTTCTTAATGGTTTTAGTGGCTCTAATCAAATACAAATTGCACTAGAAGGTAAAGACAAGAGTACATTTACATGTCCATGGGGAACATACGCTTATAGAGTATTACCTTTTGGACTATGCAATGCTCCTGCTACATTTCAAAGAGTAGTTTTAGGTATCTTTTCTAACTTGGTTCATGATTGTGTTGAAGTTTATATGGATGATTTCATGGTTTATGGAAATACTTTTGAAGAAGCCTTAGAAAAACTTGAAAAAGTTCTTATGAGATGCCAATAAAAAATGTTTTATGATGTTTAATGAAAGCATTGTTTTGGGACATTATATTTTAGGTAATGGAATTAAGGTTGATCCAAAAAAAAATTGAAGTCATTACCAAGATTTTTGTACCCAAGTTTCCAACGGATGTAAGAAGTTTTCTTGGATATGTAAGCTCCTATAGAAGATTTATAGAAAACTTTGTAAAAGTAGATTTTCCACTATTTGAATTACTCACCAAAGATAGTGAATTTCATTGGAACTCCTCATGTCAATCAGCTTCTGATAGAAAAATCAACAAACTTCCTATGCTATATATTATGTAAGTAAAAAATCGATTATGGCAGAGTTAAATTATACAGTTACAGAAAAGGAGTTTCTTGTAGTAGTTCATGCCATAAATAAATTCATATACTATGTAACTATGTATGAAACTTTTATCCATATTGATAATTTTGCTATCATATATTTAATGAAAAAGCCTATAACTAATGGCATACTTACTAAATGACCCTTATTTTTATAAGAATTTAATACTACTAAATTGGATAGGCCCAGAAAGGAAAATATTATAGCTTATTTCCTTTCTAGAACCCAAAATAAGAATACATTAATTCATGTATATGGTAGTTTTCCAAATGAACATTTATTTATAATTGTTATAAAAAAATCCTTGGTATGTAGATATTGCTAACTATTTGGCTACCAGGAAGTTGCCTCAATAATTGCATCAAGGGAAAAAAAAAAGTTTCTCAAAAAAAGTGCATCATACTCCTGGATAGATGGAGAACTATTTGGAATACGACCAGATTTAATCATCATAAGGTGTGTAAGAGAAGATGAGATAAAGGATATATTAAAAGCATGTCATGATGAACTGCGTGGAGGATATTTTTTCAACTGAAGAACTACATATAAATTCCTTCTTTCAAGATACTATTGGCCTACCCTTTCCAAAGACATCAAAGAATATGTTAACATATGTGATAGCTTTCAAAGAATGGGAAATCAAAATCAAGATAATGAAATGCAACTCCAAACACAAGTACTTATTGAACCATTCGAAAATGGGCCCTAGACTTTGTAGGGCAAATAGATCTAGTATCATAGGCATAAAAGGTATATTATTTTTTATACTGATTATGTAACAAAATGGGTGGAAGTTAAACCTTTAATATATGTCACTGAAAATGTTGTTGTCAAATTTATTTTTGAGGGTATATTTACTCGATTTGGTGTCCCTAGATAAATTGTTATAGATTACGATGTACAATTTACATCCAATCTTGTCTAGAAAATTATGGAGCAATACAAGATCAAGCATCAAAATTCCTCTCTATATCATCCACGAGCTAATGGGAAAGTGGAATCAAAAAATAAAGTCCTTGAAGCCATTATTACCCAGACAGTTCAATTACATCATAAAGATTGGTTAGTTAAGCTTTTAGAAACACTTTGGTCATATTAATCCACATGGAGGAACATTATTGGTCATAGGTCATATGAACTTGTATATGGAAAGAAATTTTTGCTTCCCATAGCCAAAAAATAAAGACCTATAGCACAAAAGCAAAGATTGGGACTAGATCTTTCAAAGGCACAAAAATAAAGGCTAGCTTAACTCACTGAGCTAGATGAAATATGACAAGATACAATCCAAACATCTAGTGTCATTCAACAATAAAGGACAAAATGGCACGATAAGTTTATCAAACTAAAGAAAGTCAAACTAGGTGATTGGGCCCTCCTATTTAATTCTAGATTTAAATATTTTAAAGGAAATCTCTAGACACATTGGTTAGGTTCATATGAAATAGAGACAATCTATGACAATGGATCAATTTAAGTCAAAATTATTAGCCCCTAACAAGGGAAGAATTTATTCAAAATATGCTTCAACATTTAGAAATAGAGTTGATAAAAGGGGAAAATTCTTCTACCCCTCTTGACTTAATTTTTCTTTCTATACTAAAAAAAGAGAATAAAATAACATAAAAGTATAGTTATGAAAACAAGGATGTTAGCATAATTATACAGGAATTCCAACTGAAAACTACTCTTTGGTAGTTAGAATTCCTAAAAAATATTTCTTTATATATTCAACATGCAAAAATTTATCTTCATTTTTTAACCAGAAGCTAAGGAACATTAACAAATTGTGGCAGCACTGTAGAATGATATCTCAAGAACCCATGGACAATTTTAGTCAAAATCATAGAAGTTTTAGTCCACAACAAAATTCTATCAAATTACATATTATTCGTAGTTACGTACACTTTTTGTAGCCACTGGAGATTCTTCAAAAATGATGAATTGTTTTTTCAAATCTATTCTCAAAAGAATTCATCATTTATAAGGGTCATCAAGCAACAACATATTAAATCCTTGAAGGAATATCAAAAGCTCCAGCATTGAAGAATCCAACAACATCAAGCAATCTTGTTTCCAAGTATGAAAAATCAATCCAAGGTGGTCAAATAATCATCAGGTAACATTTTAATTGTTTTTATTTAAGAGACTACAAAGCCTAAAATGAATGGACATATTTTTAACCCAAGCTCACAAGATGGTATAATTTTAAAAGACTTATTTTAATGATAACATTATGTCACCCACCTCATTGATCCACTATATCCCAATTCAATCACATTATTGATTAAATTGCTTGAAAATCACCTTAATAGTTTCATCAAGTGGTTAAGAAGTGTTATAATTACATGATATGGATTGAATTTTCCATCATTCATAAGGTGGAATAAGAGTTTCTATCAAGAATATTTGGAATTCAACTCATTTATTACTCTGTCATATTCATTTCACCTAAAATTCTCTCCCTCTGCCACCTTTTTCATCATATTCACTCTGCTTATCGTTTTCCATACATCCACCACCTTTGATAACATTGATAACAGAGAAAATTGGAGAAATAATACTTCTCGAACATTAAAGGATGGCGCCTGTGGTAAGATTTTAATCAATAGGACCTGGGACCTTATAATATTATTGCAAGTGCAGGGAAAGGTTCCACAAAGTAGTTTGGTTGAAATTGTTGAAAAATTTTCAAGGATATGATGTTGAAGTAACACAAGCATTTTCGAGAGACTTTGATGGAGTAGAAGTTGATGTTGAGCACATCCAGTTGAAGATTACAAAGGGTTTCTTAGTTGGAGCCATTGAATGAGCAAGGAGTGGAGACAATTAGTTTAAAAAAATAGAATATTAAGGGGGATACATGGAGGAAATTTATGATCAACTCTGAGATGAAAACAAAAAATTGGAAAAAGGGCATACTGATCTAAGCATTCAAAGGGAAATGGAGGTACATTCTCTTTGATCTTCATAATTTCATCACTTGTGAAGGCATGCATGGTTTGATAATGTTCTATCATGTTCATCTTATGATGCATTTCCTAAAAGGCCATGAAATAAACTTAGCTCATTATATCCTTAACAATATTAAGAAAATGGCTTCAAAAGTTCAGAAAAATCCCCAAGTCTTCAGAAATAAGTGTGTATCATTTTGGGCTTGTTAAAATCTTAATTAAAGAAGAATTGTGTCAAAAAGGGGATAATTGGGATAATTTTCTCTTGAGAAATCATTTCAAAGAAGCTCCAACAGCTTCACAATAAACAAATGTTCCAAGCAATAAGAAAAAGCACACTAGGGCCATGGTTTCAGAGCCCAAGACTCAAAACACTAAGCGTGTAGCAACAAGCAAGCTAGTAAAAGAGCCAATAAAAGAGTTTTAAGATGAATTTGAATAAAATCATAATCCTATAGATATTTTGAGCCTAAAGGTTCTCAAATGAAGGAAGTAACTCAAGAGAGGGTTTCAAGTTTGAAACCATGAAAACCTAAGGCAAAAACACAAAAAAAAGGGGGAAAGAAAATTTGCAAGAAGAAAACTCATGCACCAAAGTCAAAGAACAATTTAGCCACAATAGAAGTAATAGACAAGGAGTTATAGAAGGAAAAATCTCAGAGAAGAGAATTTCAAAGAAAGTAAACCCTAAGACTGATGACAAAACTTAGAGAAATACTTGAAGCATGACCAAAGAGACCATTAGCCCATTAATAACATTGAAAATTTAGATGAAGAAGGCAATAAATAATCAAGGAAAACAAGTAAGAAACCAAGAATTTCCAGTTCGAAGATATCTACAACACTTCCACAACAAATGGATGTTAGCCCTAGGATTGATATTCCTAGACCTTTGTCATCTACAGAATTACCACAACAGAAGGAGATTGGTCCATGAATTGATACTAATCAAGATATTCCACAGCGAAGGGAGACTAATACAAAAATTAACATTTCTCAACAAAAGGTATATGTATATATTATTTTTCTTGAAAATGAAGCTCATCAAGAATTGGTACAACAATGCTCTAGTTATTACCCTGTTTTTAGTCCACCAATGTCTCCTCTTCATAGTTTAGTGTCATCTCCTATAGACAATCCAACATTTGACCATTTTAAAGAAATGGATACAATTGAGAAGTTAAAACAACAAATAAAAGAATTAGAGGTCTTTGAAATACATATTAAGGGTGAAAATGAATTCTTGAAGACACAAAGTCAGAAGATGTTAAAAAGGATGCAACATCGGTATTAGAAGATTTTAAAACTCAAGAAAGATAATGAGAAGATGCATTCCAAAATTAACAATTTAAATGCTAAAATACTCTTGAAGAATCCAAGATGGTCAATTGTTATGATGGAGAAGGGAGTTCAAGGCGGTAACTTGGATATTCTCATCCAAGCTACTAGGATCATATAGTGATAGGGAAGAAATTGTAAAAATTTTACAATTTTGTTGATGCATGAGGATATGAAAAATCCTCAATATGGGGGGATGTTGAGTTTCAAAAATGATTTATGTTTGTCAGTTTGTTATTCTTCGTTTTTCCTACTTTTTCTCCTATAAGCCCATCATAGTCATTGTTTCATAAACTTATGTTATCATTTACACACAAACAACATGCTTGAGTTATAATGGTTACAACTAAATAATTTAAAGGTAATCATGTCCATATTTCTATAGTTTTGTGTGTTTCTTTATGAAAGCAATTTAAAATGTTATGACTGTAGAAACTCACATATTTTGCAACTGCTCCTTCTTTTTGTAGCTAAATCACAAGTTACCATATCTCTAAGCGTGATCTAGCAAAATAAGAAATTGATGGATGTGGGGAAAAGTGAAGAGATGTTTTTCCACATATAGTCGCAATCAGAAGACATCCCCGTCACTAGAAAGGGTCAATCAAATAACCCGGTCAACAGCTTAGGCGATGGCAGAGTTTGAGTTTGATGACAATTGTTTACACAACACTGTTGATTAAGATCCCACAAAGTTGAGATATAAAGAAAGATTCATGCTTCCATCATGAATCTCTTAGATTATCAAATCAATCTTTTATTTCCACGCAATCTAAAAAAAATGTTATTTATTCCTAAATATTAGCAACAAACCCTTGAGACATTTTTTTTTATATTATAAATACTGGTGCTCATGTTGTAGAAGACAAATCAGATTTATTGGAAACAATTCTAAGTTTAAAAAGGTTTTATTATTTTGTATTTATTATTTGTGATTCATGATCTTTTTAATATTTGTTTTATCTATTTTGAGTTTTATTTAAGCAATGCACAAACCAACCAGGAAGGCCCCCTACAAGGACACATGTTGCCATCATTCTTTGTATGGTTAATTTATGTTTCTTTTCATTCTCGTGAATAGCGTAGAATATATTACAGTTTGACATGTAGTTTTTACAATTTCTGGTGTCTAAATTTGCAATGATTACATCTTTGTTTTTAAGTAGCTCTACATTTAATTAGAATAGTTTCTTCTCAATCAGTTATGAATTGATTATTTAATTGAATGCAAATATAGAACCTTGTATCAATTGCTTGTGCAAAACCTTGAGTACCCTATGGCATTTTTCTCAATTCTATAATCAATTTCTTAAAATAAATTAACTTAGTTGAATCACAAGGACATAAGCTTTTTGTAACCTGCTTAAGCAGAACCTTATGCAATATGTGGCACTTCTCTCAACTTTCCTTTCTGCCAATTTTTCATAGATTACAAAATTAGAAACCAATTCTTAGCATATATTGCGCCTTACACTTTGCAAGCTTACCAACTTGGGTTGATGAATTAACTGTAACGAAATTCTAGTGCAATTGAATTGATTGACACTAATCTCACACACAAGAATCAAATTTTTGGTACCACATTTTGGGAGATTATTTGAGACCATATAAAGACTCTTTTAACTTGCAAACCAAAAAATATTTACCTTTTTCAACATAGTGCTATGACTGTGTCATATAGAAAATATCACATCCTGACTATTACCAAAAAATAGCATATCATCTACATATAGGGTGAGAATAAGGAAATTATCACCATCTTGTTTATAATACACATGATGATCTAATTTGGACCTTAAAAGTCCTAATATCACATGAAAGAATCATAAATTTGGTACCACATTATGGGAGATTGTTTAAGGACATACAAATATTTTTTAACTTGTGAACCAATGACTCTTTACCTTTTATAACATAGTGCTCTAGTCATGTCATATAGATCTCCTCCTTCAAGTCACCATGTACGAATGTAGTTTCCACACCCATATATTTCATCTTCAAATCAAAGGGCATCACTACATATAATAGGAACCTATTAGATACTAACTTAGCAATTAGGAAGAATAGCTCATAAAAATCTATTGAGTCAACCTGGTAATATAACTTGTAACCAAATATACCTTGTGCTTGTCAACATTTCCATTTAACCCAATCTTCATTTTAAAACCCCATTTACATCCAATGAGTTTTTGTCCATCAATCAAGGGGACCATGTTAATGGATGAATACCTCTTGTATACAAGAGTGATCTCCCTAGATCCAGAAACCGGATCTAGAACAAAACAATCAAAAGCATACAAATTTCTCTAGCTTTAATTATCATTAAACCATAAATATAAAGGGAAGGATGAATAGACCTTACCTTGTTTACTAAATTTTTTCCTCATGGTTGTTTGTTGTCTTTGATCTCATCCTCAATGCTCTAATGGAAGGATATGAAAGTGACACAAACAAACAAAACATCAAGCATATAATATTGATATGATTAAATGAAATTTATATGAATGATCAAGGAAACTCATAACAAACACCATGTAGATCTGAACAAATGGATGTGAGAAGGAAAATATGCAATTGTATTCAAAAAGAGGAAGTGAGTTACAACCAAATCCTTGATGTTGTGACCTCCTTCCAGTTTCCTTCATTCCAAAAACCTTTCCTTCAAAAGACTATAGACCATAGGTTGGATACTTTGAGCAAGTGAGAGTATGAAAACTTATGAGTATTTTTTAGTAAAAAATCCAACCCCTTCCTCATAAAAAACCATTGTATTTATAGGCCAAGGAAGGGGGAGTGGAGGATAAGAAATGGGATTTAAGATTCATTAAGGTAGGGACGAGATCCACTAATGTAGGAATGAGATGCAAGATAGGAGGGATGCGAGCCAAATCCCCATAGTTTGGATTAGATATCATTACAAGGCTTCTAGAATGGAAGCTTCTCATGATTCTTTTTTTTTTAACACATTAAAACAATGTCGCACCCTAATAGTTATGATACATGTGACATTGTCACACCTGTCAGTTATGGAACATGTGACACTAAGCATTGCAGCGCTCTGGAAATTATGCAACTTGAGACACTCTTTAGAAATAAGGTTTTTTAAGGTATTCAAGCAAGGTTCTTACCTTTCACAATATTTTTTTCCTCCATATTCTTCAAGGATTAATGGAAATAGTTTTTCAAATAGTGAAGAATAGGGATATGACAACATTTGCTATGACTGCGACAAATTAATGTGTAACAGACCAAGTATGAAGTACCCTATTCTCTCTAAGCACAATCATTTCCTCATCCATGGCTAGTATTTAAGACTCCTTATCTTCCATGTCCAATGCCTCTTTTATAGTTTTAGGCTCATTAATGTTGGTAGATAAAGCAAATATACATCTAAAATTAGAAGGACTATATTTATACATGTTTTTTTTTCTTGTTTGTAGAGTGGACCTCCATAAAGTTTGAGGTGGAGTTCCTTACTCCTCTTCTGAACTCTTTAAACCCTCCTCCTCATCAAGTCCTTTATAAACTTTGTATTCAGTTTTTGGTTCAAAATTCTCGATCTTTGGTAGTAGCTAAACAACTAAATTATTCTCGTCCACTTCTTATAGCTATACCATTGTGGGAGAAGGATAACTTAAACTAAAAATAACATTTCTATGATACAAAAATTTTCTAGTCATAAGCTCCCAAAGCTTTTATCATTTCACACCAACACCACAGATGATGAAGAAACATTTCACTACCTTGTTATCCAACTTAAACCACTTCTCCTTAGGCATATGAGCATATGCCTCACAACATACAAACCTCCATAGGGATATTATCCATAAGAGTTGATGTGGGATACACGTTAATCAAGTAACATGTAGTAGCAACCACTTTAACTCAGAACTTATTCTATATTCCAACTCCACTAAGCATACTCCTAGCTCTCTTTATCAACATTCTATTCATTTGTTTTACAACTCAATTATATTGAGGGGTATATGGATGTTTATTATGCCTTTCAATGTCATTCTCCTTACAAATATCAAACTCTACATAACAAAACTCACCACCATTATTAGTCCTCGAAAACTTAATCTTCTCGCTAGTGTAATTTTCTAAAAGAGCTTTAACCTCCTTAAACTGACTAAAACCTTAGGTTTAGTTCTAAGAAAATATGCCCATGTCCTTTTAGAATAATCATCAATGAATGATGCATTATATAGAGCCTTAAAAATCAAAGGAAATCTATGTGGACCAACTACATCAAAATGAATTAAGCCCAACAACCCAAAATATTTATGAGAACTATAACAAAATTGAACATGGTTTTCTGTCCCATATATGCAATGCTCAAGAAAATCAGATTCAAGAGAATAGTCATTCAATCCATCAACAAGATTTTTATTTTTCAAGTCTTTTAGGCCCTAATGAAAACCCCTCAACTTCTTCTAGAGAGCCACTGGAGTGTTTTCTTCAAAAAACAAAAAACAAACAAACAAACAAACAAAAACAAAAAACGAAAATAAAAAAACAAAAAAACAAAAAACAAAACAAAAGAACAAAACAAAAAACAAAAACAAGAACAAAAAAAAATCAATAATACTCAATCGACCAACTAGAGCTTCATAAGTTTTTTTCCTTTCTCTCCAACACCACCCACTCTTCATCTTTCATATCAATTGGTTTGGTCCCAAGTACTACAACTTGTAGATCTTGATCTACAAGAAGATCCTCCATATTGAGCTTCCACAGCTTAGAGTTAGTACCATTAAACTTATCCATTTCTAATCTAGATGTTCTTGCAATTTCATTGCAAGAAGGCTTCTTTATATACAAGTTCCCACTCAATAAAAGATTAGATTAAAAAATCCTTGTTCCCAACAACTTGGATTTGAGGTGATCAAGCACTGATACAAAATGAAAGGAACTCGACATGATAAATTCCTACACTAATCCATGAGAGGAGAATATGCCAAATATAAAAATAGAATAGTTACAAACATATGAAATAAACAACAAACAATTAGCTATACGATATCTTGGGAAAACTATTCCAAGAGAATAACACCACATTCTAATGCACACTCAATGTATTATTCAACAAATAAAATGGTTACAATTCATAGTTTATATCCTCTATACAAGAGTGTTTCGTAGTGGTCTAATTATATAGAAAAAGTGACCAACATAAAGGTAAGCTAAAAGGTACTCTATGTTATTTCCTCCACTAAAATACTCAATAAATAATACACAGAAAAAACCATAAACCATTTATTGTTTACAATTTTTGCATATTCAAAACCATTAACATATTATTCTCTACCACTACTCTCTACTAATACTTTGCAAGTATTCCCCGCTATAACTCTCCTCCATCACATCATCGCATCATTCACTACTAAGAATTGCAATTATTCTCTACTCCCCACTACATTATTATCCACTCGACACTACAAGGTGTACAACACACCTGCCCCAACAAGGAAAACCAAAAAAATGTCAAATATTGCATAAATAAACAACCCAATAAAGCTTATTTATATGAATTTCTTTATACATTCAAGTTAAAGAACCAATAATACAGAAACTAAATGCGTCATAAAATAAAATAAATAGTCATTGTTACTTCTCTTGTTTATTGATTTATATTTATTTTTATTTTTTCAAGGCTAAGTGAGAGATTCGGTAAGTAAACATGAGCAAAACACACACTTTATATTATTTACAATGCACCTATTCTCACAATTGAATAACCAACTCAATGTATTAGATAGAGAAGGGTGGTTTACAAGCACATTATTGAGGCACATAGTAAGTGATAAATGTCACAGATCTATATTTTTTGTACCACGATATCTTGAAAAGGGTGCCTAGTGTTGATGTTTTGCAACATCAGGAAGACATTCTCCCATGGGGTCATGTTGATTTGACTAGTGGGGGAATGATACATTCACCCATGGGACCATGTTGATTTGGCTAGGGTGAATGACCCAACGGCAGACATTCTCCCATGGGGTCATTCTAATTTGACAAGGGGAGATTGATACATTCACCCATGGGGCCATGTTGATTTAGCTAGGGGTGAATGGCATACGACGCTCACATTGTGCTTCAGGATGGAGTGATTTATTTTTTATAGAGTGGATTTGAATTGTTCATTAGTTGGGTTTTTTCACCCAACAATGGGGTAAACAATTCTAGTCTAATGTTGAGTTGTGATGTATGCTCTAATAGTGAAGGGGTTTCTTTTGATGTGGAACCATCTTGATGGGTCTCCACTCAACATTAGAGCTCTATATAAATAGGCAAGCATGTGAGAGACAAATCATCAACATAGCAAGCTCATTGATCTTTTCTAATGGAGGATAAATTAGTCCAAGGAGAAATATATTGCTAGAGATCAGCTTTGATCATTATTTCATTCTTTTTGGAGGCCACACATGTGAGGAAGAAGGCAAATTTTGACCTACTGAGTTGACCGAGTTTTGACCAGCTTTGACATCTGCGCGTTGAGGGATTTGACTGTTGCTTTGATCAAGTTATTTGACCATAGGAAGGCCACCCCTGCAAGGGTTTTTTACCATAGGCTTGACTGCAATTGTATGTGCATATTGTTGACTACACATTGCAGATTTGACCAAGTTCATCAACCGTAGACCATTGACCACAGGACCGAGTTTGACTATAGAGTTGGTTGTTTTTGCATGGTTTAGATAGCATTGGCTTGGAGTTGTTTGAATAGGTTTGATTGGTATCTAACTTGTATTATTGGCACATATTTCTAAACAAATTGTTGATTTGTAAACCTTGTTGAAAGACAATTTCTCCTCAAGAAAAGATTACTAGTTTTTCTCCCAAGGTTGGGTTTACCAGGTGAAAAAATTTGTGTCTATTGTGCATGGTTGTCTTTCTAAGATTTTTACTATTTCCACTGCATTTATTGTTGAGATTTTATGAGTATAATTATCCAATGATAGCAGTGGCATACAAAATATTTCCTGAAAATCATTAGGAAGTAATTATCAGACATAAAATTGTATTCTATTGCACTTGCCATAGAATTTCAACATGGTATCATAGCATTGTTGAAAGGTCACCTGTTGAAAAACCTCATATTTTAGTATTCAGGAAGCTTGTACAAGTTTCAATTCTCTTGTCAAGATGGTGCTCAGCCTAAGATTAGAGGACAAGGTGGATGGTGCTACAAATTTCAGGTCTTGGAAGACTAGGACACTCCTTGTCTTGGAAGAAATGATATCAAAAATTATGTGAAGGAAATTGTCTCAAAACCAGCAAATGTTGAGGAGAAAACCAAGCATAAGAAGAATGAGGCAAAGGCTAATAGGATCTTGATAGATTCCATTAAGGACCATTTGTTTCCACTTATTTTTTACTTGAAGACTACCAAATAGATGTATGATTCCTTGGTGGGATTGTTCGAGAGTAAGAATACTAGCAAGAAACTAGCGTTGATGCATTAGCTTCATTGTGTCATTATGTCTAGATCAGATTCAATTGCTACTTATTTCATGAGAGTCTCCCAGTTGAGAGATCAACTTAAGGTCATTGGAGATATTGTTGATGAAGCAGAGCTTGTTACAATGACTCTTAATGGATTTCCTTCTTCATGGAACACAATTATACAAGGTATTTGTGCATGAGCTAAGTTTTTAAAGTTTGATCAACTTTGGATTGATTATGTCCAAGAGGAGGCTAGATTGTTGTCCAATAAAATCTTGCAGATACCTTAGGATGATGAAACTCAAGTCGTTGCAACTCATGCAAGAAAAGGAAAAGGAAGAAGAAATTTTGGTAAGAAATATATAGGTGGAAGATCAACTCCAATTCAATACTACAAGAAGAAGAATACTTCAAAGATCAATTGCTTCACGTGTCATTTATTTGGACACTATGCCCCCTAGTGTCCTCAGAAGAAAAGGAATGGAAAGCAACATGCATCAACAACTTATGTTGTTGATGATGATGAGAATCTACCATAGAAGAAGACAAAGGAATCTAAACTTGATGAGATTTCATATCAACTTCAAAAGGAATATTTATTTTTCTCCGATCTTACAGAGACTATTACTGACATTAATGATATTTGGTTGGTGGACAGTGGTGCTTCTAGGCACATGACAGGTTCACAAGACTCACTTTCATATTTGATAGAGAAGGATTCCTAATCACATGTGGGACTTGGAGATAATGCAAAGTATGCATTGAGAGTAGTTGGGACAACGTCGTTTCAGTTGGAGTCCGGATATTCTCTACACATGAGAGATTTATTGTTTGTACTAGGATTGAAGAATAACATGCTTTTTATTTCAGAGTTGGAGGATAGAGGTTATAAAGTTGCAATTGTGGATGGGTAGGTTCTTTTATGGCCTAAGGAATCAAGCATGGACTCGGCAGGAGTGATTGGTGTTCAAGAGGGAAGATTATACAAATTGTTAGGAAGTCTAGCCTAGGAAATTGTATGTGACAGTATCAATTTATGTGAGTTATGGCATCAAATATTTTCTCACCTACATTGCAGGGCTTTGCTAGCATTGAGGAGGATCATTATAGGTCTTTGAAAGCTCCGGGAAGAGCATGAGGATGTTTGCATGGGTTGTGCACTTGGAAAGAATGCCAAAGGATATTTTCTGAGCAATGATAGTAGGTCCAAGGGGATCCTGGATCTAGTACATTGAGATGTATGTGGACCATTGAAAGTACCATCTTTGGGTGGTTTCTTGTACTACGTTGCATTCATTGATGATTTCTCTTGGAAGACATGGATCTACTTCATGAAGACGAAGGATGTGGTCTTCAGCATGTTCTAGGAGTTCAAGGCTCAGGTGGAGAATGAAAAGGAAGAAGATCAAGGCTTTTAGGTTAGATTATGGACGAGAGTATACTTCCAGAGACTTCAATGACTTTTGAAATGAGGTAGGGATCAAGAGGGAGTGGATAGTTCCTTACAATCTTCAGCCGAATGGGGTTGCAAAAAGGAAGAATAGGTCCATTATGGAATTTTTTAAGGCTATGATTCATGATCAAGATTTACCCATGTTATTATGGGAGGTGGCATCTAACACAATAGTTTATGTTTAGAACAAGAGTCCTCACTAGATATTGGAGGAAAAGACTCCTAAGGAGGCATTCACAGGAGTGAAGCCAAAAGTTATCATTTGAGGATCTTTATTTGTCTAGTATATGTCCACTTGCCCAAGGAGAAGAGGAAGAACTTAGAACCTTCTTGGAAGAAGGGAACTTTTGTGGGGTACAGTGAGACTTTGAAGGCCTACAGGATCTACATTCTAGAACAACGTTAGATTGAGGTTGGTTAGGATGTTACCATTGATAAGGAGGTGGCCTTCAGGAGGTCTAGAGAGTTTCATACGAAGAGTGATAGTGAGTAGGAGGCTTCAGAAGATGCAGATCCCTCAAGTATAATTGTTCATCCTTAAAAATATCAGGAGGAGTTAGTTTATCTAGTAGAGCCAATGGACTCACCTAGAGATGTTGTAGTGAACAAGAAGAGGTCGACATGGCTTCATGAGACTTTGCAAGATGTTGAGAAGCATGTAGCTCCTAGGGGTACTTTTAGGGAGAGAAGATGGCCATATAGGTTCTCAAGTTATATGAAATTGATGAGCCACATCATTGATTTTGAACCTTCTAGTTATGAGGAAGCAACAGGCCAACAAGTTTGGATGGATGCCATGATGGAGGAGTATCAGTACATCATGAAGAATGATGTGTGAGAGATAGTTCTGAGACAAGTGGGGAAGTCAATAGTGACTTCCAAGTGGATATATAAGATCAATCATGCAAAAGATGGCGACAACAAGAAGTACAAATTGAGGTTTGTGGTGAGAGGGTTATCCTAGAAAGAGGGAGAGGATTATAATAAGACTTAATTTGCTCTAGTCTCTAGGTACACTTCTATTAGGAATATTGTTTCTCTTGCTTTAGTTACGGGTTGGAGGTTACATCAGATGGGTGTAAAGGCCACATTCCTTAATGGTGTGAATGAGAAGGAAGTGTACATAGAGAAACCTCAAGGCTTTGTAGTTCATGGGAAGGAGTCCCATGGTTGCAGATTGAAGAAGGAATTATATGGACTCAAGCAGGAATCTAGGGCATGGTATTCTAGGATTAATGGATACTTAATGAGTTTGGGATTAACCAAGAGTGATGTGGATCGTGAACTTTACTTCATGGTTGTTGATGGTGATCCTTTTTGGTGTTTTATGTTGATGATTTGTTCATTATTTAGGAAGAGAGGCTCATTATCGAGTGCAAGAGGGAGTTGGTTTTAGATTTAGAGATGAAGGATCTTGGCTTGATGCATTATTTCCTAGGATTGGAGGTGTGGAAGATTCGGATGAGATTTTTATTGGATAGGGGAGGTACACAATTCAGATCTTGAGCAGATTCAGTATGATGGACTGCAAGTCCATGGCTACACCTATGGTGACCAACCTGAAGAAGTTGAGTGATTCCACTTCAGATTCAAATTTGGTGGATCCCACGATGTACATGTAGTTGATTGGATCCTTGATGTACTTGGTTAACACTAGGCCATATATTTTCTTTGTAGTGAACACTCTAAGCCAATATATGGTTGACTTGAGGCTTGTACATTGGGTTGGAACGAAGCATGTGTTGAGGTACCTATGTGGTAAAGTTTGATATGGTCTAAGATATGTCTCAAGTGGTGAAGTGAGGCTGAAGAGATATGCTGATTTTGATTGAGTTGGGAGTGCAGTGTGGCAAAAACATCACCTTGGGGTGTTGCGTTAGCTTGGGATTAGCTATGATATCCTAGTTTGGTAGGATGCAGATTTCTATCTCACTTAGTACAATAGAAGTGGAGCATGTCATAGTTAGTTTCACAAGTCAGGAAGTAGTGTGGATTCAAAGGCTTCTTGTAGGGCTATTTGATCAAGTGTTAAAGACAACCTTCATATATTATGATAATTAAAATTGTGTCAAACTTTCTTAGAATCTAATATTTCATGATAGGTTGAAGCACATTAAGAACAAATATCACAACATTCAAGACATGGTGCAGAAGGGAGCAGTGAGGCTCCAGTACATATACATAGACGAGCATATCCATTACATTCTCATCAAGACTCTATCTAGGGGGGGAGTTTTTATACTTCCAAGATAAGTTTGGTGTGATACAGAATGTCTCCTTTGTTGAGAGGGAGTGTTGAAGTTTTTGCAACATCGGGAGAAAATTCTCCCACGATGTTATGATGATTTGACTAGTGGGGGAATGATACATTCACCCATGGGGCCATGCTAATTTGGCTAAGGATGCATGGCTAGGGGCATACATTCTCCCATGGGGTCATGCTGATTTGACTAGGGGAGATTGATAGATTCACCCATGGGGCCATGATGATTTGGCTAGGGGTGAATGGCCCACAATGCTCACATTATGCTCTAGGATGGAGTGATCTATTTTTTATAGAGCGGGTTTGAATTTTTTTTATTGATCACCCAATATTGGGGTAAACAATTCTAGTCTAATGTTGAGTTGTGATGTAGGCTCCATTAGTGAAGAGTTTTCTTGTGATGAAGAGCCACCTTGATGGGTCTCCACTCAACATTAGAGCTCTATATAAATAGACAAGCATGTGAAAGTCAAATCATGAACATATCAAGCTCTTTGATCTTTTCTAATGGAGGAGAAATATGTTGCTAGAGATGATATTTCATCTTTCATCATTCTACCATTATTTTTGGAGGCTGCACTTGTGAGGAAGAAGGTTGAGTTTGACCAGTATAGTTGATCGAGTTTTGACCAGCTTTGACAATCGTGCATGTGAGGGATTTAACTGTTGCTTTGACTAAGTTGTTGGAACACAGGAAGGTTGCACGTGCAAGGGTTTTTAACCACAAATGCACATGCAAACTGTTGACCGCATATAGCATATTTGACCATAGATCGAGTTTGACCAGGTTTAAGTTTGACCATATAATTGACTATTTTGATTGGTTTGACCAGCATTGGCTCGGATTTGTTTGACCATGTTTGAATAGTATTTGACTTGTATTATTGGCACGCATTTCTATACAAATTAATTATTTGTAAACCTTGATGAAAGGCAAATTCTCCTTAAGAAAATATTGTTGGGTTTCCCGGGTGAAAAAATGTGTGTACATTGTGCACCCATATCTTTTTATGATATTTATTGTTTCCACTGCAGTTGATGTTGATATTTTTTTAGTATAATTATTCAATGATAGTAGTGGCATAAATAATATCTTTTGAAAATCTCTAGGAATTAATTATTAGGAAGAAATTTGTATTCCACTACAACAGTCATAGAATTTCAACACCTAAAACAAGAAACTTTTCGAACTTTTAACACATGTGTGAGCTCTAATGTTCTAACAACCTCTACAAATTGTTTCTATGAGGCCTCATTTTCCATTTGTAAGTGTAGGGGAAGTTCATGTAGGGGATTTTTCATAGGTATGGCCATAATCTAGGTCAAGTAAGAGAACACAACAACAATCTTGTTATTGGCCTCTAATTCCTTATTTATCTCTACTCTTTGGGTGGTGGATGCACCTTAAAGGCTTGTGTATTTTTCACTTACATAATTCAATTAAGTTCCATTACACATTTTTATATTAGTAGTTGAGGTTATGCTCTTGTGCACTAACCCAAGGTACTAAACCAATGAAAATGTCAACAAAAGATTGTACCAAGTTGGATCAGAAGGAAAAGAGCTCAATACGATTGTGTCTCTAAGATTCAATGTTGGTGAATTTTTCAGGAAAAACTACAATGAAGGAATTTTGGGACATGTTAGGGACTTTGTATTAGTTTAAGTCCCTAGTGAACAAATTGTTCATGCAAAAGTAGTTATGTAGCCTGAGGATGAAGGATGGATACCTGGTGATAGATCATTTGAATGCCTTCAATACAATGATAAGTTAGTTATTATCAATTGATAAAGATTTTAGACGAGATAAGTGCATCGGTTTATTGCTTGTCTACCAAATTCATGAGAGAGTCTAATTGTTTCCATAGGTAGTAATGCAACTATATTAAGTTTTGACGATATACTCTCATTCTTTTTGTTAAAGGAGATGATATGGAAAAACATGGAAAGTCAAAATGGAGATGCCTTGTCTTTAATAAGACACTCCCAGAATAGAAATAAAAATAAGTCCTCAAGTGGGAAATCTAAATTTCCAAGAAAATTTGTATAGGTATGTTGGAAATGTGGAAAAGAAGGGCATGAAAATAAATATTGTAGATCCAAAACTATTGAGAAATGGAAGGGGTCAAATGATGCTCCTTTTGCTAAAGAAAAAAACTCCTCGTATGAAGGAGGGATTTTGTCTCACTTATTTAAGTACACGGGTAGATCATGAGGCATGGTAGGCTAGCTCATGTGCATCCTTTCATACAACTCCCCACAGGGAGTGGTTTTGTGAGTATGAAAGATATGGTGGTAGTAATGTTTTTTTAGGAGATGACTTGGTAGCTAGAATCATAGGATGATAAAAAGTCAAGTTGAAGCTCATGGGTGGAAGGATTAAAATACTCCCTCGTGTTTTGCGCCTCCCAGGATTGGCCACAAATTTGATTTATGTAAGCAAAATGAGTGATGCAAGTGTAAAAACAGTGTTTGGAAAGGATACTTGCAGGATTGTTTGAGGTGCAATGGTATTGTTGACTGGAGTTTGGATTGGAACTCTATATAAGTTGTTGGGAATTATTATTAATGATGGGTGCAATAGTTATGTTTTTCCTAAGAGTGGAGCAAAAGAATGAAAAACCCCTATATTCTCTAGGAAAAATACTATATTGTGGCATCAAAGAGTAGGACATATCAGAGAGAAGGGCCTTCAAGTAGTACATGGTAATTGTATGGTTGAACATATGGAAATTTGATCTTTGAACTTTGATTAATGTTAACATTTTTTTTATGTGGGAAGCAGAATCAGGTGAGATTCTCCTTTGGTGCTAAATGAGTAGAGGGAAAACTACAACTTGTGCATAATGATGTGTTTGGACCTATGTCGATTCCATCACCAAGTAAATCTATGTACTATGTCTCATTTATAGATGACTTCTTGAGGAATGCATGGATATATTTGCTCAGGAAGAAATCTAAAGTATTTGGCATATTTAAATAGTCTAAGGATTTGGTGGAAAATCAAATAAAGAAGAAAATAAAGGTGTTGAGGACAGATAATGGTGGAAAATTTGGTGGGAAGGAATTTGAAGAGTTGTGTAAGAAGTGTGGTAGAGCACGGTAGAAGAATTCTCCATACACACCTTAGTAGAATGGAGTTACAAAAAGGATGAACAGGGGAATTTATGGAAAAATCAAGGAGCATGCTTAGTGGTGCTAAGTTAGGACATGAATTTTGGGTAGAGGTAGTGGACATTTCATGTTACTTGGTAAATAGATCACCCTCGTCAGCATTGGATGGTAAGATTCCACATGAGGTATGGACTAGTAAGAAACTCTCTCTCATACATCTCAGGGTATTTTGGTGTGATGCATATGTATATGTTCCAAAGGAAAACATAACTAAGTTGGATAGTAAATCTGAAAGGTGCATCTTTCTTGGTTATAAAGATGGTTTGAAAAGTTATAAGCTTTGGAACCCATAAACTAAGAAGGTTTTATATAGTTGAGATTTGTTATTTAGAGAACTTAATGATTTTATCAATAGGAAGTCCTACCAAGGGAGAAATAACAAGAGAAGATAAATTTTAAATTGAACGATAATGAATCAAACTCTCCAAAAGAACAAGAACCAAGAGAAGAAGAACCACATACTCAAGTTTTGAGGAGATTGATTTAGGAAAGAAGGAAGGTAGAAAGGTATACTCCACCTTATTTTTGTTCAATTTTTTCTTTGTTTAATGATTGATGATGATCCTAGAACAGTTGGGGAGGAAATGGATTTAGAGGATGGAAAAATATGGAAAAAGGGCATGGTTGAAGCAGTAGAAACCTTGGATAAGAATGAGGCTTGAGACACAGTCGAGTTGCTAGCTGGAAGAAAAATCGCAAAAAGTTGGTGTTGAAGAAGAAGTTGAATGCAAAAGGAAAAATGGAGAAATACAAAACTTGATTAGTAGCAAAAGATTATTCTCAGGTCCACGGAATTGACTTTGGTGATATTTTTTCTCATGTTGCCAAGTTAGTTTATGTGAAGACAAGCTATACTTTGAGGTAGATGTGTGGTGGACAAGCTATAGTGGTAGAGTATCCAATCTCCAAAATCTTGTCATTTGAGCACTTAGCCAAACATGTAGCTCCTCGTGATGCAAGCACAACTAGAGTCTATTTGAAAAAATATACACCAAAAAGTGCAACAGGTTCAAAAATTTCAAATTAAAATTTTTAATTCATTATAAATTTTAATTATTATTTTTATAATTATTAATTTATAATTTATGACCATCATATATGTTGGAGTCATAGTTCCGTAAAGACATGGTTTACATCTACACAATATCTGATTTTGTGTGAGGAAAATTCATAAAACACCTCAGGTGGAGGCCATATTATTGGATGGGATAGACACCACTATTACATTGAAGGTTGAGGTTGAACTGCTTGTTATCAAATTGGCCCCTAATTTGGTAGAGGAGGAGGCAATGGAGGAGGTACTAGTTATAGATGAGAGATAGGTAGAGGAGGAGGAGGAGGAGTGGGTGAAGGAGAAACAAGAAGATGAGGTGACACCACCTAGAATGGTCACCAGTAGAGGATATATTATACCTCCTATTTCTTATTCTAGAGGACAACAGAGTCCAATGCGAGACCTAGGTCCTTCTTCATCTAGAAGAAAAGCCATTACCTTTTCTCATAAAAGGGGAAAAGGAAATCGCTAGTCAATATGTTATGTATCTAATTTCATTATAAATCACTCATGGTGATGAGATACACTTATTATATTTTATGTTGATATTTTGAGGCTAGTCCGGGAGTCAAGGTTTAGGACATGATTCACTATTGATGTGTGATGTTGCATTAGATATATTATGTATTATACTTCCTATTTCTTCTTCTAGAGGACAACAAAGTCCAATGCCAGCCCTGGGGCCTTCTTAATCTAAAAGAAAATCCATTACCTTTTCTCATAAAACGAACAAAGGAAATCACTAGTCAGTACTCTATGTATCTAATTTCATTATAAATCACTCATGGTGATGAGATACACTTATTATATTTTATGTTAATATTTTGAGGTTAATTTGGGAGTCAAGGTTTAGGATATGATTCACTATTGATGTGTGATGTAGCATTAGACATATTATATATTAGTTTTATTTCTATACTTATGTGGCAATGTATTTATTTGATGTTGTGGATGCCTTATTTTTTTGGTCAATGTTTGTCTATTTTTGTCGATTTTCGCAATTCTTTCATTTTTTGGACCCTTGTCGATTTTATGTTGATGCTGATTTTTTCAACATTGCTTTCAACACCCAAATAGACACAATTGGACTTTAAAGAAAATAAAAAAAGATTGAAAAAAGAGTAGGAATATTTAAGCAAATAACATAGGGTTTCTCATTTAGATATAGCAAGAGGAAGGAAGGAGAAGAATAAATGAGGAAAGTCACAATATGCTCAGTAGTAGAAATGTCATAGATAGAGCAATAGAGCATGATTTCATAAACTTGAAAGTATGCCTAGAGTTAAAGTAGGATGATGACATCATGATGTCTAATTCAGCACACATGCGAGGAGGATGGAGGTTTTTGACAAAGTATGGCATTGACCATTAGAATCATAAAGTTATACAACCATACATAAATTTATATAACCATAAAGAGTAATAAAGTTCTGTAGTTGGAATCTATATATTGCTTCTACAACAATGCAACTCCTTAATTAAAGCCTATTTCTAAGATAATTAATGGCAAAGCACAAGGAACTATGTTAAGCAATGATTCTCTTCTCAAAGGTGGAGCTCAAGTTGAGTTATTGATTTTCTTCTCATCAAGGAATTGAAGATCTCGGGAATAGGTGGGGGACTTATTTGGGGACTTGACATTCTAGGGACTTGTTGGTGTGGGTAATTAAAGGTGTGAATTGGGAATAGTGATTCCATAATCTAGTTATTCCAATGTCTATCATTTCAACTAAATCCAATCATTCTAACATTAATAAACTAATAATTCAAACATATAAACATGGTTTATTTAAAGCCTATGTATCACAACCCTAAACTACTAGTTTTTGACCTATTCATGTATGAGCACAAGCCCTATCATGAAGGGAAGTGCACTTCTCTTTGAAGGTTCACTAATGGGTTAGATGATAGAGGGTCTATAGTGATGTATTGTTGGGGCTTGGAAATTGAGGACTAAAGTGATCCAATAGCTAGAAAGGGGCCTGAGATAAACATATATGAGAACAAACTATTTTCTTATGCTAACACAAAAAGGTAGACTTAGTAACTTGACAATGTATGCTTAGGGTAAGCCAAGGCCAATTCAAGCCTATATGATTATATACGTGAAAAATCAAATGAAGAATGATACAAGGGTTTAACCATAGTGTGAAGCTATGGCACATGGTCAACATGCCGACCACCACTTATGCATAACGAATAATTGCAATAGTAGGTCAACGTCAAAAGATAAGGATCTTGAAACCTAGGTTAAAATATGAACCCATATTTGCAAAAATTATATTAGTTTGCCAAAGCTTTGGATTAAGAAAATGAAAAAGTTATTGATTTATATGCAATACTTTCTAAAAATGACATATGATTTACAATAATCCCTACTACCTTCAAGTAGGGACTAATTACATAAGAGTCACAAATATATATGTAATCAATAGATGTATATGATTAAGATTGATTTGGCCAATGATATTTTTTAATCCAATGCTTGTGGTACTTATAAAAACTTTGAAATGCATAATAAGTATGGTTTTAATAATGTTAATTGGGTTTATTTTAGGTGGCTGGAAGGAAAGACTAGTGTCCTCCCGACCTAGGTTCAATTCTCACAAGTGACATGTTGAGTTCATATGGAGTATATTGTTGTAATCAATTTGGGACTTGTTGTTATACGATCTTAAGCCTTAAATAATATCTTACCCTTACACATGGGCTGGAGGGTGAGGTGCTTGGTTAAATGGGGTAAAGTATGGTCTCAATGATGATTTAGTTTAGTTTTATTTTATTACACTTATTCTTTGTCACATGGTGTCTGTAATAAACCACCCCACCTGCCCCACTAGGATGGGTGCTACTTGATAATCTAATTCCTCGTCATTTGTCAAAAGAATGGGATAAAGATATATATATATAATTTTTTTTTTGTGTTATACAATCCTCCTCATCAATTTCTTCCCATAGGGACTTTAATTCATTTTATTAATTCATGATTAGCCCTGCCACACACACACATACATGCCTTACCTTGGTTTATTATATGCTTTGTCACCCATTTACAATGGACCTCGCCTATACACCCTAGCGCCAATAACGATTTGTCACATTTCTTGCTCTGGTGGTCCTCCCCGATGTCCCATAACAAACGTGCAGGTCTCAGGCAGATCCTCGCACATTTAAACAAAAAAACCATCGCACATTTATTCTGGTAGGGTATCATGCGTGAGGTTTATGAGGGAGGGTAACCCCTCCGAAATGGCGATAATGGAATACCACCAATCGAAGGATCGATGACCCACAATGATTCTGACAAGGTCAAGCCTATTCCCAAATCAGTTGTAGGCATCCCCTGGAAGCAGGTTTTGGTTCCAAAAAAATATCTAGCAAGCATGTAATGACAAATAGGGTCCATTCCTTTAACCTCCTCCCTCAAGCCAGCCGTAACCAACCACAACTCCTGCACTTGGGTTCCACCAACGCCCATTCTCCACGTTTCCCTGGTCTCATTATCCTGACAACTTTCTAGCTAGTGTCATTTTATTTTGTCGAGATGGAACCTCTGCGACTATGTGGGCTGGTGGTCCTCAGCACCACACATTCCTAGCTCTTGGTTGGTCCACGGGTTATGGCTCCATGTCACCCCGTGCCATCTCACCCCAGTGCACTATCCCAGCGTACTCTTGATTTCTCCTTCATGCACCTCTAGGATATGGCCTTCGGGACACATGGAGACTGTGGGCCATTCCCTCTGCATATCACTACTTCTAATTTTCCCAAGTGGATATGGCCCCACATCATCCTTAAACTTATTATCTCGGCACTCCTACAGTTTCTTCTCTTTATTCAACTAAGGTGGGTCCCTCTGGGACACTTCATCCTGACATTATCACCATGATGCTTTGTAATAACCTCCCCTTGGAAATTACGGGGCAATGGCCTACAAGATGAACTATACATGGGCTCCATTCCCAACCAATGGGGTCTCCCTCTGCCTTCAAGCTGTGAGCCCAGCTGACCCAGTGACTCGTCATCCCTGTCAAACTCTTCATATTTCCAATAAACACTTCCAAGGTATGGCATCTAGGCCACATGCCCAATGGGATGCTAACTAACCCTGCTACATTACTTATGAGTGCTTGTGAATACTCTGGGGTTAATCCGTCAGGTGGACTTGTCAAGTGGGACCTCCCTGCACCAATCGTATCACCTATTGGATTACGTGGAGGCTAACCTTGTTACACAGTATTTTCTCACACCTCCTGCACTTCCCTGTGACATACCCCGAAGTTCCCGAAACATGACCATTATGTAGTGTACTCATTCATATATCCAACTCAGGTCCTTCCTAAGACATTGATTTCAAAATGCCTTGAGCTTTCCCTAAAATAAATAGCTCTAAGACTGTAATTTGAGAATCATTGCGCTTATGAGTCTAAAAATAGTGATTATCACCTGTTGCACTGCACTTGACCCGCGATGGCATCGCTCTGCTCACTTGTATATCGTGATGATCCAAAAAGTCAATTTTCCCAAAGATGATGAGAAGCTTCGTGATATAGAAGCTTCCAGAGCAGCGAGCTGGAGGTTGTTTGGCATAGATGAGGTCAAATTCTCCCAACTTGGCCTATTGGTCTTATCCCTATGAGCTACCTCCTTGATATGAGGGCCTAATCCTATCTTTAGATAGGTCCTAACTCCCTTTCCCGGCCTATATATTCATCCTCTCCCATTCCCAAATGGTTGGTCTATGTCTATTTGTACCCTTATGTTAAGATTGTGCCTATATGCTACTCATTTGGCTTAGATAAGGAGTGCTTGGAGAGCTTAGTTTGGACTTGGATATTCATTCAAGGAGATCCTATGAACATCAAGGCTTTGTTGTATACTTTCCCTTATTTTCTAATAATATACAACTGCTAGTTTGTTTTCCCTAATTGTGTATGCTCATGTATCATTTAGTTTAACATTCCTTGATCAATTAAGTAGGTTTCTTTTGAATATGATATTTGTATTTGCATATCTTGTTGTGTCTTGATCTCTTGTGCAGGTGCATATATGCTAAGAGTGGTACGAACGAGCTCGTGACGCAAGTGATTCAAGGTCTTCAACAAAGGAGATCGATATAGCATCAGAATGAGGTAGGCCATCTTCTTCATCTTTCTTTTCAATTACAACTTAGGAAAGTGTCTAGTATATTGTCACTTCGGTTGCTAGACCCACTCATTGGGCTAGAGGGATCGTCTTTGTCCGTAGAGAGGATTTACCTAGACAACAAAATGGCGACTCCGTTGGGGAGCCTATGATCCTTTCCATTCAATCCTTCACCTTGTTTTTGTGATGAGTTTGACCAACCGTCCATTCCCAGACTTGTTTGCTTGTCTTTAACTATTTTCACTTTCTGGTAATTGCTTGAAGGTTCTTGATTTGTGCTGCTCTTGAAGATTTTTTTTTTCTTTATCTTTCTCGACCATCGCGGTTTTGTCCCCGACAGTCGTGATGACATCGTGGATATGTTGATTACAGTAGCGATGATCGTTGTTTTTCTTTTAACAAGTGTGATGATATTAGAGGTTAAAGAAAATTAGGGTTTGTCTTCTTGTTTTCAGTATTTTGCCTTTTGTCAATGGTTTACCAGTGTGATTTTAGTGTCCTTGTCTTTCTTGACATGTTTTTCTGATTACAATTGCCTCTTGATTTGGTTTAAGTGTTTTTTGAGCTTGATTTTCCTTCTAGGGTTTTTAGGACTTCTAGGTCATCCTTCATTCACTCATTGATCTTCTCTTCGGAGATCAATTACCCTTGTTAAAAGAGTCTTTGTGTGTCTGGACATCTTTTGCAAATCACTTTTGCTTCTTAGGTATTAAGTTGTTTTCATTAGTGTTGAATTGAGTAGATGCTTCGAAAGTTGCTTTAGTTCCATTTGGCAAGCAATAGATTACAAAATTGTTTGTTAAGATTGAACTGAAAGGAAGCATTTTGCTTTGACTTTTGTGTTTCGAAAAGCGAAAACAAAAGTGGTTATATTTTAAGTAGTTTTCGAAGCATTTGTTGCATTCAAAATCATTAATGTGAAAGAGATTTTCATGATTATTGAGTTGTTTGCATTCTCTTTTTCTCTTTTGCACTAGATTACATTGATTGCATTAAAGTGAAAAGGAAATCATCATTATATCTTAAGGTAGATTGCTTTAAGATTTTATTTTGGCATTGAATTTTCTTATGAAATGAAATATTAGATTTCATGTTTTGCATTTAGCATTGGAAAATTGTCATTGATGCATTGTTGCTTGTTTGATGCATGATTTGGGTGTTTCTCTTCCCTACATAGGTAGCCTTCATCAAATGAAAGGATTTCAATTTCATCATTTAGCTGCATTTTAGGAACAGGTGACATCATTAAGGCCTTGAAATCGAAACATAATTTCAAGATTAACTTTAAAATCTATCAATTAATCTAAGGAGAATTTGAAACATTAACGCTCATACTTAGTGGTCTAGGCTAGAGACGTGTTTCGGCATGTATAAAACTTAGCATATGTTGTTCGCTCTTGCATTAGACAATGCTAGCATGGACTTGTGCTTCATGTACCGTCTAGTATATAAAGGGAGACCCTCATAGGTTGCAAACCTTTATCTATACAAAGCCGAGTCTACCGCCCTATAAATGTGATACACTGAGCACAACATTCTGGGAGATTGCTTGCACATACGTCAAGTCCTTAGTAAATTTATTTTTTGAGGTGTATATTTCAGTTCACGGTTACTTGGTACTCCTTTTGCCTAGAGTTACCTGAGTAGTCATTTCAATCTTTTCTGACTCCTTAAATTTGAAAAGATCATCGAGCACTTGTCCTTTCAAGATTGCTAAACCTATGAAAGTGACTAGAGTCACATTTTCTGTCCTTTTCTCGACTCTTAAAACATGAAAAGGCAAAGTTTTTGTTTCAAATTCTAAAAATGACTGCCCATGATAATATGTCGAACCGATGTAGTTGCTTCTTGGACCAATATTGAGTAATTCCCTATTAATTTCAAGATTGTTAATAAGCCCTCAACAAATCTCCTTTCCTTTTCTTCTCTTGAGAGAAAGTCATTGTGGCTGAACCATTGAGTTCATCTCACAGTTCCCCTTCTTTGTCTAATATTGAAGAGTCCTCCCAAGGAGTTCATCTAGAGCTTCCTCAGTCACTTGAAGATCAAGGTCTTGAACTTGGGATTATTCCAAGTATCTGGCCTCTGTCTTCTCATTCACCACCATCGGGTTCCTGGTCACCTCAAGAATCTGATCCTAAGACCCCTGATAATCCTATACAGACCCCTGAGAGTCCGCAGAGTCTTGTTATTCATGCGTTGAATCTATTATTTGATTATGTTGTGATATCCCCTCCGTGTCCTTACAGTCATTACGATCAACCTAGTATTCCTTTGGAGTTATATCCTCGCATATCTCAGATTCTTTGACACCAACTATTTACATCTATGGAGTCAAAGGCTGAAATCGAAACCTCTTCTCCGGGTCATTCGGAAGTTTTCACTACTCATACTCCTCAAGTTGATGATGAACAAGCATATGAATTTCCTCCAGAAGGCTTTCCTTTTACAGGAAGAGTCCCATCTCACACACTTCCTAAAACCAGTGGGCCCATGTTTCCACCTGGTTATACAACCCTAGCCCAGTTAGTTTCAGGAACTCCTAGTGCTTTGTCTTTGTATCAAAATCCCATTTGGTCTTCAAATTCCATGCCTACTTCTGGTCTGTTCATTCCAAACGTGACCTCTCAAACTTCTGTACAAACTGTTGTCACATCAGTTCTCGTTCAACCTATGATTCCATCGCAACTTGTATCATCATTTCAACCGACTCTTCTGGTACAACCAAATGTTTCAGGTCAGGTTTCAGTTAGTTCTTCCACCCCTCCATCAAGTGGACATAATGTGCCACTGCCTGGGGGGAATCTGAATATTCCTCTTGTGTCAGGTGAAACCAATGTGAGTGGATTACAAACTCACATGGTTGGAGTTAATCAACCTTATTTTGGTGGTATTCCTAACCTTGTTGGTCCATTCAGGTTAGGTAATATCCAATACCAACAGCCTTATATGGCTCAAATTCCACTCCAATAGGTGTATTTCCCTTATGGTTCGCAAGTCTTTTTCAATCCACCTTACACTCCATAAGCATGAGATTATGTCCAACCTAGTCAATCCATTATTCCTGGTGGATATGGTCAAATTCAATTCAGAAAGTACCAATACCCATAGGGTATATCCCAAGGAATTGTCCAACAACCCTTACAGTAGCAAAGGAAACCCTTACAACAGCAAGGGAAACCCTTGCAGCAGTAATGGCAACCATTGCAGCATCAAGGGAAACCATTGCAGCAGCAAGGGAAACCATTACAACAGCAAGGGAAACCTTTGTAGCAGTCTCAACAGCCTTTGCAGCAGCAAACTCAATTTTTTCAGCAGACTACTCAACCTTTGTACTCGCAAGTCCAACCTTTGCAGCAATAAGGTCAACCTTTACAGCAGCAAAGTCATCCTTTGCAGCAGCAAGGTCAACCTATGCAGCAGAAAACTTCATATGTGTATCAACAAGGTCAGCCCTTGCAAACATAAGGTCAACCCCTGCAGCAACAGGGCCAATCTCTTCAGGTCCAGGGTCAACAGGTCCAACAACCTTACAATCTGTATGCCACGTATAATGCTTATCAATGGCCTATGGTAGGTCAATATCAAACCTACCCTGGACAAAATCCACCTTATGGTCAAGGTAACCCTCAATGGGGGCAAAATCAAATCCTGTATGGTCAAAATTCTCCACTGTGGGAGCAGAATCCTTACCAACAGGGTTGGAACCCGCAGTTTGGGTCTTCTCAAAGACCCTAGATGACATTAAAACCACAATTGCCCTTCTTGGCTACATTGGAATTGCCTGATGTCTCGAGGCTCATAAATGATCCTATTTTTCGTTCGCTTTATTGGCCTCCAGTCCCAACTAAAATTCCAAGTGATTTCCCTAAATTCGAAGGAAATTCCAAAGAGGACCCGCAAGCCCATGTGATGACACATCACCTATGGTGCTCCTCTAATTCGTATGTTGACAATTCTATCCATCCTCACCTCTTTTAGAGAAACTTAACAGGTATTACCCAAAAATGGTATATTGAGTTGCCTCGAGCTACCTATGCTAACTTTAACTCTTTAGCTATGGCCTACCTCACCCACTTCCAATTGTCGGTTCAATATGAAACTGGCACTCATTTGCTCACATCCCTTAAGCAGGATACCGCGACCCACATTTCCAATCATATCCATGAAGGGAGACGTCGGTGTCGCCTCATCAAATTCGAGATTGTTGATGAGTTGTTGACTAAATGGTTCACAAAATCATTCGTTAACAAGATTTCTAAGGATATAGCTATGGGTGGATGTGTTACTAAAGAACAAGATATTTCTCGTGCTCAGTATCTAGACTTAGTCTATTCACAATCTGGCACATTGTATGAGATGTTTCCTAATGCTCCAAGACCATCTTTGGATCCAGCAGCCTCAAAGTCTCCTGATGTACCACCTATTGATGGTGTAATTGGTTCAGTGTCTTAGACTTCCACTAAGGCTTCTTCGAAGTAGAAATCTGTTTCAAACACTGGTTCCAATAATCCTTTGAAAATGTTGTCAAATCCTAGTAAAACCTCTAAGGTACATGTTATTCAGTCTACTGCCGCAAATAAGGCCTCAAAAGGTAATAAAAATGGTAAAGGTAAAGCCAAAACCGATACCCCGAGACAGGATCCACCCAAATCATCTGCTGATGATGCTTCCAAGCGCAAGCTGAAATATCCTTGCCTCATCTATGAGGAAGATCATTACACCAAGGATTGTCCCCGACGTTCTGAAGTTAACCGCTTATTGAAAGGGACCCTGGTTGTTTTGAAAGACCCATTTCCATCTCAGCAGATGTAGTCGGTACACCAACTGTAATCCTCTACCTCCTCTGGTTCCCAACTTTTCATGATGCAAGGTTCATCACCTATTTCAGTTGCTACTCGAACTAAGGACTATCAAACCCCGCAGAAGCAAACCGTGGAGAAAGAAGTCACTAATATACCTTCTACTTCCACTCCATCCAATTCTGGTCTACTCCATATTGAGCGTCCTAATAGTGAGTCCATAATTCGACCACCTCCCAAGGGTGTACTTCGGAAATCATCTTATAATCTGAATGATAAAGCTGCACAGCATTATAATATTGTTGAGGATTTAGCTGAAGCACCTTCGGTGATGTCTGCTTTGGAAGTTCTTCAAAGATGTCCAACGCAATGGAAATCATTGTTGTATACTATATGCGCTATTGATCCTGTCGATTCGAGTTTAATTACCTTTGATCTTGAAAACCATGTTCCTCGTCTTCCTCATCACATTGATTTTCTTATTCAAGTTATTATGAAAGGAAATATGATCTATCATATTGTTATTGATGAAGGTGCTTCCACCTGCATCATGTTTGTTTCGTGTTGGAAGGCCATTGGCTCTCCTTCCCCTCAATTAGTCCCTAAACACTTTGGAGGCCTTTGATGGCAGAGGCTCCCGTCCATATGATATTCTCACAAACTTGTCAATCACATTGGAAAGAAAGACTGTTGAGCTAGAATTGGAAGTTGTAGATGTGAATCTCAACTACAACCTTCTTCTCGAGTGAAGTTGGACCCACACTATGTTTTGTGTGGTTTCTTCTTTGTTCTGGGTGCTTCGTTTTCCTCATGAAGGAAAAATTGTCACCGTCGACCAACTATCTTTTTTCTCTTCCAGTACGTCAAATGACAATGTCCCATATGTGGGAAATACCGAGATTCCTTATGAGAGTGTGGGGGCAGGTCTTTTCAAAGACTCTGCTTTAATGGGTACTTTTATTCTCCCACCTCTGAATGTCACTTCGATCAATATGATCTCGATTTCTATGGATCCTTGGATTATTCCTACTCTAGATCAAATTGATTCATTTGGCAATTCTATGTCGTTAAGTCCATTAGAGCAAGATTATCAAGAAATTGTCTTGGCTTCAATGGCCGCTTCAGAAAGTCATGATGTTTTTAGTATGAACCTGGATACTTATGTGCCATCTCCTTGGCTTGGTTCTTGGGATTCTCTGGATCCTTTGAACGAGACATTCCCCACCGACAAGAGTATCATTGAGGTTATGTCTTTAGACAAAACTCCTTGGAACGGTCTCCATCATCGTTCTTCATTTCTTCCCAGCCTTGGTGAGATGCCTTCGTGTCTTGAAGCGTTTGTTTCTTATTTCCCAGCACATCCACTTCAAACACCTTTTTTGGTGCGTGAAGTCCTATCTGAGGGTAATATGGGAAACATTACTGCAACCATGCCTCTTGACATTTCCATTAAACCTAGAATTTTTGAGAACATTCATATTGGGGTGTCATGTTCTCCTGATGAGATCATGGTTTACACTAAACTTTTCAAAGAATTTCGAGATGTCTTTGTGTGGTCATACAAGGAAATGCCTGGTATTGATCCAGCAATAGTGGTGCATGAAATACCGACCTATCCTGGCATGAAGCCTATTCGCCAACGACTTCGCCCCATGCATCCTCGAAAGGCTGTTGTTATTAAAGCAAAAGTGGAAAAGCTTTTAAAAGTTGGTTTTATCTATCCCATCCCATTGACAGATTGGGTGTCTAACATTGTCCCTATTTCCAAAAAGCAGGGCACAATTTGCGTTTGTGTTGATTACCATGACATTAATCATGCTTGTCCAAAAGACAATTATCCCACTCCTTTTATCGATCAGATCATTGATGAATGTGTTGGGAGTGAGATTTTCTCATTTATGGATGGTTTTTCTAGCTACAACCAGATCAACATTTCACCTGCTGATCAACATAAGACAGCCTTTATCTGTCCATGGGGCACTTTTGCCTATAAGAAGCTTCCTTTCGGTTTAAAAAATGTTGGCGCTACCTTCCAGAGAGAAATGTCTTATGCGTTTCATGATATTCGACACATTGTTCAACCTTACCTTGACGACTTACCAACCCATTTTGCTAAGTGTCATGACCATCTGGACCACTTAAGATCCATCTTTCTGCGATGTCAACATTATAACATCCGTCTCAATCTGCACAAGTGCATTTTTTGCGTTGAATCTGGTTGACTCTTGGGTTTTGTGGTGTCCCGCGAAGGTATCCGAATCAATCCTTTAAAATTTGAGGCTATTGTAAACTTACCCCCCCTACCTCATTGTTGCAATTGCAAAGCCTGTAAGGAAAGGCTAACTTTCTTCGTCGATTCATTCCTAACTATGTTGAACTCACCAAGGGTTTCACTCGCTTGCTTAAGAAGGGGATTCCTTTCATTTGGGATGAAGTTGCCCATAAATCCTTCAATGCTTTGAAATACACACTTATCAGTGTTCCTTTACTGCATCCCCCTGATTATTGACGCGATTATTTCCTATACTTGGTTGCAACTGATACTACTATTGTTATGGTGTTAGTTCAGGATGACGACAATGGCAATGAACATGTGGTTTATTATTTAAGTTGAAATCTTCTTGACATTGAATCTCGATATGCCCATGTTGATAAGCTTGCCTTAGTAGTAGTCCATGTTGTGCAAACATTTCGTCATTATATCCTTTTACAGAAAACCACGGTGATTTCCGATTGCAACCCCATGACCTATATATTGACTCGTCAGTTACTGGGGGGGAAATACTCCAAATGGATTGTTATCCTGCAGGAGTTTGATTTGGATTTTACTACCACCAAATCAAAGAAATCACTTGTTTTTGCTAAGTTGATATGTGCCCTTCCGTCTGCAAGCACTTCTACTGATTTTATTGAGCAGATTCTTGATGAAACTTTGTTTCTCATCAGCACTCTTGACCCGTGGTATGGAGATATTATCATTTATCTTCAAACCCAAACCTTCCGATCTGAGTTGTCTCGATCCGACTAACGCTGCATCTGGCATCAGTCCCAACCCTATCAGATTCTTGGTGATACATTGTACCAAGTCGGTGTGGACTCTGTTCTTCGCAGGTGTCTAACACTTGAAGAGGTTGAGCAAGTATTGAATGAATGCCACTCTGGTGCCTGTGGTGGTCATATGTCAGGCTACGCCACTGCTCAGAAAATCCTCTACGCCGGTTATTTCTAGCCTTCCATCTTTAAAGATTGTATTCTGGTTGTTCAGAAATTCCATGAATGCCAGATTTTTAACCACAAGCAGCGCGCCCCGCCAGCACCCTTACACCTAGTAGTTACTGTTGGATCATTCACTAAATGGGGCATAGACTTCATGACATGTAACCCTTGCTCAGCTGGGGGGCATGGTTATATTATCGTCGTCGTTGACTACTTCACTAAATGGGTTGAGGTGATGCCCACATACAATGCTGATGGTATCACTATTGCTCAGTTCCTCTTCAACCACATCATAGCATGTTTTGGTGTTCCTCAAGCCATTGTAACTGACCATGGATCACATTTTCGTCAGTACATGATGGTAGAGATGACTGCTCAGTTGGGCCTCCGTCATGATAGCTCAAATCCTTATTATCCACAAGCCAATGGCCAAGTCGAAGCAATTAATAAATTTTTGATTACTATGCTTCAATGCACCATTGGGAAGCACAAAAAGGACTGGCATTTGATGCTATTCTCAGCTCTCTAGGCTTACATAAATTCTGCTAAGATAGCCATTGGATTTACTCCATTCCAGCTGGTGTATGGTTTAGAGGAAACTCTCCCGATTGAATGTGAAATCCCTTCGCTCAAATTAGTTGTCGAACTTCTTCCTAATACCTCGCCTGAAGAGGAGTGGCTACTCTACCTTGAGAGGCTTGATGAGACTCGTCGCATTGCTGCGATGGTAATTGAAGCCCAAAAGAAACGTGTCAAAGCTCATTTTGATCAAACCGTTTCTCCTCACACTTTTTCTGAAGGTGACCTGGTCCTCCTTTATGATCAGGCTAACGATAAGTTAGGTGCTGGAAAGTTCGAACCTATGTGGCATGGGCCATATATCGTCAAATGTGTCTTGCAAAAAGGTGCCTATGAGCTAGTTGATTACGAAGGAAATGCATTGTCACAACCCCGAAATGGGTTGTATTTGAAAAAGTATTATGCGTGAAATTCGTGTAATGACTTTTTGTACATTAGTGTGTGAATTCATTAGTGTGCGCTTTTTGATTTTTGGTGTGTTTGTTTGCTTTGCAGACATGTGTTTTTCTGCTTACCTTGTGTTCCACTCGGTTTGCAAATGTCGTCAAACCATTATGTTGGTTTTACTGATGGTGCTTGTCGTAGCACACAGAACTTGTCTTCTGTAGCTTGGGTACTCTATGCCCCTGATGGTGAGTTGATTGATTTACAAGGTATTTGCCTCAGTCGAACAACTAACAATATTGTTGAATACAGTGCAGTCATTGAACTATTGTCAGAAGCAGTTGCTCTTGGCATTAGGGATTTAGTTTTCAAGTTAGATTCACAGCTCGTTGTGTTACAGTTAAACAATCATTATTCAATGAGAAATCCACAAATATTGTGTATGTATCTATGTGTTCGATTACTGGAAATAAATTTTGATTTTATCACATATCAACACATTCCACGCAATTTGAATACATTAACAGATGCATTAGAAAATTATGTTCTTGATAGACATTTGCGTCATTTATAAACTTGATCATATTTTGGACACATAAGTAGAAAATAAAACATGCATATATATGTATATATAGATATATCGAGTCTATTGAAGTTTTTATGTCAAAATCTCAAAAAATAAAGTGTTCTGGGACACTTGGCTTTCAAAGCCTACAAAATGTGTAAAATAGCTAGAAAGGCTATCAGCCTACACGGTGCTCATGGTAGCACGATATTGCTCTGATCACTCAACCTAACAGCTGACGCAGTATTTTAGATACTACCACTATTTGTCTCTGCAAATGTAGTGGCACCTCATCTATAGTAGCATACTCTGGAACTCCCCGAGTAATCGCATCTAGGTTGCGCTCCATCTCGGTTAAGGGGTTCGTCCCTTCCTCATAGTTAGCGCTCACTATTTGATGAGTAACCCTCCATGCTATTGGCGACATGCCAGATGGTCTTTCCAGTCCCACATCTACACATTTATCATAAGTCGAGTCTCAGTTTACACTTTTACAAAAAAAATCCAAAAAACAAGTCTTTACCGACATCAGTCAACTGTTCTCCCAGTGGCAGAGTTAGATTTGGATCCCATCTGAAATTGAGCCAGAATATGCATAGTCTTCCACCACAAGCAATTGGTGCTGCATCCAAGTAAAAAACTGTGGAGGGTAGTGCATCTGTTGACCCGTCCCTCCTCGGGGCATGAGTTGACTTCACCTCTCTAGCCTCGGGTCTTAAGGGGTAGGATCTAGTACCTTTTCCCACTGATACCAAAATAAGGGCACCCGCCCTTGGAAGAAGTCACCAGTATCGAGTTGAACCCAAATTGTCTCAAGTTTCCCTACTTCCCTTTGGTTAGCTGTCTTTTCATATTTGCCAGAAAGCCTCCACACCAGTTGAATATGGTGGGGGTCAGACACTCAACTGCATACTGGAATTGGGATTTCAAACTCTCATGTAAGGCTTGTGTCCCAAATATGTGAGCTATGGTGAATAGGATGGTTCATAAAGGAAGGTTTTTGGTGATCGTGGCGATCTTCACCTTCCCACCCCTCGTCATCTCTGCACCTGGGCAATGCCTCCTAATCAGAGTACTAGTACTCTCACTACCTAGGTGAGATCCGAAGAGTTGGACTCTCTCTCTTCTTCAGGACAATCCCATGATGAAATATATGTGTGAGTCTTCTATTTCTAGTTCCTGGCCTTTTATTATGAAGATCTCTTGATCCACATCCCAAAGATTGATCAAATAGGGCAGCAATTCCATCTGAGCCCTCAGTCATGTGGTCCTGAAGAACTTCAGCAACCCACAATTTCTCAAGGCATTAATGCATTCTGGATTCTGGGTTGCTTGGTGATCTTCGGCCTCATGGCCTCTTTCTTTCCATTCCAGAACCATGATCTCCTACAAAACATCATTTAACACCAATTAAAACCTTTTTCATGGATTGAAATTGAGAATTTTTGCTTGAAAGAGGAGATTTTCTTCAAAAAATCCACCTCGGTGCCATCGCACTTGTTTTTATTAACAGATCGATGTCATCACGTGGGCCTTTTAGCTCAGGCCCGATCATCGCGGGTGCGATGAGGAAACCCGTGATGGTCACTAGCACTCAAAATTTTGAAAATCCTCCCTTTTAGCACACAAAATTCCATTAAAAATTCATGAAAATGTGATGAAATGCAAGAGAAAGGACATACCTCTTACCAATTGTAGATGGTTCGCAAAACGGCGCCCTGAATCTCTCGCAATGGTCACTTGAAAATCGAGCAAATTAGGGCACAAATGCACTTTCAAAACTTACTATGGTGAAATGGTAAAAAATAATGATACTTTTGTTTATTTATATATTTTGAAGACATTTTTTGTCAACATTTTAATAATGTTTTAATATTATTTCTCGATATTAGTGATGGGTGCATTTCTTTGTGCAGTTACAGGTGCTTTCGGTGGACAGTGATTATTTTTTACTGATTCTCACGAGTTTTTGTTTTATCTCTTTTTCAAACTCGTTAAAAAATAAACGAAAAAGGAACCCCCATGGAGTCATCTTTAAGCTCTTTTCTGACTCTCGAAAACTGAAAAGATCATCAAGTACTTGTCATTACGAACTCGTTAAATTAAATGAATTGACATCGAATCAATATACGTTTAGCCCTTTTTTCACGCTGAGATTGACTATTTACGAAAAAGGTACACCTTGGTTGACATGGTCAAGAGGTTCTCTCGCATATTATTTTCTACCTTTTCGGGTTCAAGGAACAAATTTCGAAAAGCGACATGATGGAGTTTTCTCTTTCGTCTCCTTTTCAAACTCTCTAAGTATGAAAAAGATACTGATCTATTCTTACGTCAAACTCGTTAAAATTTTATGACGAAAGACTCGTCACCATGATGAGACTGAGTTTCTCCTTCATAGGACTTGTAAAACTTCCTAGGATGGATTCATTTGAAGAATGAACTTACATGACAAGCATATGTTATCCCCTTCAAGATTGTGATAAAAATAATTGGGTTACTCACTAAAAATAGCAGGGACAAATGAAGATGAAACACCCTTTTTATAGGCAGCATGTCGCTCTTGAACATGGCACTCTTCTACTTTTGTGTCAGGTTTGGGATATCCTCACTCAGTCACTTGTCTTCTCGGGTTTGGGTGATCCATTTTTTCCTCTCATTTGACTATTCCATTTTTTCATCATGACCTTTAGTCCTATGTTGAGTCAAATGCTGCCACACTCCGGAGTCGTGTCGCCAATGTTCAAGAGAAGTCCTATCTGCAGTTATTTACCTATACATTGTCTGACCCATTATTACAGTCTTGGATCTTATTCATTTCATTCCACTTTATTCCTTGTTTCATGTCGATGATGGGGGACTCATCATTGCCCTCCTTCGACGGGTCGCTTCCTGTTGACTTCAGCTCATTATCCAGGAAGATGACTTAGAAACTCCCTTTCAGTACCTTAGAGCTTGCATGCCTTAATGGCAAGTTCTTCGCATCCGACGACAGGTCTTCATCATTGGCCTTCAATTGGATGATTCCATGAGTGTTCGACTTTAGTTTCATTATCACATTCACAGATTGTATTGTCGTACCTTGAGATCCATTGTAATTATTGGTGGTTTCTCTTGTACCTATTAACGGTCCACATCATTGGCCTGTAATCAGGTGGTTTTCTAGCATGTTCGACTTCAACACATTTATTCGCATGTTAGGATTCGTACTTTGATTAGGTCGGGATGGAGCGCAAGACCCTGAGTCTTGTCTGATATGACTCAAGCTACGTGGAGTTATATGTTATTCATGATTGTACACATGTTTCTGCTATGCGGGTGGTTGTGACCATACCGTGGGACTTTACATTTATGATGATCCTTCTATATCGAATGGTTGCGACCATACCTTGGATCTTAGATTCACAGATGATCCTTCTCATTTGGATGGTTGTGCCCATACCATGGATCCTTTCATATATTCCTTATCATCCGGATGGCTGCGTCCATACCGTAGATTCATGTCTTGATCTCAGATATGTATATGTATGTGTGTCCTTGATTTGCAGTTCTCCTAACAATGTTTGTCCTCATCCTTGCGAAAGCTCATAAAGCATCTCAACCATCACTCCTCATTCTGCATTCATGCTTTAGGGGGCATCTATTACATAGTATTTTGTCACACCTCCTACACTTCCCTGTGACATACCCCAAAGTGCTTAAAACATGACCATTATGTAGTGTACTCATTCATATATGCATCTCAGATCCTTCCTAAGACATTGATTGGAAAATGCCTTGAGCTTTCCCTAAAATAAATAGCTCTAAAACCCTAATTTGAGAATCATTGCACTTATGAGACTAAAAATAGGGATGGTCACCTGGTGCGCTGCACTTAACCCGTGATGGCATCGCTTTGTTCACTTGCATACCCGTGATGATCCTGAAAAGGAAATTTTCCCAAAGAGGATGAGAAGCTTCGTGATCTAGAAGCTTCCGGAGCTGTGAGTTGTAGGTTGTTTGACATAGATGAGGTCGAATTCTCCCAACTTAGCCTCTTAATCTTATCCCTATGAGCTACTTCCTTGAGATGAGGGCCTAATACTATCTTTGGAGAGGTCCTAAATCCCTTTCCCAGCCTATATATTCATCCTCTCCCATTCCCAAATGGTTGGTCTATGTCTATTTGCACCCTTATGCTAAGATTGTGCCTATATGCTACTCATTTGGCTTAGAGAAGGAGTGCTTGGAGAGCTTAGCTTGGACTTGGATATTCATTCAAGGAGAGCCTATCAACATCAAGGCTTGGTTGTATTCTTCCCCTTATTTTCTAATAATATACAACTGTTGGTTCATTTTCCCTAAATGTGTATGCTCATGTATCATTTAGCTTAACATTCCTTGATCAGTTAAGTAGGTTGCTTTTGAATATGCTATTTGTATTTGCATGCCTTGTTTTGTCTTGATCTCCTATGCAGGTGCACAAATGATGAGAGTAGCAAGAACGAACATGTGACACAAGTGATTCAATGTCTTCAACAAAGGAGATCGAGATAGCATCAGAATGAGGTAGGCCATCTTCTTCGTCTCTCTTTTCAATTGAAACTTAGGAAAGTGTCTAGTAGATTGTCACTTCGGTTGCTAGACCCACTCATTGGGCTAGAGGGATCGTCTATGTCCACAGAGAGGATTTACCTAGACAATAAACCTAGACCGGCCTCACACCATCCCGTGCTCACTATAGTTTCCTTTTTCTAACATACGGGGTTTGTGGCCTAAGGGATGAGCTTGATGTTGGCTTCGCTCCTGCCAATAGCAGAATTGCTAGGTTTGTATATTTTCCATCACATCCCAGCTAATGTCAGCTTCCTTTGTCCAATCACGACAGTGAAAATTTGGGCGCACCAATACCTGGCTTCCATAGCTAGGGCTTCGCTAGGTTGAAGGATAAGGTTATTCAACTTACATTATAAGGTTAAATATCCACCCTCTTTCACCACAACATTGCCCCCATTTGATCTCTGCCATGGCCCAACCAGAGAGAACTTACTACATCTTGAGTGGCCCACTTGAACTTGGCTCCAATGGTTAATACCTGATTTTGTTCCCCTTTTGAATGCCTATCACCTTTAGTTGGTTTCTTCGACCATGGCTCGACCACAAAGGTTATGCAATCATTAAGATCTAACCAACATTCAATAATGGTTGTGGTGACTTAATAAAGCACCTACCAGCACTATCCCTCTTGACCTTAAGCTAGAGCCACTCTAACGAGTTCCTAACCTTCAGGCATTCCCTGCACCGAGACAAGGAATTCCACACATGCCTGCACTGATGATCTAAAGGTCACCTTCTTCCAAGGACATGTAGTGAACTCTTGAAGGGACTTCACCTCTCCTTCGACATGCCAGGAACTCCATACTTCTAAGCAAGCCTGCAAATGACTCTATGGCACCACTCAAGGGATTCAAGAGCATTTGGATACCAGTGGTGACATGTAGCCGTCAGCATCAGTGCCCCTAAGGCTAGGGTGCACCCAGCTGAAAATGCAAGGTTGAGATGCCTCTAATGTAAGCTCGTGGGTTCTTACAGTTAGATGAGGAACTCATCCCTCGCATCAACACATGCCTCATAAATTAATTCATAGGTTAGCAACTAGAATATATACACACATCTATATATATGCATACGTAGACCCTGTCAAACAGGTTGTCTTCATTGTAACTTTTATTATGTGATAAAAGGGTTTTGATGTTAAATATTGTAATAATTAAATCTAGTTCTTATGAACCATTCTAGTGCCTTTATCCTATGTGCATTTTTATTATTTTTATGTGCGATAGTTTTTTTCAAGTCCATAAAGACCCTTTCAATGCTTTTAACATTTCATAGCATATCAATCATTCATGTTATCTAATATATGTTATTAACAACATTGGCATGCATTTCACACAGCACATCATTCCAATCCAGAAATATAGCACAAATTCAGTACATTATCATCATCATTTCAACCCAAAAATGTAAGCATGTTCATTATAATTATAGGCACCATTTCCATACTTGAATTTAAAAACATACATGTATTTCCATATGAACAAATGCAGAAAGATCACTTATCTTGGAATATTTTGGGCAACTGAGTATGGGACAAGACTATCCACCCAGCCATAAACAGTTGTAACCAAGCTCACTTGCAATTGTCACCCTCGAGCCAAATTCTAGAGACTAAGGGGCTTGCTCAAAGGATTGAAAAACCAACTTCCAACTAAAATAGGGAATCCAGAGGACCTACTTTGTCCACCCCCCCAGCCACTCGACAGTCTAATAATATACAGGGAATCTAGAGGTTTGTTTCCTCCACCCAATGCACACAAGGAATCCAGAGGCTTCTTCTCCACCCAAGTACACACAGGGAATCTAGAGGCCAACTACCTCCACCCCAAGAATATCAATGGAATCCAGAGAAGCAAGTCTCCATCCTAAACATAGTGGTTCCACCCACTTTAGGGAATCCAAAACCCACTGCAAAATCACAGCAAGAAAGGCTTCAGAGGTCCTCCCTCTAGGAATCCAAGGACACAATCCTCTACCCACACCATCAAGGGAATCCAAAGAAATCCATCACTACCCTTTGGCTTTACAAGTACTTGAGAAGCATTTCTCCTCACTAAGGAGAGATCATCCTCATTCCATTCATTCCAACCGAAATGTTGTCTTTGTCTTCTCTTCTCTTCTCTTATGTGTTGATCCCTACTGAATGTTGTTCAAATGGATGCTCTGCCTTTATGAGTGAATGAGGGAAAAATGAATGATCTCCCTAAGGTCAGACCCCTCTTTTTCCATTGTTTCTTTCCTTTCTACGCAAGGATTAACTTCCCTATCCTTCTTGTCTTGCATTGTCTAGTCTTCATACTTTTTTGTCCTTTTTCCTTGTTGTGGTTCTTCAAGCAACATGGGACTGTGTACTTCTCTTTGCAACCCATTTTAATTCATGAACCAATTTATTAAAGGCACACCAACTAGCATTTAATGTTTGTCCAAGCAATCTAGATTTCATTCATAAGGAAACCTTACATATCCCAAGCAAGAAACCTCCTCAAATATGGAATCCATGTCCCTTTTGACTCAGCCCCTTTTAATATATTATGTAAAATATTTACATTGCGTTTTCATGAGGAAACCTAGGTTGGGGTTGTCACAAACTGCTCCCCCTTGAGGGAACACCACCCTCGGTGTTCTTCTACTCATATGCAACACATGGAAAAAGAAAAGAAAAATACATATTACTTTATGGAGCTTTATATACACAACTCTATACAATATTTACAATCATATACACATTTGATTCAATTAGCAAACAAGAAAGGATGTGTTTCTCTCATGGACTTTTCCCATTTGTATATGGATTCTTCATTTCCCAAGTGGCTTCCTCTAGCCCAAAGTGCCTCCAGTGCCCTTTGACTCGCTCTATGGCTCGGTTCTAAAGCATGAGAATCCTCCGGTATAGAATGCATAATGGCTCTGGCTAGAACTCTTCCTCTAGTTCCAATTGTAGCACAAACCAATCAATCACATGATTAGAATCATATATGTAACCTTTAAGAAAATAAACATGGAAAATATCACGAACTTTAAATGATGGAGGTAAAGACATCCTATAGGACACTGGTCCAATCCTCTCAATGATCTCAAAAGGCCCATAATACCGTGGTGCCAACTTGGCACATGATCCAATTTTTAAGGAACTCTTCTTGGATTTTATTCTTAAGTAAACATGTTCTCCAACTTGGAACTCTTTGCATCATATGTCAGTTTGCATAGATTTTATGCCTATCATGTGCCACTTTCAAATTTTGCTTGATGATTTGAATTTTCTACTTCATTTCCTTGAGCATATCAGGCCTAAAAACGACCCTACTCACTGGGTCATTCCAGATGATAGAAGTATTAGACCTTCTCCCATACAATGCCTCAAATGGACTCATTATGATGGATTCTTGGTATCCATTGTTGTATGAAAACTCTACAAGTGGCAGGTACTCCTCCCACTTCTTGGGTTGATGCATGACATACATCCTCAACATGTCCTCGAGGATATTGTTTGTCCTCTATATTTTCTGATCTATTTGGGGATAATATGTTGTAATAATTGCCAACTCGGTCCCCAAACCTGTAAACAGTTCCTTCCAAAATCTTGAAGTGAACTTAGCATCTCGGTCTGAAATAATTTTCTCGAGGATACCATGCAGTCTCACTATCTCCTTTATGAATATTTGTGCCACCTCACTAGAAAAATTAGTGGATTTGACTACCACAAAGTGAGGTACTTTGCTCAGCTTGTCAATCACTACCATGATTTCATCATGTTGCCTGGATGTTCTAAGAAAACCTGTAATGAAATCCATAGAAATTACCTCCCACTTGCATTCTAGGATAGGAATGGGTTGCAATAACCCTGTTGGATGCTTGCATTCAACCTTTACTTGTTGGCATTCTATGTATTTAGCCACAAAATCAGCCACTTATTTATTTAAATTTGGCTAATAATAGTACTTATTTATGGTCATCAGGGTCTTCTAGTACCCTAGTTGGCCTAAGTAAGGCTTGACATGAAACTCTTTCATTATGAGTCTCTTTAATTCATCATTGTTTGCCACATAAAATCTGTTTCTAAACCTAATTAGGTCATCATCAATGAGTTGATATTCCTCAACCCCACTATCTTGTAGCAATTTTTCTTTCATTTTATTATATTTTTCATCTTGTTGGATTACATTCTAACCCTTTCTACTAGGTCTATTTCGTAAGAGCTTATACTTTCCAAGTGATTCACTTGAATCCTACTACTAAGTGCATCAACAACCCTATTTTCCCTGCCTTTGATGTACTTGATTTCAAATTCAAACTCACTAAGTATGGCCAACCATCTAGCTTGTCTTGCATTTAGCTTGGGTTGCTCAAACAAATACTTGATCCCACTATGGTCTGTCATATGTGTAAATTTATTGCCAAAGATGTAATGCCTCCACATGTTTAAAGCATGAATGATGGTAGCCAACTCTAAATTGTGAGTCACATAATTTACCTCGTGCTCACTTAATTTCCTTGACTGATAGCATACTACTTGTCCGTCATGCATCAAGACTTCATTGAGTCCCTCTTTACAGACATATGTGCATACTACAAAATTCTTGTCAGGATCTGCAATTCTCAACACTGGTGCATTTGTGAGCAATTGTTTCAATTTCTCAAAGCTTACTACACGCTGAGTTGTCCACTCAAATTTCTTTCCTTTTCTCTGTAAGGATGTGATAGGATGGCCTATCTTGGAGAATTTTTTGATAACTCTCCTATAATACACTGCCAATCCCATGAATGATCTAACCTCATTCACATTCCTTGGTGTTGGCCACTCCATTATGGTTTTGATCTTTTCAAGATTGACTAATATCCCTTCTTTGGAAATAATATGCCCCAAATAATGTATTTGTGACTGGAAAAAGTCACATTTGTTGAGTTTTGCATAGAGTTTGTGCCCCTTCAACAGTTGTAGCACTGCAACCAAATGGTTTTCATGCTCTTCTTCAGTCCTTGAATACACTAATATATCATCAACGAACATAATGACAAACTTGTCCAAATAAGGATGCAACACACTATTCATCAAGCACATGAACATGGTAGGGGAATTAGTAAGCCCAAAGGGTACCACTAAAAACTCATAGTGCCCATATCTTGTCATGAAAGTAGTCTTATGAATTTCCTCCTCCTTAATCCTTACTTGATGATATACTAACCTCAATTCTATCTTAGAGAACATTGTTGTTTCTCTCAACTGATCAAAGAGATCGTCAATTCTTGGAAATGGGTACCTTTTCTTTATTGTCACCTTGTTTAATTGCATGCATAATCTAAGGGTTTCATCTTTCTTCTTTACAAACAATACAGGTGCTCCCCATGGAGACACACTCGACCTTATGTAACCCTTGTCCAACATTTCTTTTAGCTGTAATTTTAGCTCAACCAGCGCAGTGGTACTCATCCTGTATGGTGCCTTAGATGTTGATGCTGCTCCAGGTACCAACTCAATAGAGAAATCTACCTCTTTGTGAGGAGGTAATCCAAAAACCTCCACTGGAAAAACATTTGCATATTGCTGCAGAACCATATACGTTTTTAGTAGTTCACTTTCCTCGTTATCAATGTCGTTGCCAGCCTTCTCATCACTTGAGATTTGCACTGCAAATAGCATGCATCCATTTTTGTTGTTGCACTTATCCTGCATGGTCATGATCAGCCTCACTGAAGTAGGCTTTTTTCTTCCTTGCAAAACTCTTCTTTCTCCTTGCTCATCTAAGCATTCAAATTCCTTTTCATAAATGTCTACTTTAGTTCTATGCAAGTATAACCAATCCATGCCCAATAATATACTATATGCACCCAATGGCAATATATTAAGATGAGCTTTGCAGGCATGCCATTGAGATCAAATGTATATGATATCACCCAGTGATTAATCCTTCTTTTCGTTCCGGTTGCCAATTGAACCAACCATGGTTCTTCATGCAATTCCTTGACTAAATTGCATTTCTCAACAAGCTCCGGGGTGATATAATTGTAATTAGAACCTAGATCAATTAGAATAGAAACAAATTGGTCATGCAACTTACCTTTCATCTCAATGATGGATGGCTAGTGGTATGCCTAGCAGTTGTTTAGGGTTGCATAATTTCTAGGCAAACTTTGAGCCACGTCTCCCACTATGTGAGCTTCTTAGGTACTATAAATCTTTGGCACTGCATCCTACTAATGTGGACAATCTCTTTTCCTGTGGTTTTCACCACATGTCCAACACTTTAGTGGCTCTCGGCCTTCAAGCTTAAACTTCCTTTTTGTTGGTTGTTGCACATTCCTTTTAACAACAATAATAGTCTTCTGTTGAAATTTTTGTTGGATGCTTACCTTCCTTCTTTCTAAACTTTTCTTAGGCTAACTCTTGTTATGTCCAGTGTTGTTCTTTGCTTACTAGTTAATTTTAATTTTGGGCCTGTGTTTTTCTTGCTCATAGCAATGCTTCAACTTCTTAATAACATCCTTCAAAGTCGATGGTTCTAGCAACTCAATTCTATCTCTGAATGCCATAGGCAGCCCACTAATAAATCTTTGAATCTTAGCTTTCTCATCCTTGAGATATGGCACATACCTCAGTAGTTCAAGGAATCTAGTGACATACTCATGATCTAATAACTGTCACATCTTGAGTTCATAGAAATCTTTGGCCTTACCATCATAATAGCGCTCGGACAAATGTTGCTCTCTGAAGATCTTTTCAAATTCTTCCCAAGTCAATTCCTCCTCAACAATGTCTGTAAAATTCTTCAAATCTTCCCACCATGTCTTCTTTTCCTTTCAAGTTGAAGGTGTCAATTCTAGCTTTCATATTTTCGGAATAATCATGAATTCAGAAAAACTTCTTCATGCCCAACAACCATGCTTCCACATCCTCTGATTTCTTTATTTCCCCATCAAATGTGGGTGTCTTTCCATTCTTAAATTCCTTAGGCATGTAATAATTTTCCTAGATTCTTGAATGATGATGATGGTGATGATGAGAGTGATGGTGGTGCCTCTTAGTAGCAGAACTAGAGTGATGGTGGTGCCTCTTAGTAGTAGAACTAGATGGTCTACTAGAATGATGTACATGTGTGTTAGTTCCTCCTTTTGGGGTGCTCAATGGTACATTTCCTAGCACAGTGTATTCACTCTCATGCATATGCCTCTTTCTGAATATGCTATCATCTGCCCCATTGGTATCCTCTTCTGACTCCAATGGGTTTCCCATGTTTCTATGACTAGCCCTCATCTCATACTACTTTTGTCTCTGTAAATTTGAGAGACTTTGCAGAATGACTGCTTTTATCTCAAGTTGTTTCTCTTGAGCTCTTACCATCCTTTCATTGTATGTGGTGAAGCTTCTAACGTCAACCCTTAAGCTTCTCAAAGTATCCAACGAATTTGGAGAGTGATTTCCTCCCGGCTTGGTCAACCAATCTTTCTTCTTCATTGTCCCTGACCTCATCCCTTCCATGCTGTGATTGGTCAGAACTGTACTGCAACATACTAGTCCTCATTATTGAGTTATCTCTGTTTTAGGTTGCTTGTGATGTGTTATTAGTCACATGGACTATTAGATTTTCATGTAGTAAACAAATAAATACAATCATTACCATGAACCTTGCATTCATGGAGCTGCCATTACTATCTCTACTATGAGCAAAACATCCATGTTAACATGCCAATCATATTTTAATAAATCATAGGCGTCAATCATACAACATGAAATTCCACCGTTAGTGCCTACTTAATAAACAAAAAAACAAAATTATGCCCATGATCTTGCTCTTACAGGGTTGTTGTAATGGCTATACTTGTTAATTTTCTCAAACATGTCAATTGTTTAGGTTATTGTGTTTTGAATAGATCCAGAGGTAATATACCAATTAGGTCTATAGGTAATTCATTAAACTAGCCTTTAACACCTAAATAATTGCTTTAGATAATTTCTAAAAATCATTACTTGCCCATGATAGAGCCCATCCAATCCAAGTGTTGAACCTAAATGCACTGATACCACCTGTAAAAACCACCCCACCTGCCCTAGTGGGATGGGTTCTACTTGATAATCCAATTCCTCTTGTCATTTGTCAGAAGAATGGGATAAATATGTGTTTTTTTTTTTAGTCCTCCTTATCAATTTCTTCCCTTAGTGACTTTAATTCATTTTATTAATTCATGATTGGCCCTGCCACACACACACACACACATATATATATATATATCCCCTCACTAAGGTCACAGAAACCCCATCGCATATATATATAAAACACCCCTTAATCATGCCTTACCTTGGTTTATTATATGCTCCACTGCCCATATGAAATGGCCCCCGCCTCTACACCTCGATGCCAATGACAATTTACCAGGTTGCTTTCTCTAGTGGTCCCCGTCAACGTCACATAACAAACTTGGAGGTCCTAGGTAGATCCCCGCACATTTAAACATCGGAACCATTGCACATCTATTTCGACAAGGTATCGTGTGCTAGGTTTATGAGGGGGTCCCCCCCCCGGAATGGGTGGTAAGATATACCATCGATTGAAGGATCAACGACCCACAATGATGCCGAAAAGTTCAAACATATTCCCAAATCCGTCGTAGGCACTTCCCGAAAGCAAGTTCCAGTTCCGATAAAACCTCTAGTGGGTGTGCATTGACAAATGGGGCACATTCCTTCGATCTCCTCCCTCGGGCCAACCGTGACAAGACACAACTCCTGCAATTTGGTTCCACTAGCGCCCATCCACCATGTTTCCTTGGTCTCATTATCCCCACACCTTTCTAGCCAATGTCATTTTATTTTGTCGGAATGAAACCTCTAGGGCTATGTAGGCTGGTGGGTCTCACCTTCGCGCATTCTTTGCAATAAAACTACAAAATAAGAACACCCCTGCCTCTTAGACGACCAATAAAATTATGTCTAAATGACCAATTGACCATCTGTTGACCTAAGACTAAGAGAGAGGGAGTCCACCACTTAAAAACATTATTGCTCAAGTGGTGAAGTCCGACCATAAAATTGTCCACTGATGTGTTCAATATTAAGAATAATTGTTTGATGACTACTATCTGTTGTACATATGTTATTATTCCACGTAGCAAATTATGAAGTGGTGATCACAGTTTCTGCTTATATACATAAGTTTGAGATTGGTGAAGCGTTGTTGAAGGAAGCACAATGGTACAGGTTATGATTCATTGATTATTAGAAGGGATAATATTTTTAAAGGTTTATTGCATCATGATTAGAAGGGATAATTTATTTTTTTTTAACTTTATTGCATCCATATGATTATGACTTTATATATATCCAATAGTTATCAACGTTTGGGAAACATATATTGTTACCTTACAAGTCACATTACATAGCGCAATATGCATGTACAAGGCATAGTTTCATATCTCATGATATGTTGATTGCAATTATTGATTGGGCTTATGATATGTTATATGATGGTGGATCAGATCATGAATATGGGATAATGTTTTATGTGAAATGTGATTCCACACACTCTGGTGAGTTCGCATTACGTGAAATAGTTAGAAGTGTAGGTTAATATAGTGTAAATGCGTTGATAGTTCTGTCAATGAAACGATGTGAGAGTAAATGTTTCTCCCTATCAGTCGATCAACGGCCATGTGCTAAGGTTTGACGATCAATGACATATGTGAATCTAGATTTATTTTGGCAAGGTTTTAACAAAATCTCGGAATTTTTCTCATTAATTTGGGAATTTCACTGTGTCTGATTGTCACTAAGTCGAGTTAGCAAACCTAACCGTCATGGCATGCTGTGCAAGAAACGAGTGTGGCTGCAACGCATAGTTGGTGAACATTTGGCATCTTGGAAACTAGAAGGTGTTGTAATAGGTTAGTATATTCGTCACTTATGGTTAATTTCAAATGGAAACTTGTTAAATTGTTGTTTAAATTTGTTTCCCCTTCGTCTTATTCATTCCCTTCAAAACGTCATGCACAACAAGTTAAATTGAAGAGCCTATGTTCGTTTGACTCAAACGACATGGCCACCGTGCCCTCTGTCAGTTTAGTTCAACTCACTCTGTATATAGTCATATTTTCACCTTGTAGACTTTGTCTTAGCTATCTCTATAAAATAAATAACATTGTGTTGATTCATGGCTTAAAGCATACCATTCTTCATCGTTTTCCCTTTGGAACAGTCATGACATTATCAGGTCAAAGATTGTTTTTGTTATGGCTCCATGTGGTTATTGTTATAAGAATAAATCTCGTTCCCTTTGCCAATTATCGTAACCCAACAAAAGATTTCATATTAAATCAAATGAATAAGTTCAATTCGAATGAGCCCAAGTTGGATATAATATGCATCTACTCAAATTTTGACAATTATAATTATTCAAAATCTCTAGGCACCTGATGATTTCGAAGCCCTCAAATGGTTATCATTATGTTTAAAAGTTATATTTTGGTTACATATGAATGAAGCCAAAGTCCAACCTGCAAATATCGTTGGGATTTTGGTTCGATTTTATATCCTAGCCACTTGTACATTATTATGCTTGCCATTGTGAAGTCAAAACGCTCCATCATGCACCATTGTGTACTTACTCATGTTGTTGTTGACCTTGTGCATGTTTTATAATTTGTTTGAAAAATGCTATCACGAAATTGTAAAGGGGATGAGATCGTTGTTGTGCCGGATTTGGTATCATGAATTTGCTAATGATTGTTATTTTTAGTTATGAGTTTCTTCTCTAGAGGTTCGGGCCGACGAGGCATGGGAAGAGGCAAGAGGCCATTAGGAATTTGGAAACAAGGCAGAAATAGAAGGATTCGGTTTTCAATACACTTTAATGCAGATTCTGATGAATTCAGGCACCTGGCTACTACAGGGCATCTTTACCTAGGTCCTCCACCTGCAATTAGCCAACCACCTTTGTCTAATGAACCTCACTAATCTGCTTTGCATCCACATCCAAATGTTCATGAATACCCTATCAAAAATAAATATGATTGGGATCATACTCCTCCATGATAACTCTTCACCAAGATATCAACGCTGGGAAAAAATAAATCAAATCCCCGTTAGACAACATGAGTCCTCAAAGTGTCATGCTAATTCTGATTCATCCGCTCATTACGATAAGTCAACTTCTATCATTCATAGTGTTACTGTCCATCCATATGCCAATTGTGATAAAGCACCTAAATTTCCATCCCCATCTGTGTCTCATTTAGATGATGTAATTGCTGCTAGGTTCCCACCAAGGAAAATAGCCCTGAAGTAGCCAACTCAACACTCCAAAAGAGCTTGGACAACAATGAACCAGAAAGAGAAGTAATTCATATTAATTATTCTACTGTAGAAGAAACATCCAAGCATTTTGGTTATTTTCAACAGTTGTTTAAGGAAAGTGGCAATGGACTAGAAAATGCTTACAAATTTTAATTATCATTTTATTTCATGGTTATGATGCACTTGCTCTGCTAACATTATTTTGGACAGTATATGATGATACAAACTTCATGCCCTTTTGATATACAATGTGGACTATGGTTATGTACATTTTGACTATTAGCATGACCCATATATTTGACAGTTGGCATAATTTTGATGAATGGGAAATATGATGGATGATTTTGATGATTATGATATTATAGCATTATATTTTCATAGTATGCATTAAAAGGGAGATACAAGGAGGAAATGATGCATTATTAATAATATTAGTTTCAATGTTTTAATGTTGCTACATGGATAGTGGGGCCTCCCTCCCTCTTAAGTCTTATTCCCTCCTCGTTCATTTTGGTCAATTCTTATTTTAGTAACTTTTCCTATCCCCTCCCTTTCCTTCAGTTTTGATAAATGAGTGGTTAAATAAACCAACATATAACCACCTGATAGTTATGAGCACTTGCTTAAAAGGAAAAGGGATACGAAGAGTGAAGGATCCTCACTTCTGCATTTTGGTATGATTTATTGATAATATCACTTCAGTTTTCGGGTTGCTTTGAACTTGCTTAAGAGTGCTAGGAGACTGATAAGCTTGTGTTGCAAGTCACCTTTTAAAAAGTAGCAACAACAGGGGTTAGTTAAGTTTATGTTCTGTTGGATCAGGTAATCATAGTTTGGTCATTGATGAGTTTATTAAAAACTATTGTTTATTTTCCAACACTAATGAGTCTGGTATTTATGCAGTGTACCAATGTCCAAGAGTTTGAATCTGTACCAGTTGTAGCAGCTTGAACTTGTGTTAGATTGCTGATTACTTGCATTTGATTAAGTGGTTACAAAAACACTGTCATTTGTAAAGGGTCTTGATTATAGAACTTTGACAGTTTGTCAAGATTATTTCCAACATTTCTGAACATTTTTAAAGCAAATTCAATGAAAGATATTTTCATGATCTTGCCATCTTGCCTATTATTTCTGATATTTGTCTTTCTTACTTTTATTATGACAACTTCCTTTGTCTTGTATATAATGTTTATGTTGGCAATGAATTTCTATCATAAAATTGTGTTGTAAATATTTTGTTTTTGAGGTATATGTTTTCTTTTGTTACATGTTATGCAGTATAATTGTTGTATAAGACATATATGGTGTCATCCATGGATTACAATTGTTCCTTTTTATGTCTTTTAATTGTTTAAGTATTCAACTCCCCTACATTCTATTTGTTATGGCTATAAAGATCTGGGCCATGTTCTCATTGTTCCTAGACTAGCCATTTAGGAATTTCTCAAGGTGTTGGATGATTGAAGGTGCAATTTTTGTCATCAACATCCTTTCTGGCGACCATACTAGGGAGTTCAGATTGCTTTCTTTTTGTTTTAATTGTTTTCTGTTTCATTGACTATTTCATTTTAGTGTTTCCTCTTTTCTTTTTATTTTTCTTTACATTTTTCATGTCTGAAGGGTTATGACAAGAGTTGCCCATTTAAGCCCATTTGACGAGCAAGAAGATATTTTTGCTTCGCTATTACTGCTTGCTAAACAATCTGCAAAAGAAAAGCTTAATACAAGTCAGTTACTTACCTTCTCTGCTTTACTTGCAAGATATTATTACGAAAGGCTTCCTTTACAACAAGTTGATTAAGTTGAAATGAATGGCTTATCCGAGACCTGTTCAACCTGATATTCCATTAGGATTTGCATATCAATTTAGTATATCTACTGGGTTGTTCAATATTATGTTAGATACTGCTAGGACTAGAGAGGAACTCGAGAGAGCTTGGGCCGCTATATCTAATGACATAAAACTGGTTGATGCCCAAGAAAGAGAAAGACTTGCCCACCATAACACGAATTAAATCTTTTGATAAATGCAATCATCTACCCATCGGCTAAGGTCTAGATCTCGCGCACCTAAGGATCTGCTAGACAATCACGTAGGATTATAGGTTTTTCACCAGATTTTAGTTCATTAGCTGAAATCAAACAATGAAAACAAACTTTTAAATATATTGAACGAAATCTTAGGCATTCCGTGTCTGATACTCAATTAATTCCTATCTTTTAATTACAACCCTCAACTATAAAAGGTCTTAGGACCATTTTTCGACCTTTAACCGCTCAGATGGCAGGAAATTCTATTTTGGGAAGTGTCTTTAGGGGTTATACCCCGCAAGCTGACCCCAACGATCCTAACAAAGTTATTAAAAATTTTGGCATTTTTTAATTTTTTGAAGACCGCAATGTTACTCCATGGCATGTACCGTCACCTTTAAATATGGCACCTGCTGCCCAACCTCTTCCTAAATTTAAGGATCATCTTCCTAAGTTCGCGGGATATGGGACATGCACAGTGGATGACCATCTGTCTTCTTTTTCGAATGCCTGCAACAACATTGGGGCAAATGCCAATGACATCTGCATGAGGTTGTTTGTGAATACCCTTGTAGGGAAAGTTGCCTCTGATTTTTATAATTTTCCTCCTGCAACCTTTTCGAATTGGGCTGAACTTTGTTATTGGTTTAATTCTACTTTTGGATAGCAGCAGAGCCCTGTTGATCACCTTAAAGAATATAATGGCATGGTGTTTCAAAATGGGGAAACTATTAAGGCAGTCAACTTAAGGTTTACAAAGCTTTACAATAAAATACCTGAATTAATTAGACCTCAGGGTCAAGCAGCCTTAATACATTATTACAACACCATACCATCTATCTATAAGCAAAGGCTTGAGGAAACAACTATTGCAAATGTTGCAGATGCCCTACAGACTTGTTTGGAGTATGAAGATCATCTTAATAGAACTGGTTTCCCAGTTGCAAAGTCAAACAAAAGTCCTGAAATGAACGTTATCTTGCATCTTATACAAGATATGAACAATCACATGATTTATTTCGAAAGAAAGGTTTCTCCTACAGTTGTCAGCTTACCTTCAACCTCCAAACCTAAATTTACCTCACCCGCTCCAGGTCTTTTTCTCCAAAACAAACCATGGTGTAACTCTGTGACGATCGTCATGATGAAAAGACTTGTGAAACCATGAAGGCTTCCAAAGAAAAAGTCTTTGGAAAGAAAACTCTAACTATAAATAATTTACCTTCTGTAAATACTCTTGACTGGTTCGATGAATCAGAGGTTCTTGTTGTAAATATTCGATCCCAAAATTATAACAAGAAAAATAACAATAATAACTACAATAAAAATCTTGTTAATCTGAATTCAAAGGGGTCTTCAGCTGAAATTTTATGATGTAGGAAATGGAAATCAATCACATGTAAATAATTCTACTACTGCTATAACAGAAAAATATAACATTTTAGATGATTTGGCGAAAATTAGGTCTAATGCAACCTTACTAGATTTAGCTAAGACTTCTGAACAAGCTGAAAATCTTAAAACTTTTTTAGGAGGTTAGAATAAATCAAAATCAATAGCTTCAACAAGTACTATTACTGAAATTGAAGAAGAAGATGAACAACTCTCTTTAGGTGACGTTGATACTATTTCTGATTCTAAAAAGCCTAAAAATCCCCCTTTTACGTCACAATGAAAATAATGGGTAGAATTGTGCATTGTTGTCTTATTGACGGAGGATCAGGTCCTAATGTTATGTCTAAAATTATCATGGAAGAGTTAGGTTTGTCATGCACTAATGAAAGTTCAAAACCCATGTTGACTTTTAATAAGCAGAAACAACCTACGATAGGTGAAATTAAAGATGTCACTTTAGTAATGTGTGCACATCCTGAGATTAGGACAACTTGTAATATCCAAGTTCTAGACATGGCGTCAATAATTATTCAATCATTTTAGGGAGAGAGTGGAAATCCCTTACAGGTGGCTACTACTCTATGGATGGCACCCATCTTATTATACCAAGAGGTCCTAAGAACATAATTGTTTATAGAGAGGAAAGGATAGTCCCCTATGTTGAAAAGTTGTCACAATCCTCTGTTAACTTTATTGAGGAAGATATGGGAATTTATACTATCTTTGTTGATGAAGAGGTAACCAAAAATATTCATAAGGATCCTCCTCTTGATCCCCAAGATGTATGGCAGTTGTTTTTTGATGGGGCTGCCTCTCAACATGGTAATGGTGCAGGAATCCTATTGCAAAATAATTTTGTGCAAAAACACATTTTCGCTTATCATTTAAATTTCGCTTGTACAAATAATACCACAGAATTTGAAGCTTTAATTCTTGGTCTAGAAAATGCATTAAAACTTGATTGCTTAAATTTACAAGTTTTTGGAGATTCAAAGTTGATCATCAATCTAGTAAACAAGGCCTACAAACATTCTAATAAACTTATGCGTAGGTACACTGCTCTAGCCCTTGAATTAATTTCGAATTTCTCACAATTTACTCTCTCTCATGTAAATAGAGGAATGAATTTAATCGTTGATAATCTTGCATCATTTGCTGCAAGACCGGACATGCATGAAATAGCAAACAAACCAGATTGTCCTATAATCACCTTGTATAGACCGCACTTGCCGGACAATGACGAGTCTTGGCAAATTTTCGAAGATGATGATACCTTAGTGGCTTTCCTCGTAAATGAAAGTCATGAACCATCTGAAATCATTGATCTAGAACAAAATCAGTTTCCAAAAGGGTTGGCACCCCTGGAGGACACTTTTTCACCTAGTGATGCATCTAAAGTTAACTCAGCAAAAAAAAAATCCACAAAAGCAATAGATGAAATAGAGCAGGTAAATATCGGAACTAATGAAGAACCTAAAATTTTAAATCTATCAAAACATTTCTCTTCACAAGAAAAGGAGAAATTCCTTGCTCTCCTTCATGAGTTTGCAGATGTATTCACATGGTCCTATAGCGATCTCAAGGGTTTTGACCCTTTTGTGATTAGTCATGCTATACCTCTTAAAAGGGAAGCTAATCATGTCAAGCAAAGACAACGACCTTTAAATCCAACTGTAGGAGCTACCATTAGAACATAATTAGATAAACTTCTAGCAGCTCACATTATCTTTCTTATCCGATATGCGGATTGGGTTGCCAATTTAGTTCCGGTTAGAAAGAAAAATGGTCAGATTCGTCTGTGTGTAGATTTCATATCTCTCAATAAAGCAAGTGTTCGAGACAATTATCCCCTTCCTAATATGGAGTTGTTGTTGCAGCAAGCTTCAGGCTCACAAATGTTATCATTACTTGACGGTTTTTCCGGTTATAATCAAATTCACGTCAAGAGGATTGATAAACATAAGACTACCTTTACTACAAAATGGGGAACCTTTGCTTTTAATTGCATTCCCTTCGAATTAACAAATGTCAGAGCTACTTTTCAAAGGGCCATGAACATTGCTTTTGATGAACTTGTAGGAATTATCATCCTTATTTATTTAGATGATCTGTCTGTATTTTCCAAGAAAAGAAGTGACCACTTCGATCATTTAAGGAAAAAAATTATTCATTGTCGTAAATATGGAATTTCCTTAAATCCTTCCAAATCTTTATTTGGGGTCGAATCAGGTAAATTGTTGGGACACATTGTCTCAAGTTCTGGAATTAGCATCAACCCTGAAAGGGTTAAGGCCATTCAAAACCTTCTCCCTCCTAAAAATAAGAAGGATATTCAAGCATTTATGGGTAAAATAAACTTCCTGAGTTTGCTCAAATTGTTAAGCCCATCCATTCCATGCTTAAAAATGATCAAAAATTTTAGTGGAATGTCGTTGCCTCTAGTGCATTTCAGCGAATTAAAGACTCAATCTCTTCAGCCCCTACTTTAGCTACTCCAGATTTTACGAAAGATTTTATTATATATACTAACACAACAGAGGAGGTTGTTTTAGCTATCCTTCTTCAGAAAAAATTCTGAAAATGTAGAGCAGCCAATATCTTTTATGAGTCAAAGTCTCTCTGATACAACCTTCAAATACTCTTTTATTGAAAAACACGCTTTTGCATTGGTAAAGGCTATAGAAAAATTCAGGCATCTTATCCTTGGAAAACACACAGAAGTCAGAACACCCTTACCAGCCGTGAAATTATTGTTATCTCAAAACCTGTTGTCTGGAAAGTTGGCACATTGGTTAACAAAGATACAGGAACACGATCTAACCATAAATACTTCAAAAACTATTAAAGGTCATGATTTGGCGTTACATCTCGCTCAAGATTTAGAAAATTCAAAGAAAGAACAAAGACAAAACCTTGATGTTGAATACATTTCTGAAATATTCTTTGTTCATGAACATAATATAGATTTAAAATATCACCCATGGTATTCAGATACAATTCATTTTCTTCTTTATCAAAAATATCCCGAAAACTTAGATAAAATAGGAAGAAGAAAATTAAGATTAAATGTGATCAAATATACTCTTATTGGAAATTATATGTTCATAAAATCGCCTGATGGCATGCTTCTTAGATGTGTCAATGAAAAATCAGCTAATGAAATTTTAAAGTATCTACACGGTTCAGTTGAAAAATCAGACCACGTAGGTGGGCATTTTGCTACAAAGGCCATTGTTCACAAAATATTTAGAACTGGGTATTACTGGCCAACCATCTTTAATGACACTTTTAAGTTTGTTAGAGCGTGTAATGATTGTCAACAAGAAGTAGGTAAGTTGCAGTATCATGATATGCCCCTCCAGCCTATTATTGCCACCTTCCCTTTCATTAAGTGGGGTCTAGATTTCATCGGACCTATTAATCTGCCTTCTATTGTTGGGTATACCTTCATCTTAACCGCAATAGATTATTTTTCTAAATGGTTTGAGGTTGTCCCACTAAAGCATGCCACTAACAAGGTAGTTATAACCTTTTTTGAAGAGACCCTTTTACCCAGATTTGGAGTTCCTTTACACATTATTACTGATAATGGACTCGCCTTTATTTCAAATGACTTCGCTCTTTTTTGCAAAAAAAAAAATATTAAACATTATTTTTCATCTTCCTATTATCCACAAGGGAATGGACTCGCAGAGTCTACGAATAAACAATTAATCAGAATTTTGAAAAAGATCATTCATGATAAGCCAAGACAGTGGCACACCTTGTTGTCATATGCCCTCTGGGCAGATAGAACAACCACAAAAGTCGTTACTAGAACGACACCTTTTTAGTTGGTATATGGTCAGGAGGTTGTGATGTCAATTGAACTACAGCTAACATCCTTTAGATTGGATTTTCAAAATGAAGAATTTAAGGAATCTTATTTAACTAATAGATATCATACCCTTCTGGTTCTAGATGAACAAAGAAATCAAGCTTTAGAAAAAATTGAAAAAATACAGAAAGTTGTTAAAAAGTATTTTGATAAAAGAGCTAAAGTCACTACTTTTGAAGAAGGGCAAGGGGTTTTACTATGGGATGCAGCTCATGCAGAAAAAGGCAATCATACTAAGTTTCAAAAACTTTGGATTGTCCCATATACGATAGTTGTTGTATTAGGGAATAACTCATATCTTCTGAAAGATGATGATGGACGGTTGTTGTCATACTCTGCAAATGGAGCTCACCTAAAACCTTTTGTTGATCCTACTAAAGGATGGGTCCAAATCTAAAATTGATTTCTTTTTACTTCTTCTTTTTTCTTTTAGACTTCTTTATTATGTCGTGTCTTTTATTTGTTGTTTTTAGTTTTGGCTTGAGTATGTGATCCTTCTTGAATTAGCTGGATAAAATGTCAGACATGCACAACAAGCTAACAGAAGTTTTCCTGCTACAAATGGAACAGACAATGAGGACTGCGGTTACTGGTAAGTGTCATTTTCTAAGTTTGGCAAAGAATATCTTTTTTGCAATGACTTATGTTGCCCTCGCTAAACTGAATTTTCTCACCCTTGAGTTGCTCTTGGAAAAAGGCTTCCCCACATATACTTGCTTCATTAGCTCCTGGAAGTAAGGTGAGTGTCCTTTTCTTTATTTCCTATGTGAAGAGGTTGGGTGTGTGTTTAATATATGGTTTCTCCCTTTTTGCGAAACCAAAATTTCTAGGTTCATAAAGTCACCTACATTCCCCTTGGAGTCGCCAATTGTTGACACTATTATTCTTCACTTTCATATTTTGTAATATAACTGCAAAATAAGAACACCCTTGCCTCTTATACGACCAATAAAATTCTATCTAAATGACCAATTAACCATCGATTGACCTAAGACTAAGAGGGAGGGAGTCCACCACTTAAAAACATTGTTGCTCAAGTGGTGAAGTTCAGCCATAAAATTGTCCAATGTTGTGTTTAATATTAAGAATAATTGTTTGATGACTAATATATGTTGTAGATATGTTATTATTCCATGTAGCAAATGATGAAGTGGTGATCACAGTTTCTGCCTATATACATAAGTCTAAGATCAGCGAAGTGTTATGGAAGGAAGCACAATGGTACAAGTTATGATTCATTGATGATTACAAGGGATAATCTTTTTAAAGGTTTATTGCATCATGATTAGAAGGGATATTTTATTCCTTTTAAGTTTGTTGCATCCATATGATTGTGAATTTATATATATTTCAATGGTTATCAACGTTTGGGCAACATATATTGTTACCTTATAAGTCGCATTACATAGTGCAATATGCATGTACAAGGCATAGTTTCATATCTCATGATATTTTGATTGCAATTATTGATTGGGCTTATGATATGTTATATGATGGTGGATCAGATCATGAATATGGGATAATGTTTTATGTGAAATGTGATTCCACACACTCTGATGAGTTGGCATTGCGTGAAATAGTTGGAAGTGCAGGTTAAGGTGGTGTAAATGCGCCGATAGTTCTGGAAATGAAACGATGTGAGAGTAAATGTTTCTCCCTGTCAGTCGATCAACCACCATTGTGCTAGGGTTTGACAATCAACGACATATGTGAATCTAGATTTCTTTTGGAAAGGTTTTAGCAAAAGCTCGGTGTTTTGCTCATTCATTTGGGAATTTCATTGTGTTTGACTATCACTAAGTCAAGTTAGCAACCTTAACCATCATGGCATGCTGAGCAAGAAACGAGTGTGGTCACAATGCATAGTTGGTGAACATTTGGCATCTTGGCAACTGGAAGGCATTGTAACAGGTTAGTATATTCGACACTTATGGTTAATTTTGGATGGCTATTTGTTAAATGGTTTTTTACATGTGTTTCCCCTCTGTCTTATTCGTTCCCTTCAAAATGTCATGCACAGCAAGTTAAATTGACGAGCCTATGTTCATTTGACTCCAACAACATGCCCATCATGCCCTCCATCAGTTTCATTCAACTCACTCTATATATAGTCATATTTTCACCTTGTAGACTTTGTCTCAGCTACCTCTATAAAATAAATAACATTTTGTTGATTCATGGCTTAAAGCATACCATTCTTCATCATTTTCCCTTTGGAACAGTTATGACATCATCAGGTCAAAGGTTGTTTTTGTTATGGCTCCATGCAATTATTGTTATAAGAAGAAATCTCATTCCCTTTGGAAATTATCGTAACCCAGCAAAAGATTTCATATTATACCAAATGAATAAGTTCAATTCAAATGAGCCCAAGCTGGATATGATATGCACCTGTTCAAATTCTTACAATTATAATTATTCAAAATCTCCAGGCACCTGATGATTTTGAAGCCCTTAAAGGGTTATCATTATGTTTAAAAGTTATATTTTGGGTACATATGAATGAATTCCAACCTGCAAATATCGTTGGGTTTCTAATTCGATTTTATATCCTAGCCACTTGTACATTATTATGCTTGCAATTGTGAAGTCAAAACCCTCCATCGTGCACCGTTGTGTACTTGCTCATGTTGTTGTTGACCTTGCGCATGTTTTATAATTTGTTTGACAAATGCTATCACGAAATTGTAAAGGGGATGAGATCGTTGTTGTGCCAAATTTGGTATCATGCATTGGCTAATGATTGTTCTTGGTAGCTATGAGTTTCTTCTCTAGAGGTTCGGGCAGACGAGGCAGGGGAAGAGGCAACAGGCCATTGGGAATTTGGCAACAAGGCAGAAATAAAAGGATTCAATTTTCAATACATGTTAATGCAGATTCTGATGAATTCATGTAGCTGGCTACTATAGGGCATCTTTACCTAGGTCCTCCACCTGCAATTAGCCAACCACCTTTGTCTAATGAACCTCACCAATCTGCTTTGCATCCACATCCAAATGTTCATGAAATACCCTATCAAAATAATGATGGTTGGGATCATACTCCTTCTGATAACTCTTCACCAGGATATCAAGGTTGGGAAAAAATCAATCAAATCCCCATTAGACAACCTGAGTCTTCAAAGAGTCATGCTAATTATAATTCATCTGCTCATTCCAATAAGTCAACTTTTGTCATGCATAGTGCTACTGTCCATCCATCTGCCAATCGTGATAAAGCACCTGAAGTTCCAGCCCCATCTATGTCTCATTTAGATGATGTAATTGTTGCTAGGTTCCCACCAAGGAAAATAGCCCCTGAAGTAGCCAGCTGAGCACTCCAAAAGAGCTTCGACAACAATGAACCAGGAAGAGAATTAATTCAGATTAATTCTTCTACTATAGAAGAAACATCCAAGCATTCTGGTTATTTTCAGAAGTTGTGTAAGGAAAGTGGCAATGGTTTGGAAAATGCTTACAAATTTTAATTATCATTTTATTTCATGGTTATGATGCACTTGCTCTGCTAAAATTATTTTTGACAGTATATGATGATACAGACTTCATGCCCTTTTGATATATAGTGTGGACTATGTTTATGTACATTTTGACTATTAGCATGACCCATATATTTGACAATTGGCATAGTTTTGATGAACGGGAAATATGATGGATGATTTTGATGATAATGATATTATAGCATTATATTTTCATAGTATGAATTGAAAGCGAGATACAAGGAGGAAATGATGCATTATTAATAATATTAGTGTTGGGGCAATTATGTGTGTGTGTAAGTGTTTGCCTCATACTTAATTATCAACCAGGGAATCGTAATCGGCTCATGAAATAACAATATGGATCTAACTTCGTTTCCTGCAACTATTACTCTTAATCAATTCAATGCATTTAAACAAGGCAATCAAAATCAGTACAAGAAATATGAGTCTTCACTAGTGGCACATGTAGGTGAATGGTGAGATCTCAAGTTTTATCCTTCCTGTACTTCAAACAATCAATCATTAAATCTACAACTCAAATACAACTTGAACTAAGAAAGCATCACTCATAAAACAAAACTGGAAACACTAAACTATTTAATAACTTAAACAAAGGAAAACTTGCCTTGATGGCTTCGGTGGGCCCTTGCCAAGCTACCAAGGTAAGCTAAAGACTTACAAAGCTAAGAAGTAAAATAACACACTGATCTTAACAATTGTTGCTCATATTATTAATGAAAAAGAAGGATTACAATATCAACATTACAAATCTCAGAGTGCTTTGTTTCCAACCTAATCTCCCTTCTCAAATCTCTCTGAAGACTAAGAGATTAACTATTAACCATTCAAGAAAAATATTCTGATTAACCTAATCATTTGACAGACATCTCTTTTATAAAGAAGAGTGTCATTACAATAAAAGTACAGGAGATAATCATCAATCTATATAATAAAACTGAAATTACATTTGTAACTTTGTCCTCATGACATGAAGTGCATGAGGAGGAAGTGGATCTCGAGTAACTAAGTAAAGGAGATGTCTTCAAAAGCTTTGTTGGTTCCATCGTAAATTGTTTTCTGAAGCACTAAGTCTGGAGATGAAGTCTGGAACCGGAATTAGACAGTAGATGCTGGTACCGGAACAAAACAGTGGAATACAGGTACCAGAATCGAATAGAGAATATGAGTACCAGAGTTAAATGATAGAACAGTTGGGGTAGTTGGTACCGGAACCAAACAGTGGAGCAACTTTGTACCGGGATCGAAAAATGGAATGGTTGTGAAGAGCGCATTAGCCAAAATCTCGGGCCACGGGTCAGGTGTCGGATGAGTGCATGCGTGTGGTGAGCACAGTCGCTGAGAATGAAGTTATTGGTTGAGTACTAGATAGGTGCACAGGTGGTTGACGAGTGTCAGATTGACATACGAGTACTAGACAAAATACTGGATCGTTGAGCTAACCGAGTACTGGAATGTTGAACTGGCCAAGCATCGGAATGTTGAAAGAGTATTGGAAGAGTAGGAAATCCAGAGATCTATGTGAACCAATCAAAGAAATTAGAGAGTAAAAGATCAAATAATGATATTTTTACTATAAGAAAACATATAAATTACATTTTGAGATATAGATTACCTCATATAGACATCAGAAGGCTAAAAGGGCATATACTTGGAGAAAATAAGTGAATAGTAGATAGATTCAAGGAAAAATAGGTCAAAAAGAGAGGTTAATTAGGGCATTATAAGTGTCAAAAGGGAGACCCAACATTCCCCCATGCTCAAGTTGTTGCATGCCCTCATGCAAAAAGGATCAATCTTCAAAATTTCCAAAAATGAAGCCTTCCTTGCCTGGGTATTAGTTATCTGGTTCTAAGACCTTCACACTTGAGGCCTCTTCCTTGAGTTCCCTCCTAATGACTCTGGTAAAATGCACAAGATGGAGAACCTTCTTCAACTTAGTGGAGGCCTCATCACACTCCTCTTGTAGCCTCTGGCTATTCTCCTTAAGCTACTTATTTTCCTTCTTAAGATAGTCATCCAACGTCTTATACTCTTTCACTTTTGCCTTTAGCTTCTCGTTTTTCTTCTGAAGTTTTTCAATCTTGGCCATCATTTGCTGCCTAGCTAAGGAACTATCATGCTCAGGTGTTTTCTGTTTAGCCAATCTCCTCTTAGCTTCTACTTCTTTCCTTAATTCTTGCAAATTTTTTGTGACAAGTTCTTATGTTTCATTGAGTGTCTCTCCTTGTACATGTTATCCTTCAAGAGAGGCAGATATATCAATCAAATGTGTTGGAAGAGGAGGAGTGGGAGTAGTTATTACCGCTTTTTCCATACTTCTAGTGGTTTGGCGTAGGGGTGTTGATGGCTCACTATCCTCGAACAACCTTCTCTTCTTTCCTTTTGTCGATGACAGGGTCTCGATGGCTTCCTTTTCCTGTACATGTACCTTCTTCTTTTCAGAACTTTGAGCCTTGTCACTACCTTCATTAATTTTAGGCCTCTTTTCTTTCTTAGCACTTGGTGCAGGAGTTTCTTCTTTGGGTAATTCGACAACTACCTCTGAAGTGGTGCCTGTGACTTCTTTGTCACTACTAGTTGAATTTTTCTTCTTCTTCTCACTGATTGAAATCTTGCTTGGAGTGGGTGAATTGATAGAAGGCTTCTTACTCTTTGAAGACTTTCTTGTTGATGCAGAAGTTTCTTTCTTGCCTTCGAATTCACCCTTATCCAACTTGTTGACAAACCTCGATGGAGTAGGGCTATCAATAGCCTCCTTGGACTTTAATTTCTTCTGATGCTTCTTACTGCTTTCCTATTTGTTGTCAATGTCCTTAGTGCTCTCTTCTGGTAGGCTTTCCTCCATGTGTTGGGAACCTTCTACTTGAGCAAAGTGTTGTGCTAGAAATGTCTTCCAGTCACTGCCCTACTTCTTGATTTCATGGACAACTAACAGTTTAATTAACCCATGGTGGTAAATACTAGTTTGAACATTTTTAGAGGATGACTTAATTCCTCTGGCCATCTTGTTTAGGCTCATCCATAGAAAATAAGGAAAATTCATTTCAGGACCTCCCTCAAAATGAAACAAAAGTCTCAAATGATAAAGGAAGGTAACAACATACCTACCCTCACAATTCACAAACCTCTGCAAAGCATTAAGCATTAATCGATACTCTTCTTTGACCCAACTTCTCGGAATGCCTTTAGTCCAATCTGGGTTCTGGTGTTCTGGAGTCAAGAATTTGTGACAAAGCTCCTTATTGATGGTTGCACCTTTAAAATAATTCTCCCCTATGGTTGGTAAACCTATGGCCTCTGTTATGGTAGCCTCGGTCACTTTAAACTGTAAACCCCCAAACTGAACGTTCTCACCATCAAAATGCTGACTAAAAGCAAGAGAAACATCTTCATGATACCCTTTAAATTTTCTGAGGAATGAAGTCCACCTGGCTCGCTTGAGCTTCTCCCTACATGATTTATACTCGGTCTCTCTGTAAGACCGGAATTCTGGTTCGTGCCTATCCACCCCCATGCTCGCAGTGAAAACAAGTCTCGAACTTGAGAGGGGTTTGGTACAGGACAAGGTAAACGAGTACCATAAATACTTAACACAGGGTACTGGAAGTAGTTTTACGGAGTACCAAAAATTGACATACACGGTATCGAAAATGGTCGACACACACAGTACCAGAAACAGTTGACACACAGTTTTGTGAATGGGGATACATGGGTACCAGAATTGGTTACACAGAGTATTGAAGGCAAAGCAAGAAGGGAAATAATGCTCATCTGGATGGCGAAGCCATCTAGAGGGGCATTTATAATTCAAAGGGAGAATGATAACGGCTACAATGTCTGCATAATTAGTAAGTGAGTGGTATATATGGCAATGATACGTCGTATACAGAACTTGTTCATAAATTATTTCCATATCTAACATCATATTTACGGGAATGGGTGTTAGATATGATACATAGGATGTGGTCGAGTACAGAGGTACGACATGGTTCACATCAAAGTTTTGTTAGTCCTTCTTGTCATCATTCACCTTCATGGTTATGAAATAGTGGGATCATCATTACTTAAACGACCCATGAAGGTGGAATAAGGGATAATATATTTGTTTAGATTAGGATCAATACTTCGGTTAATCATTATCATAACTATCCCATTCGATCATACAAAAAGATTTTTTTCAAAGGTAAATGGTTTAGGATTAGGATAGGACTAGCAAGTAAAGGGTGATAAAAATGAGGATAATCATATGTCATCGCACAATTAATATGAATCCTTAATAGGAAAAAGTAAAAATATTGATCTTATACCTCCATTACCAAATTACACATAAAACATTTCCTTCAGTACCAGATGAATGCAGAGAATTTCTTCAGTACCAAATGAACATAGTGAGCTCCTTCAGTACTGGTTGAACACATAGAGCTTCCTTAGTACTGGATGAACACAGAAAACTTCTCTGGTACCAGATGAATGCAGATGTCTTAGTGAAATCTCCAAATTGATATTTTACAGGCTTCCTCTTGTAACTTAACACATTCTGAAGGTCTAGCTAGAGTAGATAATGATAATTGTTGATGTTGTATACGAATCCATTTATTGGAACAAACAAGGAAATGAAAAATACACACTGGTGCAGGAATTCAAAAATTACAATGGAAGAGGTGGAAACTGAAGCAAAAGAAGTCATTAATCAAGTTCCAAGGTTCTGTAATGGAAAAGCATTTTGGAGTTGGATATCTTCCTCTTCTCGGGATCAAGTTGACCTTTGTTTCTTGTTTCCATTTCCATTTTATTGGGAAATCACCTAACTACTACTATTTTGTGGATTTTTCTTGAGCCCAGATCAGTCAATGCTCGCCGGTGTTTTCAATTTTAAGGAGTCTGAAAAACTTAAAGAAAACTCCATTCACTCTCCTGTGGATTTTTCTCGAGCCTGGGCTAGTTCATGCTCATTGGTATTTTCAATTTTTAGGATTTTGAAAAAACTTAAAGAAAACTCCATAAGCCCCCTTTTCCATATATAATCTACCAGGGTTGGATAAAGGAATAAACCTACTCCTGGCAGATGTTCTCCTTATTGCTTATCTACATGAGAACACATTCAACTTTTGCTTTTGTTAGTAACACAAAAATCATCATATACATTAGCACACCTATATACATATATGTACAAAATGAAATTAATTATGCAGCAAAACTTATAGAGGTGGATCAGTGAGAGGAGGGTTCCTCTCTTCGACCAATTGTATTCTAGAATTCTAAAGAACATGATTGGAAAAATCCTCCTTTAACAGTGGCTTGACGACAAAAGAGCTATGCTCTCCATTAATAGTCTTGATTTTAACTGAGCCATTGTCGTATATTGTCTCTATCTCATAAGGTCTGAGCCATCTAGTTGACAACTTCCCTTTGAATTTTTTAAACCTGCTGTCGTATAACAAAGCCCAGTCGCTAGGTTGAAAAAGTTTATTTTTGAGGAACTTATCATGCCATTTGGTTCTTTGATCTTAGACAAGCATGATTATTTGAAATGCATCTAGTTTGATTTCATCTAATGCATTCAACTCCATGAACCTTTGTTTTTGTGCCTCGTCTAGATCCATTCCTAGCTGCATGGTTGTTATGAAGTTTTTAATATAGAACTCTATAGGAAGGAGTACCTATTTTCCATAAACCAACTTATAAGGCGAGTGTCTCATTAGCAGAGTATAATGCTTTTGCTTCCACCCACTTTGTTACATAATATTTACATACCAAAATATACTTTTTCTTTTTAGACATCGGAGAAATTGGACCAACAAAATCTAATGCACACTTGTCGAAGGGTTCAATAACTACCTATGCTTGAAGAGGCATTTCATTTGCTATGGTTGGCTTTCCCATCCTTTGACAATTGTCACAGCTAGCCACATACTTCTTTGCATCTTTAAAAATAGTGGGCCAATAATATCCAGACTGTAACACTTTGTATGTGGTCCTTTTGTCAGTGAAATGTCCACCACATGGCTCATTATGGAAATCTTTTAGGATATCCTCCATTTCATCCTCTCGTACACATATTCTAATTACAATATCTAGTCTAGTATGGTACAAACAATCATCATGCCACATATAATTAGTGTTGAGTTGAATGATTCTTTTTTTTTCTCTTGAGGACAAATTTTGTGGCAGTTTTCTTGTAACCAGGTAGTTGGCTACATCTGCATACCAAGGAGTATAAGTAGAAATAGAAAATAAATTTTCATCGGGAAAATCATCAGCAACTGGTGCACTATCACCTGTATGAACAAGTCTAGACAAGAAATCAGCAACAAGATTATCTCTTCCTGGCCTATCAACAATAGTAATATTAAATTCCTGCAGTAGTAACAACCATCTAGTAACTCGGGCATTAGTGATTGGTTTATTCATTAAAAATTTAATAGTTGAATGATATATATGTACAAACACTTCATACCTGGTTATATAATGTCTAAACTTATTGATGGCATGAACTACTGATAATAATTCCTTTTCTGTGACTGTATAGTTAAATTCAGTAGGGGAGAGATTTTTGCTGACAAAGTAAATGGAATAGGGGATTTGATTTTCCCTTTGGCCCAGAACAACCCCCAAAGCTGTGTCTGAGGCATCAATACAAATGTGAAAAGGGAGGCTCCAATTTGGTCCTCTTAGAACTGGAGCAGTTGACAATTTTTGTTTAAGAGTTTCAAAGGAAATTTGACACTGAGGACTCCACTGAAAAGCCAAATATTTAGTTAGAAGTTAAGCATACGGGCAACTATTGTGGTAAAATTTTGAATAAATCTTCTATAGTATCTGACATGCCCTAGAAAGCTTCTAACTTCTCTTTCAGATATGGGAGTTTTTATTTGATAAATTATCAATTTTAGTAGGATCCACTCTTATCCCAATTTCAAAAATATGATGACCTAGCACAATACCCTCAGTAAGTATGATTTTAGATTTTTCATTGTTAAGGGAAAGGTTAGTCTCCATACATTTGATTAAGACTTTCTCCATGTTGTCTAAAGCTTGTTGAAAATCTTTCCCATATACTGTGAAGTCATCCATATAGACTTCGACACAGTCTTGGGTTAGATCTGAAAAATAGCAAGGACAACCCTTTGAAAGGTGGCAAGGGCATTACATAACCCGAAAGGAAGAACCCTATAGGCATAAGTACCCCATGGAAAAGTAAAGGTGGTCTTTTCTTGGTCTTCAGGTGCAATTTGGATTTGGTTATAGCCACTAAATCCATCCAGGAAGGAAAAATATTTCTTCCTAGTCAAGGTATCCAATACCTGATCAATGAAAGGAAATGGGAAATAGTCTCTAAAGGTGGCCTTATTTAGTTCCCTAAAATCCACACAAATCCTCCATTTACCATTTTTCTTAGGTATAATGACTAGTGGTGACACCCACTTGCTATCAGAGATAGGGTAAATGAAGTTAGCATTTAAGAGTTTTTGAAGCTCTTCTTTTACTATTTCTTTTAGGGTTGGGTTCATTCTCCTTTGAGGTTGCCTTACTGGTCTAATTTCATCATTTGTATAGATATGGTGTATGCAGGTATTTGGGTGAATTCCTTTCATATCAAAGTAGTCCCATGTGAAAGCACCACATTGCCTTTTAATCATTTGGGTCAATTGTTCTTTGTTGTTCTAACCCTAGACCAAAATTAATGTATAGAGACTTCCCAAGATAAATTTCAACATCATGGGCAGATGACTCCTTTCTTTCATTTGTTGTTGTTGTTGCAAACAATGAGGAGGTAGAAGGATGACATGTTTCCTAAAATTCAAAACTAAAAATATGCTCATATTCTTGAAAAGATTGTGGGAAATCAATACATCTCATTATGGCTAAGAACAAGTTCAAAACTTGATCTTCGGTTTGTTCTTGAAGACCTTTATACTGCTCAATTTTTAACAATGGTTGAGTACATTCCTCTTCTCCATATGGGCTTTATAACCACAGAGAAACTTCTGTAGCAGGTTGGGTAGGAGGAAATAAAACAATCTTTTGACTTTGGCATCTCTCCAGACATGCATCCAATGAAGGCATCAACAGTAGCGAGCCAAGGTTGACCTAGTACTACTGGATGTCCAAGTTTGGAGGATTTTGGATGGATCACAAAGAAATCTACAAGATATTCCTAGGAAGCTAGTACAATTGTTATGTCATCCAGGCTTCCTGCAGGTTTAAGAATAGATTTGTTTGCTAATTCCAATAAATTTTGAGTGGGCCTTAAGCCTTCTAGCTGCAGATTTTGCATAATATCCACAGTCATGACATTTATTGCTACACCTAGATCAATAAGGGTGTTTGGTAAAGAGATACCATTGATCTGTATGGTCACTACCGGGTTTCCAGGATCAGTGTATTTAGAAGGCATCCCTAACATGGTTTCCGATAATTGGCCAACTAGCTTGATAACAGGGGGATCCTTCCTCTTTCTTCCTAGCTTTTTAATGCAAAGGTCCCTTACAATCTTAGCATAAATGGGAATATCCTTGATGGCTTGCAACAAGGGTATCCTCACACAGACATTTCGTAGTTTAGCCTCTAAGTCATATTATGGCGAGACCTCGGGATTTTTAACAAGCAACCTTTCTAAGTAAGGTGGTTGAGTAATTTCTTGAGATTGTTCAGGTGGTGTAGTAAAATTGATTACTCCTTCAGGAAGGTTTTCTTCTTCACCAAGAGGAAAATCTTCCTCTTCATTCTCAGAAGGTGAATTTGTCAGTTGTTCTTCTTGAATAATGACTAGAGGTCCTGTTTTGTTTAATATCTTCTCAGATATTAACAGAATTTCATTGGTTGGAACTGAAGTGATGGTATAAGTAGGGAAGGTTTGCAACTCTACATTCTACACAGGCCGAGTTGGTTTATTATTAGGATTTGGAATAGGTTGTGCAGGAAATTGAGTTGGTCGAGGGGGATTTGGATTCGGTGGTACTTGTTGTTGACTCATATTCATGGGCAGAGCAACTTATTGTGGGTTTAGGTCCATAGGCAACTGTTGTCGAGGAAGTGGATTCATGGGCAAAGCAAGCTGTTGTGAATTTTGATTCATGGGCTGTTGTTGTTGTTGTTGCTATTGGAACGAAGGTAAGAGGGGTGGATTAAACCCAGGCAATAGCTGAGAAATGTTTGAGGGATATTGTGTATAACTTGGATAAGAGGGTGCTTGGTAAGGTTGTAGAGGCATGATTCCATACATAGTTCCCTTCCAACCTTGTTGCCAAGAATTTCCTTGTATTGGTTGGGGTCCCCATTGAGAATAAGGCGTCTGAGGGGCCCATTGCTATTAAGTGAACTTCATGTAAGGATCTTGGGACATGGAGGGTTTTTGTTGCCTCCATGGTCTCTTAGAGTAATAGGATGAATCTTGCGATTCTATCCCCCCTTTGTATATAGCTTGCAGTCCTGGTAATGAAGGACATTCTTCGGTTGAGTGCTTATTTGTGCAAATTTTACAAACCTCTAGGGTATTAAGGGGACATTCTTTTTTAGGATGTTTCTTCCTACAACGAGGACAAAAGATAGCTAAAGAAACATTTTCTTGTTCTTGCTTCCTTTTGCTATTGAGGGTATCTAGTTGGTTACTAATGGTACTAAGGATATCAATTTTAAAATTGTCCAACATATTCCCCAATTATGTCCTAGTTACCCTAGTTGTGGTTGGTTTGACAGTTCTACTTACAAGTTCTCTAGGACTTTTTCCAACTTTGGCTTGACTACAGGAGTACTTTTTACAATATTCAGCAATCTCGGCAAATGATTTTTGATAGACATCACCTGAACTCATAAGGTTAAGTACTTCTATACAGTCATCCTACACTCCTTTTAGAAAAATGGTCTTAACTGTGGCTAGGTCAAGAGAAACTTGTTTGGATTTTTGGTAATTGTAAAGAAACCTTTCTAAATAGTCTTCTAGGATTTCATCTTCAGCTTATTGCATTCTAAAGATGTCATTCTAGGCATCCCTAGGTCTACAGTAGTCTTCGTATTTTTGCAGAAAGGTTGATTTCATATCATCCCAAGATGTAATAGTATGCTCCCCTAGACTCATAAACCATCTTAATGCAGAGTTTTTTAAGGTGGCTGGGAAAAGTTTCAGTTTTTTAGCATTATCTGTATAATTATAACTTCTACACAATATATCAAATTCGAATAAAAATGAATCAGGGTCTTCGGATGTCATACCATTGAAATGAGGTAATGATGACAAGGGAATGTTCTTCATATTGACATTCTTGGTAATGTCAAGGATTGGAAATTTGAATGTTTCTAGTTCATTATTTTCCGAGTTGTCAACTCTTCCTTCTTCTCCTTCCATTGTTCCTTCCCACACTTTAAGATTTGTGGTAGTTGGAGATGTCTCACTTGCAGAAGATGATGGTTCAATCACTGGATTATCTGCAACATTCCAAGGTACTATCTCCACTGCAGTCTGAACTTCCTCTACCATTGTCTTGATTTATGTTGATGTCTCCTCTGTTGTTACCACCAAACTCTCCTCCTTTAGTGTTTTCCTTGCATAATGATTAGAAGAATTAGTCAGGGTTACAATTTTAGGACCGTATATATTTTCTATGTTTTTAGATGAAATAAATCTACCTTTCCTATCTCTAATTCTTTTCATAAAAACAAAATTATCAAACTTTAACTACTTACCAAAAGAGAGGACAACTTAACTTTGGAGCAACCCCACCATAGTGGATGCGCAGGTTCTTACCTCTCGTCTTACCGTCTTCTCTCCGCCCTTAGGTCATCCTCAAAATTACTCACAATCCATCAAACAAATCTATCACCGTTTACAGCTCCCCAGGAACGACGCCAAAAATGTTGGGCAAATAGATATATATAAGTGTTTTCCTCAATACTTAATTATTGACCATGGAATCATAATTAGTAGAGTTGATGCACTATATGTGTCAACAATAGATAAGTTTCCTTGTCTACTGCATATAGTCTAGATAGTGAGCAAATTAACACTTCATTCTACAAACTGCAATTCATTTCATCACACAGTTAATGAAAAGCCACACAATGCTCAAGTACTGCAAACTGAATATTCTAAATCAAGTAACAAGTTCCTCCATTTATCGGCTCATGAAATAACAAGATGGATCTAACTTCGTTTCCTGCAACTATTACTCTTAATCAATTCAATGCATTTAAACAAGGCAATCAAAATCAGTACAGGAAATATGAGTCTTCACTAGTGGTGCATGTAGGTGAATGGTGATATCTCAAGTTTTATCCTTCTTGTACTTCAAACAATCAATCATTAAATCTACAACTCAAATACAACTTGAACTAAGAAAGCATCACTCATAAAACAAAACTAGAAACACTAAACTATTTAATAACTTAAACAAAGGAAAACTTACCTTGATGGCTTCGATGGACCCTTGCCAAGCTACCAAGGTAAGCTAAAGACTTACAGAGCTAAGAAGTAAAATAACACACTGATCTTAACAACTGCTGCTCATATTATTAATGAAAAATAAAGATTACAATATCAACATTACAAATCTTAAAGTGCTATGTTTCCAACCTAATCTCCTTCTCGAATCTCTTTGAAGACTAAGAGATTAACTATTGATCATTCAAGAAAAAGATTTTGATTAACCTAATCGTTCGACATACCTCTCTTTTATAAAGAAGAGGATCGTTACAATCAAAGTACAGGAGATAATCATCAATCTGTATAATGAAACTGAAATTACATTTGTAACTTCATCCTCATGACATGAAGTGCATGAGGAGGAAGTCGATCTCGGGCAACTAAGTAAAGGAGATGTCTTCAAAAACTTCATTTATTCCATCGTAGATTGTTTACTGAACAACTAATCTGGTATCGAATCAGACAATAGACGTTAGTACTAGAACAAAACAGTGGAATACGGGTACCGGAATTGAACAAAGAATATGACTACCGAAGTTAAACGATAGAACAACTAGAGCAATTGGTACCGAAATCAAACAATGGAGAAATTTGGTACCGGAATCGAATAGTGGAATGATTGTGATGAGCGCATTAGCAAAAATCTCAGGCCACAGGTCAGGTGTCGAATGAGTGCATGCATGTGGTGGCACTGTCACTAAGAACACAGTTATTGGTCGAGTACTAGATAGGTGCACAGGTGGTTGACGAGTGTCGGATTATCGTATGACTATTGGACGAAATACTAGATCGTTGAGCTGCCTGAGTACCGGAATGTCGAATAGGTAGAGCATCGGAATGCTAAACGAGTACTGGAAGAGTAGCAAATCCAGAGATCTATGTGAACCAATCAGAGAAATTAGAGAGTAAAAGATCAAATAATGATATTTTTACTATAATAAAACATAGAAACTACGTTTTGAGATATAGATTACCTCATATAAACATCAGAAGGCTAAAAAGGCATATACTTGGAGAAAATAAGCGAATAGTAGATATATTTGAGGCAAAATAGGTCAAAAAGGGAGGTTAATTAGGGAATTATAAGTGTCAAAAGGGAGACCCAACAATTAGTTTCAATGTTTTAATGTTGCTATGTGGACAGTGGGGCCTTCGTCCCTCTTAAGTCTTATTCCCTCCTCGTTAATTTTGGTCAATTATTATTTTAGTAACTTTTCCTATCCTCTTCCATTCCTTTAGTTTTGATAAATGAGTGCTTAAATAAACCAACATATAACCACCTGATAGTTATGCGCACCTGGTTAAAAGGAAAAGGGATACGAAGAGTGAAGCATCCTCACTTCTGCATTTTGTATGATTTATTGATAAGTTCACTTCAGTTTTGGGTTGCTTTGAACTTGCTTAAGAGTGCTAGGAGACTGATAAGCTTGTGTTGCAGGTCACCTTTTAAAAAGTAGTAGCAATAGGGGTTAGTTAAGTTTATGTTTTGGTGGATCAGGTAATCATAGTTTGGTCATTGATGAGTTTATTAAAAACCACTATTTATTTGCCAACACTGATGAGTTTGGTATTTATTTAGTGTACCAATGTCTAAGAGTTTGAATCTGTACCAGTTGCAACATTTTGAACTTGTGTTAGATTGTTTATTGCTTTCATTTGATTAAGTGGTTATAAAAACATTTTCATTTGTAAAGGGTCTTGAAAACAGAACTTTGACAGTCTATCAAGCTTATTTCCAGCATTTCTGAACATTTTTAAAGAAGATTCGATGAAATATATTTTCATGATCTTGCCATCTTGCCTATTATTTCTGATATTTGTCTTTCTTACTTTTATTATGACAACTTCCTTTGTCTTGTATATAATGTTTATGTTGGCAATGAATTTCTATCATAAAATTGTGTTGTAAATATTTTGTTTTCAAGGTATATGTTTTCTTTTGTTACATGTTATGCAATATAATTGTTGTATAAGACATATCTGGTGTCATCCATGGATTACACTTGTTCTTTTTTATATCTTTTAATTGTTTAAGTATTCAATTCCCTTACATTCTATTTGTTACGGCTATAAAGATCTGGGTCGTGTTCTCATTGTTCCTAGACTAGGCATTTAGGAATTTCTCGAGGTGTTGGATGATTGAAGGTGCAATTTATGTCATCAACAAGATCCATGTCATATCTCGCCATCTCATCCTAATGCATTATCCCGACATACTCCCATTTACTCCTCCATGCACCTCTGGTATATGGCCTCTGGGACACATGGAGATTGTGGGTCATTCCCTTTGCATATCACTATTTCTGATTGGTCCAAGTGGATATGGTCCCACATCATCCCAATGCTTATTACTCCTGCGACTGCTTCTCTTTATGCAATTAGGGTGGGTCCCTTCGGGACATGCCATCCCGACGTTGTCACCCTGACACTTTGCAACAACCCCCCCTTCAAACTTATGGGGCAATGACCTGCGGGATGAACAATCACATGGGCATCACTCCCAACCATTGGGGTCACCCTCCACCTTTGAGTTGTGAACCTAGCTAGCCCAACGCCCTGTCATCCTTTTCAACCTCTTCATATTGCTTATAAATGCTTTTGAGGTATGGCCTTTGGGCTACATGGCTAGTGGGCCATACCTCTGCACGACTTTGCTCCTGCTTGGTGCACAATCATGGCACTGACACGACATCTCGTGTTGAATCACCCTGCTACCTTCCTTATGCATGCTTGCGAATACTCTGGGTTTAATCCGTTGGGTAGACTTGTTAGGTGGGTCCTCCCTACACCAATCGTATTGCCTCTGAGGTCATGTGGAGGCCAACCTAACTCAGCCTCATGTCATCTCGTGCCAGCTATCATTCCCTTTTATAACTTACAAAATTTATGGCCTGAGGGATGAGTTGGATGGTGACCTCTCCTCCGGCCAATAGAGAAATCGTCGAGCTTGTGTGTCTGCCAACGCATCTTGACTTCCTTCCTTCCACAGTTTTGCACCCCATTAGAAATTCATTTAATATCAATAAGAATCTAGTATAAATCTGTCAACAATAGATGCAAAACAATCATCAACTCAAAAAACTCATAACTCACCAAGTAGCGTAGCTCCAACTCCTCCTTCAATACATATTTTTTTTGGATGAACATATTCAACATATCTCCCACAATTACACTTGGTAGGGGTAGCTACGCATTGGCTTTGATATTGTTTGTAGAGACCCCATCAGGATGTCTAATCAAGCTAAGTATCAAAGGCCCTCCATATTGTATGTATTTGCACCCTGCAAATAGCCTTTTGAAAGTCAATGCAAGAAATTCTCAATAGGGACATCACCACTGCAATGGCACTTGTTATGCTTTATTTTCACCTCTTAACTTTATATTAATCCATCTTACATGGAGGATATCATTAATGAGACAATGAAGATTAACCTTTACTAAATTACATTTCTCAGTGTGATGTGGCATATGCTTTTATTATTTTGATGGTTTCCTTAGAAAGTCCATTTGATACAATTTTATTCTTTTAAGTTTATTTCTTCTTGGTTCACCTTACAACCAATGATTTATTGTCATTATCATATATAAAATCATGGAAACTGAATAAATTCAATGTTGTCAAGTAGATTGCATCTCTTCTTTCAATATTAATTAATTGTTTGAATTTATCAAGCATGGGCTCATTGTCTAGAATTTTCTTTTGAAACTATGGCATAAGGAATCATAGTATATATCACAATAGTAGAAATGCAGGCAACATGGAGAAGGTTAAGAGGTAAATTTATTATTTTTATAATAACTTTCTCCTTATTCTTCTCTAGCTCTAAAATAACATTCTTCTTCTCACTAGGCTCATTGGGAATGACATGTTCTTAAGGGGAATTTCTTACTATATGGGTTTTACTCCCCACCATCATCTCATGTTCCTCCATAAAACTATTGAATGGAATCAAAAGGCCTAACACAAAATGCATTTTTGGCAAAAGGATTTTTACCTCCATGTACTTTCACCTCATTACCTAGCGTAGTATGACCCTTGGTAGGTAATAAAACATGTATAGAATATGAATTAATGGAATTATCAACAAAATATTCCCTATTTACAAAAGAAGTAATCTCCCCACCATTATTGTTTTCCCAATGATAAAAAGAAGTACATGTGTTATAAGGATTAAAAAAATACATCTCAAAATATTTGGTGCAATTTCTCTAGTATAATGAGCATACTTCATAGTGGGACAAGTATCATCTATTTCATTATCATCTCCTTGGACAATTTCAAACTCATAACTAGTAATGGGGTTCTAGAAAATATTTTCATTAGAACACAATTTTCCCATGTCAAACACACCTCTCTTGATGCTTTAAAATCTAACATAACCTTGTTATCCCTAACACTAAATAGGGAGAAATGCCCAAGCCTCTTTAGATGTAGCTCAAAAAAATGATATGGATCACATCCATCCAACTCTTTCTCTATACATAGGTTAAATTCTTCCATTCTCAAAACAAATTGTTTAAATTGACCAATATTATTTATGGTATGGTTGGCCAATTTGACAGGAATATTAATGAATTGATTGGTTCCCCAATCTTTTAAAAGTAGATTCCAAGCCAAATAATATTTCTTAATAACCATTAACAAATAACAATTACAAACAAACATAGTCAACTTGTATATTTGGTCACCTAAACCATAGATCCTAATATATGTTTAGTGCTTCATATTAAAGAAATCCCCTTTTCCACAAAGGAAATTCTTGACATCGCTACTAAGACACAAGGGATCCTTCATTGTTGACATCTTCTTCATTGCAAATATGACATTATCCCTAACTCTACAAAAATTATCTTTTTCCTATGGCTCCGTAACGACAGTGAAGGGTTTGATAAAATTGTGTAAGAGAGAAATGCTAGCACATTATTAAATTAAAAGTAAATAATCATATATTCACACATTATACACATGGGTTTGCCCTAGAAACCCTGAATTGGGAACACTTACTAGAATAATGCCACAACGTTTTTCTCTCATTATAATAACAACACAAATCATAATACAATATTTAGTTGTTTTGTAGCATCATTCAACCCTAATCCTCTAAGAGGTATCAAATTATAGCGAGTCGATAACCACGGGTCGAAATGTTGTGTTGGAATGCATAGTCTACCTAAAATAATAGAACACATATTCAACAATCTCGCACTTATTGAGTACTTTTCAAAGTGGGGGGCATAGAGGCACAATTGATTACGTGACACAACTAAACCCATTGATTCCCTTAGACCAAGAAAACTTCTTAATATTAAGAAAATTCATCAGTGATTTTGTAACATTCTTCAAGGTATCAATTTTCTCTAATAACACCTTATTTTTTTCAACCACATCTCTAATAAAATGGTATGCACTAAAATATTTTTCTTCTTAACATGATAAGCAATATTTTTTTCCAAAAATAATGCACTTTTACCATTTCAATCTCTCCTTACATCTTTCTATAAGAAACAAACATCATAATACAACTCTATAACCATGCAACTTTCTTACTAGGATGAGTTCCTAACGTTTACTTAAATTATGTAGTTGAGAGTGCAATTGTTGCATGTATCTTGCTCATCCATTTAGCTACTCCACTACATAATCTAAGAGCATAACCACTTAGGGATCTTCAACAATTGAGAAATCCAACCCAACATGTGTTAAACTCGTATATCTAGTACTTTATTTGGTCATGGTATTCCTTCATAGTGGGTTCCATATTTTGACATGCCACACAAATATTTGAAAGCTCTCTTTACAACATTCCAATGTTCCTTTCCTAATTTTTACATATATCTTCTCAAAATTCCCATTCCATGGGAAATGTTTGGTCTAGTACAAACCATGACATACATCAAACTTCTACAACACTTTCACATAAGGAACACAAGGTGTGTCCTCTACCTCTTCTTTTTCATGGGATATAGTTTTATTAAATAAATTACACCCAAAGGAATAGGAATATTGACTGGTTTACATTCTTGCATATTAAATATTTGAAATATTATCTCAATGTGTTTCCTTTGATTCATCTAGATCCTATTTAAACTATCCTTTTAATTTCCATGCCCAAAATAAAATTTGCAACAATAAGGTTCTTCATATTAGAATCGATATTACAATTGAGATTTGGCATCCTCGATGTTTTCCTTGTTGTTTCCAATTAACAACATATTGTCAATATACAACACCACAATCACCAACCTATTTGATGTAAGTCGCAATAATTTTTTCTTCATGAAAAAACATATTCCAAAACATTAGTTTCATACTTATGGTACCACATCCTTGGTGAGTTATTTTTCCATATAAATATTTCTTCAATATACAAACCAATATTTCCTTTCCTTTCATCGTAAAACATTATGGTTGGGACATATAGATTTATTCTTCTAGATCCAAATATAGGAATGTTCTCTTCACAACCATCATCTCTACTTCAATATAACATGTAACAATAATAAACAAAATAAATATAATAGAAGTCAAATTAGAAAGAGCATATAAATTCTCACCAAAATCGGTTCTTCCATCTTAAAATACCTCTTTTCCACCAAGTGATATTGTACTTCTGCACTTTACCTTATGCATTGAATTTATTTTTATCACCTATTTGTTACTAGTAGGTTTTCATCCAAGTAACAAATTGGTCAAATCCCATGCATCATTTCTATCAAAGGCCTTCACTTCTTCAATGGTAAACTTCTTCCAAAGTTTATTTTCCTTTGAAATAATTGCATCTTTAATAGTGATAGGATCATCATTAGTAGTAGATAAAGAAGAACAAAAAATGAATGAGATATAATTTTATGTTTGCCTTCTTTTTTTAAACCAATCTTCTCAAGGTTGGTGTTTGACATTCTTCCTCATCTAGTTCGTCTTCTTATGTTGAGCTATAATCTCCATCCTCTAACTCAAATTACATTCTCTTGTTCTTCCTCACTTGGTTTTTCATCTTACTTGGGAACAACTTTACTTTCTCTAAATATTGAATCTAAAGTATATTCCCTATTTATTGGTTCCAAAGCTTGCATCCTTTCACAATATATGTACAACCAAGAAATATACTTTTTATGCTTCATTGCCTCACTTACTTCTTTTATCATTTGGAACATGAACATAAGCATCACAACCAAAAACTTTGATGTGCAAAAGAGGGTTTCTTACTAGTCCATGCCACATTCAAATTTTATTAACTATATTGATGAAGGTGAGCTATTTGTCAAGAAAGATGAAGTACCTACTATGTTTACCTACAATTTATGTCATAACCTTAGATCACTGAACATATTTCTTATCTTTGCCATTAAAAGCCTATTCATTCTTTCTACAACTCCATTATATTGATGTGCCTATGGAGTATTCATTTTCCCTTATATATTGCACTACTTATAGAATTGCATGATTTCGTTTCAACAAGACTCTCCACCATTATAAGTCCTTGACATGTTCTTTACTTGGTTTTCCAAGAGAACCTTAACTCTTTGAAGTGGCGAAAGAAATTATATTTCTATCAAAGGAAATATATCCATGTATTCCTTTGAATATTATTAATAGGGATTTCTTCTATATACAAACTAAGTCTTCCTTCCTTTCACTGTCAAATCTTATGGTTGTGACATATAGTTTTCTTCTTCCAAATCACAAAATAAAATTTCATCTTTACATCCACCTTCTCTTCTTCAAGGAAAAATGTAACAACAACATACAAAGAAATCTAATAGAAGTCAATTAGCAAGAGCAAATAAAATCTCACCAAAACAATTCATTCCATCTTAAAATATTCTTTCTCCACTAGGAAAGATTTGTACTTCTTCACTTTATCTTATGAATTGAATTTATTTTGAACAACTATTTGTTACTAATAGGTTTCCTCCCAAGTAACAACTTACCCAAATCCCACGCGTCGTTTTATTCTAAGGCCTTCATTTTTTCAATACTGGACTTCTTCCAAATTTTATTTTCCCATGAAATAATCACCTCTCTAATTGTGATAGGATCATCATCAATGTTAGACAAATATAAAGAAGAATAAAAATCGAAGGATATATACTTTTCTTTTTGTGTTCTTTTGTCAAATTGATCTTCTCAAGGTTAGTATTTGACATTTTTCCTCATCTAGTTTATCTTCTTTTGTTGAGCTAGGTTTTCCGTCCTCCAACTCCAACTGCATAGAATCTTGTTCTTCCTCTCTTGTTTATTCCTCCTACTCGGGAGCAACTTTTATTTCTCTGAATATTGCATCTAAACTATATTCCCTATCTATAGGTTGCAAAGCTCGCATCCTTTTATACCATTTGTATAACCAAGAAATGTACCTTTTTTATAAACCATAACCAATAAGATTCTTTTACAAAATTTTCTTCCCGAAATTCTTGACAACATGAGTAACTATGAAAATTTGCATTCACTTCGAAGATTGTATTAGTTTAGATATGCATCTTAATCATAGCAAAAAAATGGATTTACATCAAAATTTCCTTTTATCTGATTTATTATGATGGAGTCAATGGTCCATATTTTATGAAATATGGTAGTATAAAGGTAGAGTATTCCCTATACTTGACGTTATAAACTAACTACGAAGTATCCAAAATTTCACATACATTAGCTAACATGGAAATCAACTTGGAGAAACATTGTCCCAACTTGTGGGAGACTTTGGCTATGGAAAGGCATTTAGATTCAAAGCTAGAGGAGAGATATCAACTCGAGATGTTGATCAATAACATGAGGGAGGATATTTTTGGCTTGATAAATTTTTATCTCTTCAATCTGAGACTTTAATGCTCACATTTCATCTTCTAGACCTTGAATATCCTCCATCCTTGAATTTGTTGCCTTCGAGAGATGAGGATTTCCATTTCCATAGTTGAAATCTAATTGAAAGCCATGTGATCTTATTGGAAATGACTCCATTTGATTTCCTGCTACAAATATTCAATTGCTTCCTTTTGATCTATGGTATTTTCCAAAATGCCTCTTTTGTACTCTTGAGCCAGCTTTTTTAAAGAATGAATCCCTGATAAATATACTATAGCGTCCAAGAATTCCTAGAAATGAATTGGCTAAGAGATTGACTTAGGTAACATGGGAATTATTTTTTTTCCGTAGGGAGAAAGATGTGGGGATGCAAGACATGGAGAGAAACCAAGTAAATTTGGGTATTTCCCAAGTGGCTTAGGGAAACTAAAACCATGTTAGTTTCCATAGGCCATAATTGTATTGTGTCTATGATGTAAGATACAAAGAGAGAAACCAATCAAACTAGGGTATTTCCCAAATGGGTTGGGGGCATCTAAAACCATGTCCATAAGCAAAAATTGCATTTCATATACTTTGCATAACAAGGATGATCTTCATTGTGCAAAGTATCCTTTCAAACCTCTAAATAATGTGCACAGCCAAAGGGGAACATTGGATTCATGGGAATGACACTAGATGATGGTGTGAGGGGGGTTTGTAGATTTTGAAATTAATTTTATAAGCATACTCACCATTGATTCAACTTTTTGTGTCGCTATCCACCTATCAATGGAAAAGTTTTGACTCATGATCATGGGATAGGGAGATGGGAACCATATCCATTGAGAAGAAAAAAATTGATTGGGTGTAGTATGGTTTGATTTTCTAAAGAGTCATACCTTGTATTGTTTTGGTAGAGCATGTGAAATACTTGTGCTTCTTGGATTTTGGTTAAGGCCATTCAGATCCCTTTGAAGATGGATTAGAGTCTTTCATTTGTTGGAAGTGAATGAGAATGGAGATTTTTTATTGTGAGAGAAGAGTCCTCAATAATTATGACATGTATGAGTGGCTTGGTTTATTCCTTGCTAAACATGTAGCCCTTTGATTCATTATTTGAAGTTTTACCTAGGCTCCATGAGAATGATAATTCTTCAATTCCTTTGAGGCTTAGGAGCCTCATTCAAAGCTCATCCATGCTTGATTCATGGTTTTATCAACCAACTTTGATGAAGTTGAGATATTTGTCAAGTAACATGAATACCTACTATGTTTTCCCATAATATATGTGGTATCCCTAAACCAATGAACATACTTCTTATGATTTTCATCAAAATCCTATTCATTTTTTCTACAACTCCATTCTATTAAGGTGTGTACATATTGGTATTTTTCCTTTCTACACCGCACTACTTATAGAATCACACAAATTCATTTTAACAAAATTCTCCACTACTATATGTCCTTGAAACGTTCTTTGCTTAGTTTTCTACAAGAGTCTTAAACTCTTTGAAGTTACTCAAGAAATCATATTTCTATCAAGAAAATATATTCATGTATTCCTTTAGATATCATTAATAGGGATTTCTTCTATATACAAACGAAGTCTTCCTTTCCTTTCATTGTAAAAACCTTATGGTTGGGATATATATATATATATAATTCTTCTTCCATATCCCAATGTAGAATGACATTTATACATCCATATTCTCTACTTGAAAGTGAAATGTAACAATAATAAACAAAAGAAATCTAATAGAAGTCAATTAGCAAGAGGAGAGAAGATCTTTTCAAAATCAATTCCTTCCATATTATAATATCCCTTGTCCACCAAGAAAGATGTATACCTTTTCACTTTACCTTATGCATTGGATTTCTTTTTGAACACCTATTTGTTAATAGTAGGTTTCCTTCCAAGTAACAACTTGGCCAAAACCCATGCCTCATTTTTGTCCAAAGCCAACATTTATTGAATGGTGGACTTTGTCGAAAGTTTATTTTCCTTTGAAATAATTTCCTCTCTAATGGAAATAGGCTCATTATCTATAGTAGATAAAATAAAAGATGAACAAAAATTGGAGCTATACTTCTTGTCTTCTTTTCCAAACTTATTTTCTCAAGGTTTGTGTTTTACGCTCTTCCTCATTTAGTTAATCTTCTTCTATGGAGATAGGTTCTCCATCCTCCAATTCAAACTACATTCCCTTGTTCTTCCTCTCTTGGTTGGTCTTCCTACTTGGGAGAAAATTTACTTTCTCTAAATATGGCATATCAACTATACATTTTTTGTTTTTTATTGGTTCCAAAGCTTGTGTACTTTTGCACTACTTGTATAACCAAGAAATAATTTTTTTTTATGATTTATTGTCCAACCTTAGTTATTTTATCCTCTCGAGTATGAGTTTAAGCATCACAACCAAAAAATATGATATGCAAGAGAGAGTTTCTTACTAATTCATGCCTCATTCAAAGTTTCATAAACAAATGTTAAATTGTATCAAGAAAAGGCTTCATTTGACTTACACCTTAGTCAAATGGAGAAATTCAAAATTCCACATCAGTAGGATGACTTGAGTTGTAGTTAGCAGGATTGACATGGCCAAATCACTCAATTAAATCAGTCAATTCGAGTTTGTATGCTAGAAGTAGAGTTGTGCATGAGTTGCTTGCTAAAATCTAACAATCTAGTTGAGTTATCATAAATTAGTCTCATATATTTGAGCTCTAGTCTAGAATAGAGTCAGTCGGAGTTCAATTTAGTAGTAGTAATTGTTGTTAACTCATTGATCTCTTAGTTGACTAATAAATTTACTAAAAATAGCCCTAGTCATGCATGGAATTCGAATTGATTAGTTGAGGTGGAGGAAAAGACACATTGTTATTGTCAATTGTATACTAGTTGAGTGTACAAGTTTTTCATTGGAGCAGGTAAACAATTCCTTCATGATTTGCGCAAGGAAATAGGGAATTATCCTATTTTTTAGGAGCTAATTTCCTCAAGGATTTCGCAAGGAAATAGGAGGAAGGTTGTGGCCTATTTTGGCTAAGTGTTCGTTAGAGCATGTCAGAGTGTAGGAGATCAGTATTCTAGATGTAACAACCCTCAAGAAAATTTCATCTAATAAAAGAAAATAAAGGAAAAATAATAACCACGGATGATGGGACACTTATTCCAAGCTGAATGTTGGGGAAAATCCTAGTGATGGGGATCACTTGTGATTGTTTATGGCTAAGTAAATTGGCAAAGGCAATGGCTAAGGCTTTGGAAAGGCAAATTGACATTTTTGGCTTTATTTATGAAAATAAAGGAAATTAGGATAAAATGGAGGTGAAAGGTCACAGGTTGCATGTGAGGAGGAAAATGAAGGAAAATAATGGAAAATGAAGAAAATAGAGGCCTCATTCATAAAAAGACTTTTGAGGATCAGTTGGTAACCTTTTAGTCAGTTCATTTTTGGAGCTCTCTCATTATTCTCTCTCTCTCTCTCATACTTTTGGAGACTTAGAGTTTTCATGGAGCACTCTTGGAGGGTGTGGCATACTTGGATTTTTTGAGCAAGAAGGCAACAAAAGAGTAGGAAAACACAAGAAGGCATCAGGATCATTAGCTACATCAGATTTTCTTGCAGGTACCAAGTTGCGTGTATGATTTCTTCACTAGTTTTGGCATGCATGGCATATGCATGTGGATTTTTGCTTGTGATCCATCATTGGCAGGAGGATGGTCGGGATTGACTAGCTTTGCCATTTCCTAGATAGCCATGGGATTGTGGGTTACTTTCATTGTTTGTTTTTCGTTGGTTCTCATGTTTCCTTAGCTTGGGTTGAGTTACTAGTCCTGAAGCCCTGGTTGGACAAATGCTTTGGAAGCCCTATAACAGCTTGGGTTGAGTTACTAGTCCTAGAAGCCTTGGTTGGAAAAATGATCTAGAAGCCCTAGGTGGGTTGAGTTACTAGTCCTTGAATCCATGGTTGGAAAAACGCTCTGGAAGCCCTGAATAAGTTGTGGGTTGAGTTACTAGTTCTGGAAGCCTTCGTTGGACAAACGCTTTGGAAGGCTTGGATGGAGACCAATCTGATGATGGTTCTGTGATGTCTGGCCTTGAGGTGGAATCATTGTTTGATGGGTTGAGGTGGATGGCCTCTAGAACCCCTGGATGAGTTTTGATTGATGTGTTCTATGAGCTCCCACATTTATGCTTGGAATATGGCACGGGGTGAATGGCTGAAGAGAGATTTGGCTTAGCCATTGTACGGTCAGGTGGAACGTGGAAGTCCCATCCCAGGTTTTGATTTTACATCATTAATGAAAGGTTATTTCTCCAGGTATTTCTATAAGTATCATGATGTATTATATGTGGTGTATATGGTTGTGATTTCATTGATATTTATGTCCCTATTATGCTGGTTATGTATGTGTTTTATGATAGCAGCCATGTGTGGCTCTCATCATGTTTTTACTTGTAATTGAATGATCAATGTATCTATGACCTAATGGATGGAATTGTAGTTTATGTGTTGAGGCATTAATGGTTCTTAGCAATTATCGGCTAAGTATAAGACCCCTATGCTTAGAACTCTTATTTACAACTGTAGATTATATATTCGCGATATGTTTGACGAAATGCCTGTCATGGCTAGTAGGGGTCTAGTCAAGGTCTTGAACAAGTATTTGCTTTAGTACTGTCATTTCCAGGTTATTTTACTTAATTGAAGATATGGTTTGACTCTAGGCAGTGACTTGGGCTTTGGGACTAAAAAAGTGGCTCAAATCCCGGAGTCGCTGGCACAGTACTGACAGATTTGGTCTCTAGTCGCTGGTAGGCAAGCCTGTGAGAGTGAATTTGGGTTTCTGGTTGCCCTCATGCCTATAGCATGAGAGCGATTGAGGTTTAAGTTGTCCAAAAGTTCAGTGGGACCCAAGGCAAGCTATCTAAAGTATTAGATTGGTTCTTGAGGGTCCTGTAGTTGATGATTAATGTCCGTATGGTGTGTTTTTGTCGGTTCCACTTCCTTAATGTGACTTAGGAGTTTGAATCATATCATAGTGGCCTCTCGTTGCATGTTTACCCCGATTAGTCGGTTACTTCAGAAGATGTGGGATGAGGGTGTTATAGTAGTGTAGGTGTAGCTTCAAGGATTGAAGTTTTCATTATAAAAGATCCATATTCTCATCTGATTTAATACAAAATAGAGGAGGGGCTTTTCCTAGTTGGGTTCCCCAGGAAAAATACTATGTTAATTTTGATTTAATGGTTGCATGTCATTGCATGTGTTTCTATTGTATGTTTTCCTTTCCGCAAATCGAGTAGAAGAAATTTGTGTCTAATGTTTCAATTTGATTTAATTAGCAGCTGCAAATTTCAAGTTATTTTTGCATGGTATCAAAACTATTGAAGATACATAGAAACCAAGTTCCATATATTCTCTCAGAAAAATTTCGATTTGCAAGGTTCTTAGAGTAGATTTTCTTTAGTGCAAGAACAATGTCTTTCAATGGATTGAGGCTTGAGTATGCATTAGAGGGCACCTCAAATTTTTGTGCTTGGAAATATAGGATGGAAGTTGTCCTAGATGACAATGGAGTATGGGAATACACACAAATTGATATTCCAAAACTAGCAACATCAGATGCACAAGCACTTGCTCAGTGGAAGAAAGACACAATAAAAGCCAAGAGGATTATTCTGGAGGGTGTCAAAGATCATGTGGTTTTGAACTTGCATGGAAAGGAGACTCCTTTTTCAATGTGGAAAACTCTCACATATATATTCTAGAGCAACAGTGATGCCAGGAAATTGGCATTAAGAGACAAGCTCAGGAACATTCGCATGGGTAAAAATGAAATTGTTGCTCAATATCAATCCAAATTCACTCAGGTTCGAGATGAACTTGGAGGAGTAAGAGAAAATGTGGCATCATATGAAGTTGTAAGCTTAAAAATCCTTGGCCTTCCAAAGTTCTAACATAATTATCAGGATTCAGTTAATGGAAGAGACAAGCTACCAGATTGGGAGAGACTTTGGTCTGATTTGGTGCAGGAGGAGATCAGAAGAAACACTAGAGATGGTGTCACATCCAAATCTGAGGAGGAAGAAAACTTTTCTCTAGAAAGCAAAGGAAATAAGGCCAAGGGAAAGAAGGCCTAAGGAAAGGCAGAATCCATCCAAAACCATGGCAAGAAGAAAGACCTCAGTAAAATTAAATGTTTTCACTACCATGAATATGGACACTATGCAACCAAGTGTCCACACAATAAATCCAGTAAGAAGTCTGCAGGAGCAGCAGGAGGTGATGCTCTCACATCAAAATTTGAGTTGGATTTCACCCTCATTTCATATATGGCAAGTATTGTACGAGGAAGTTTATGGTACTTAGATTCTCGTGCTTCATTTCATATGACATGAAGTAAGGAGTTCTTCAGCAGCTTGGAAGAGAAGGAGTTACAATTACACATATAACTTGGAGATGATGGAAGGTATAGTACCAAAGGGATTGAAACTGTCACCTTTAAGAGGGATTCAGGCTCCCAACTTCACCTAAAGAATGTAATGTATGTGCTTGGTCTGAAGAAAAATTTAGTTTTTGTAGTTGTACTTGAATACCGTGGATATGATGTGGTGTTCAACAAGGGGAAAGCTTATTTGAAGCATGTTGCTCCTGGAAAAGTAAAACAAATTGGCGTTCAGGTTAAAAACATTTATAAGGTAGAGGTGGATGCATGCATTGCATGAGAATCAAAGCAGAACATGTTCAAGGTCGAGATGTTAGAGAGCTTTGACATAGGCGCATGGGACACCTACACCATGGAGCTTTGAAAATAATGCAACAGATCACCACTGGACTTCCAAAATGCACCTTGATCAAAACGATGTGTGCAAGGGATGAACTCTTGGAAAATATGCCAAATCCTCCTTCCAGGGCCAAGATATCAGAGTTGGAGCCATCTTGGAGCGAGTTCACTCAAATGTGTGTGGACCATTCTACAGTCTTAGTTGCAAAGCACGAGTATTATGTGATTTTTGTAGATTATTTTTCTTGCAAATGTTGGATATGTTTAATGAAGAAGAAAGATGAGGTATATTCAAAGTTTTTTTAATTTAAAGCCTTAGTTGAAAATGAGACTGGACATAAAATTAAATCCTTGAGAAGTGATAATGGAGGAGAGTATATGTATAATGGCTTCAAGGAATTATGTGCCAAGGAGGGTATTAGAAGGGCATTGACTGCACCTCAAAACCATGATCCAGATTTAAATGGGAACATAACAAATTACAGAGATAACCATAAATACATAGATGCAGCTGAAATAATACTTCATTTCATTACCGTAAAATACTGAAATATGCTTACAAATAGAAATGGAAATAAACCAGCTAGGGTGATGATAACTTATCTCTGAGAAGAAATGTGGTGGCTACATGCCTCTGAAATGTGTTACAATGAGGCTCGAAGGCCTATTTATTGTTGAGAAACAATGGAGAACCCTAAACATCCAAAAACCTAACCCTAGAAGATGAAACACCAAACTGTGAGCCCTGTTTGGGTAAATTGGTACATCAACTTCCCAGGGTCGTAACTTTGGCATATGAACTCCGTTTGACGCGCACAATATCTCGTTAGAAAGATCTATCCGAGAACTACAACTTTGGGATAAGAAACATCAGTCCATGGACCCATGTTTCTCCTAGTTTTCCCAAAAAAACGTCGTTTAGGGCCTCAAAAGAACTTCAGAAGTTCAAGACCCGAAAAACTGCTAAAAATGGTAAATTGTGCTAAAATTAAGGAAATTGAAAAACTGAAAGAGACAGTTGTGGGTGTCCAAGTGGGATAGGTGGGTGGCCACCAACATCCACCTGGATCATTCCTCCCCCCTTAGGAAGCAATGGTCCCCATTGCGTTGAGTTCCTCCATCTGTTGAACTTGGTCCCTAGTGAGTTGTTCTGCAATCTCTGATGTGTCCAGTAATGGTGGGAAGCATGGTCGAGGGTGGTACACATTGAACACTTGGTGCAGGCGAAGGAATGAGGGAATGTTGTGCTCCAAAGCATTGTTTCCCACAGCCTTGGTAATGGTGTAAGGACCATGTCAAAGTGGTCTGAGCTTCTGATGGGTTCTGGTAAGGCGTTCTTTCTGCCGATGCAACCAGACTTTGTTTCCCACCTGAAACTTGTGTGGTACCCCTGTGGGTGAGGAGAAGTTGTTCCTATGTTCTTTCATGACCATATCCCTCTGTTGTTGTTGCTGCTATGTGGAGGAACCCTTCGCGGGGGTCATGGATGTGGCGACGATCTTCCCCTTACTTTGGGAGTGAACCAAATAGAAAATGAATTTCCTAGTTTGGGAGATGAGCTTGCTGCCTTTCTTAGCAGTGATCAAAGAGGTGGTGGTAGGTGGGGCTACCTTCAGTATCCTGTATAATGAATTATCCAAAGTGATAATAACATCGTGAGGCCTTAACTCATACACAACATGTCACCTCCATAAGTATGGTTGGCCTAATAGTACATCACAAACATCATGAGGTGCAACATCACACAATACCTCATCTATAAAGGTCTTGATGCTGTAGGGAAGGTAGCACTGCTGGCGGACTCAGAGATCTCGTCCTTGGTTAAGCCACCCGATACTGTACAAATGCGAGTGTGGTGTAATCGGTAGGCCCAACCACTTCACAACCTCTGCTGAAATGAGGTTCTTTTGGGTGCCATTGTCGACAATGAATTGCAGTAGCGAACCCTTCACCCACATCTGTGAGTGGAAAAGACGCTCCCCCTCCTCTGGATCTTCGGGCTCATTCTTCTAGACCTTGGTGGTGGCAATAGTGGCGCTAGGCTCCACATCAATGATCTGCTTCCCTTTGCCATTCCCTTTGTCGGGTTCTGACTCGGGGTTATAACATGCATCTGATTCGGAAGCCTTCAAGTCGGCCACCAGCGACTGCTTGGTCCGGCACTCACTTGTGTTGTGAGTGGGACTCTTATGGAACTCACACCACTTTCCTGTGTCCTTCTTTAACTTCGTGGTGTTGTTCTTTTCTTACAGCTTCGACAGATTGTCTTGGGTCACCCTGCCTTGCCTTTGTCCTTTGTTCTTAGGATACGCAAATCCAAAGTCTTGCTTCTTTTGTTTAAACTTCTGCTCGATTTTGACAGTGTATCGGTACGTCGTGTCGAGTGAGGAGATGTTCAGGAACTCCATCTCTTCCTGGATGTACCTGTGTAGGCAGCCGCAGTATTTGAGTACCAAATGCAGCTCAAAATCCTTGATACCCAGTTGTGTGTGAAGGATATGAAAAATGTTTGTGAACTCTGGCACATCTTGGTCCCTTCCCTGTCGCAGCGTGGTCCACTTTATGTATTTGTCCTCATAGCTTTTGATAGGGTAATACTACTCCTTGATGGCATCCCGGAATGAATTCCAAGTGGGTGCAGCTGAAAATAGTGAGCCCGTACTTTCATCCTTCTACTCACAGTAGGTTTCCCACCAGTCCTTGACATGGGGGGCTGCTTTGAGAAGAGCGAAAATAATCTTTTCCCGACTGGAAAAATCATGAACAGAAAAATAACCATCTAGCAGATTTAACCATTTATCTACGGCATCTGCGTCTATTTGACCCTCGAAGATGGGGATTTCAAAATTAACTTGTACCTTAAAGGGTGTGGCATTTCCAGAGTAGCTGTTGGAAGCCGATGCATCGCCTCTGGGTAGCCGCTAAAGGATCTGGGCAAAGTTGTCCATCATCACGTTCCTTTGTCACTCAAGGGCTTCTTCGAGCAAGATTTTGATAAGATCTCCTGCGCCCTCGTCTTTCTTTTCATCCGCCATGGGAGGTCGTCGGGATTTGCGAGGCTGGTCTTGCAAAGGTTCGACTAGTTCAAGCCCTAACTCCTTATATCCCGACCTTGTTGGGGACATGCAAAGAAAGATAGAGAAAGAGCATACCGCTCCGATACCACTGATCCTGATTTAAATGGGAATGCAACAAATTACAGAGATAACCATAAATACAAAGATGTAGCGGAAATAATACTTCATTTCATTACTGTAAAATAATGAAATATGCTTACAAACAGAAATGGAAATAAACCAGCTAGGGCGATGGTAGCTTATCTCTGAGAAGAGATGTGGCGGCTACATGCCTCTGAACTATGTTACAATGAGGCTCAAAGGCCTATTTATTGTTGATAAACAATGGAGAACCCTAAACATCCAAAAGTCTAACCCTAGAAGATGAACTGCCAAATTGTGGGCCCCGTTTGGGTAAATTGGTACATCAACTTCCCGGGGTCATAACTTTGGCATACGATCTCCGTTTGACGCGCACAATATCTCACTAGAAAGATTTATCTGAGAACTATAACTTTGGGAAGATAACATCAATCCATGGACCCATGTTGATCCCAGTTTTCCCAAAAAACGTTGTTTAAGGCCTCAAAACGGCTCCGGAAGTTCAGGACCCGAAAAACTGCTAAAAATAGTAAATTGTGCTACAATTAAGGAAATTGAAAAACTGAAAGAGACAGTTGTGGGTTCCAAGTGGGAGAGGTGGGTGGCCACCAACTTCCACCTAGATCAAACCCACAACAAAATGGGGTTGTAGAGAGGAAAAATAGAATCTTTGTAGGGGTTGCAAGAGCAATGGTGCATCATCACGGACTTCCACTATACCTGTGGGAAGAAGCATGCAATACAATTGTTTATTTACAGAATAGGAGCCCTCACAAAATTCTTGGATTGATCACACTTGAGGAGGATTTCTCTAGGAGGAAGCCAGATGTAACCCACTTTCACATTTTTGGATCCATGGTCTATTTTCATGTCTCCAAAGATAGCAGAAAAAAGTTAGAACCTACTGCAGAGAGGGAGGTCTTTGTACGATACACAAAGACATCTCAAATTTATCAGGTGTACATGTCTTCACTCAAGATGATTATGATGAGGAGAGATGCCAAGTTTGATGAGGATAAGGCCATGAGAAGCTCTCTAGAGCAAGAGATTATCATTCCACTGGAGGAGGATCTTCTATCTCTAAAGGAGGAGCCCCAATTAGATCCACAAGATGTTGTGGAGAAACCACATGTGGAGGATGTTGAAATTTCTAAGTCTAACACATTAGAAATCCCTACTGCATCTTCTAGTTTAAATTCTCCTACTTGTTTATTACATTAACAAGTTAATTATAAATATAAATATTGAAAATAAACACATATGCAACCTTAACTCATACACAGATCATCAACTGAAATGTTGAAACAAACACACAAGGGACACTGTTATTTTTCACAATCGTCGCCGTAAAAACCCAATGCAGGAAAAACGGTGTAACAATTATGAGGGTTTTATTATTATGCAGATTCCTGAGTACAATAGGGTGTCGAAATGGCTCACCCAACAGAGATTGTTACATGAAATTAATACATCTTCTCGAAGACATGTATTCAGCCTCTCAGCTCTAGTCTGCCCCACCAAAATCCTTTCAGTGCTTCCTCTTGGCCCTGTGTCAACCCTACTAGCTTCAACGTAGCTCCTAAGGCCTCTACGTCATCCCTGCTAACTTCAGCGTAGCTCTTGAGGCCTCTGCATTAGCCTCTTGATTCTCTGCGTCCACTCTCTGGCCTTCCATGTCACCCACGCAGGTCCCTCAGCCTCTGCGCAATCCCCAGCTACCTCTGCGTAGCTCTAGCTGCCTATGCGTCAACCTCTTTTATCTCTGTGTTGACCTTCTGGAATTATCACTGCCTCTCTGTTATGTACTCACTGCCCCTCGCTGCAATAGATCACTAGTTCGAATTTTCTCAGCAAGCCCCGCTCCAAAAAATCAAACTGACTGATCAATCTTGGTGTATCTCCAACTAACCCTCAAGCCTCCTCTTATACTTTTCCTGTTGAGTCTTCAACGGCTGAGATTAAGTCCCCAATCAAGGCTAAGATTAAATTTGTCTTGATCCATGTCATTTAGAACATTCTCACCCAGTTTTATATTAATATCCATTAATATTTTAATTTTCCTAAGTTTAGACTTAGGAACCCCATTAAGAATATTAATTATTTTAATATCTCTCCAACTGGGTGGAATTTCGCCAAACCATTTATGGGTTTTGGAGACCTTATATGCCTTAGCCTCTCTACCAATTTTCATGGCTAGAGCACGTCCGATGCTACCATAAATCAACACTCCCTCTTAGCGAGGAATGTGCTCTAGTAATGCTCCACTACTGAACATCAAACTGATCCTTCTACACCAGTACATGTGCTAATGTTTGGCCTATTGCCCCACATCATATGCACTACTGCCCATGACACTGCCACTACCATTGCTACATCTGTACTACAGATCCCTCTCAATATGTTGCCCATGTTGTCCATAGCACTGCCACTGCTAATTGTTGCACCGCAACTCAGTTACCGATAAGTAAGTAACTGATCTTCCCAACTCCTGACATCCTTTTCAATTCGGAAGCCTCCTGATGCTGAAGCTACCTCTGCTGCTATCTTGTGCTCCCTTTTCTTCCTCTGTGTTGTTGCAAACACCTTTGTGCCTCTCGCACTACTGCAACCTCCACTGCGCTGCTACAGACCTTTGCACTCTAGCACTACCTTGTCCCTCCATCTCATCTTGCTTCTCCCCCCCTCCGTTATCTTGCTACCATTGTTAAGGGATCCCATAGCTGGATATGATCCAAGAGTTTGGGCACCTCAAGGATCCTGCCCCTAGTATGTAGTCCTCCTGACTACAACTCGATGTCTCCCCACCTCTTCTCTAGAGGTGCATGAGAACTCATGGCATAGTTGTCATCAGTCTCGACTTGTTTCTCCACATTAGTCGGAGCTGCCTTGGAGTTGGAAGCCTCTACCTTGTTCTTCTTCCTGTGACACTGGGATGCATAATGACCCATCTCCCCACAATGGAAGCAGTTTACCTTGGAGATGTCCTTCTTCTTCCTCTTCCCTTGTTGTCCCACAGATGCTAGAGCCTCATCCTCCTCCTCCTCTTTCTTGATTCAACTTCCCTTTCCACTACTCCCCGCCTTGGTCAACCATATGATCTCTTCTTGGCGAAGAGCTGACCACATCTCTTCCCATCCTAGAAGAGTAGCTCTACCCAAAATGCCTTGGACAAATGTCTCCCACTCCTCGGAGACTGCATTCAGGGTGATCCTCACCATGAACTCCTGATCCGTTGTGGCCCCTATTTGAAGTAAGTTGGTCATGAATCTCCTACAATCTGAGGAGAATAGATCTATCGTCTCCCCTTCTACATTTGATATGACCGCAACTATTCTCCAATAGCATCTTCCACTGCACGGAAGTGCCCTGATACAATGTCATCAAAGTATCCCACATCTCCTTTGTTCTGTTCTTTTCAGCAATATGTGGTACGACATGATCTTTGACCCCGTCAAGGATTATGCACTTTTCCCTCGCCATTGCATCCTCATACTTCTCATTATTAGTTGGGTCCAATGGGATAGCCACGGTTCTCAAGGTGAAGCCCTTGATGCGATGTCGATCTAGGATTACCAGGATCCTGGCCCTCTAGATGACAAAGTTGGAAGGCCCGTCCAACCTGTCCTGATCCCTTAGTCCGTTCACTTCCATTTCTGCTCCTCTTCTGGACTCCCTTTGAGTTTCGACTTCCCTCCTGGAAATCTCCCTCTAAGTCTTGATTTCCCTGCTGGAAATCTTCCTGCCAAATGTCGAACTGCTCCTCTCCAATCCTCTTTGCAACGACAGCTCGGATCTGGATTTCTCGGCTAGAAATTCGTCAAGGCAGCGACTCCCTCTACCTTGGTTCTTTCCTTTTAGGTATTGTTATGCTTCAACATAACCAACACCCCACCAGCTTCCCAACCATAATATGCCCATAGCTCCCTAGGCCTCGGAAACTAAAGAAATGGAGCCTTCCAACTCTGCACAATCCCGAGAAAGGATGAATCACTCCTCTGGCCAACTGTGTCAAGCCTACCTAGCTGAGTAGGATGATGTGGCTCTTTGTGAGCCTCTTTTGCCTCTCTCTGCCTCTACACTGGCCCTCTCCTTGACTCGAAATGATGATGCAAGCCCTCTGCATCACTTCTTCTCTGTTGCCTTCTGCGTAGGAGTAGCAGCTGTCCTCTTGTTGATGCCTTAAATCCTCCTGTGATCTGCAATGCTCTAATGCCATGTTGAAATTTCTAAGTCTAACACGTTAGAAATCCCTACTGCATCTTCTGGTTTAAATTCTCATACTTGTTTATTACATTAACAAGTTAATTATAAATATAAATAATGAAAATAAACATAGATGCAGCCTTAACTCATATACAGATCATCAACTGAAATACTGAAACAAAATCACAAGGGACACCGTTATTTTTGGACAATCGTCCCCAGAAAAACCCCAATGCGGGAAAATCGGTGCAACAGTTTTGAGGGTTTTATTATTATGCAGATTCTTGAGTACAACTAGGGTGCCAAAATGGCTCACCCAACAAAGATTGTTAAATGACAGTAATACCTCTTCTCAGAGACAGATATTCAGCCTCTTAGCTCTAGTCTGCCCTACGAAATCCTTATGGCGCTTCCTCTTTGCCCTGCGTCAACCCTGCTAGCTTCAGCATAGCTCCTGAGGCCTCTGTGTCAACCTCCTGACTCTCTGTGTCAGCTCTCTGGCCTTCTGCGTCACCCACGTAGGCCCCTCAGCCTCTACACAGTCCCTAGCTGCCTTTGCGTAGCTCTAGCTGTTGAAAATGCAACAAGATGATGGAGCTTAGTGGAAAGGAGTCGCCTTCACTAAGTGGGCCCGCGGGCTATTTTTGGCGCAAAGTCTATTTATACACTATGTCTATTTTTAGACATATAGATCATGGTCTATGAGTTGCAGGATGCTATTTGTGGATGATTGGTCATGTTGGTAAAAATAGATGGACTTCTATTTTTAGACATATGGGCGGAGTCTATTTTTAGCCTGCCAGGCTAAAAATAGAACATTCAAATATTATTAGCTCTTAATAATATTTGGACTATAAACATTATCTTATCCTCTTGGAGCACTTCAGTTCGAGCTACGGGTGTGGCACATGCAACTGTCAGAAGGAAATACGCTTTTCTTATGGGTCAGTTGAGCTATTGCATGATGGACTTTGAGTTTGGTGGAGTTGATTGAGGAGTTGATGGAGTTGTGTTTAGTTTGACTTGGTTGAACTAGTTGTATTTAGTCTAGCTGCAGAATACACTAGTGATGAGTGATGTGAATTAATTATTAATTAATTCACTAATTATTAACTCATAAATCAACTAAAGAATACATCAGTTAACTCAGTGCATGGACAGTTCAGTGGAGACAGGTGTTAGAGGTGAGTGAAAGGGCAAGACAGCTGTCAGTTGTGACTATAGTTGTGCATGAGATTTGCACAATCAATGGATTGAGTATTGCCAATGAGGATTGCGTGGTTCAGCCAAGGGAAATACGAGTTTGGATCAGCCATTCTCATCTATTCTCATGCAGGATTGCGCAGTGGAGGCATGCAAGCAGCGGAGGAGATTTGAACATGTGATTGATTCAGATCTGAGCTAGTTTGTGTGTAACAGGTGGAGATAGTACTGAGTACTTGCGAGGAGTATTGTACTATGTATTGTTACATGTTCTCAATCAATATAATATACAGATAGTTGGGGGTTTTCAGTTGTATGCTTTCCCCGTGATATATTGTGTTGATATGTGTGATTGATGCTTCAATGTGCGCATGCGATTGTTTCTGAATACTGCAAATTGATGATCAATGGTAGAGGAGGTTATGTATTATGCATGCATTTTGCAATAGTGTATAATCAGGATAATCTCTGTGAATAAGTGTTATATTATTCAAAATTTCTACATGGTATCAGAGCAGAGTTGATCATCAGATCTATTATTCAGAAAGTGTTTACATTTTATTTCTTCAGGCAGAGTCTATAATCGGGCCAGGTAGCCTCTGGATTCATCCTTCCTTTGGAAGGTGAGATATCCGGTAAAAGCCCATACAGTCAATCTCTGTACGAGAAATACTTTGTTCTCACGAATTTTAGATCAGAAGCGGTTGAGTTTTGAGCTGGTGGAATTCGAATTTGCAGCAGTGTTTTCTTGGTGTCAAAGTTGAAATGTCTTTCAACGGATTGTGATTGGAGTATGCCCTTGAAGGCAGCTCGAATTATATTGCATGGAAAGACAGGATGGAGGCGGTGTTAGATGACAATGGGCTGAAGGATTTCATAGATGCTGAAGTCCCAAAACCTACTGATGCTGCTGAAGTTGTGGCTTGGCAAAAGAAGACAGCAAAGTGTCGAAGGATTCTGTTGGAGGGCGTGAAGGATCACATTGTATCTAGCCTGCATGGAAAGGCTTCCATACTTGATGTGGAAAGCGTTGACAAATTTATTCCAAAGCAAGAGCGACCAAAGGAAGTTGGCGCTCAAGGATAAACTCATAAACATTAAGTGTGAGAAAGGAGACAGTATGCCCAAGTATCTCATGAAGTTCACTCAATGCCGGGATGAGCTGGGAAGTGTGGGGGTGACTGTCGATGAGGAGGAATTGGTGAGCTTGGCTCTCCTTGGTCTTCCGAAGAGTTGGCATTCCTATTAGGACTCTGTCAATGGTCGGGAGAAATTGCCAGGATGGGAGAGACTTTGGTTGGATCTTGTGCAAGAGGAGATCAGGGGGAATACCAGGGACGGATCTTCATCAAAGGCATCTGATGAAGAAAATTGCGCTTTGGCTGCCAAAGCAAAGAAGGGGAAGGAGAAGGGTTCTCTTTCCGAATCCAGTTCTTCCAATGATGGGAAGAAGGTTGACAAATAGAAAGTGCGATGCTTTCATTGTCATGAGGTGGGCCATTATGCTGCAAATTGTCCACGGAGGAAATCCAAGAAGGGATGCGGGGAAGGATCTGAAGGTGAGGCACTTGCTTCACAATTTGAGTTGGATTTCACAGTCTTCGCATGCATGGTTTCATCCATGGTGGGAAGTGGTTGGTTTCTTGACAGTGGAGCTTCTTTCCACATGACCGGTGAAAAGAATTTGTTCAGTACTTTGGAGGAGAAAGATCTCCAGATACTCATAGCGATGGGTAATGATGAGAAGTATAGTGTCTCAGGTGTAGGCACGATTATTTTTCAGAGGGAGCATGGAGCTTGCCTTACCTTGACCGATGTCAAGTATGTACCAAGACTGGAGAGAAACTTGGTGTCGATCGCGATGCTGGAAGACAGAGGCTATGATGTAGTCTTCAGTAAGGGAAAGATTTTCCTTGGACACATCATCACTAGACATGTGAAGCAGATTGGTTCACGGGTCAAGGACCTGTATGCTCTTGAGGTTCAAGATGCATGCAAAGCCTTGAGCAGCGAGGCAACTGATGGAGACTTGGTGGTTGAGAGGGAGCGTATATTACCTCTCAACATGCAGAGCCAGAAGAAGTCTCAGACGATTGTGGAGGAGCCACGATTGGTGCAGTAGCTTCAGGAGGTTGTGGAGCAGCCACAACAAGGGAAGCTGAGAGGAGATCAAGTAGAGACATCTACTCATGCAGAGACCTCCAGTAGGGGGAAACTTCAAGCCAGGTGGGCTGAGGGATCACATGCAGCCATACCTCCAGGTAGGAGGTGGGGTAATATAGAGTGATCGTCCCAAGGAGGAGGGGCAGGATCCTTGAGGTACCCAACCTCTTGGATGAGACCTTGCTACGGGAGCCCCGATGTGGAGTAGCAGGAACTGACTGATTGGGTAGAGACAGATGCGGATGGAGCGGCAGAGAGAGTGACAGTGTAGGGAATCCCAGGACAACGCATAGCTAGCAGGCTGCAGCAATGCGAGAGGCACAAGTGTTTTGCACAGTGCTAGGTGGCACAGAGAAGTGTGCAATGGTGCGAGATGCATGGAGATGTTGCAGTAGCACAGATGTCAGAGAGGGAGCACTTGTCAGCAGCAGGTAGAGCTTCAGCATCAGAGTATGTTCCTAGCCCAACAGAGTGGTCAGTTGGGAGTGTTTTTGTTCCAAGTGTTGTTGGAGCAAGTGGACTGGGCAAATGTGTTGCATGCAGAGCATTCCAGTTACAGGATAGGGGTTGCAGATAATCCATATCTTGTTGAGAGGGAGTGTTGAAAATGCAACAAGATGATGGAGCTTAGTGGAAAGGAGTCGCCTTCACTAAGTGGGCCCACAGGCTATCTTTGGCGCAAAGTCTATTTTTAGACATATGGATCATGGTCTATGAGTTGCAGGATACTATTTGTGGATGATTGGTCATGTTGGTAAAAATAGATGGACTTCTATTTTTAGACATATGGGCGGAGTCTATTTTTAGACTGCCAGGCTAAAAATAGAACAGTTGAATATTATTAGCTCTTGATAATATTTAGACTATAAACATTACCTTATCCTCTTGGAGCATTTTAGTTCGAGCTACGGATGTGGCACATGCAACTGTCAGAAGGAAATACGCTTTTCTTATGGGTCAGTTGAGCTATTGCATGATGTACTACAGTTAGAACTCAAGTGATTGAGTTTGGTGGAGTTGATTGAGGAGTTGATGGAGTTGTGTTCAGTTTGAGTTGGTTGAACTAGTTGTATTTAGTCTAACTGCATAATACACTAGTGATGAGTGCTGTGAATTAATTATTAATTAATTCACTAATTATTAACTCATAAATCAACTAAAGAATACATCAGTTAACTCAGTGCATGGACAGTTCAGTGGAGACAGGTGTTAGAGGTGAGTGAAAGGGCAAGACCGCTGTCAGTTGTGACTATAGTTATGCATGAGATTTGCACAATCAATGGATTGAGTATTGCCAATGAGGATTGCATGGTTCAACCAAGGGAAATACGAGTTTGGATCAGCCATTCTCATCTATTCTCATGCGGGATTGCGCAGTGGAGGCAGGCAAGCAGCGGAGGAGATTTGAACCTGTGATTGATTCAGATCTGAGCTAGTTTGTGTGTAACAGGTGGAGATAGTACTGAGTACATGCGAGGAGTATTGTACTATGTATTGTTACATGTTCTCAATCAATATAATATACAGATAGTTGGGGGTTTTCAGCTGTATGCTTTCCCCGTGATATATTGTGTTGATATGTGTGATTGATGCTTCAATGTGCGCATGCGATTGTTTCTGAATACTGCAAATTGATGATCAATGGTAGAGGAGGTTATGTAATATGCATGCATTCCGCAATAGTGTATAATCAGGATAATCTCTGTGAATAAGTGTTATATTATTCAAAATTTCTACACTAGCTGCCTCTACGTCAGCGTCTTTGATCTCTACGTTGACCTTCTGGCACTATACCTGCCTCTCGGCTATGTACTCAATGCCCCTCACAACAATATATCACTAGTTCAAATTTTCTCAGCAAGCCCCGCTCCAGAAAATTGAACTGACTGGTCAATCTTGGTGTATCTCCAACTGATCCCCAAGCCTCCTCTTATACTTTTCCTGTTGAGTCTTCAACAACCGAGATTAAGTCCCTAATCAATGACTAAGATTAGATTTTGCTTGATCCATGTCATTTAGAACATTCTCACCCAGTTTTATATTAATATACATTAATATTTTAATTTTCCTAAGTTTAGACTTAGGAACCCCATTAAAAATATTAATTATTTTAATATCTCTCCAACTGGATGAAATTTCCCCAAACCATTTATGGGTTTTGGAGATATTATGTGCCTTAGCCTCTTCACCAATTTTCATGGCTAGAGCAAATCCGATGCTACCACAAATCAACAGAGGAGCAGAGAGGAGGCAGAGTGGAGGCACCCACTCACACGGATCCTTCTAGAGAAGGGAGGAAGAGAACTAGGGAGGAAGACATATTGGTGCAGGATTCTCAAGAGCATGTTGGAGATCTTAGCTCCTTGTGCAGACAAAGGATATCACCAGACAAATATACCTGATATATGGAACTCATGACAGAACTGATTGATTTTGAGCCTTCTTCATTTGATGAGGCAGTTTCCCAACAGGTGTGGGTAGATGCCATGGTGGAGGAGTATGACTCCATCATGAAGAATGATGCTTGGGAGGTTATTCCTAGACCTGAGGGCAAATCTATTATTGGCTCTAGGTGCGAGTATAAGGTGAAACATACAACTGATGGAAGTGTTGAGAAGTACAAGGCTAGATTTGTGGCCAAAGGCTTCTCATAGGTAGAGGGAGTTGATTATGAGGAGACATTTTCCCTTGTGGCAAGATATTCTTCTATTAGGACCATACTAGCATTGGAAACACAGTTTGGGTGGAAGATCCACCAAATGGATGTTAAGACTACCTTCCTCAATGGAGTGGTTCAGGAAGAGATATACATTGACCAAACAGAAGGATTTGAGACATTTCACAAAGAGACACATGTGTATAGACTCAGGAGAGCCCTTTATGGTCTCAAGTAGGAACCTCATGCTTGGTACACTCACATAGATTCCTATCTTAGTGGATTGGGCTTCACTAAGAGTGAAGTAGATGCCAATCTCTACTACATTTTGGTAGATGGTAGTTTTCTCATCTTAGTCTTGTATGTAGATGATTTAATATTGACTGGAGATGAGAGGTTGATCCAGTCTTGCAAGGAGGACATTGCAAGAGAGTTTGAGATGAAGGACATGGGTTGATGCACTACTTCCTTGGTTTGGAGGTGTGGCAGGGAGATGGAGAGATATTTGTTGGTCAGGGGAAGTATACCTCTGAAATCCTTCAAAGATTCCATATGCAAGATTACAAGCCCATGTACACTCATTTGTCCACTAACTGGAGGAAAAAGGATGTTTCTATATGAGAGGAAGTAGATGGAACTATCTACAGATAGTTGGTGGGGTCCTTGATGTACTTGGTGAAAAAAAGGCCCGATAATTATTTTGTAGTTAAGCGGCTTAGTCGGTTTATGGTGGAGCCTACCAAGCTTCACTAGAAAACAGCAAAACATGTCCTCAGATACCTTAGAGGCACAACAAATTTTGGTTTATGGTACAACAGGACTGGTGGGGTGAAGCTCCAAGGCTTCACAGATGCATATTGGGCTGGGATTCCATTAGACATGAAGAGAACATTGGGAGCTATCTTCAATGTTGGGTCAAAAATAGTTTCTTGGTATAGAAGGAAACAAATATATGTAGCACTCAACTCAACATAGGCTGAGTATATGGCTGCTAGTCAAGCATCATGCAAGGCTATTTGGATGAGGAAGATCTTGGTTGGTCTCTTCAGCTAGGGGATGGAGCCTACATTGATCCAATGTGACAATCGGAGTTGCATAAAACGCTCTAAGAATCTAGTGTTTCGTGATCATAGGTCCAAGCATATAGACATCAAGTACCGTCACTTGAGAGATTGTGTGCAGAGGAGGATCATCATGTTACAATACATTCCTATAAAGGAGTGGGATGCAGGCATTTTGACAAAGGCTTTGTCAAGAGGCAACTTCGAGTTCCACAAGAGCAGGATTGGGCTGGTAAAGAACCATTTTGTTGCTAAGAGGGAGTGTTAAATTGTAGCAAGAAAAGGCTTCATTTGTCTTGTTCCTTAATCAAATGGAGAAATTTGAAAGTCCACATCGGCAAGATGAATTGAGTTTAAGTTAGCAGCAGTGACATGGCCAAATCACTCGGTTAAATCAATCAATTCGAGTTTGTAGGCTACAAGTATACTTGTGCATGAGTTGATTGCTAAAATCTAGCAATCTAGTGGAGTTATTGTTATTTAAACTCAATTATCTGAGCTCTAGTCTAGAAGAGGTCAGTAGGAGTTCAATTGAGTAGTAGTAACTATTGTTAACTCATTGATCTCTCAGTTAACTAATCAATTTACTAAAAATAGCCCTAGTCATGCATGGAATTCGAATTGCCTAGTTGAGGTGGAGGAAAAGGCACATTGTAATTGTCAATTGTATATTAGTTGAGTGTACAAGTTTTGCACTGGAGCGGCTGAACAATTCCTTCAGGATTTACGTAAGGAAATTGGGAATTATCATATTTTTAGGAGATAATTTCCTCAAGTATTACGCAAGGACATAGGAGGAGGGTTGAGGCTTATTTTGGCTAATAGTTGGTCAGAGCAGTTCAAAGAGCAGGAGATTAGTATTGCAGTGCATATGTAGCTTCAAGGATTGAAGTTGTCATTGTAATAGATACATATTCTCCTCTAATTTAATACAAAACAAAGGAGGCTTTTTTCCCAATTGGTTTCCCCAGGAAAAATACTATGTTCATTATGATTTAATGGTTGCATGTGTTTCTATTATATGTTTTTCTTTCCGCAAATTTAGTAGAAGAAATTTGTGTCTATTGCTTTTAGTCTTATTTCATTAGAAACTACAAATTTCAAGCCATTTTTACAACAACCATTTATGAAAGTGAGATATTTCTTAGGTAACATGAAATACTTGCTATGTTTGCCTAGAATTTATGTGGTAATCCTAAACCAGTTAGCATACTTCTTATCTTTTCCATCAATGCCCTATTCATTCTTTATCCAATGCCAATTTATTGATATGTATATAGAGTATTATTTTCCATGATATAGCACACTACTTATAGAATTTCTCAAATTCATTTCCATAAAACTCTCCACCATTCTATGTTCTTGACATATTTATCTTCTTTTTTGGTTGGTTTTCAATAAGAACCTTAAACTAGTTTTGAGTTGCTAGAGAAATTAAATTGCTATCAAAGGAAATATATCCATGTATTCCTCAAGAAATCATCTATAAATGAAACATAGCACCGAGATTCATTGTGATGCAATAGTCATAGGGTGGGCACAAGTCCAAGCATAGTGTTCTCTATCAACTATGGAATCCCTTCTTCTCTTGTTTCATAAGGTGGAAACTTTACCCTATTATGTTTCCCATTAAAAATGTCTAGACAAGTATTAATCTAAGGAATAATGATAAATTATTGCAACCATAACTTTATTATGCAAAACTTGAAGTTTGTTTTCTCTAATATGCCCTAACCTTTGATGACAAAGTATTATTCTCTAGAGGGACAATATGGGTCCTATATGCTTCTTTTCTCACTTCAAGAATGACAAAGTTGTTACACCCTGTTAGCGCTTGGAATTCACCTAGGCTGAGATAGACAAACTCTCAAGGCTACATCAAACCATTTCACCTCGTAGCTAGCCCTACGAGGTATGAGAAGGCTCTCTCGGGTCAGATTCGATAGATCTTTCAATATGATTAGGCTGACCAATTAATAATAAAGATTTTAGGCTAGTAAATTGATAAGGGGGTTGATTTAATGATTTTTGGGGTTTTTGGTGGCAATTGGTGGAAGTGCAATTCAAGGTGCGGGGATTGAGCACAGTTTTCACAGGGGGATCTAAGGGGCAAGGTAGGAATGAGTGTCGATGCCTTAATCTGAGATGGATGATCAGAGATGATAGAGGAGAAGCTAAAGAGGGCAAACACACAATTCGAATCCTCTCTAGACAGTAGAAAACATTAAAATTGAACAAACTAAAAAGCTGAGCATGTCAAAACATGAGTTCAAACTTTACCACTTCATCTGTCCAATTTAGAAGCATAAGAGAGATGTGAAACACATAAACAAACTTACAAGAACATGTAGAGAACACACCATCAACAATCAGATCCACAAGAATCCTCAAAGATGTCTGTAAAACCCTGGCTTTCCTTGCCTTCAATTGCAGAAATAGATGCACAATATACAATAAAGCTTCCTTACACAAGAGTCCAACCATGAAAATGAGAAGGAGAGAGCATAATATAGACCATCTAGACCATCTAACTCCTTTCCCCACCTCTAGGGGTCGAGCTCAGCTTCCTAGGAGCAGTTTGAACTAATTCTAAACTAAGAACTAGAAAATAGGCAGCCTAACAACTTGCCTCTATTACTTAGCTAACTCATCCATGCATTAATTTTTCACTTTTTACATCATGGAAGCTTCTAGAAGGGTAAAGAAAGATAAAATCTACCAAAGTGCCATGAAAATATTACATTTATCCTTCATCTACAAGTAAAAATAGTCAACCATAGTCAAAACAGTGTTTTTTGACCAAAAATGTGAATTCTGGCAAATCTGGAAGTTCTGGTCGCGCCCCTGGAAGTTCTGGTCGCGACCCTTTGCAGCTGTTTTTGAGTGGGTTCCACTGATCCAAATCAGGTGCAAGATGGCTCATTGGAAAGCTTGGTCTGTCTACTTTCCATCCCAAATGGAATTTCTGGATTTGGAGTTGATTTGACCCCTCAAAAGTTGATTCTCCCAAGGTCACTTTCTGCAACTCAAAAAGTGGGCAGAAAGTCATTTTTTTGATGTATTTTGAGCTTTTGGAGGCTCAAAACTCAAAACCAGGCTTCTCCCAAGCATTGGTAATTTTTCTTTTTCAATTCCCTTTCCAAAAATGCCAAGTTTTCAAAATTCCGAGCAGCCCTTCAAACTGGTCTCACCCGGGGTGAGACCAGTTCTTGGGAAAAACCTGTAAATTGCACAAAAAATTCACAAATGACAAAATTTTCTCCAAATTTCTTGAAATTTGGGCTGGGAGTCCCCAATCAAGTACCATGCTGAGTCAAAGAGGCTTTGGCCAAAGTTTGGAGTGGATCGGGCGTTTTCCTTCGTTTTTGTGCTTTGGCCAACCGTCCTTGGAGCACCTTCGTTCTCGCCGGTATTTTTGACATTTCTCTCAAACCATGACACCTGTGTAAAAAGTGAAAGAGGTTTTTCTTCCTTGGCATGTTGTGGACAAAAACCTCTCTCAGTTTTGCAAAATTCATCTTTTATTGCTCTGAAACATCATTTGAGTGCAACTTGTCCCGATGTGTGAAACAAGGGATTTTGTCGAAATGGAGCGAAATGAAGGGGATAGAGGGCTTCTAAATTCTTGGGGAAATTTTTGGGAGTGGGGAGGGATGTTAGGAAGCAGGGGAAAGTGGAATCTCAGAGATTGAGTGAGGGGAAGGGGTCGAAAAGGACAAAACACAGGCCAAACCTAGAAAATTGCCAGGTTGTAGCTAGAAACTAGGGTTTGTGCAAAAATGAGGAATTTGGCGGATCTAAGGGATGGGAAGTGTTTGATAAGGTACTTTAAGGATAGGGGAAGGTGTATGAACATCAGGAAACAAGTTTTGCCGATGATTTGGCCGCCCAAGAGAAATTAGCTTTCAAAACCCTAGGAGAGGGAAATGAGCTTTCCTAGGCACAACTGAAGCATGAACATGGTGTAAAATGACCCATTAGACACTGTCATGACGATGACAAACCTCTGAATGATGATAAGCTCAGCTGAATGATGACATGGACTGACATTTGGGCAAACCCTAGACCTAATGGCTAGTGACCAAATTTTGCTTGAAGACTTACTGAAATGACAAAATTTGACCTTGACACTTCAAAATCACTTTGTAAGAGCATATTTGATCACTGTAGGAAGGCTGGAAAGACTGACACTAACATTGGCTCCAATGGGGATGGTAGCTCCTTGGAGGTGCCAAGAACCTTAGACCTCTGGGAGAGCAGACCAGTGCCTTACAATCATTGGGCAATGGAGTCATTATTTCGGCAAACAACAGAAGACTTTGACTCATTTATTGAATGATAAATTGACTGAAACTTAACTGAAACTTGACTCAAACCGACTCAATGGCAAACTGAAATAACTTGAAAAAACTCACTCAACAGACCAAACACAAATGACTCATGACTGACTTAACTAAAACAAGAACTTACAAAGATTTTTGAAGGGCAGCAGTCCATCAAGATGTGAAATCATGATGACAACCACCTGTGTTTCTTACAAGACAATATACATCAAACTATATCAAAATGCCAATGCAACCAATCAAGCAGATGCCTTCTTGATTGATTCTCCTGATCAGATCTCATGATCAACAATAGATAGTGGTAACTGGGCATCCAAAAACATAGCTGACCATGATCTCCTTCATCACTGAACACTGCAATAAACACTATCACTGCTGGTTGCAACAAACTTGCTAGAGGATCGTGAAGAACATGAAGACTTGACATTGCCACCACCTGCTGAAAGAACAAGGTATCCTTTGCTTCAAATTCTGATCTACCTTCATCATGTGCTTCAGTAAAAGTATGCTCATGAGCTTCAAAAATCTCTGAACAAATGGATGAGCAGATCTCTTCTTGGAAAAACATTTCAGCACATGAAACATATGAAGAATCTGAAAGGTAATCCTGTATGCTATGATCTTCGGTAGTCAGACAATATGGTAGGTGATCTTCAAATGATATGACAGCCGGATTATCATCTTTGTGAAGGACAACATTATCGGTTTGCTGATCTACAAGACACTCATCTTCTTCAAAAAAGGAAGAAGTTTTCCCAACACTTTCCTGACTATGTGCGCACTGCGAATCTGCTGTAGCTTGGGCTGTAACAAGACCTTTCAAAAGCTGATCTATCTCCTCTTCAGACAAAGGAGACAATGCCTTTTGGTTTCTTTTGCTTAAACAATAATTATCTTCATATGACAAGGCATTCAAACTATCATTTATTACTGAGCTATTGAAAGGAGATTCATCACTTACTTGCACAAAGATCTCACCTTGCTGTTCATGAACATCTGAATCCAAAACTCTGTCTATGATCTCAACAGTAGAGCTCTCTTTGATGGGTTGCATGCTGCTGTCTTCTTCTGTGGGTAAATCTGAAACAAGCTCTTCTCTTTCATCAATTACAGCCATATGGCCATCTTCAACCTGCTGATCTGCGTTAACTTGAGCCGGAACAAGACCTCTCAAAAGTAGATCTATCTCATCTTCAGATAGAGGAGATAATACCTTTTGTTTTCTTTTGTTCACACAGTGAGTGTCTTCATTGATTTCAAGTGAAGGAGTATACAGATTTTCCTCATACTGTTGATCCATTTCATGCAATTCCTGTTGACTGTCAAGATGCAAAATTGTTTCATTTCCCACCGTACTAAGATCTTGGTCCTGCTGCAAATTTTCATGATCATCTCTATGGGAATCCACTAGGTTCTCTTCATGTTGCTGAAATGGATTCTCATACAAAGCCTCCATGATCTCAACATCCATAAAATTATCATCTTCATAATACTTCTCAAGGCTTTCAATAAAATTATGTACATGGCTACAACAGTTCTGAACTAAAATCAAAGATGGATATGATTCTTTATACTTTTCAAAGAACACGGTATGAAAATCCCTTAAACAATAAATTGAAGCAGATGGCAAACTTTCATACCAGAATCGGGCTTCATCTTCCAGAGTAGCCATAAACATTTTCATCAAACAGTCCTCAGGAAAATTGATCTTTAACTTGCGAACATGCATATGAAATCTAATCAAATGTAAAGCAGCATCCTTCTTACCATCAGCGTTAAATGTGGGCAGATTCCTTGACCAATCTACCTTGGGCATCTTATTCGGAAAACCTGGAATGTGATCTCGGCTCAAGGGAGCATACCTTCTTGCAATCTGATCCATCTCGAGAAATCTCAAAGCTACTAATCTCTCTGCAGTGAAGTCACCATGAAGCACTGATTGCTGGATTCTTCAGTGAAAGGAGTCGCCAGGTGAATGATTTCAGCCTTTCAAGTGTCTGATCGTTGTCCACTATCAACAATCAGATCTGAACTTGATACATGTACTGGGGTAAAGTGTCAATGAAGCGCTATGTTCACAAATCCCACGGAGATAGACTGAAGCAGCGTTTATCTACTAACGCTGATGTAAAACAAGAGCGTTTTCGAAGGCTTCTGGCGTAACTTCAGGCTCCGTCTAAGACTTAAGAAATCACACTACAATGAGCAAATTACAAATTTGTTCTTCCCCAGTATGGTCGCCAATATGTTAGCGCTTGGAATTCACCTAGGCTGAGATAGACAAACTCTCAAGGCTACATCAAACCATTTCACATCGTAGCTAGCCCTACGAGGTATGAGAAGGCTCTCTCGGGTCAGATTCGATAGATCTTTCAATATGATTAGGCTGACCAATTAATAATAAAGATTTTAGGCTAGTAAATTGATAAGGGGGTTGATTTAATGATTTTTGGGGTTTTTGGTGGCAATTGGTGGAAGTGCAATTCAAGGTGCGGGGATTGAGCACAGTTTTCACAGGGGGATCTAAGGGGCAAGGTAGGAATGAGTGCTGATGCCTTAATCTGAGATGGATGATCAGAGATGATAGAGGAGAAGCTAAAGAGGGCAAACACACAATTCGAATCCTCTCTAGACAGTAGAAAACATTAAAATTGAACAAACTAAAAAGCTGAGCATGTCAAAACATGAGTTCAAACTTTACCACTTCATCTGTCCAATTTAGAAGCATAAGAGAGATGTGAAACACATAAACAAACTTACAAGAACATGTAGAGAACACACCATCAACAATCAGATCCACAAGAATCCTCAAAGATGTCTGTAAAACCCTGGCTTTCCTTGCCTTCAATTGCAGAAATAGATGCACAATATACAATAAAGCTTCCTTACACAAGAGTCCAACCATGAAAATGAGAAGGAGAGAGCATAATATAGACCATCTAGACCATCTAACTCCTTTCCCCACCTCTAGGGGTCGAGCTCAGCTTCCTAAGAGCAGTTTGAACTAATTCTAAACTAAGAACTAGAAAATAGGCAGCCTAACAACTTGCCTCTATTACTTAGCTAACTCATCCATGCATTAATTTTTCACTTTTTACATCATGGAAGCTTCTAGAAGGGTAAAGAAAGATAAAATCTACCAAAGTGCCATGAAAATATTACATTTATCCTTCATCTACAAGTAAAAATAGTCAACCATAGTCAAAACAGTGTTTTTTGACCAAAAATGTGAATTCTGGCAAATCTGGAAGTTCTGGTCGCGCCCCTGGAAGTTCTGGTCGCGCCCCTTTGCAGCTGTTTTTGAGTGGGTTCCACTGATCCAAATCAGGTGCAAGATGGCTCATTGGAAAGCTTGGTCTGTCTACTTTCCATCCCAAGTGGAATTTCTGGATTTGGAGTTGATTTGACCCCTCAAAAATTGATTCTCCCAAGGTCACTTTCTGCAACTCAAAAAGTGGGCAGAAAGTCATTTTTTTGATGTATTTTGAGCTTTTGGAGGCTCAAAACTCAAAACCAGGCTTCTCCCAAGCATTGGTAATTTTTCTTTTTCAATTCCCTTTCCAAAAATGCCAAGTTTTCAAAATTCCGAGCAGCCCTTCAAACTGGTCTCACCCGGGGTGAGACCAGTTCTTGGGAAAAACCTGTAAATTGCACAAAAAATTCACAAATGACAAAATTTTCTCCAAATTTCTTGAAATTTGGGCTGGGAGTCCCCAATCAAGTACCATGCTGAGTCAAAGAGGCTTTGGCCAAAGTTTGGAGTGGATCGGGCGTTTTCCTTCGTTTTTGTGCTTTGGCCAACCGTCCTTGGAGCACCTTCGTTCTCGCCGGTATTTTTGACATTTCTCTCAAACCATGACACCTGTGTAAAAAGTGAAAGAGGTTTTTCTTCCTTGGCATGTTGTGGACAAAAACCTCTCTCAGTTTTGCAAAATTCATCTTTTATTGCTCTGAAACATCATTTGAGTGCAACTTGTCCCGATGTGTGAAACAAGGGATTTTGTCGAAATGGAGCGAAATGAAGGGGATAGAGGGCTTCTAAATTCTTGGGGAAATTTTTGGGAGTGGGGAGGGATGTTAGGAAGCAGGGGAAAGTGGAATCTCAGAGATTGAGTGAGGGGAAGGGGTCGAAAAGGACAAAACACAGGCCAAACCTAGAAAATTGCCAGGTTGTAGCTAGAAACTAGGGTTTGTGCAAAAATGAGGAATTTGGCGGATCTAAGGGATGGGGAGTGTTTGATAAGGTACTTTAAGGATACGGGAAGGTGTATGAACATCAGGAAACAAGTTTTGCCGATGATTTGGCCGCCCAAGAGAAATTAGCTTTCAAAACCCTAGGAGAGGGAAATGAGCTTTCCTAGGCACAACTGAAGCATGAACATGGTGTAAAATGACCCATTAGACACTGTCATGACGATGACAAACCTCTGAATGATGATAAGCTCAGCTGAATGATGACATGGACTGACATTTGGGCAAACCCTAGACCTAATGGCTAGTGACCAAATTTTGCTTGAAGACTTACTGAAATGACAAAATTTGACCTTGACACTTCAAAATCACTTTGTAAGAGCATATTTGATCACTGTAGGAAGGCTGGAAAGACTGACACTAACATTGGCTCCAATGGGGATGGTAGCTCCTTGGAGGTGCCAAGAACCTTAGACCTCTGGGAGAGCAGACCAGTGCCTTACAATCATTGGGCAATGGAGTCATTATTTCGGCAAACAACACAAGACTTTGACTCATTTATTGAATGATAAATTGACTGAAACTTAACTGAAACTTGACTCAAACCGACTCAATGGCAAACTGAAATAACTTGAAAAAACTCACTCAACAGACCAAACACAAATGACTCATGACTGACTTAACTAAAACAAGAACTTACAAAGCTTTTTGAAGGGCAGCAGTCCATCAAGATGTGAAATCATGATGACAACCACCTGTGTTTCTTACAAGACAATATACATCAAACTATATCAAAATGCCAATGCAACCAATCAAGCAGATGCCTTCTTGATTGATTCTCCTGATCAGATCTCATGATCAACAATAGATAGTGGTAACTGGGCATCCAAAAACATAGCTGACCATGATCTCCTTCATCACTGAACACTGCAATAAACACTATCACTGCTGGTTGCAACAAACTTGCTAGAGGATCGTGAAGAACATGAAGACTTGACATTGCCACCACCTGCTGAAAGAACAAGGTATCCTTTGCTTCAAATTCTGATCTACCTTCATCATGTGCTTCAGTAAAAGTATGCTCATGAGCTTCAAAAATCTCTGAACAAATGGATGAGCAGATCTCTTCTTGGAAAAACATTTCAGCACATGAAACATATGAAGAATCTGAAAGGTAATCCTGTATGCTATGATCTTCGGTAGTCAGACAATATGGTAGGTGATCTTCAAATGATATGACAACCGGATTATCATCTTTGTGAAGGACAACATTATCGGTTTGCTGATCTACAAGACACTCATCTTCTTCAAAAAAGGAAGAAGTTTTCCCAACACTTTCCTGACTATGTGCGCACTGCGAATCTGCTGTAGCTTGGGCTGTAACAAGACCTTTCAAAAGCTGATCTATCTCCTCTTCAGACAAAGGAGACAATGCCTTTTGGTTTCTTTTGCTTAAACAATAATTATCTTCATATGACAAGGCATTCAAACTATCATTTATTACTGAGCTATTGAAAGGAGATTCATCACTTACTTGCACAAAGATCTCACCTTGCTGTTCATGAACATCTGAATCCAAAACTCTGTCTATGATCTCAACAGTAGAGCTCTCTTTGATGGGTTGCATGCTGCTGTCTTCTTCTGTGGGTAAATCTGAAACAAGCTCTTCTCTTTCATCAATTACAGCCATATGGCCATCTTCAACCTGCTGATCTGCGTTAACTTGAGCCGGAACAAGACCTCTCAAAAGTAGATCTATCTCATCTTCAGATAGAGGAGATAATACCTTTTGTTTTCTTTTGTTCACACAGTGAGTGTCTTCATTGATTTCAAGTGAATGAGTATACAGATTTTCCTCATACTGTTGATCCATTTCATGCAATTCCTGTTGACTGTCAAGATGCAAAATTGTTTCATTTCCCACCGTACTAAGATCTTGGTCCTGCTGCAAATTTTCATGATCATCTCTATGGGAATCCACTAGGTTCTCTTCATGTTGCTGAAATGGATTCTCATACAAAGCCTCCATGATCTCAACATCCATAAAATTATCATCTTCATAATACATCTCAAGGCTTTCAATAAAATTATGTACATGGCTACAACAGTTCTGAACTAAAATCAAAGATGGATATGATTCTTTATACTTTTCAAAGAACACGGTATGAAAATCCCTTAAACAATAAATTGAAGCAGATGGCAAACTTTCATACCAGAATCGGGCTTCATCTTCCAGAGTAGCCATAAACATTTTCATCAAAAAGTCCTCAGGAAAATTGATCTTTAACTTGCGAACATGCATATGAAATCTAATCAAATGTAAAGCAGCATCCTTCTTACCATCAGCGTTAAATGTGGGCAGATTCCTTGACCAATCTACCTTGGGCATCTTATTCGGAAAACCTGGAATGTGATCTCGGCTCAAGGGAGCATACCTTCTTGCAATCTGATCCATCTCGAGAAATCTCAAAGCTACTAATCTCTCTGCAGTGAAGTCACCATGAAGCACTGATTGCTGGATTCTTCAGTGAAAGGAGTCGTCAGGTGAATGATTTCAGCCTTTCAAGTGTCTGATCGTTGTCCACTATCAACAATCAGATCTGAACTTGATACATGTACTGGGGTAAAGTGTCAATGAAGCGCTATGTTCACAAATCCCACGGAGATAGACTGAAGCAGCGTTTATCTACTAACGCTGATGTAAAACAAGAGCGTTTTCGAAGGCTTCTGGCGTAACTTCAGGCTCCGTCTAAGACTTAAGAAATCACACTACAATGAGCAAATTACAAATTTGTTCTTCCCCAGTATGGTCGCCAATATGTTAGCGCTTGGAATTCACCTAGGCTGAGATAGACAAACTCTCAAGGCTACATCAAACCATTTCACATCGTAGCTAGCCCTACGAGGTATGAGAAGGCTCTCTCGGGTCAGATTCGATAGATCTTTCAATATGATTAGGCTGACCAATTAATAATAAAGATTTTAGGCTAGTAAATTGATAAGGGGGTTGATTTAATGATTTTTGGGGTTTTTGGTGGCAATTGGTGGAAGTGCAATTCAAGGTGCGGGGATTGAGCACAGTTTTCACAGGGGGATCTAAGGGGCAAGGTAGGAATGAGTGCTGATGCCTTAATCTGAGATGGATGATCAGAGATGATAGAGGAGAAGCTAAAGAGGGCAAACACACAATTCGAATCCTCTCTAGACAGTAGAAAACATTAAAATTGAACAAACTAAAAAGCTGAGCATGTCAAAACATGAGTTCAAACTTTACCACTTCATCTGTCCAATTTAGAAGCATAAGAGAGATGTGAAACACATAAACAAACTTACAAGAACATGTAGAGAACACACCATCAACAATCAGATCCACAAGAATCCTCAAAGATGTCTGTAAAACCCTGGCTTTCCTTGCCTTCAATTGCAGAAATAGATGCACAATATACAATAAAGCTTCCTTACACAAGAGTCCAACCATGAAAATGAGAAGGAGAGAGCATAATATAGACCATCTAGACCATCTAACTCCTTTCCCCACCTCTAGGGGTCGAGCTCAGCTTCCTAGGAGCAGTTTGAACTAATTCTAAACTAAGAACTAGAAAATAGGCAGCCTAACAACTTGCCTCTATTACTTAGCTAACTCATCCATGCATTAATTTTTCACTTTTTACATCATGGAAGCTTCTAGAAGGGTAAAGAAAGATAAAATCTACCAAAGTGCCATGAAAATATTACATTTATCCTTCATCTACAAGTAAAAATAGTCAACCATAGTCAAAACAGTGTTTTTTGACCAAAAATGTGAATTCTGGCAAATCTGGAAGTTCTGGTCGCGCCCCTGGAAGTTCTGGTCGCGCCCCTTTGCAGCTGTTTTTGAGTGGGTTCCACTGATCCAAATCAGGTGCAAGATGGCTCATTGGAAAGCTTGGTCTGTCTACTTTCCATCCCAAGTGGAATTTCTGGATTTGGAGTTGATTTGACCCCTCAAAAGTTGATTCTCCCAAGGTCACTTTCTGCAACTCAAAAAGTGGGCAGAAAGTCATTTTTTTGATGTATTTTGAGCTTTTGGAGGCTCAAAACTCAAAACCAGGCTTCTCCCAAGCATTGGTAATTTTTCTTTTTGAATTCCCTTTCCAAAAATGCCAAGTTTTCAAAATTCCGAGCAGCCCTTCAAACTGGTCTCACCCGGGGTGAGACCAGTTCTTGGGAAAAACCTGTAAATTGCACAAAAAATTCACAAATGACAAAATTTTCTCCAAATTTCTTGAAATTTGGGCTGGGAGTCCCCAATCAAGTACCATGCTGAGTCAAAGAGGCTTTGGCCAAAGTTTGGAGTGGATCGGGCGTTTTCCTTCGTTTTTGTGCTTTGGCCAACCGTCCTTGGAGCACCTTCGTTCTCGCCGGTATTTTTGACATTTCTCTCAAACCATGACACCTGTGTAAAAAGTGAAAGAGGTTTTTCTTCCTTGGCATGTTGTGGACAAAAACCTCTCTCAGTTTTGCAAAATTCATCTTTTATTGCTCTGAAACATCATTTGAGTGCAACTTGTCCCGATGTGTGAAACAAGGGATTTTGTCGAAATGGAGCGAAATGAAGGGGATAGAGGGCTTCTAAATTCTTGGGGAAATTTTTGGGAGTGGGGAGGGATGTTAGGAAGCAGGGGAAAGTGGAATCTCAGAGATTGAGTGAGGGGAAGGGGTCGAAAAGGACAAAACACAGGCCAAACCTAGAAAATTGCCAGGTTGTAGCTAGAAACTAGGGTTTGTGCAAAAATGAGGAATTTGGCGGATCTAAGGGATGGGAAGTGTTTGATAAGGTACTTTAAGGATAGGGGAAGGTGTATGAACATCTGGAAACAAGTTTTGCCGGTTATTTAGCCGCCCAAGAGAAATTGCCTTTCAAAACCCTAGGAGAGGGAAATGAGCTTTCCTAGGCACAACTGAAGCATGAACATGGTGTAAAATGACCCATTAGACACTGTCATGACGATGACAAACCTCTGAATGATGATAAGCTCAGCTGAATGATGACATGGACTGACATTTGGGCAAACCCTAGACCTAATGGCTAGTGACCAAATTTTGCTTGAAGACTTACTGAAATGACAAAATTTGACCTTGACACTTCAAAATCACTTTGTAAGAGCATATTTGATCACTGTAGGAAGGCTGGAAAGACTGACACTAACATTGGCTCCAATGGGGATGGTAGCTCCTTGGAGGTGCCAAGAACCTTAGACCTCTGGGAGAGCAGACCAGTGCCTTACAATCATTGGGCAATGGAGTCATTATTTCGGCAAACAACAGAAGACTTTGACTCATTTATTGAATGATAAATTGACTGAAACTTAACTGAAACTTGACTCAAACCGACTCAATGGCAAACTGAAATAACTTGAAAAAACTCACTCAACAGACCAAACACAAATGACTCATGACTGACTTAACTAAAACAAGAACTTACAAAGATTTTTGAAGGGCAGCAGTCCATCAAGATGTGAAATCATGATGACAACCACCTGTGTTTCTTACAAGACAATATACATCAAACTATATCAAAATGCCAATGCAACCAATCAAGCAGATGCCTTCTTGATTGATTCTCCTGATCAGATCTCATGATCAACAATAGATAGTGGTAACTGGGCATCCAAAAACATAGCTGACCATGATCTCCTTCATCACTGAACACTGCAATAAACACTATCACTGCTGGTTGCAACAAACTTGCTAGAGGATCGTGAAGAACATGAAGACTTGACATTGCCACCACCTGCTGAAAGAACAAGGTATCCTTTGCTTCAAATTCTGATCTACCTTCATCATGTGCTTCAGTAAAAGTATGCTCATGAGCTTCAAAAATCTCTGAACAAATGGATGAGCAGATCTCTTCTTGGAAAAACATTTCAGCACATGAAACATATGAAGAATCTGAAAGGTAATCCTGTATGCTATGATCTTCGGTAGTCAGACAATATGGTAGGTGATCTTCAAATGATATGACAGCCGGATTATCATCTTTGTGAAGGACAACATTATCGGTTTGCTGATCTACAAGACACTCATCTTCTTCAAAAAAGGAAGAAGTTTTCCCAACACTTTCCTGACTATGTGCGCACTGCGAATCTGCTGTAGCTTGGGCTGTAACAAGACCTTTCAAAAGCTGATCTATCTCCTCTTCAGACAAAGGAGACAATGCCTTTTGGTTTCTTTTGCTTAAACAATAATTATCTTCATATGACAAGGCATTCAAACTATCATTTATTACTGAGCTATTGAAAGGAGATTCATCACTTACTTGCACAAAGATCTCACCTTGCTGTTCATGAACATCTGAATCCAAAACTCTGTCTATGATCTCAACAGTAGAGCTCTCTTTGATGGGTTGCATGCTGCTGTCTTCTTCTGTGGGTAAATCTGAAACAAGCTCTTCTCTTTCATCAATTACAGCCATATGGCCATCTTCAACCTGCTGATCTGCGTTAACTTGAGCCGGAACAAGACCTCTCAAAAGTAGATCTATCTCATCTTCAGATAGAGGAGATAATACCTTTTGTTTTCTTTTGTTCACACAGTGAGTGTCTTCATTGATTTCAAGTGAATGAGTATACAGATTTTCCTCATACTGTTGATCCATTTCATGCAATTCCTGTTGACTGTCAAGATGCAAAATTGTTTCATTTCCCACCGTACTAAGATCTTGGTCCTGCTGCAAATTTTCATGATCATCTCTATGGGAATCCACTAGGTTCTCTTCATGTTGCTGAAATGGATTCTCATACAAAGCCTCCATGATCTCAACATCCATAAAATTATCATCTTCATAATACATCTCAAGGCTTTCAATAAAATTATGTACATGGCTACAACAGTTCTGAACTAAAATCAAAGATGGATATGATTCTTTATACTTTTCAAAGAACACGGTATGAAAATCCCTTAAACAATAAATTGAAGCAGATGGCAAACTTTCATACCAGAATCGGGCTTCATCTTCCAGAGTAGCCATAAACATTTTCATCAAAAAGTCCTCAAGAAAATTGATCTTTAACTTGCGAACATGCATATGAAATCTAATCAAATGTAAAGCAGCATCCTTCTTACCATCAGCGTTAAATGTGGGCAGATTCCTTGACCAATCTACCTTGGGCATCTTATTCGGAAAACCTGGAATGTGATCTCGGCTCAAGGGAGCATACCTTCTTGCAATCTGATCCATCTCGAGAAATCTCAAAGCTACTAATCTCTCTGCAGTGAAGTCACCATGAAGCACTGATTGCTGGATTCTTCAGTGAAAGGAGTCGTCAGGTGAATGATTTCAGCCTTTCAAGTGTCTGATCGTTGTCCACTATCAACAATCAGATCTGAACTTGATACATGTACTGGGGTAAAGTGTCAATGAAGCGCTATGTTCACAAATCCCACGGAGATAGACTGAAGCAGCGTTTATCTACTAACGCTGATGTAAAACAAGAGCGTTTTCGAAGGCTTCTGGCGTAACTTCAGGCTCCGTCTAAGACTTAAGAAATCACACTACAATGAGCAAATTACAAATTTGTTCTTCCCCAGTATGGTCGCCAATATGTTAGCGCTTGGAATTCACCTAGGCTGAGATAGACAAACTCTCAAGGCTACATCAAACCATTTCACATCGTAGCTAGCCCTACGAGGTATGAGAAGGCTCTCTCGGGTCAGATTCGATAGATCTTTCAATATGATTAGGCTGACCAATTAATAATAAAGATTTTAGGCTAGTAAATTGATAAGGGGGTTGATTTAATGATTTTTGGGGTTTTTGGTGGCAATTGGTGGAAGTGCAATTCAAGGTGCGGGGATTGAGCACAGTTTTCACAGGGGGATCTAAGGGGCAAGGTAGGAATGAGTGCTGATGCCTTAATCTGAGATGGATGATCAGAGATGATAGAGGAGAAGCTAAAGAGGGCAAACACACAATTCGAATCCTCTCTAGACAGTAGAAAACATTAAAATTGAACAAACTAAAAAGCTGAGCATGTCAAAACATGAGTTCAAACTTTACCACTTCATCTGTCCAATTTAGAAGCATAAGAGAGATGTGAAACACATAAACAAACTTACAAGAACATGTAGAGAACACACCATCAACAATCAGATCCACAAGAATCCTCAAAGATGTCTGTAAAACCCTGGCTTTCCTTGCCTTCAATTGCAGAAATAGATGCACAATATACAATAAAGCTTCCTTACACAAGAGTCCAACCATGAAAATGAGAAGGAGAGAGCATAATATAGACCATCTAGACCATCTAACTCCTTTCCCCACCTCTAGGGGTCGAGCTCAGCTTCCTAGGAGCAGTTTGAACTAATTCTAAACTAAGAACTAGAAAATAGGCAGCCTAACAACTTGCCTCTATTACTTAGCTAACTCATCCATGCATTAATTTTTCACTTTTTACATCATGGAAGCTTCTAGAAGGGTAAAGAAAGATAAAATCTACCAAAGTGCCATGAAAATATTACATTTATCCTTCATCTACAAGTAAAAATAGTCAACCATAGTCAAAACAGTGTTTTTTGACCAAAAATGTGAATTCTGGCAAATCTGGAAGTTCTGGTCGCGCCCCTGGAAGTTCTGGTCGCGCCCCTTTGCAGCTGTTTTTGAGTGGGTTCCACTGATCCAAATCAGGTGCAAGATGGCTCATTGGAAAGCTTGGTCTGTCTACTTTCCATCCCAAGTGGAATTTCTGGATTTGGAGTTGATTTGACCCCTCAAAAGTTGATTCTCCCAAGGTCACTTTCTGCAACTCAAAAAGTGGGCAGAAAGTCATTTTTTTGATGTATTTTGAGCTTTTGGAGGCTCAAAACTCAAAACCAGGCTTCTCCCAAGCATTGGTAATTTTTCTTTTTGAATTCCCTTTCCAAAAATGCCAAGTTTTCAAAATTCCGAGCAGCCCTTCAAACTGGTCTCACCCGGGGTGAGACCAGTTCTTGGGAAAAACCTGTAAATTGCACAAAAAATTCACAAATGACAAAATTTTCTCCAAATTTCTTGAAATTTGGGCTGGGAGTCCCCAATCAAGTACCATGCTGAGTCAAAGAGGCTTTGGCCAAAGTTTGGAGTGGATCGGGCGTTTTCCTTCGTTTTTGTGCTTTGGCCAACCGTCCTTGGAGCACCTTCGTTCTCGCCGGTATTTTTGACATTTCTCTCAAACCATGACACCTGTGTAAAAAGTGAAAGAGGTTTTTCTTCCTTGGCATGTTGTGGACAAAAACCTCTCTCAGTTTTGCAAAATTCATCTTTTATTGCTCTGAAACATCATTTGAGTGCAACTTGTCCCGATGTGTGAAACAAGGGATTTTGTCGAAATGGAGCGAAATGAAGGGGATAGAGGGCTTCTAAATTCTTGGGGAAATTTTTGGGAGTGGGGAGGGATGTTAGGAAGCAGGGGAAAGTGGAATCTCAGAGATTGAGTGAGGGGAAGGGGTCGAAAAGGACAAAACACAGGCCAAACCTAGAAAATTGCCAGGTTGTAGCTAGAAATAGGGTTTGTGCAAAAATGAGGAATTTGGCGGATCTAAGGGATGGGGAGTGTTTGATAAGGTACTTTAAGGATACGGGAAGGTGTATGAACATCAGGAAACAAGTTTTGCCGGTGATTTGGCCGCCCAAGAGAAATTAGCTTTCAAAACCCTAGGAGAGGGAAATGAGCTTTCCTAGGCACAACTGAAGCATGAACATGGTGTAAAATGACCCATTAGACACTGTCATGACGATGACAAACCTCTGAATGATGATAAGCTCAGCTAAATGATGACATGGACTGACATTTGGGCAAACCCTAGACCTAATGGCTAGTGACCAAATTTTGCTTGAAGACTTACTGAAATGACAAAATTTGACCTTGACACTTCAAAATCACTTTGTAAGAGCATATTTGATCACTGTAGGAAGGCTGGAAAGACTGACACTAACATTGGCTCCAATGGGGATGGTAGCTCCTTGGAGGTGCCAAGAACCTTAGACCTCTGGGAGAGCAGACCAGTGCCTTACAATCATTGGGCAATGGAGTCATTATTTCGGCAAACAACAGAAGACTTTGACTCATTTATTGAATGATAAATTGACTGAAACTTAACTGAAACTTGACTCAAACCGACTCAATGGCAAACTGAAATAACTTGAAAAAACTCACTCAACAGACCAAACACAAATGACTCATGACTGACTTAACTAAAACAAGAACTTACAAAGATTTTTGAAGGGCAGCAGTCCATCAAGATGTGAAATCATGATGACAACCACCTGTGTTTCTTACAAGACAATATACATCGAACTATATCAAAATGCCAATGCAACCAATCAAGCAGATGCCTTCTTGATTGATTCTCCTGATCAGATCTCATGATCAACAATAGATAGTGGTAACTGGGCATCCAAAAACATAGCTGACCATGATCTCCTTCATCACTGAACACTGCAATAAACACTATCACTGCTGGTTGCAACAAACTTGCTAGAGGATCGTGAAGAACATGAAGACTTGACATTGCCACCACCTGCTGAAAGAACAAGGTATCCTTTGCTTCAAATTCTGATCTACCTTCATCATGTGCTTCAGTAAAAGTATGCTCATGAGCTTCAAAAATCTCTGAACAAATGGATGAGCAGATCTCTTCTTGGAAAAACATTTCAGCACATGAAACATATGAAGAATCTGAAAGGTAATCCTGTATGCTATGATCTTCGGTAGTCAGACAATATGGTAGGTGATCTTCAAATGATATGACAGCCGGATTATCATCTTTGTGAAGGACAACATTATCGGTTTGCTGATCTACAAGACACTCATCTTCTTCAAAAAAGGAAGAAGTTTTCCCAACACTTTCCTGACTATGTGCGCACTGCGAATCTGCTGTAGCTTGGGCTGTAACAAGACCTTTCAAAAGCTGATCTATCTCCTCTTCAGACAAAGGAGACAATGCCTTTTGGTTTCTTTTGCTTAAACAATAATTATCTTCATATGACAAGGCATTCAAACTATCATTTATTACTGAGCTATTGAAAGGAGATTCATCACTTACTTGCACAAAGATCTCACCTTGCTGTTCATGAACATCTGAATCCAAAACTCTGTCTATGATCTCAACAGTAGAGCTCTCTTTGATGGGTTGCATGCTGCTGTCTTCTTCTGTGGGTAAATCTGAAACAAGCTCTTCTCTTTCATCAATTACAGCCATATGGCCATCTTCAACCTGCTGATCTGCGTTAACTTGAGCCGGAACAAGACCTCTCAAAAGTAGATCTATCTCATCTTCAGATAGAGGAGATAATACCTTTTGTTTTCTTTTGTTCACACAGTGAGTGTCTTCATTGATTTCAAGTGAATGAGTATACAGATTTTCCTCATACTGTTGATCCATTTCATGCAATTCCTGTTGACTGTCAAGATGCAAAATTGTTTCATTTCCCACCGTACTAAGATCTTGGTCCTGCTGCAAATTTTCATGATCATCTCTATGGGAATCCACTAGGTTCTCTTCATGTTGCTGAAATGGATTCTCATACAAAGCCTCCATGATCTCAACATCCATAAAATTATCATCTTCATAATACATCTCAAGGCTTTCAATAAAATTATGTACATGGCTACAACAGTTCTGAACTAAAATCAAAGATGGATATGATTCTTTATACTTTTCAAAGAACACGGTATGAAAATCCCTTAAACAATAAATTGAAGCAGATGGCAAACTTTCATACCAGAATCGGGCTTCATCTTCCAGAGTAGCCATAAACATTTTCATCAAAAAGTCCTCAGGAAAATTGATCTTTAACTTGCGAACATGCATATGAAATCTAATCAAATGTAAAGCAGCATCCTTCTTACCATCAGCGTTAAATGTGGGCAGATTCCTTGACCAATCTACCTTGGGCATCTTATTCGGAAAACCTGGAATGTGATCTCGGCTCAAGGGAGCATACCTTCTTGCAATCTGATCCATCTCGAGAAATCTCAAAGCTACTAATCTCTCTGCAGTGAAGTCACCATGAAGCACTGATTGCTGGATTCTTCAGTGAAAGGAGTCGTCAGGTGAATGATTTCAGCCTTTCAAGTGTCTGATCGTTGTCCACTATCAACAATCAGATCTGAACTTGATACATGTACTGGGGTAAAGTGTCAATGAAGCGCTATGTTCACAAATCCCACGGAGATAGACTGAAGCAGCGTTTATCTACTAACGCTGATGTAAAACAAGAGCGTTTTCGAAGGCTTCTGGCGTAACTTCAGGCTCCGTCTAAGACTTAAGAAATCACACTACAATGAGCAAATTACAAATTTGTTCTTCCCCAGTATGGTCGCCAATATGTTAGCGCTTGGAATTCACCTAGGCTGAGATAGACAAACTCTCAAGGCTACATCAAACCATTTCACATCGTAGCTAGCCCTACGAGGTATGAGAAGGCTCTCTCGGGTCAGATTCGATAGATCTTTCAATATGATTAGGCTGACCAATTAATAATAAAGATTTTAGGCTAGTAAATTGATAAGGGGGTTGATTTAATGATTTTTGGGGTTTTTGGTGGCAATTGGTGGAAGTGCAATTCAAGGTGCGGGGATTGAGCACAGTTTTCACAGGGGGATCTAAGGGGCAAGGTAGGAATGAGTGCTGATGCCTTAATCTGAGATGGATGATCAGAGATGATAGAGGAGAAGCTAAAGAGGGCAAACACACAATTCGAATCCTCTCTAGACAGTAGAAAACATTAAAATTGAACAAACTAAAAAGCTGAGCATGTCAAAACATGAGTTCAAACTTTACCACTTCATCTGTCCAATTTAGAAGCATAAGAGAGATGTGAAACACATAAACAAACTTACAAGAACATGTAGAGAACACACCATCAACAATCAGATCCACAAGAATCCTCAAAGATGTCTGTAAAACCCTGGCTTTCCTTGCCTTCAATTGCAGAAATAGATGCACAATATACAATAAAGCTTCCTTACACAAGAGTCCAACCATGAAAATGAGAAGGAGAGAGCATAATATAGACCATCTAGACCATCTAACTCCTTTCCCCACCTCTAGGGGTCGAGCTCAGCTTCCTAGGAGCAGTTTGAACTAATTCTAAACTAAGAACTAGAAAATAGGCAGCCTAACAACTTGCCTCTATTACTTAGCTAACTCATCCATGCATTAATTTTTCACTTTTTACATCATGGAAGCTTCTAGAAGGGTAAAGAAAGATAAAATCTACCAAAGTGCCATGAAAATATTACATTTATCCTTCATCTACAAGTAAAAATAGTCAACCATAGTCAAAACAGTGTTTTTTGACCAAAAATGTGAATTCTGGCAAATCTGGAAGTTCTGGTCGCGCCCCTGGAAGTTCTGGTCGCGCCCCTTTGCAGCTGTTTTTGAGTGGGTTCCACTGATCCAAATCAGGTGCAAGATGGCTCATTGGAAAGCTTGGTCTGTCTACTTTCCATCCCAAGTGGAATTTCTGGATTTGGAGTTGATTTGACCCCTCAAAAGTTGATTCTCCCAAGGTCACTTTCTGCAACTCAAAAAGTGGGCAGAAAGTCATTTTTTTGATGTATTTTGAGCTTTTGGAGGCTCAAAACTCAAAACCAGGCTTCTCCCAAGCATTGGTAATTTTTCTTTTTGAATTCCCTTTCCAAAAATGCCAAGTTTTCAAAATTCCGAGCAGCCCTTCAAACTGGTCTCACCCGGGGTGAGACCAGTTCTTGGGAAAAACCTGTAAATTGCACAAAAAATTCACAAATGACAAAATTTTCTCCAAATTTCTTGAAATTTGGGCTGGGAGTCCCCAATCAAGTACCATGCTGAGTCAAAGAGGCTTTGGCCAAAGTTTGGAGTGGATCGGGCGTTTTCCTTCGTTTTTGTGCTTTGGCCAACCGTCCTTGGAGCACCTTCGTTCTCGCCGGTATTTTTGACATTTCTCTCAAACCATGACACCTGTGTAAAAAGTGAAAGAGGTTTTTCTTCCTTGGCATGTTGTGGACAAAAACCTCTCTCAGTTTTGCAAAATTCATCTTTTATTGCTCTGAAACATCATTTGAGTGCAACTTGTCCCGATGTGTGAAACAAGGGATTTTGTCGAAATGGAGCGAAATGAAGGGGATAGAGGGCTTCTAAATTCTTGGGGAAATTTTTGGGAGTGGGGAGGGATGTTAGGAAGCAGGGGAAAGTGGAATCTCAGAGATTGAGTGAGGGGAAGGGGTCGAAAAGGACAAAACACAGGCCAAACCTAGAAAATTGCCAGGTTGTAGCTAGAAATAGGGTTTGTGCAAAAATGAGGAATTTGGCGGATCTAAGGGATGGGGAGTGTTTGATAAGGTACTTTAAGGATACGGGAAGGTGTATGAACATCAGGAAACAAGTTTTGCCGGTGATTTGGCCGCCCAAGAGAAATTAGCTTTCAAAACCCTAGGAGAGGGAAATGAGCTTTCCTAGGCACAACTGAAGCATGAACATGGTGTAAAATGACCCATTAGACACTGTCATGACGATGACAAACCTCTGAATGATGATAAGCTCAGCTAAATGATGACATGGACTGACATTTGGGCAAACCCTAGACCTAATGGCTAGTGACCAAATTTTGCTTGAAGACTTACTGAAATGACAAAATTTGACCTTGACACTTCAAAATCACTTTGTAAGAGCATATTTGATCACTGTAGGAAGGCTGGAAAGACTGACACTAACACACCCATCAATCACAATGGTTCCCAACTACTTGTACAATGTTCCAATCTAAACTCCCCTTGAAAACACCATTGCTCCTCAAACCTTCTTGGAAGTACCATTTCAAATGTTGTCTACACACTTGCATCACTCATTTTACTTATAGATATTAGGTTTCTCGCCAAACCTAGAATATCCAAAACTTTAAGGATTGATTTTAAGCCCTTTCATCTTTGAGAAACAAAATGATTTTTCCATGCTCTATGATTTTGTTTCATATCTTACAAAGACATCACCTCCATTACATTTTTCAAAATCATAAAACCACTCCCTATGAGGAGTTGTACCATCAACTTATGATCTAAATGTTTGCTTCTAGATGTTATGTATGCATCCTCAACTTCTTTTATCCAGGTCTTCATTTCCGCAGGCATCATTTGATATTGTCTATGTCAGTATTCTTAGATCTATGATATTTCTTCAAATGCATACCATTATTGAATTTTTGACATTTCCTTCTAAATTCCCTGTAGTGGTTCTAGCTAGGGTACTAGACTAGACTCTATATTCAATATCGACCGAGGTGCGTAAGCTTAGAGGCGTGGTCTAAAATATATAGACATAAAGAATCTCTGGCCAAGTGAGTAGGATGTAGGATACAATGCTTCTTTACGGAAGACCGGAATATGTAGCCTATCATTCACACACCTAGATTACCCTACTGATATGCTTGATTATAGTGCTTGTTATGAGATGCATCTATCTAATCAAATCATGAACCTAAGTACTGTATATGACTGTGGCAATGATTCTAACCTCCTTACAGAGGTATCACTCAGAAAACCCTTGCTTGGTAACCACACACAGCATGCAAGATATTTACACTATCAAACTATATAAAGAAAGCATGAATGAACTGTAAAGCAAAACAGAGTTTATGAGATAATGTCTCTATGAGTCACACAGGGATCGAATCCCTTACAAGACTCCCTTCCAGATCCTAGTGCTGACCATTCAACATAACCATAAACTGTTCATAAGCGCACACCATATCTATGTAATGAAATTCAAAGGCTGTAGGAATCGAAAGCTTATATAAATTTTATGCAACCCGTATGCTATGTGAATCAACAGCTATGTAAATCGAAATTGTGATGCAAACCATGTGATATAAATCGAAAGCTATGTGAATACTGTGCGAACATGTGATAACTGGAATGTAACAAAACAAGTGAACAGTATACCAGTCGAAGAACGCAGGGCCCGTCCGCGCCTAAGGGTATACTAGTTACAACTAATCAGCTATCAAATCACGCAAGAAGAATACACACGGTCGTGATTGTAAATAGGTCTGTGTATTAACTTAAAAACTCTGTTCTGAGAAATACGATTCAACAATTCAACAACTAAACTCTAAACATAACCCTGACTGTATTTACATATGCGTACGCACAGCCATGTCATCGATACAATGAATGTACATAGTGCTGTTGCCGCGTTTATTACATAGCCTTTTCAAAATGTTTCCATGCCAAGTGTTTTAAAAATCAAAAAGACTAAAATGAAAAATGGAACGATGCTGTTTCTGCTTTTGCCTGTCAGAGTGCCCTGCTTTGACTTAAGTTGACCGCATGCATAGGAGGCTCGATTTGGCTGGGTGAGAGGTGTTTGTCCATGCTTGGACATTCTGCTTTTCGCCCATGCCTTTCGTTGTGGCTCATCTGCTGCGCCACATGTCAAACGGTAAGCTCATTACAGGATGTGGGTACTTCCTGTAATCATGTCATCAAAAACCTCTAATTTTGGAACATAAAACCCCTAAATTAATTTCTATGCAATTTAATAACTATAGAACAATTAATAATCAATATTCAAGGATTTTGAGGGATATATGATGAAAATGTATGGATAAATGATATGTTTTTGGGAAGGAAAAAGGGTCTTAGGATGATACCAACATCTCTCCCCGACTTAAGGACTTAGCATGTCCTCATACTACCCCAGAAGTACTCCCCTTGAACTCTGTGCCTGCATGGATCTCTGCTGCCTTGAGCAAGGTATCTACATTCTTCTTCACCTGGTGATCCTTCTGTCCCTTGAGCTCCTGCTTTAACTTTTTATATTTCTCTTTAAGAGCCTTCTTCTGATTGTACCACTTAGTGGCCCAGTTGGAAATCTCAGATTGCTCAGTCTCCAACTCACTGATTCTTTCCTTGAGCTTTTCATTTGTCTTCTGTGTTTCTTTGCTTTGCGCCCTGAGCATTTCATTTTCTCTTTTAATAACCTTTTCCAACATGTTAGCTTCCATGAGCTCTTCTTTCAATTCTTCAATTTGTTTTTCTAACTTCTTCTGTCTTTTGGTGGGAGGTGGTGAACATTTTTCCTGTTTGTTATGGCTTTCCACCTCTATGTCAACTTCTAGTGCTGGTGGTGAATGATCACCACTTTCAACATCCATTTGTGCAGGGGCATGAGATTCGAATTGGTCTTCTTGCAGCTGAGTTTTTGGTGTCCTCCTTGTTCTTCGGGAGTAGGTGGTAAAAATTTTGTCTTTCTCAGCCCTCTTGGCATCCTCTTTTTGCATGTTCCTGGTCCTTATGCTGCCCACAGGTTGAGGTGCTCTGCTGGCCTTGGACACTGGAATTTCCTCATCTATGTCCTTCATAAACCCAGAATCTTCTTGCACTTCTTCTTTTTCCTCCTCATCTCTGATTTGGTTGACAGTTAAGAATTCTTTCCATGGCTTCCCTCGCTTCTGCAACTCATGTTCAATGAGGATTTTAATCAGGCCAAAATGGTACAGGCTTTTATCCTCATTCCCTTTTTGTTTCTGGATAGTTTTGGCCATCTTTGTTAAACTTTGCAGCAGAAAATATGGCACACTGATTACACATTGTTTCTTTAAATGGAGGAGTAGCTTGATGTGATATAGATAAACAATGTTGTATCTACCTTCACAGGTTACGAACTTTTGGATAATGTAAACCATTTCATCCCAAGGATGAACTAACCAGCTTCTTGGAACTCCCTTCTTCCAGTTTACTGAGGAAACTCTAGACCTGGACATGAACTGTGTCCATGATTTCTCCTTGAATTGTTTAGTTTTAAAGTACTTTTCTCCCTCAGGGCTGAGTCCAATTGCCTGATCTATAGTATCCTCTGAGATTCTGAAGGAGAAGGTGCCTATTAGGGCCTTTTCTCCATTAAAGGTAAAGGCAAATTGTTTTGTGACTTCTTCATTACTCCCATGGAATTTTTCCAGAAAAGGTAACCACTGTGCTTCTCTAAGAATCTCAATGCAATCGTTATGGTATTGTGAGCTATCAAATGTACTGGGTTCGACCCTATTAGTCATGGTGATGGCAGAGGGTTGTGCCTCGAACCCTTCTCTGTCTATGCTCTTTAAAATTTAAACACAGAAGTGTCAAGTTGGTTACCTGGCATATATCGCTTCCTTCAGTCTTCAATTATGGTGCTTGGCTGGTCGATGTGACTGTGGTGGGAGTTAGAGACAGAATGGTGATGCTTCCCTTTTCGGCGCTCACCGGTTTCACTGTGTAAACCGACCCCGAACAGTGATACTCTCCTCGGCGCTCCTTGTTCAGATTTTCACTCTGTAACCCCACTCAAATGATAACAATCTTCTCGCGCTCCTTGCTTCACTCTTTCACTTTGTAAGTTATGGGAACCGAGGGTGGAAAGGATGTGAAATAACCTGTACTCGCCTTACAATATAATCATTCGTTTAAAAATAGAGTGTTGTACGCTTGTATGCATGTTAGCATAAGAACGCTGAGAGCGTACCCATAGTGCAGAGCTATAATGCTGGGTGGCGAGGTTATGATTCGGGTGTGTGTGGTGTAAAACATATAGGCCGCTTGTTATGATTTGACTGTATGGGGTGAAGAATATATATATAGGCCGCTTCTATCTCATCCTTTGTATTTTTTTTTTAAAAACAAACACACAGCTCACCACGTGCCCTTTTCAATTATACTCGGTCATGTAGAGAATGTTGGTATGCCTGTAGGGTATATGACATGGTGAATGTGTTGGTGATGGGCTTTAGGGATAGGTTGATGTAGGGAAATGATGAAACTTGGTGGGATAAGGGGGATAGGTGGATGTATGAAGATTTCCTTGAAATCAATTACAACAGCTTATAGTCACCAAAATTACATTAAAAACTAATCTAGGAAATTAAATGCCCAAGAACAGAAATACATTACTCTTTTGTTGATCATTTGACATGCTGAGTTGCTAATCCTTTTGACTGTTCGTTTTGACAGGTCCTCTGAGGGAGGTTGAATACACAGGTCCTTTGAGAAAAGTTTTGAAGATGTAACAGGTCCCTCTGAAAAATTGGAATGTACAGGTCCCTTTTTGAAGACTGAAGATGCAATAGGTCCCTTAAGAAAATTTGAAGATACAGGTCCCTTGGAAAAACTGAAGATGTTCATGCAACTCTTTGTATTGTTACAGGTTCACTGAGCTTGCAATTTGCTGGAAGTCTTGGTGGAAGTCTGTTGAAGTAGCCTTTGATGTCAAACAGGTGTCAATTGCTTTAACAGGTCCCAACTGAATATCTTAAACAGGTCCCATTGCTGCTGGTGTTAATAGCATAGATGTCTTGAACAGAACAGGTCCCCCTGCAAAATATTTATAACCAGGTCCCTCTGAAAATCATGACAGAACAGCTTATTTGTTAAAGCCTGGAATGCTGGTAACAAGCTGCTGTTGGAAAGTTACAGTGAAATATAGAATAAGAAATCTGAAGAATTTACAAGGGAGAGAAAAAAGTAACAGAACAGGTGTCTCCCTCTCCCCGACTGAAAGTTTGACTTGTCCTCAAGTCATGATGCAACTAAGAAATGAAACAATGAACAATAGAAAGAGAATTCATACCCGCCAATAAATTGGTTTTCAGGTAGGAATTCGGGGTTAGAGTGTGCCAGATACTGGTTTTCACATCTAACCCATTATTTTTTTTTATTTTTTTTTTAGTTTGTATTTTATTTATTATTATTATTATTATTATTTTTATTTTTATTTTTTATCATTTTTTCTTGATTTTGAAATTGAAAGGAAATAAAACTAAGGTAGTGATACTGCAGCTGAGGGTTGCAGTACCTCAACCTCTTCTTGCTGAGATAGTGTATGCAGGAAATCTTGCTTGTTGATGGGCTTGTTGTACAGCTTCAGGCGATGACCATTGACTGTGAAAGAATGACCTTTGCCATCAATAGTTTGGAGTTTTACTGAACCATTGTCATAAGCCTGAACAATTTCATAAGGGCCCATCCAATGGGTGGTGAACTTAGCTTTATGATCCTTGAATTTTGAATCAAAAAGCAGAGCCCAGTCACCTTCCTTGAAGTGCTTCTTTTTAATGTGTGAATCATGCCATTGCTTCCTGTGCTTTTGCATGAGGGTGGTGGTTTGTTCTGCTTGCTGCCTCATTTCATCCAGCTGGTTCAACTGCTGGATTCTCTCTTTTTGTGCTTGATCCAAATCAATTAGTAAATCTGCAGCTAATTTAAAAGTGTGAATTTGGAATTCAATAGGAAGCATGACATCCTTACCGTACACCAATTGGTATGGTGTAAATCCAGTGGTATCTTTCCAAGTAATCCGGTAAGCCCAGAGTGCCTCCTTGAGCTTTTCTTCCCAGTTTTTGCGGTTCATTGCAACAGTTTTGGTAATGATCCCCTCCAAAGTCTTGTTGGTGGATTCCACCTGCCCATTGGCCTGTGGATGGTAGGGGGTACTTTTCCTATGCTTTATTTGGTACTTGTCTGTGATGTCCTTCATGAGCTTTGAGGTGAATTGGGTACCTTGATCAGTGACAATTTCTCTTGGCACCCCATACCTCACAAAGATCTCCTCAAAAAGGAAATTGACTACTGTGTGTTCGGTTGCTCTTACCAGTGCTTTTGCTTCTGCCCACTTTGTGACATAATCAGTACATACTAAGATGTACTTCTTACCATTAGAGGCTGGGTTGATAGGTCCTATGAAGTCCAGAGCCCACTTATCAAATGGTTCCAAGTGAACTTGGGGCTGAAGGGGCATCTGATCGGTAGCTGTGGGTCTGCCCATCCTTTGGCAGCTGTCACAACTCTTTACATACTTCTTGGCATCCTTGAAAATGGATGGCCAATAGTATCCAAGAGTAAGAACTTTGAAGGCTGTCCGCTTCGCTGCAAAATGCCCACCACACGGTTCATCATGGCAAGATTTTAAAATGTCAATTACCTCATCATTTCGTACACATCTCCTAATGATCATATCAAAACCAATGTAAAAGAGATCGCCATTGAGCCATGAATATCTGGCACTTTGTTTGATTAGTCTTTTCCTCTCCTTTGCAGTGAAATGTGGAGGTGTCCTACTTGTAGACAAGTAATTAGCTAAATCAGCAAACCAAGGAGTTACTATGGAAATTGCAAATAAGTGCTCATCCGGAAAAGAATCCTCAACAGGAACAATCTCACCTGGATTTTGCAGTCTAGACAGGAAATCTGCCACCTGGTTTTCTTTGCCTGGTCTATCTAAAACTGTGATGTTAAATTCCTGTAACAATAGTAACCATTTGGTAACTCTGCCACTAGTTATTGGTTTATTCATGAGATGTCGAATGGCAGAGTGATCAGTATGTACAAAGACTTCATAACCAGTTATGTAATGGCGAAATTTATTCACAGCATAAATGATGGCAAGTGTTTCCTTCTCTGTAACTGTATAGTTTAGCTCGGCAGGTGTGAGATTTTTACTAATGAAATAAATTGCATATGTACAAGATTCTTCTTTTTGGCCTAAGCATGCACCTATGGCAGTGTCAGATGCATCGGTAAAAATATGAAATGGTAAGCTCCAATTAGGCCCTCTCAGGACTGGTGCAATAGATAGTTTCTTCTTGAGTTGTTCAAATGCATGTTGGCAGTTCTCAGTCCAATTGAAAAATACATCTTTGGCTAGAAGTTTAAACAAAGGTAAGGCTATCTTGCTAAAATGTTCAATGAATCTGCGGTAATAGCTAGCATACCCGAGAAAACTTCTTACCTCTCTCTGGTTCTGTGGAATAGGCAAATCGGCAATAATCTGTATCTTGGCTGGGTCAACCTGGATGCCTTGAAAAGAGATATAATGGCCCAACACTATCCCTTCATTTAGCATCATGAAACACTTTTCGTTGCTGAGGGACAGGTTAGCTTCAATACACCTTTTCAAAACTCTCTCTAGATTTTCTAATGCATGTTCAAAAGAATTGCCATATACTGAAAAATCATCCATATACACTTCAACACAATCATGAATCAAATCAGCAAAGATAGCTAACACAGCTCGCTGAAATGTAGCTGGAGCGTTACAAAGTCCAAATGGCAAAACATTGTAGGCATAGGTGCCCCAAGGACAGGTGAAGGTGGTTTTGTCCTGGTCTTCAGAGGCAATCCGGATCTGGTTGTAGCCACTGAAACTGTCAAGAAAGGAAAATGATGATTTGCCGGCTAGGGTGTCTAACACTTGGTCGATGAATGGCAGTGGGAAGTAGTCTTTGAGCGTGGCTTTGTTCAGCTGTCTGTAGTCAACACAGATACGCCACTTGCCATTCTTCTTAGGCACAATAACCAATGGGGATACCCACTGACTGTCAGAAATAGGATATATAAAGTTGACTCTCAAAAGTTTTTGCAACTCCTCTCTGACAATGTCTTGGAGCATGGGGTTCATTCTTCTTTGTGGTTGCCTCACCGGTTTAATGGTGCTGTCAGTGTAAATGTGGTGAGTGCATGTGTCGGGGTGAATCCCATGCATGTCAGTGTAATCCCAAGCAAAGGCTTTTTGGTACTTCGTCAAGAGTCTAATCAATTTTTCTTGTTGAGATGAGTCAAGGTGGTTGCCTATGTTCAAAGTTTTGCCTGGACTGATCTCTATGACTTGACTCTGTGCATTGGTAATGGATTGAACTGGAAAGATGTCATGAAATGTAGATTGTAAGGAATGGATAGTGCATGTTTCTTGAAAGTTTTGAGCTAGAAGTACATCTGCAGCATTATATTGTTCATTCCTCACATTTTCAGATATATCAGGCTGTGAGAGAAATAATTCTACCAAATCAGTATTGTCTTCATGGAAATCATAGATCTGGTCAATGCTAAAAACAGATTGTACCTCCTCTTTGTCATTAAATTTGTCATCAAGCCACAAGTTATGTGTCACTGCAGGTGATTGTGCCGATGGATAGAGGGTGAGTTGTTTCCTTTCGGTCCCTCTAGAGATAATCATGTTACCTGATCGGCATCCAATAAATGCATCAATAGTCGCTAACCATGGTCTACCTAGAATGATAGGATGTCCTCCTAGATTGGATTTGGGTTGAAGGACTAGGAAATCCACCGGATACTCCCAAGAGTCCAGTGAGACGATGATATCTTCCAAAATCCCCTCAGGAATGACTTTGGACCTATCAGCTAGTTCAAGAACAATTGTGGTATGTTGCAAATTCATGAGTTGGAGTGTTCTCATAGTTTCAAGGGTCATGACATTGATTGCAGCTCCAAGATCTATCAAAGTGTTTGGGATCCGTATGTTGTTAATGATGGTGGTCACTTTTGGAATGCCTGGATCAACATACTTCTCCATGGAGATGGTATTGGTCATAAGGCCTGCTAAATTTCCTAAAACATGAATGGTCTGAGGATCAATCCTCTTTCTAGCAGGTTTCTTGAGACACATGTCTTTGATGGCTTTGGTGTAAATAGGAATGTCCTTTATAGCTTGCAGCAAAGGGATTTTTATGTAGACATTTTTAAGTTCATCCAAGACATCAAATTGTGGTGGAGGCAATGGTGGTTTTACTTGAACCAAACGGTCCGGAAAAGGTGGTTGCAGTGATTGCATCTGTTTGTCCTTGGTTTCACTGCTTGGTTTTGTTTGAGTGGTCATTTCATTCTCTTTTTCTAAGTTTTCTTCTTGCTGATCTGTTATTAGAGAATCCTTCTGAAGCACCCTACCAGACCTCAGATTAATGTTTTGCAAAGGCAGTGTGGAGTAGGAGGTTCCTTCCTCTACATTATAAGCTGGCCTCTCTGCTCTATTATTCGGATTTGGGACAGTTTGAGCAGGTATTTGTGTGGGTCTGGGAGGTTGTGGGTTAGTTGGAAATTGAAGTTGTGGTACATTTATTTGTGGAGGAGCAGGTAAGGTCTGTTGAGAAGGTTGGGGCTGATAAACAACTGGCTGAGGGTGCTGCTGATATGACTGTGAATGTGATGGATATGGATGTTGGTACTGCTGATATGGTTGTGAGTAAGGTGGGTATGATTGAGGATACTGATGGTAGGATTGGGAATACTGTTGAGACGGTCTCCATTGATTTTGTGATTGGTTTCCATGCTGCCATGGCATAGGTATATTCCATGAGTTTTGTGCATACATCTGATCATTCATAGGAAATTGCATATTTTGATTAGGAAACATACCTTGGGGTGCTTGCCTTGGCTGCCATGGTCGCTTTGCACCCATGTAGTACACGTTCTCCATCTCTGTGTTGGCTGCCATGTTACAGTTCTGCACAATTTTAACTTTAGGACAGTTAAACATATCATGATGCTCAGTACAGAAAGCACATACTTGGATATTGTCTAGAGGACAGTCTTTTAATGCATGCTTCTTGCGACACTTGGGGCAGAAAATAGCCATGATATTGTCTTCTTCCTCCTGTTTCTTTTTGGCTTTTAAGGTATCAATTTGGTTTCCTAGAGTACTCAACAAATCTGTTTTGAACTCTTCTAAAAGATTACCAATTTCAGCCCGGGTGACACTAGCAGAGGCAGTTTTTATGACCCTAGATGACAAGGTTCTCTTTCCCATTTTGGCTTTACTTCTTGAATATTTTTCACACAGTTCAGCTATTTCTTCAAAGGGTAAGGCAGAGATATCACCTTTGCCCATTAAGTTGAGATCATCCATGTATTCTTCCCGGATACCTTTCAAAAATATTGTGCGGACTAGATCAGGAGGCATTGTTCGGTGTTTAGATTTTTGCAAGTTATAGACAAACCGTTCTAGATATTCTTCTAAGGTTTCATCCTCCTGCTGACTCATTCTAAAGATGTCATCTTTAGAGTCTTTGGATCTGCAATAAGGCTGATATTTCCTCAGAAATATTCTCCTCATGCCATCCCAATCCACTATGGCATGCTCACCTAGCCCCATAAACCATTTCAAGGCTGCTGCCTTTAATGTGGCTGGAAACAATCTCAGTCTGTGAGCATCATCAGTATAGCCATAAGTTCGACACACAATATCGAACTCGAATAAGAATGAGTCTGGATCCTCTGAAGCCATACCATAGAAATTGGGTAGCACGGATGGGGGTATATTTTTCATTTTGATCTCCTCATCCTCCTGTGGTTCTTGTATAGGGAATTTAAAAGTTGATTCCTCCTCCTCTTGATGGGGAACTGATCCAGATCCCTCCTCAGCCATTCTACTTGGTTTCTTAGTGTCTCTTGGTGGAAAAGAGAGAAAGGAAAATTGTTTGGTAATGGTGCTACTTTTCCCTTGTGTAGAAGATTTAGGAAAGGGTGGCTGCTGTGATTTATGTGCAAACAGAGTTTCCCTCTCATCAAGAGTAATGTGCTGTCCTGAATAAAATTTCTCAGCTATTGTTTGAATATCCTCCTCAGTTGTATTCCCCGGAGAGTCTGCTCCTGATGATGATGGGTTAGTGTTGAGATGGTGGGGGGTTCTCACAAATCTCCCTTGATTGTCTCTAAGTCTAGGCATAAATGAACATGATTTCTAACTGTGTTTTTGGTTGTTTTTGTGTATTGAAATTTTTTTTTTCTTTTTTTTGAATCCTTTACGTACGCCTCCCCGGCAACGGCGCCAACATGTAGTGGTTCCAGCTAGGGTACTAGACTGGACTCTATATTTAATATCGACCGAGGTGCGTAAGCTTAGAGGCGTGGTCTAAAATATATAGACATAAAGAATCTTTGGCCAAGTGAGTAGGATGTAGGATACAATGCTTCTTTACGGAAGACCGGAATATGTAGCCTATCATTCACACACCTAGATTACCCTACTGATATGCTTGATTATAGTGCTTGTTATGAGATGCATCTATCTAATCAAATCATGAACCTAAGTACTGTATATGACTGTGGCAATGATTCTAACCTCCTTACAGAGGTATCACTCAGAAAACCCTTGCTTGGTAACCACACACAGCATGCAAGATATTTACACTATCAAACTATATAAAGAAAGCATGAATGAACTGTAAAGCAAAACAACGTTTATGAGATAATGTCTCTATGAGTCACACAGGGATCGAATCCCTTACAAGACTCCCTTCCAGATCCTAGTGCTGACCATTCAACATAACCATAAACTGTTCATAAGCGCACACCATATCTATGTAATGAAATTCAAAGGCTGTAGGAATCGAAAGCTTATATAAATGTTATGCAACCCGTATGCTATGTGAATCAACAGCTATGTAAATCGAAATTGTGATGCAAACCATGTGATATAAATCGAAAGCTATGTGAATACTGTGCGAACATGTGATAACTGGAATGTAACAAAACAAGTGAACAGTATACCAGTCGAAGAACGCAGGGCCCGTCCGCGCCTAAGGGTATACTGGTTACAACTAATCAGCTATCAAATCACGCAAGAAGAATACACACGGTCGTGACTGTAAATAGGTCTGTGTATTAACTTAAAAACTCTGTTCTGAGAAATACGATTCAACAATTCAACAACTAAACTCTAAACATAACCCTGACTGTATTTACATATGCGTACGCATAGCCATGTCGTCGATACAATGAATGTACATAGTGCTGTTACCGCGTTTATTACATAGCCTTTTCAAAATGTTTCCATGCCAAGTGCTTCAAAAATCAAAAAGACTAAAATGAAAAATGGAACGATGTTGTTTCTGCTTTTGCCTGTCAGAGTGCCCTGCTTTGACTTAAGTTGACCGCATGCATAGGAGGCTCGATTTGGCTGGGTGAGAGGTGTTTGTCCATGCTTGGACATTCTGCTTTTCGCCCATGCCTTTCGTTCTGGCTCATCTGCTGCGCCACATGTCAAACGGTAAGCTCATTACAGGATGTGGGTACTTCGTGTAATCATGTCATCAAAAACCTCTAATTCTGGAACATAAAACCCCTAAATTAATTTCTATGCAATTTAATAACTATAGAACAATTAATAATCAATATTCAAGGATTTTGAGGGATATATGATGAAAATGTATGGATAAATGATATGTTTTTGGGAAGGAAAAAGGGTCTTAGGATGATACCAACATTCCCCATGAGATTTTGTTCTCCCTCTAGACTTTAATATATCCTCAAATTTTTATTTCTATCCTTGGAATGGCCTCTAAAAAACAAGACATCCTTGATTATACCCTCCATGGAATTTTGACTCATTTTTTTTTATAAAAAAGAAGCAAATGCATCCTCAAACTTTAATGTAGATTAAGTAATACTACCAATGACGACAACCATATTATCCCATGGATCTAGAAAAGAACATAATAAAGTAATACACTTTTTTTTTCAAACATATTAAAGTCAACATGCTTATGATGACTAACTTATGATGATGTTAAAATCATTAAGATGCTCTGCTGTGGAGTGACCATTGTTCATCCTAAGAGGTACATCTTCTTCCAAAGAAACAATTTGTTTACCATGGACTTTGACTAATACAAAGCCTCAAATTTTTCGTATAGCTCCTTTGTGTTGACTTCTCCCAAGACATTTAACAACATTTAACATGAAAGGCGTAGCCATATAGTACTCTTCACTTTCCCATCCAACTTTTTTTGTTCATGTTTTTCCATATCCATGGGTTTGTTTCCAAACACAACAATCCATTGATCATTGTCCATGACAAGATATCCCATCTTAAGTTTCCATGACCCAAAGCTCTTGCCATGAAAATTTCAATCTCTATCCTTAAACTGGTCATCATCTTCCTTTACATAAGATTCACTTGCACAAATTCCACATTTTAAGAATAGGTTTATCATAAACCCAAGATTTCCTTGCCATTCAAACAATGAGATAAACCCTAGCAACAAAGGCATCCCCTGAGGCTAAAAACCTTACTCTAATATCAAATGAAGAGTTTGATAAACTTATGCAAAATAAGTGTTACGGGTAGAATCACCCTAGGGACTTGGGTTGGGAACATAATATTAAATAAGAAAAATAAGCAATGCTACTAACAAATATCAAATATGCAAAATAAGCAATGCCACTATCATAATATTAAATTAGAAGTACACCATGGCACATTCACACATTGTACATATAGATTCACCTTATAAACCTTTAGCCAAGAAAATCATCAAAAATAATGCCATGTCTCTCTATCTCTTTGTATTAACCAAACAATTCATAATGCAATATTTAAATATTCTGCAACATCATTCAACCCCAATTCTCTAAGAAATATTAGGTTGGAATGGGTTGAAAATCCACTAAGAAAATGAAAATGGACCCCTATATGTCATATAAGGATGCATATTGTACCTACAAAGAGTGCAACACACATCTAACACAAGGAGTGTCTCATGTGAAGAAGCTAGGCACCCAATTCCATGGTAGATTTCTTGGAGAAAAATAGTGAACTTGTTACAATAAGGTAAGGAAAATATCTTGTTGGAGGTGACATATATGGCCTTGGTGGTTTCAAAATCAATAATTTATTGAGTTGTAACGGTAGAAATGACCTTTGATTAGTTGAAAATAGTTCTTTTATTATAATCTCATGAACCACAAAAGCAATGTAGTGAGGAAACTTAGAGATCGATTTCCAACCTATTGTATGAGTAATATAACTTGAGATAAAATTTCTAATTCATATTCATATGCAACCACTATTTCTCTTAATTGGTTACCATCTAAGAATTTATCACCCCACAACCCAATTGATTATACTTTAAAAATGCATATGTAACCTTTGATCTCTTGGAAAGTACATAAAAAAAGAATATTTCTCTAAAAGCTTACGCATTAATACAAGTATGATGGGTTAGGAGCCCCATATGATGGGTCACACCATACAAGAATGGGATACTTGTGTACAATATTCTCCCCATCTTCCCATATGAAGAGAGTCTTGTATAATGGGATCCACATCAATATGGACCATAGGAGAAAATAAGGAAAACATTTGACACAAACTAAGGGCTTTGTAATGACAACATGAAAATGGTATCCGAGAACTTTGACTCCATAAAATGGGTTCAAACCCTTGCATATCATTTTCGACATGTAGGCTTGACATTAGACATTTGTCTCCTGCAATCTCAATAGACTAGGATGTGGAACAATATAGATTAGACACAAAACTCCACTTGAGGCTTATGGCTTGACATACTAACCCAAAATGCCATTAGATGTGTCAAGTGAAAAGACTCCTAAACTTAAAAACAGATAAACTCAACCAAGATAGTTAAAATGTGCTTTTACTAAGCATGGATTCTTGAACTCAAACCAATTATAAGAATTTTGTGACCCTAAGAATTTCCAAAAAAGTTATGAGTAACAACTAAACAAAAGGGACTATAAAATGCTTTCATAACACATATATGGATGATTTTCGCCTTACTAGTAAAGGAATTTCTAGTAATTTCAGATAGAGAAGTTGATACAAAGCTATGATCTAATTGCTTTACAACATATGCCAATCATGTGTACATAGCTATAAATAACCTTCTGAGCTACACTAATTAGGTCCACATGTTGATGTCAATAAGATATTACCCCCAAAATACATCATTTTACATTGCAATACAGTTATATGTTGTCATGTGTAGTGCAATACAAGAAAGCCATAAGCGCATTTAGTACAATACAATCAAAATGCAAGGTTAGAACAAGGGCACATAGAGATTCTTGTGCCAATTGAGCTCAATACTATGTAATTTCACACAAGATTGATCCTAATGCCTATTTCAATCAAGCTAATCAAGGGCATGAACTCAACAACATCAACCAATCCTTTTATGGCCACTAACATATGGTTAAACATAAAAAGTAATGAAACATTTAAAAAATAAAATTGCATGTAGGATTTGTATTTATTGATTTCTTCCTATGTTCATATATTAATGTAAACCACAAATAAAGAAATGGCAAAAGAAACCACATGTGCATGCACTTCCACATAATCTTTATCAAGTAACAAGAGATCCTTATGCTAGCAACAAGTAAACAACTAAGAGACTTTCTTTGACTCTAGTGTAAGTAACAAGGAAATTAGACACATGTAAAAGAGCTTTAAATGGTAATATTTTAAAATGGAGAAAGCTAAATGTTTTATGATTTCAATATTTTTTCGTTCTCTATGAGTGATTTAGTCTAAAAATCTTTATTGAAATTCTAATTTTGGATTGATGATATTGATTTTTAAGATGCAAGTGTGGATTCAATATTCAAACGCAGAATAAAATTCAATGCAATCTCCAACACATACATACCAGTTTTAGTGAACCAGTTATGCCATATGGGAGTTTTGACCAGCGTCCAAACTAGAATTAACATAGCATTTCAACCATCCATACACACAACAACTGCTTCACCCATAAAACTACCCATCTTAAGCCCAACAACAAACCCAAAACCCCAAACTATTACAGTTGTGCAACCTTCCTTGATTTATGTTTATGAACCAATTGCTACAAGATTTGATATTCCCTTTAAGACTGGTTTCACTACCCCCCATTATAGAGCAACTTTTCTTTAACGTTGCGCTCAGAAACCAGCTAAAACACCTATGGGTCTGAACAAGTGAGACAAGGGCAGACCCAACACACCATTGTCTGCAACCCAAAACCGAATTCCACAACCAAGGGCGAGTGTACGTAGGGTACAATAGGGTACCTAACAATGCATTATAATAGGGGTTGCAGGATGGCGTGTTATAATATGTGGAGGTAGTGTTTTACACACTAGAAATGGGAATACCCGCATAATAAGTGCAATGTTGGTTGGAATTACACCTACAAGAAACAAATCTTTGTATTGACATAAAGAGATATGGCATGGATTTGATAGATAAGGAAGACTGCAAAAAAAGTGGCAGAAGTGAGTTACAATGACAGAAAGGGATGCCAAAAAATGAGGAGTTGGCTCTAATACCATGTCAGGCCATGAGTAATTCCATGAATGTAATTGTTTATTTTCATTAAGAAAGAACATGGATATATATATGGAGAGGGAGACTATTGGTTTTCATCTCCCAATGTCTCTTCGTCTTCCAATTCCCTTTATTTTTCTACTTACAATATTTACATGGATTTACCTAATCTCAAAGATTAGGTGTCAACAATCTCTAAAATCTTCACCAAGAAAAACATAAAAACTCTTTTCAAACACTACAAAACTTCAAATCAATTATTCAAATCTCCTAAAGGTCAATATAATCCATTATTGCGACCGTGTGTTTATAAAATCTTGTGCTCGTGTGGAAAATCCTTAATATTGGTAAAACCGACAAAGCATTCAAAGCCGATTAAAGGAACACGTAACTGATACTGATCACCCGATGCAATAAGTGCTAAGTGGACTATTCAAAAATCATGAGAAATTAGTCAGTTATGACTACCTCTCATGGAAATGGTCATAGATGAATGACTTTCTTAACGCAGTTGAATCCCAAAAAATGATATCTAACCATTCACAATTGTTTTTCAAAATATGCCCTTGCATAACATTCATGTAAATCTAAGAACCTTATATGCCTTGATGAAGCAAAAATACTTGCTCCCTCTCCCTTCTATTCCACCCGGATCATTCTTGAAGCACTTGAAATAAAAAAGCACTTAAATAACTTTAATCAGGAAGATGGCTACAAGTTAAGCCATTATTGGAAGCCTCTCATTCAAAGCCTTAATCATTGATCTCCTATCATCCCCTCAACCCCTTCCCCCCACCCCTCGTTTAGCTTCGAAATATTTCATCCTTTCCCATTTACTTATTTAACTCCCCCCTTTTATGTTTATTTTTTAATAATCCTATTTTTGAGACATCTTCCCCCTTTGCCTTACCCCCATGTCTTATCCTTGATTTTATTAACTCTTTAGCCTTCATTCGACTCAACTTATTTGACTCATTCCTCTCATCAATTTTGTTCATTTCCTTTCTTTGCTAATAGTAAGTTAATAGTTCTATCTATTATATAGATTACCCTTAGGAACCCCCTTTCAGTGATTAATTCTCAGGTGATCATCGCTCTTATTAATTCCTTACATTAATTTATCTCCCCATAAATTATTAGTTAATTAATTAATTAATCCAACTACCTTACTTATTATAATCATTTAACTTTTTTATTTATTCATTGATTGATATTAAATCATTTCTTAATCAAATTCCAATAACCCGAGCTTCTAACAAGCTTTGTCCAATTACTCTAACCAACTTTGACCAATTAATCTAACATTCATCTTGCTTCACCTTTCATCTATTTTAACTTAGTTGCACTCTTTTAAAATCATCATGCTTCATTTTGTCCCTGGGAATGGGTGGAGTGTCCACCCAAAACATTGGACAATCGTCGCACCAAATACACAGTGAAGATCTCCAAAAAGCATTTGCCATACAATAATCTTTTTTTTTTAAATAGGTAGGTTCTTTCTATTAAGTCAATCTTGTTTGAAGGTTAGAACATTTTACATTTGATACAAAGTCTTCTTCTGCTAAGTTCAAGAAAGACCAAAAAAATCTTGAGACTCCGGTATTTCAATTACATACTGCAATTCTGACATAACTACTCTTATATATATGCCATAAGATCCCTAATTCTTCAAACTTAAATAACATATATTAAAACTAAAAGAAAAGACTAGTCTTTGACCATTGCACCAGATGCAATAATGACAATGTTTTCATTTTCTTCCTGTTGTGGGAGGCACAAAATGGTAGCTAGATCCTCGTACATTTCATCAACCCTTGTCGCTTGCTGCTTTGGAACCTCCATCTGGGCTACCTCAAACTATGCAATCATTGTTTTCTTCAAGTACTAATGCTTCTTGTATAGGAATCAATTAGTTAAGTTTAAAGTTCATACAATCAAAAGCGACCTACAGGCAGTTCATTTTGGTCTGAAGCAGACCAATTTTCTAGTGCAATAGAGTGAGTTGGGCTTGCTCTTCAACCTTCTTAATTTACCCTTGTCCGAAAATCCAATCAATGATAAATTTCATAGTTAGAGTCATGTGGACCAAATGTTGACTAAGATCATTATTCTCCGCTCACGATAGGAGCTCCATTATGAGGCCAACACAACGATCCTCTCTACCTTCTACACTTATGAAAATCCAAGCTCGAAATTCTGGAGGAACATTGATGCACAATACCTCTTTATAACAATTCACACCTAACCCTACTGAACACATGCTTCTCACATCAATTTCGTATCTACCATATTCCTTGTACATTCTCCTTGTTAGACAATCATTTCCTGATCTAATTTCTTTGCAATAAACAACCATCTTCATTAAAAGGAGCGACTCCAATCGAGATTGCAACACCTTGGAGATATGAATGGCGATTTTCCGCATTCCTTCATATTTAATAGATTTTTAATTACAATCGTGCAGGTTCAACACTGCTAGACTCATGCAATGCACTTCAAATTCAAGGTTTCCATCATCCCTATACATTCTCTGCGTCGGACATTCTCTTTTGGAATTAATTCTTCTACAACGAAAGGTAAACTCCATTAAATTTCATAGCTCAATATGAGGTAGCAAGGATTTGGGAATGTGATTAACAAATATTTACATCCCTTCATATTTAACACGGTTGAAGGTTTGCTTCCACTTGTCTAGAACCCAAGTTTTGGACATGTGATCCCTTGATGCAAGCACATGAACCTAGCAATCAAGATTGATTGCAGATCGTCAAATCGAAATTTGGAGTATCATTATTCCAATTTGGGATTTGACAATTTTCCATCCGGTTTCCATTTTGAAATCATTAAACCTTTAATGCTCTTTATTAGAGTTAAATACCCTATGAACAATATAGAGTTTGTTTATTCATGGGATGTATTGATTTACTAAACTTGAACCATCTTGTTCCATCACCCCTTGCTCGAGGTTGACTCCACGATTTTCCAACGAGTCTGCAATAGAGTTAATATGTCTTTTGACATGGAAAAACTCGATGGTCTCAAACTTGAGAATTTGCATACTTATTCTATGGAGCATGGGAGATTGTATTGACAAAGGATCCTCTTTGATTTTGCACACTTATTGAATAAGTAACATTGAATTGTCAAACACCATCAGATGTTGAATTTTCCTCGTTATTTCCAATTCTAATCACTACCATAGGGCTAATGATTCAACTTGATTGTTGGTTGAAATCCCTAGGCCCCATGCAAATTTAATCTTTGATTCCTTTTCAGGGCAAAAAATAACCCCTCTCACTCTTACCTCCCCAGGGTTACCTTTTGAAGCTCCATCAAAGAAAAAGAGAACTTTCCTTTATTGTTCCTATAATTCTAAAATTCATCGAGGTTCATTCGAATAATGAAGGACTTGGAGACTTGAGGCTTAAAATTGAAGTTAGTAACATGATCTTGAGGATGAGTGAGCTTGAGCCATTTTTTCTCACTAGGTGTCATGTCATCCATCTCTCTCAATTCATAACTTCGAGTAGAAATTGCCTCCAATAACAGCTGAGATGCTTTGATTGCCAAGAACAACAGATTTGGACATACATTGTTAAATTTTACTTGATTGTGAGCAAGCCAAATGGCCCAACGCAAGTACTTTGGGAACACCATCCAACATCTCATTGTCACTTAATCTGATTACATTGGCCAAGGAGTTTTGTGCTTCCATTGCTAAAAAACGTCAAGCTAATTCTCCAAAATGAAGGAAATGTCTTTGACCTTTTCAAAGGCAATTTTCCAAACCTCCATTGAGAATGAACATTGTCGAAAGATATGGGAGATATCCTCTTCTGCCTATGCACAAAGTACACATTTGGATGGGCCTCGGATGTTCTTTTTTTTTAAGGTTTTCCGCTGTTAGCACCTTCCCATCTACTAGTTCCCAACATAATGTGTTGATTTTTGGTAGCCCAACCTTGTTCCAAGGTATTTTAAAAACTTTAGATCTCCCATGTTTCATTAATCTCCCCTTCTTCGTGATCCACAAGAGACCCATTATTCATTAGATCCTTCTACTCATTTTCTTCTTTATTTTGAAGGACGCCAAATGGGTTTGATGATGTTGAGGTCCCATTGTTATTTGGATGGTTTTGTGTCTTAGTTGTTGATGATTTTCCTTTGTTTCCTCCTTGCCTATGAATCTACCATTGATTTGCTTGATCTGATGGAAGATTCGATCCCCTGTTGCCTCAGTCCTTGGAAATTTTTTTGTATTCATGAGAATACTGACAATTGAAGGGGGTTTGTTCATAGTCAAGACTTTTAACAATGAGTCCAACTCCCAAGGGTAAGATTTATTTATGAGGTTGGACCCTTCTCTAAATCGACCTCCACATAAATCTTAGCACATGCGAATTAAGATTCATTGGGTTCTGCCCTATCCAAGTGTTTTCCAACGTCGTTCCAATAACTCTCAAGCATTCATCACTCTAGCAGGAGAGAGGGAGTCGCGAAAGCTTAACCCAGACTGGCACTACATTCAAAACATCCTCATCAGGGTTAAAATCTAAAGATCACTTGTTTAGATACATCCCTCGAGAGCCGAAGAAATAGGGACCATTCCTAAAGATCATATCTTTATCTTCCTTCAATTCAAACAAGAAAGCAAAAAACCATTCCCACATGCGTACAGACCGATTTTCCCTTCATCTTCAACTTCTAATTTTTTCTACCCATGCATCCATTGAACGAGGGGATGATCACATCCCCACAAATTTTCCAATGAGGGCTCGATCAGAAAATGCGAGTGTGGTTCTTCGCACTGCCGTGGGGAGCATTACAAAAATTTCGAGGTCTAAAATGGGCCTTAAAACAAAAATATACAACTAAAATCAACTTTATAAGAACCAATAGGAATCAAGATGATGATGTCAATCATGGGGGATGATCCACCATTTTTGGAGTATAAAAGTAATAAGGTTGAAAAATAAAAAAGTAAAAAAACTACTTTTTGAACTCGTATTTTCAACTTATCTACCTATAGTTTTACTAAAATTTCGAACGAGAGCACTTGTTGGATGCAAAATTTAGTTCCTCATCCAAGGAGTACCCATGTTGCATACTTTTGATGGACCCTGCAATCACGTTTTTTCATGTATTTTTCATTTTTCGTGTAGCAGGGTCCATTGAAAGTATGCAACATGGGTACTCCTCATCAATCACACTTTTTTTCATGTATTTCTCATTTTTTGTGTAGCAGGGTCCATTGAAAGTATGCAACATGGGTACTCCTTGGATGAGGAATTAAATTCCACATCCAACGAGTGCTCCTGCTTGAAATTTGAGTAAAACCGTAGGTAGATAAGTTGAAAACACGAGTTGAAAATGTAGTTTTTTCTTCTTCTTTTTTTCCCTCGAAAATTTGATGATGTAATCTAATATTATTTTATTATTTCCACTATTATTTTATAATATTCTTTCGGAGGCCCATTTTAAACCTCAAAATTTATGTAATGAGCAGCCGAAGGAACATTTTCAGCCTTTTTTACAAATTCCATTTGAGCCTCCATGCTCTTGGGTTTCAATGCTATAACGACCATGAGAGCCTGAAACATTGTGGCTCATGAAGATGAGAGGGAGGATTCCCCTCTGGGGATACCATCGCGAGGAGAAGTTAGGGTTTTAGCCACACACATGAGAGCAGAGCCACACAAGATTTTTTTATACAATATTCACTTTTATTAATATTTCTTTACTAATAAATTAATATAACACACACACATGGGTTAGATATTGACGTTGTTAAATAATATTTTTGAGTTATTTAGTAATTTTAATATTGATAAATTAACCACATATAAGTGAAGTGGAAAAGTTTACTAATCTATTAAGGGGTGGATAAAGTTTATTTTTTACCCAGCTTTTAATGATAACATTTTTGTGATATAAGATAATATTTTTGAGTTATTTAGTAATTTTAATATTGATAAATTAACCGAAGTGGAAAAGTTTTCTAATCTATTAAGGGGTGGATAAAGTTTATTTTTTACCCAAATTAAATGATAACATTTTTGTGATATAAGATATTTGAGTCGTTTAATAATGATTTGTTAATCAAAACTAGTTAGCCTATATTGTAAGAGAATATCTTAATATGAAAAATATGTTCGTTTTACAATTGGTTGGTGGATGAAACAAGTGTGCTTGCTTAGCTTCACCCTCCTCCCCTGTAAGATGTATTTTGTGAATGCATGGTGTCCTAGTTGCTTCGCTGACGATATGTTTCTTGCTTGGCCTTACCTTCCTCCTCTTTGGAATTTATTATGTGGATGCATGTGTCATGAGTGCTTGATTGTGCGTTGAATATGTGTGTGCTATTTTGACCTCAATTTCCTTTATTAGACACATTTTGTGGATGTGTGGCATCTTGGTTGATTGGTTGGTGATGAATATGCATGTTATGTTTGGTATGGATGAATATGTGTGCTTCCATGAACTCCCCTCATCCTTTGTGGGATGTGTTATATGGAGGTGTTACATCTTGGTTTGTTTGATTTAGTGGGGATAAAAATGGGTGCTTGTTTGGTATCTCCTATTCTTTGGTTGTTTTTTTAGATGATGAATGACATGATGTATTTGGTATGGATCAATGTGCGATTGCTTGAGATTCCCATCTTCAACATCACCTCCTCCTTTATAAAATATGAAGTGTGGAGGCATTACATCTTGGTTTGATTTAATCATTAGATGAATATGTGTGCTTACTTCATAACTCCTCTTCTTTTATAAAACACATAGTATGATATCTTTAATTTATTTATTAAATTGAAAATAAATATAAATAATTAATTTTTTTCTATTTATATTTGGAATTTCAAATTGAAACAACCAATCAAATTTGATGTTTCCATCATTTTATTACCCATCTTAATTTTTTTAACAAAAAAATATAACAATTCTCTAAAATATTTAACTATAAAAAAATAAAAATGAACTCTTTTTTTTAACGAATATTATAATAATTCTCTAAAATATTTAACTATAAAAAATAAAAAATAAACTTTTAACTCTATTTAAAAAATAAAAACAATTTACTCATCAAATTCATCAAATTCTATCCTTTGAACTCTTATTCTTTAAATCTTATATAATTGCATGAATAATTATGATAACCAAAAATAAAAACAATTTACTCATCAAATTCATCAAATTCTATCCTTTGAACTCTTATTCTTTAAATCTTATATAATTGCATGAATAATTATGATAACCACTCTTCTTGGGAAGGCTTTGTCGTTCGGGTTTGGAATAATTTAGAACTTTCGATCCATCTAGTCATCTGAGCCCTTGGCGCACAACGTTCACGTTCACTGGCAGCGTAGGCAAAAATCAAATGTTTCTGTAGAGAGTTGAACCTGTGTGCTGGGAGATGAAATGCAATTTATGATTTGAGTCAGCAGCCCACAGGTTTTGCTTTCTTTGAAAACAAATACAAGGAATGCGAATAAGTCAGGGCACATGCAGTACACAGCTACATATATAAGTTTTGTTGTGATCATATTTCTGCAGTTGTCATCGAATTCGTGGTGGGATCAATAACAATACTCCAAAAGAAATCCATTCACAATACCAAACAAAACAATGTCCGGGTCTCCATCTTCTTCTTCCTCATCAACAACACAGCAGCAGGAGGCCGAGGCCGTGTGCGGCGAGGAGGCTTTGAAGCTGCTGAACTGCGTGGCGAGCACACCTTATGACGAGAAGAAATGTGTTGCCCTCCTCTCCGTTCTCCGCAATTGCATTCTTCAAAAGGTAAATAATGGTTACTCTCCCACCCTCCACTCAAATCGATATTTATTTGCTTATTTATGTTTCTTCAATCAAGAAAAAGGAATTTTACCCTGCTCCCTTTTTCTCTTATCACATCCCCTTATAACCAGAATCCTACCCAAATCAATATTCACTTGTTTATTTATGCTTCTTCAGGCAAGGAAAGGTTAGGTTAGTCTGCTCTCCCCTTTAACCCAGAACCCTCCAATTTAAGACTTCTCCATTGACAGAGAGAAATCCGATGATACCATGAGCCTCAATCCAAGAGGGAAAAAATGCTTACTTTGATGATGGATGACTATTGTAAACCCTAATTCCTTAGTCCCCCAACTTAATCATCTGTTCTAAATCGATAGATGTAAAGTGGTTGGTGGAACGCGACCGCTGGGTTTCAGTTTGCAGATCAGGTTTTTGTTCGATCAAAACATACCGCACTTTCAACTTACATTGTGTCTCAGCTGCCCGGCTAAAAGCTTTTATCGCAGCCCTTATGGGGTTTGGGACATTCTAGGTGCGGAAAATTCCCATCAAATGGTGACAGCAGTCCTTAAGCTGCAGTTATTTGAATCCCAGTCTCTACCCATTCGGCTCTCTGGACTCATAACAACTTTCATTTAGTCCCACTAAACGGGCATCTAGAGAAATGGGAGACTAGATATCATTTTCGCACATCAATACTTTGTTGGGCGGTCCATTCAACAATATAATTGTACAATTCTAAATACATGAATGTTTATCTCAAGATAGGCACACTATCATGTCACACCTTTAAAAGTTAAAACTTAAAAGAAAACCATCCATGTAGAAACAAACTCTACATCACAATGTTCAATGCAATAATGACCACGACCCACTCATATTGCACATTATTCCATAAGACAAGTAGGAGTTAATAATTCCATCACTTCCCTTTAACAAGTAATTGTCTTAATATCTGTAAGGTTATGTTTTCATCAACATTTTTCTCTAGCTCAATGTGTCAGATTCTCTACCATGAATCAGAGACAGTCCTAATAAGTAAAGTCTATATCTATTCCAACTCATAACCTGCATTTCGTAAGTTGATTGATATAAAGGAATAACCATCCATTGAAATAGATGGTTACCTAATTGCTACAATTGTCAGTCTAGTAAGATGTTCTTCAAAAACATGGTTCATCCAACTCCCTGATGAACTCCCACTAAATGTACAAAAAACTTAAAATTTATAGGTCTACTACACCGCCCAAGGTCAAAAACCAACACGATTGACTCACAAAGCATTCTTCCAACAAAGAACCCACTCCTCCAAGTGTGAACAACTCTTTAATAGAGTTTTTGCACTATACCAAACAAGTTATCCAAATCGTCAAGGACACATGGCAAAGTGGTATGCATGCCCACCCAAATCTTACAACAATATGTCCTTTACATATTACATATATAGATATAGGTACATACTATTCAATACTCCTTCTCATGGAGGCACTAGATACGAACTTTTGTAATATCGTCTAGCTACCACTACAATATTTGTCCCAAAAAGTTAAAAAACTAATTGTAGGAAGGATACAAGCTCAAAAAATTGTAGGATCAATACATAGATCTAATATACCATACAAGCTATGATTCACATTTCCATATGATCATTGTTTTTATTAAACATAGACATGGACTTTACCTTGTATGTTCCTCCCTGTTGCGAAATCATTCCACCTTATAATTAACTCTGCCATTAATACCTCTCTTCTCCAATGAGAACAAGGTAACTTAATTGCATCTTTAACTTTTACAATAACCAACCATGGCTATTTGCCCAAGAAACTAGTTTCCATCTCTCAACAAGAGAACCCATGCTCCTCCATTGAGGTTCACTTACGGGATTATCAACTCAAACAACATACTAGCGGGGGACTAAATGTACATTTGGGCTGAACACTCGTTCCACACAGATTGACTGGGAACTTGTTGTACTCCAGGGCGTAACATCAATTTGACTGTAGATTTTGAACAACTAACCATCTTATTGACATACTCCATCAATACTCCCATCTACTGAGACATATAGGTATCCAACTATGTGCTCATCAATTATATAGAAAAATAGTCTGGATACAAGATGTATGTGAGTCAATCCTATAGACCATACACTTGCCGTTTGAGGTCTTATGGCAGTGTCATTATCAAATAACCTCTTATCAAGGAACAAATAGGAGAAACACATGTTAAAATTCCATAGAACTTTGCAACTACTTAGTGAATAACTGAAAACAAAGTAACTTTCACAAAGATACAAAGTTCTTTAACTGATAAGCAGCGGAATATGAATGCAGAGATAAAAACACAGTCACATAAGAGACACAATAATTTTGCTTGGGAAACCCAACTGGGAAAACCCATGTTAATTTTTGGTATGTTCTATGCTTAGAGCAATTTATTTCAATTTTCACAGTTAGCTCAATGTCTTTTTCAGATTAACAATCACATCAGCATTAAAGTAAACTGCAGATAGAACATAAACATAAATCGCAGAAGACAAGCCAAGACAAGAGGACACAAGATGTGGCGCTAGCCAGGGACAAACCCCAATGTGGGGAAACCCATGATCAATTCTTCTTATATGTTCTTCAATAGTTCAACAGAAAGAGAAAGAGAGAGTACATTACAACAGAAGTCAACACTTTGACTTATCTAGATAAGAGCATAGATCATCTCTTAAGAAGATGATACATGAGATCAGTTGAAGACATGCTGTTTCAACTGATTCTCCAAGGTGACTCCTTCACCTATCATTGTGCTGCACCTCACCGTGCTGCACCATGCTGCACCCATCATCACAATGCTGGACCTCATGACCATGCTGTACACTTCATACTGCTGCACCTGATGCTGCACTGTTGTCCATTGCTGTACCATGCTAATCACTGCTGTCCTATGAGGCATACAACTGTCCCACTGTTCATTCCAAGTCTGTTTGCTGTCCCGCTGTTCATTCCATGTCTGCTTGCATTTTTGCAGCGCTATGTAGCCTGCTATCCCATTCATCTTTGCAGCACTAGTCACCTTGCTGTCCCATTTACTTTGCTGCACTAGTTAGCAGCACCATGTAGCCAACTGTCCTATTTAGCATAATGCTGTCCCACTGTTAATGACATGGCCATTCCATGTTTGCTTGCTTGCCATGCTGTCCATGCTCTTTGCCTTAGCATACGTTTGCTGCTATCATGCTGTCATGGCTACTAGCATTGCTGTCCCACTGTTAGTGACAGCTGCTCCTAAGATAGCTTGCTGAACCAAGCTCTATTTCCTAGTTGCCTTAGCATACCTTTGCTGCTATCATGCTGTCATGGCTACTGGCATTGCTGTCCCACTGTTAGTGACGGCTGCTCCTAAGATAGCTTGCTGCACCAAGCTCTATTTCCTAGCTGTCCTATTTACCTTGCTCCAACAGGGACCCTTGCTGTTGCTTCTGTCCCATGTAATTTGACCTCCACCGTCTGATTAGTTTTCTGCAAGCTAGGCCTGGTTAGGGCATATCACAGTCCCTTTGCCAGCCTTCTTTTCCGCCCAGATTTGCTCCAAGGTGATGCGGCTGCCCTTCCTTGTGGGGATGTGACCCTTCACAATAATCCTGGGCAGTTCTAGTCCTTACAAGATCCACGGCTTGCCCTCACAACAAGCTTCCATAGATTTGCAGCAACCTGGTTAAGGGTTTGCCCACCTTTAAACAGTCTCTTCTAGCCTCGGCCCTCTTAATCTGATTGCGGTAGGCTTTAGACAGCCTGGTTAGGACAGCGTATGGGATGGTTGAGTCATCACTCATTATCTAGGGCACCTAACCCTCCTTGACTGCGGTTAGGGATTGTGTGTGTGGGTCTTCCTTAAACAACAACGTAGATAGACTTCCTTGACTGCGGCTAGGTGTCATGATCCCTTTAGGACAGCATTTAGATCTCTCCTCCATAACTGCGTTGAGAGCTAGATCATCCTCCTTAGGACTGCGTTAGGGCATCCTCTTTAGGACTGTGTTAGGGCTACTTCCTCCTAGATTTCTCTCACACTAAAACCCAAGACAAGTGGAGAGAAATCAAGAGAGAAGTTGTATGTGAAATGTCTCTCAAGTCATCTCCTTTTATACTAAAACGTTGAGCACATGTGGGGTTTATTTGGTCGCTGGTTGACCTTGACGAATTGTCTTATAACACAAATAAATTCATAACTCCATGAATACTTATCAAAATCGGATGATCTTTAGATCAATCTTACACCTCTTGATGAGAGGGATCCAAGAAGAATATCAGCTGCCATAAATGAGATGACCCACATGGAGTTTGGCCCTAGGTGCCAATTTTAACACTCCCACTCAATTAGGGAGAACTCCATTTGCTGATCCATATGTCTGACTGTACTATCTCATCCTGCACTGCTCTGCATTGCTCTGCTTTGCTGAACCAAGAAGAAGAAGAATTGATCGAGAATGTCTCATACCATTCTCTACTGACCCGAAGTCAGTTTTATTGATCCCAGATCAATATCACAAGAGAGTGTCTCAAACCACACATACTGATCTCAGATCAGTTTCATTGATCCCAGATCAATGGAGGTCATCCTAACATAGGGAGTACGGTAGATACAACGATGCGTCCATCGATAGTACTACTATGGTCCCTAACCCCATTTCCCTGCTCATTGGCTAGATGAGAGGTACTTCCCATGAGTCCCAGATTGCATGGGTAGGATGCCTCGACAGGTTAACCATTCATCCTGTCCCTAAGTCGCCTCGGGGTATCACAGGGGAACGTTGAGCCATTCACCCTGTACACAGCGCACCATTAGGGGAGGGTGGGTCACCCTATGGTCACTGGTTGCTCCAATAAGTATCCCAAGCCCCCCGGAGCTCCCAGAGCTCAATGCATGCAACATGCAGGACCCTCATAAGAGGGTCTCTCAATGACTCCAAGTCGTTCGGGAAAGTCACAAATTTGACCTTTCCCCGGGGCTTTGACAAAATGTTTGCGACCTGTACATCAGTGTCAATGCAATGGAGCCTCCTCGCTCATCGACGTACCATATCCCAGATAAGGTAGTATCTGATGTCTATCTGTTGGAGCAATCATAGAATACGAGATTCCTCAACAATCGAATCCCCCCTTGGTTGACATAGAGGATCACGGTGGTATCTGTCATGTGTACAAACAACTTGCTGAAGAGCTTCCACAACCAGGCAACTTCACACGAGATCATACTCGTAGCTATGTATTTGGTTTCAGCGGTGCTTATAGCAACCAACTTCTGCTTCCTGCTCATCCATGATATCAACGCAGAACCCAAAGAGAACTAGCACTCAGAAGTGCTCTTGTGATCCTCCACACTGCCTACCTAGTCAGCATTCGAATAATCATGTAGCTTCACATTTCCAGCAGTGTATCTCAGTCCATGAGAGATTGTGCCCTAAAGATATCTCAGAAGATTCTTGGCACCAATCCAGTGAGGCTCAACCATATATGATCTCATCATACTAACTGCAAATCATATGTCTGGACTGAAGTTCACCAAGAATATCAATGTGAATGAGTTTGTGAAACTCAAAGGCATTTCCCAAATCTGGTTCGGCATCACTACCACATAACTTCTGAAAGTTAAACTCCATCGAGGTTGTCACAGGCTTGCAGTTAACCATTCCGTATTCGGAATCCAACTCCCTCTTACTTTTGCAAATGAGAGCCCCTGTCAGAAAGGGGTCGTCCTTAGAAGGTGCCATTATGAGAGGTCTATCATCCACAACCTTCAAGCAATGGTTTGGATCGACTTCACTTCTAGTGAATCTCAGCTTCATTAGACAGCTATCAATCCTCTCATACTAAGCCCGAGGTGTTCTGCTTCAAGCCACAGGGGCTTTCTTCCACCTGCACACATGAGATTCCTGATCATGAATCTCAAACCCCTCGGGTTGTTCCAAACCTGTGGACCTGCTACATGAGGGGAATGGTCCCCTTGTAAGATTTTCCTTCGGTACATCTCGGACGTGTATCTTCATGCTCTTCTTGAATTCAGGCATCCTTGTCACCATCTGACTCACATCGGGTAGGGCCCCATAATAAGTAGATCTCCAATGCTATAGATGAGATGTGAAAACTGACATGGTCCCCAATGGAACATCCTGCAACTTGATACAAATTTCCAACCTTGAACCCATGAGTAAAAGCATCTTAGAAAATTCTATTTTCAAACCCGTACCTTTCCATCGATGAATACCACCCTGAAGCCTTTGACTTCCATTGTCGAAATGGAAATCGGGTTCTTCTTGCGATCAGGTACATAAAAGAGATTCTGTAAGTTACCCTCATTCAATTGATGGGTAATATTCCCTACACCCTTTCCGGGATAGGTGGCATCGGCTCCAAGTATATTCCCACGATTATTTCCATCTCTACTAAATTAGAGAGATCACCCTTCTATCCGATGAAGTGCCTTGAAGCACTATAAGTCAATAAGCCAGATTCCCACAAAATCTGAAGGAGAGGGCCAATACAAGGTAATGCTTCTTTATTTTATTAGAAACAACATTTGATTCTTCATACCTCGGGTTCTTTGCTTTCTCTGAAGAGTCGGCCGTTCCCTTGATGATTTGCATTACCAGTCATTCCTCTGACCATTGAAGATGTCCCTGGAATGATTGTTATCATCATCAAGTGATGTGTCCTTAGCATTCAGACACTCCTTCACATAATGGCTGTACTTATTATAACCAAGGCATCTGCCTTTCCTTCCTCCCTTAGATCCAGACTTCCCATTGAAGTGATCTAAAGGCCATCAGAAACTTCCGCTGTGCTATTTTGATAATATTCTCTGCTTCGACTTCACCCTCGGTGAATTTGAAGAGGGATGAGAAATCCGCTGATCCTTTTGTTCTTTCCCAACTATCTTCAGTGATTGCTCTTTCACTCTTGCTTGGGCTTTGTCTTCACCTCACCTCTGATACCATGTTAATTTTAGGTATGTTCTATGCTTAGAGCAATTTATTTCAATTTTCACAGTTAGCTCAATATCTTTTCCAGATTAGCAATCACATCAACATTAAAGTAAATTGCAGATAGAACATAAACATAAATCGCAGAAGACAAGCCAAGACAAGAGGACACAAGATGTGGCGCTAGCCAGGGACAAACCCCAATGTGGGGAAACCCTTGATCAATTCTTCTTATATGTTCTTCAATAGTTCAACAGAGAGAGAGAGATAGTACATTTACAACAGAAGTCAACACTTTGACTTATCTAGATAAGAGTATAGATCATCTCTTAAAAAGATGATACATGAGATCAGTTGAAGACATGCTGCTTCAACTGATTCTCCAAGGTGACTCCTTCACCTATCATTGTGCTGCATCTCGTCATCATGCTGCAACTCACTGTGCTGCACCATGCTGCACCCATCATCACAATGCTGGACCTCATGACCATGCTGTACACTTCATATTGCTGCACCTGATGCTGCACTGCTGTCCATTGCTGTACCATGCTAATCACTGCTGTCCTATGAGGCATACAACTGTCCCACTGTTCATTCCAAGTCTGCTTGCTGTCCCATGCATTTTTGCAGTGCTATGTAGCCTGCTGTCCCATGCATCTTTGCTGCACTAGTTAGCAGCACCATGTAGCTAGCTGCCCTATTTAGCATAATGCTGTCCCACTGTTAGTGACATGGCCATTCTATGTTTGCTTGCTTGCCATGCTGTCCATGCTCTTTGCCTTAGCATACCTTTGCTGCTATCATGCTGTCATGGCTACTAGCATTGCTGTCCCACTGTTAGTGACATCTGCTCTTAAGATAGCTTGCTGCACCAAGCTCTATTTCCTAGTTGCCTTAGCATACCTTTGCTGCTATCATGCTGTCATGGCTACTAGCATTGCTGTCCCACTGTTAGTGACAACTGCTCCTAAGATAGCTTGCTGCACCAAGCTCTATTTCCTAGCTATTCCATTTACCTTGCTCCAATAGGCACCCTTGCTGTTGCTGCTGTCTCATGTATCATACCATTATGAGCAGCCACCAATTTGACCTCCACTGTCTGATTAGTTTGCTGCAAGCTAGGCCTGGTTAGGGCATATAACAGTCCCTTTGCCAGCCTTCTTTTCTGCCCAGATTTGCTCCAGAGTCCAAGGTGATGTGGCTGCCCTACCTTGTGGGGATGTGACCCTTCACAATAATCCTGGTCGGTTCTAGTCCTTACAAGGTCCACGGCCTGCCCTCACAACAAGCTTCCATAGATTTGCAGCAACCTGGTTAAGGGTTTGCCCACCTTTAAACAGTCTCTTCTACCCTCAGCCCTCTTAATCTGATTGCGGTAGGCTTTAGACAGCCTGCTTAGGACAACGTATGGGATGGCTGAGTCATCACTCATTATCTAGGGCACCTAACCCTCCTTGACTGTGGTTAGGGATTGTGTGTGTGGGTCTTCCTTAGACAACAGCGTAGATAGACTTCCTTGACTGCGGCTAGGTGTCATGATCCCTTTAGGACAGCATTTAGATCTCTCCTCCATAACTGCGTTGAGAGCTAGATCATCCTCCTTAGGACTGTGTTAGGGCAACTTCCTCCTAGATTTCTCTCACACTAAAACCCAAGACAAGTGGAGAGAAATCAAGAGAGAAGTTGTGTGTGAAATGACTCTCAAGTCATCCCCCTTTATACTAAAACGTTGAGCACATGTGGGGTTTATTTGGTTGCTGGCTGACCTTGACAAATTGTCTTATAACACAAATAAATTCATAACTCGAATACTTATTGGAATTGGATGATCTTTAGATCAATCCTACACCTCTCGATGAGAGGGATCCAAGAAAAATATCAGTTGCCATAAATGAGATGACCCACATGGAGTCTGGCCCTAGTTGCCAATTTTAACAACCCACTTCTTTGCTGTAGAATTTATTGATAGAGTTAGAGCAATTAAATCTCTTACAAGGCAATCTGCTTCACTATGAAAACCCTCTTGTTTTTACTAGTAAACTAGCTTGAAAACACCTTGCAAACTCTTGACCCAGCGCCTACTTCCTTGTGGCTTGCCTGGCCCTATTTCCCTGCGCCGATCTCCTCCTATTTCCTAGCACAATCTGGCCCCTATTATTTAGGATGGACCTCCTAAATCCTAGCGCAATTTGGCAGCAAGAAAGTCTCTCTATCCTCTGCGTATTGGCTCCTCCAAGGTACACACTCTCAACAAGAAGCTCTCACACAAACTCGTGCAACAATAATGATGAATAAACTTGTGCCTTCGTCCTCCTTTTATTGATTCGATCCATGCTAAATCTGGCGAGTACAAATTTAGAACACGAGTTGAGATTGACTAGTTAACTAAGTCAACTGCTAGTTTAACTCGTCCTTGCCTCAATCAAGACTGAAGCTCCCCAACTCGTCATCTTCCAAACTCGAACTGCCTGTTGAAAGTCCACTTAACTGTTCCTCCTACTCCATGCATGAGTTTACAATCTCCACAAACTCGTCTATGGTCAAACGAAGACTATTCGTGGTATCTCTTTGGCTAAGGCACAAGCCAGAGAAGACCTTCTCTCGCTACATTTTTCAACAACACAACATCTAGCTATATTTGTCTTTCAGACACAACACACCTTATCAAGCAGATTCAGGAATGATTTTATATTACATATTGTTGCCACGTAGGGCTACCAATATCAGCAAGAGACAATGACCTGTATGATAAAAAAACCTTCTTGTTCTACTGCAGTCATTCACATACTTGGAATGTTTTTCTACATCTTTATCATATGCATTCAATGTCCTTGTCCAATCTTTGTCTTGGATTTCCGTACTTCAATTGTCATTTGATAGAGTCATGAATTCTAATAAAACCACTATACTTGTACAATCAGAATTTGATCCAATGATCTAACCATGCTTTCAACAATGCATGAGGATCTCCTGCAATCATTGCTTTTCCATCAAGTTGACTAGCTGCAATTAATGGCAACCTAAGTAACCGGATTTGTTATATAGGGGCCATGTGTCCGAATTCGGCATGTCGGTCACGATTCGTCCAAAAAACGTGTCCCAAAAACAGGATTCGTCGAATCCTATTAGGATTCTTCGAATCCCAAACGTGTCTTGAAATTCTCTAACGTGTTCTGATTTTTGACTGCATGTCCCGATTTCCAAGATTCGTTTAGTGGAAAAGGGACTCCCGTGGGTTAGAAAAGGCCGCATTTCCTCATTACAGTCACGCTGTTTATCATTTGGCAAGATTGTTTGAGCTGTTTGCAAGTGGAGAAGGGTTTGGAGCAAGGAGCTAAGGGAGTAGAGCGTTCGGCAAGGAGATTCAAGCACCAGGTAAGTGCATTTCAGCTCCATTTTTTTGCATTTTTTATTCTATTATAGCAGTTTATATATGATTTTTTGTTTACAAATTTGTGCATGTTTTGTTCATTTCTTTTATAGTATTCATAGCTCAATCAAAGACAGTAGTTAGGGGGCAAAGGAAGGGCAAGAATGTCTCTATTGGAGATGCCCCTTCTCCCCCAATATCCTTAGAGTCCGCTGCAAGTAATGTTGAGGGAAGAGGAGGACCTAAAGACAACATTGATAAATATCAGTGTTCCACGGGGACGCGTCCCCTAGGGTCGGGTGCGCGCACCCTTCGCACCCCACGCACCCGGGACGGGGAGTCTCTTGGGGGTGCGTTTCCCCACGCACCCTTTTTGGGGAGTCTTGGGGAGACGCAAGGGGGTGCGTTTCCCCAGTGTGGGAGTCTAGACTCCCCAAGACTCCCCAAAAAGGGTGCTTCTGGGCGTCCCCCTTCAGTATGGGAGTCTAGACTCCCCAAAAAGGGTGCGCCTGGGCGTCTCCCTTTAAATTTGTCTAATAAGACTTAAAAATTCAAAATTCAAAATAAAAAATTCAAAACTCAAAACCATTAAATTTTATTTTTTTTTAAACTAAATAACTAAAACTTAAAAGTCTAAAAAAAAAATTAAAATTAAAACTAAATAACTAAATAACTAAAACTTAAAAGCCTAAACCTTAAAGTTAAAAGCTCATTTCATTTCAACCCAAAGTCATTTCCATTTCACTCTTAACTATTTTTGAGTTTAAACTTTGAAACTTTGAGTTATATTGATTTAGTGTTCAAACTTTGAAAATATACTAGTATGTTTTGCTTTCAATTTAGATTCTAGAATGATGGATGATGAATTTAGTTTTTAAGTCAATGTAGATTCTAGAATGATGAACCATTGAATGATGAATGATATCGATCAATGTATTTGAATATTTTATTATTGATTTTTATTTTTGTTTTTCGAATCTCATGGTATGTATGAATAATAATTAATTCAATAATGAGACTTGTCACTTGAGTATGGCATATGAATGATGTATGTATCAAAATGAATGATGAGGATGGATCAATGATTCAAATTTCAATTGTCTATTTAATATTTTTATGCTTTCATTATTGAACAGTGAACAATGAATATGAACTTGAATTATATATATATATATATATATATATATATATATATATATATATATATATATATACCTCGACGACTCCCCGCACCCCCGAAATTTCCCTAAAATTTGAGGGTACTCCCACACGTCCCCCCTGTGCGTCTCCCCGCACCCGCGTCTCCCCGCACCGGAGTCTTGGTGGAACATTGATAAATATCCATTGTGGAAATATGTCACAAGAGAGGATGGGACAAACACCAAGGGAAAGGGAGGAGGCAATGTGCAATGGAGATGCAACTTTTGTCACATTTCTTTCAAAAGCACATATTACCGTGTGAAAACACATTTGTTGGCTTTACCGGGTTATGGGATTGGAGCTTGTAAAGCTGTTTCTTTACAAAAGAGAAAAGAATTGGAAAAGGAGTCCACTGTTGGTATGGAAAATGTGGCTTCAAAATCAAGAAAACCCAAGAATGAAGACTCCCTTCCATTTTGAGGAAAGCCGCCACCATGTTTCCATTTGAGAGTTCTACTGGGGGACAAGCAGCAAAAAGAAAAGCACTTGGTCCAATGCACAAGATTTTCCAAAAAGAGAGACGGGAAGAGCTTGATCTCACCATTGCCTTCTTCTTCTATCAAAACTTCATATCATTTAATGTTGCACGCTCACCTCTATTTATTGAGATGTGCCAAGCTCTAACTCAAGGGGCTCCAGCAGGGTATGTGCCTGCTGGGTCAGAGAAGCTGAGAACCACATTGTTGACGAAGGCAAAAAAAGAGGTGCAAAAAATGCTTGAGCCTATTGTAGTATCATGGCCAACATTTGGGGTTAGCATTGTTTCTGATGGATGGATAGATCCAGCACGACACCCAATCATCAACTTCATGGTGTCTTCCTTGAGTGGTCCAGTTTTCATGAAAGCAGTGGATACACTTGGAGAATACAAGGATGCACAATTTATTGGTGAGTTATTTATAAAAGTTATTGAAGATGTAGGTGTTGATTCTTGTGTGCAAATCATTACAGATAATGCACCTGTTTGCAACGCTGCTGGCATGATTGTGGAAGCTAAATATCCACAAGTGTTTTTGACACCTTGCATTGTCCATTCATTGAACTTAGCACTGAAATCCATTGTTTCTGATGTGCTTTGGATTGGAAGCGTTATTGAGGATGCAAGACATATCTGTAACTTTGTGCAAAATCATACAAATGCCCTCACTATCTACAAGAGTACACCAATCTATCATTGTTGAAGATTGCTGATACACGGTTTGCCTCTTCATTCATGATGTTGAAGAGCTTGAGGGAGGTCAAGACCGCTCTTGGGTCCATGGTTATTTCTGAGTTTTGGTCTTTTTGGAGAAAAACAGATCAGGTAGCCTCTAAAGAGTGAAGGACACAGTGCTAGATGATGCTTGGTGGGAGAGGGTAGATCTAATTATTCGGATCAGTGTTGCGGGGGAGCGCCCCTCCCCTCGATCCCGCTCCCAATCTGCGCTCCGGTTGGGAGCGCTCTCCCTAAAAAAAATTTCGCTCCCTGCCTTTTCGGGAGTGTTTTGCCTGTTTTGCAATTTTTTTTTTTTGTAGTAATGTTCGAAATGCAATTTTTTTGAAAGAAACAAATAATTTTTGAGTGGGGAAGCTTAATGATCAACTCTAGGCCCTAGTATTGATATGCTATTCATGGTAATGTTAAATTCTTAAAGTAAAAGTGACATTCTCCTTAATCTTCATTTTCATCCTTTTACTTAAATTTTTAACATTACCATGAAATGACTCAGGATGTTTGAGAGTGGTTTCAACCTCATTGGATTTCATATGGAGAAAGAAGAATTTTAGATTGCATTCAAAATCTAGCGGACTTATCAGTTTTTCAGGATTTTAGGATTGGGGGATTGCAATGTTTCCATTGAATTTTGTCATGTATTAGGGTAAGGAACTCGTATTTAATCAAGAACACCAATCCCTCTATGTACCTTGATGTTAGTGACATTGGTTGTCGAACTCCTCTATCATGACCTTCCTAAAAATGTACGCATCACTCAAACAAAATCTTGACTTGACATGCTATGCTTTTTCTATCTTATGTTAATGCTTAGAGGGTGATATTAATGACAAAGATCCCTATACAAATACAGAGGTAATGACAAAGATACCTCTGGATATTTATGCTTAGAGGGTGATATTAATGACAAAGATCCTGATTTTCCAACAAGACTAAAAAATTAGACATTTCTCGTGGTGGCAAGAGGCCCAAGCATAAAAAATAGATAATAGATTTACATCTCTTTTCTAGTTTCTAGTACCTTTATAATTATTGACTCTTTCATATTTATTATGATGTTTTTTTAAACAATATATGACAATTTAAGTTTGAAGTTGGCAATTATAACTCATTAGTAATGAATTATGAATATGATGCTTCATGAAAGTTGAAAGTTGTTTCATTTCATTTCATTTTATAACATTTCATTTCATGTTAGATATTATTTGTTGTAATGGTTACACTTGGCTTACAAGTACAACTTTGGTGATCCATGATGATAAATGTTATATATTGAATTTTGAAAGCTTGAAACTTTAAAATTGATGAATCATGAGACTCAATATGTTGTATGTTACTATGTTACTAACTTGTGGACCTGGTTGATGAAGATTATAACTTCTAGATGATTGTTGTTTTATATGGTTCAATCTATGTTTTTTTATGTTTTTTATATCTAATTCATTATTCTACATGTTTTTGTTGACATATATGTATCAAAATATAAAATATATATATATAAAAAACGCTCCGGGATTCGCTCCCAAACCGGGAGCTTCTGAAAATGTCGCTCCCACTCTCGTTTTCGCTCCTGCTCCCTGCTTTCGCTCCCGCTCCTCGCTTTCGCTTTCGCTCCCAAGTAACACTGATTCGGATCATGGACCCTATCATTTCTTTGCTTCGATTTGCAGATACAGACAAACCCATCCTAGGAGAGGTTTATGAGGGATGGGATTCCATGATTGAGTCTGTGAGGAGCATTATTCTACAGAGTGAGTGCCTCGAGTATGAGACATCACCAGAGGTCTTCTGTGATACTATACAGAATATTCTTGTCAGCAGATGGGACAAGAATTGTACACCTTTACATTGTTTGGCTCACTCATTGAACCCCAAATACTACAACCATGAGTGGTTGAATGGTGGACCTTCTCGTAGATTCCCTCCTCACGTGGATGGTGAAATCTCACAGGGGAGGAAAGAGGCATTCAGGCGGATTTTTCAGGATACTACATTGCTTGATGAGGTGGAGGATGCCTTTGCAGAGTTTTCCACTGGCAGTGGTCGATTTGGAGGTTATGATGTGATTAGAGACAGGGGGGCTAAGAAGCCCTATTCTTGGTGGGCAAATCATGGGGCAACAAGCCCTCCTCTTCAGCAGTTAGCCATGAGGCTCCTCTCTCAGGTGACTTCATCCTCTTGTTGCGAGAGGAATTGGAGCACATATGGGAATTTGTATAGTGTGAAGAAGAGCAGGCTTGAGCAGTGCAAGGCAAAGACAATGGCGTATGTGCACACCAACCTTCGTCTTATTTACAGGTAGAGGGAAGAGTGGTTGAGGGGAAAGACAAAGATGTGGGATGTCTTTCCTGATGATATGGGTCTAGACACCAATGTTGGGTTGGCATTGGCCAACCTGGATTTCAATGATCCAATGCTAGAGCTTGTTAGATTTGATGACTTAGAGGGGTCATCCTCCACACCAGCAGATGCAGAGGCGACTATGGATATAGGGGAGGAGGAAGATGCAGAGGAGAGCAGTGGGGACCATGATGATGAGGATATTGATGCTGATTCTGATGTTGATGGTGAGGATTGATGCCTTGAGGCTTGTATACCTGTAGTTGTTTTATATTTTCTATTTCTATTTGCCATTGGCATTGCACCAACACTACCTATGTAACACATTTTGATTTGATGACTTAATGAGAAAACTACAATTGTCAATGTGTTTATCTTACTATCTTGTAGTTGTAAGTTGTCTTTTAGTTATGAATTATGAATCATGATTTATGCGACCATTGACATGTATTTGAATTTTGTATGTACTATGCATGCTATAGATGAAGATCTATGTTTGAAATCAATAAATTTGTATCATTAATTAAAATTTGTGTAAGAAATATCTAATTTTTAATATATATATATATATATATATATATATATATATTTAATAAAATAATATATAACGAATCCTATGTGTCTTGTTCCAGGGGGGTCCACGTTTCCGAATCCGACACTACGAATCCCGAATCCCCGTGTCAGGTGACTTAGATGGCAACACTACTAAGTAGATCCAATTTCTTCTCAAAGTCACCATCCCCAAGAAGGGAACTTCTCGTATTGATTGAGTGAATATTATTGCCACGTAGCCACTACTACAAACTTCGTGCAATCTCAGTAAGACAAGTTGAGAGCAATAACTCCAACAAATGGGATACATCTCCATGAATATGCTACACAAGGATTTTAAAAATAAACGCTAAGTTGACATAGTCAAATGACCGATGAGTATGTCTTCTCAATTTCAAACCTAGGAACCTTTAAAACAAACCTTTTTTGTTTTCTCTTTTTTTTGTCTCACCTTTATATGATCTCATTATGAAGACATGTCAATCAAGCATGTGTCACAATGGGCTTCCCACTCTCTGGAGGTAAAAAATAATGTGGAATTGCCCCTTTCAAGTTGTGTTCTTACCTGACACCGTTGGTCATTCTCTCGATCATCATCACTGTCCAGTCTAGGATTCTTGCTTCCATGAGCTCATAGGTTTTTTCTCCTACGTACATAAGCCCAATCAACGGTCTATTGTCATTTAGGCACCAGAAAGAAACTTTGCATGTCGAAGTATATATCCATGCAACAAGGCACCTCCAACGCACAACATTGACTCTTAACCTGACTGCAATTCGACTGATCCACATCTTGTCACAACAACTTGTCTAGTGTATCAGTGAATGTCAAATGCTATTGACCCATTGTGTAGCCACCACAAAAGAAAGTATAGATTGTCTTATATGAAAGACAGACACAGAGGCACCAACAATCTGTACAATCTCATGGGCAGTAATTGAGGGGAAAATCGTGCACTAATTACCAAGGTAGGTTCAAATGGAATTTGCAGCAGATTGTTGTTGTAGATATATGCTTGGATGAACCTCACAAGAGCTGCTTACCAGCATGCACAAACTGTCTCTTCTCATGACATTCGGAATAACAAATAGTCTTATCAGCGGATCAAGATGGGATTGGGATTACCTGGTGTGTCTGTAGCGATCTTTTACCACCATCCATATCATCAAAAATGAAGTGAATCAGACCCCTACTGTGTTCTGAAGCAGCTTTCCAACAATCCAAATTACCAAACATACTAGATGCTCAAGTTAAACACCATGTACAACCCTTGATCACCCCCATGGGGTTCACAGCAATAGCTCCTGATTGCAAAATGATAATGTCATGTCCCTTCCTAAATTAATTTGGAACAAGACTAATTATTGCATTTTGGGGCCAATTTTGGAGATAATGGGGCCCATTCGATTTTTATTAGGAGATTAGACTTAGGATAAGTTATTTTGTTGTGGTTAAATTACACATGGGGGCCACCCACACTAGGGAAATACGCACTCCCTAGTTCGGTTTGCATGGAGGTGGTTAAGTGAGGGCCCACGATGGAGGTAAAATTGGAGGGAAAAGTGCTCCACGAAATCTATATAAGGAAGGCAGCTCTCCTCATTTCATTCATCTTTGGCATATCAAATTTCTCTTTGGTTGCTCGAGTTGCTTAGCCGAGTCACTTGCTGTTTAACAAGAGTTTTTCAAGCGAAGAGCTCACCCTTTCTTCGGGGGACTTTGGGTGCCACCCTATGAAGGTTTTTCTTCATTTTTTTAGGAGGATCTCATTGTGATTTCCAATGATTGCATTGGTGCGTATTACTGGAGGACGTAGTGAAGAGGAGGCCAATTTTTCTTGTGGTGTCTTGTAGTGGAGTTTGGGTGAAAGATTTTTCGGAGAGGATGCATCGGAGGATTGTTGGCATTTGGGAGAGTTTTGGAGCTAGAGGAGTGTGCTACCTTGCAGGGTGTCTTTCGCACTTCCTGGGCCAACGCAGAGGCAACATTGGGTGCTCACTTGGAGGGTAGAGTATTAGTCTTTGAGGTTGAACTTCACCGTGGAGGTAAAGGGAAATATTTGGAGAGGTGATTGCTGCATTTTCAGAGCTTGGAGGAGGATTTCGTTGGTGTTCCTTGCAGACAATATCCTTTGAGTAGTTTGGAGGGCGTAGGGCCGATTGGAGGCCGAATTCGAAAGGTCAAAATTCGGCCAAACCATTTTTGAGTTTTTCTAGGTTTTTGATAAGGATCCTAGATATAAAGTTTCAGAATTTTCTGAGCTCCAGAGGTGGGGTTTTCAGTCGTATCTTTGCAGTAGATAGTGCAAAATTGCTAGGGATTGCACAGTGCTTTTGGGGGTCGATTTTGGGAGGTCAAAATTGGGCCAAACAATTTCTGGTTTTTGTGGGTTTTGGTCAAGGAGCTTGGGGCTGAATTTGTAGCATTTTCCGAGCAACAGAAGTGGAATTTCTTGCAGTTCCTTTCTAGCTAGCAATGCAGTTTTCTGGGCAGCGTAGAGCATTAGAAGATTAGACATTTTCCAGTACTTGATATCATTGTCTCATCACCTGGATTCTGTACTGTTGTACTTGCTCCATTGATTAATAAAATGGCTCAGCTGATTCTACTTCTGGAGTTTTTATGAGCATGTGCTGTTTGTTAAAATTTTCTGTGTTGAGAATCGTTTTTGCTTTATATATCACTGTTTGTTTAAGTCAGGAACATTATAGATAGAGTATGTTCACCTCATCCAATTGCACAACATACATTCTCGTCATTTGATTGATTGATTCAGCAGGTCCCAACCATACCTAGCCTCTTCTAATGACACATTGATCAGCACCTTGTCACTCAACTTCTGAGTGATCCAAGTTTCCGTGCACTACATAAGGATGCAAACAAGAAGCTGCAATAGAAGCAACAATTGCTTAGATCCGGAGCACATGTGATCTCTCAAGCATCTTAAATCCTATGTTGCATGAGTTTCTAGAACGTGGGAACATTGGGAACTTGGGTACGGGTGTCGGGAACGGCTAGAGGTTTCCCCAAAATCTACAGGAAACAGCTAATCGAGAGCGTTAATATTATATAATAAAAAAATTAAAAATATAAAAATATAAAAAATATATATATTTTTTAAATATATATTTATATAATAATCAAAATTAATATTGAATCAAAATATTCAAATATTAAAATCAATTTAAACATATCAATAGTAAATATATAATCTCTCTTATATATAAATATATGCTCTGGGTGTCTCTCTCCCTTTTATATATATATAAAATGTCAAGTTATTATCAGTTCTCTGACACATGAGCAGTCTTTAAAACAATCTGGCTTAAAAATACAAAGGAACAGTTTTACATTTGTTTCTCTAGTTATTCTTAAGAGAAGAAAAAACAACTCTAATGTTTAAGCATTGACTGACACATACAATATGCACACACAATCTTCTGCGATATATATACATAAACAGCAAAAGAAATACTCATTAGCATGACATCCCAGAGATCGCCCTTACGTTGAGGTGCCACACACTTCCTTAACCCATTAAGAGATTGCTCCAGTTTCTCAATTAAGGATATCTGTGTTAAGGATGTCTTTGGCCTTTCTTCCTGCGAAGGTTTCAACATGGGCTCATGTTTTGTGGGAAGTTCAGTGTATTTCTCTACATGGTTTGTATTCTCCAACCCCAGGAAACGCTAGAACTCCAAAAAAAACGGGTTTCCCACCTCTCGGGAGCGGTTCCGGTGTAACAGAGCTTAAATCCCATGCTTGATCTTCACAGCAGATCCAACAGTCAAAGTTGACACTTTCAGCAGACTAAGCGATTCATGTTCCATGCACGGGATCCACCCTGGTTGAACTTTTATCAACATTCAGTAGTAACCAAGAGTAGTTTAATATGCCATGAATTGCTGCTACACCTAGACAGGTTAATGTACCCCCCTATACAACTACAGTGACTACCAGATTTCTTTTCTCATTTGATACACCAATCAATGTCATTTCAACTTGATGGACAAGGGTAATATAGCGCTACAAACAGATCATAGAACAATGCTCAGCAGAATGCCACAAACAAATTGCAGCAACACTCGCAACAAAAACTATCTACTTTCCTACACTAATACTAGATCTACAGAGGAGTAGCAATGTTGAAAACTGCCATGATCACAGACGTCTCTCATGAGAGAGTAAGGTCCATGTTGACTCTGATATGATATAGATAACTGGGAGGGTAGACACCATTTCCATACACCAAAATTTTGTTGAGTGATCTATTTAACAATATAACCATACACAAATAAATGCATGCATGTTTGTCTCAAGATAGTTGCACTTTTTCATCACATAAAATGGTTGCGAGAATATCTTAATCACACAATAACTTAGGAGCTAAACTAGTTAGAAAAGATCTCTCACTTTCCACTAGATTTTGAACAACCTCCCAAAAGTTAAAAGAATTGTTTATGTGGAAACAAACACTACATCACAATGACAATCCAAGAACCACTGCCATCCACTTGTATTACGCATTATTCCATAAGACAAGTAGGACATGGCACAGATTGATAATGTTTATGGTGAGTGTTTAAGGACAATATTTTCTCAATGCCCTCTAAATGTGAACTTCTCTTTTTGTAGCTGTTTTAACAATATCATTTCTTAGCTCTAGACACTATGCCAAAGCCCAGAATCTTAAGGAATTTTTGAGGGTCTTAACCTTTTCAGCAGGTTAAAAGCCCCTAATCGGTATGACTGTTCTCTTAATTTCTGTCTACCATCATCGCCTAACAGTTAAAACTTTAACAGTGTTTTAACATCTTCAATGATCATAAATATTATCTCTCTAACTTGCTTCAAGAAAGAATCCGTTGTGAGATTCATTACAGAAAGCATTAAAGGAGCTGATTTTTCTTCACAATTAGTTATTTGAAATGTTTACTCAACATTCTTAATTGGAATTGCTTATTTTCCTTTGTTCTTTCTTGTCTGCAGAAAGTGGGAAAATTTTCTCTGGCCAAACAAGAAGATCATCAGTCTAGAGCGCCTGCTTCTAAACAGTAAAGAGTGATCTTTTCCAAGCATTTTATTATGGACCTCTCTTAATTCCAGAGGTTTCCATACAAGTAACAAACACAATATATTCAGTTTAGTTCACTCTATTTAAAGGTGTTATCTTCATTCTTTAATGAAAACTTATATGTATTTACCCCAGAATTTTCCTTTGTGTGGGGAGCCGACATTTGTTCATTTAGGATACAAATGAAAAGATTATATTGTGTTTTGTTTTCGAGACAGTTAAGGCCCCTTTTTAGTGATATCTTGAGACCTATCAATCTATCATCATAACCTTTTAAAGCAAAGTTCACATTGTGAAATGAATCCAGATTACCCTGAATAAAAATCAGTTGACCTTACCTAGCTTTACACTTTTTGTCATGCATCATCATAATAGTAATACATGTGTATTGTTGGAATTTGTGATTAAACCTGACTCTTAGATGCCCTTTTGTGGCTTGATTGAGAAGTCGACTAGCCAATTGAGAGGTTTCGATTGGTCGAATATGACTGGACTAAGATGATTGTAACGGGTGCTGAAAAGGCTAGGAAATGTAGATTGTTTAACCACTTTGAGGCTACCTTGTGTGATCAAAGGTGACCAAATCAACCTTGGTTTAAGAAAGATTGGTTGCGTGAAGTGCAAATGGCTGATCTCAGTTAATCTATAAGAAAATATTATGTTATGTTGTTGTATATTGTATGCTAATGCTATAATGGTGTTCTTAAACACCGTTGGCTTTGCTTGGATTTTTTTTCCATTTTTGTTATGCTCTTGTCATTTCTAACATGGAATGAGAGCATAAATTTTTAAGATCTTACCTTGGTTCTATTGCTGCAAGGTGATTTTGGAGCAGTGTTGATAATATTGGTATCGGGAAAATATCGGTGAGGGTCCAAAAAATATCTTATCGGCAATATTGGCGAAAATATCAGCAAATATCGGCAAGCATAAAAAATGCATAATATATTCATTTTTTTCAGATTTCTAAACATATAAAGCAATAACAACATGAACTAAAAACATTGGCACATAAATATGAAGAAGGCATTGATATATATGATGCCAAATAGAAATGATACATCAAACTTCAAAGGCGATACCAAATCCTGCTGATCCCTGATAATTGTCCAATCAAGGACTCAAACAAAATAACATCACATATCTTGCTGATCCCTGATAGTGATAATTGTCCAATCAAGGACTCAAACAAAATAACATCAAATATATAAAACTTTAAAAGTATTTCATCATCATGAGTTATAAACTTACATGTAGCAAAAGTTGCAAAACAAATAAAACTAGCAGCTATCTATCTGAGACCATTGGCCTCTCCTTAGCAGCTTTCTTTCTGTCTTGTTCAGCGATTGCTTCACGAGCTTTTTGTATAACCTCTGCACTAGAAACCATACAAGGCATTACATCCGCATCATATGCAGAGAGTCTAGCCAGATGGTATACACAAGTTGCATGATATATATGCCTGATTTGCCCCACCAACAGCCTCCCCATACTCCCAAAATGGGTCCAAGGCTTTTTGCACAAAAAAAACAAAAAATTGGCAATAAACTCCCCAACACAAAATGAAAAAATAATAAGTAATAACCACCTCATTAAAAAAAAATTACTACATTATTTGCATTTTGCAATGTGAATGAAAAATGGCAATAAGAGGGTGCATAAAAAGGTTGAAAAAAAAAATGAAGCTTGCTGTCCAAATATGGAGAAAACCGTTGCATTGGTTCATGGGCATGAAAATCATAGCAAATGGAAAAAAACAAAGAAACAAAATGTTGGTAGGCAAAGAGGCAAGCAAGCATAACCCTAAATTTATGAAAAAATCATTAACATAGGGGTTTTTAAGAACATACCTGTTAATGGAAGAAATGAAATTTGTCTCACTATTCTTCAATCTTTGATCCACAAAAAAATATTAATTGGTGGTGATAATCGTTGTTTGATCTTCAAACCCTCCTTGACAAGCACCACAAAACTCTTTCCCTTCCTTCTCCAACACTCAGAAACAAAAATGAAGAAAAGAAAACCAATTTTTCCTTTTTGTAGCCGCGGAAAAACACGCCCGGCGATATTTTATATCGTTGCGCGATATTTTTGAGAGCCAAAAATATCGCGATATTTTCTCAGCGATATTTCGGCTCGCCGAAAATATCGCGATATTTACGCTATTCGGCGATATTTTGCTGATATTATCTACACTGTTTTGGAGGTTGTCACATTGCGAGAAGACTATGGATATATTGTTGAATGGTGTTGTCATTGATGCCAACCTCTGGTACTGAATGCTCTTAATATTTGTCATCAGTTGGAAGCTCCAATGGTCAAAGCCTTTGGAAAGCCCTTGTGACCGTGCATTTATTAAGGTTTTTGAGGGTGAAGGTCAGCTTATTTGCTCACACAACCATCCTTACTGGATTCTCCTCATCATACCGATTCCAGCGGTATGTGGATCGTCACGTGGGCCCTCACGATTTGAGAGATATCCTTGTTTGAAGTTGATGCCCCCAACTTGTGGGCAAAACCCCCAAAAGTTAATGATGTGGCAACATTACATTGACTGGACTATGGCAGATGTTGTTATGAAAAAAAGGTTGAAGGAGAATTTAATCTTAGAAGAAAAGTCAATGACTTGGTCTAATTTTTGAGGGAAAGCAAAATTTAAATTTATATGGTCCAAAATTAGGAGGGAAATCTTGGCTTCAAATTTAAAATTTAATTTTTGGATTCTACCCTCCTTGTAGAAGTCAGCCTTTCTAAGAGGCATATTGCACTATAAGTAAGTGGCTCCCTCTCACACAAATGTATCGAATGAAGTAGATCTCGTCTCTGTTTTGCCTGCGCCCTCAGGAGTCCATAAAGATCAAATTTCTGAAAGGGTTTTCAAAGAAGATCGAATTATGAAAGGCTTTGCATCTTTGAAAAGGGTTTTGGTTTGTTGTTTGTGCTTGGCATAGGGTTTTGTTGAAATTGCATTGCAGGTGGCTTGAAGAATGGGGCAGAACAACAGGTCACTTCAAGTTTTCTGAAGCTAATTTGGGTATCTCAAAATCTGATTGACACAACTCTGTGGAGGCCTCTCCTCTGATGCACATCTTGCTGACCAAAGATCTATTTGTGTAGGATTTTTTAAGGCTACTTGCTTAAATATTTTGTCTTGGATAAGGGTATTCGCTGGGGTTTAAGTATGTTCTTGCAGGAAGATTTGAAGAAGCAGAGCCGTTTTAATTATTTGACTCTCCACGGCCTTTTGGAAATCTATCTCTCTCACCACATGCACATCTTTTGAGCAATAGAATAAGCTGTTCAAAGAAGGATATATGAGTTTGTTGATCATGGGTTCTAGGTTATGGTATTAACCTTTGAGATTCGATGGTCAAACTTGAAGGTTGCACTGTCTTTTTGAAATCTCTACCCTACCCATATTCTTGTTAATAAAACCTTAAGAAATTCGTGGCAGTAGATGGCCTTCAATCTGTTTGACAAGAACAAGGGTACTTGCTATTATGGAGAGGAATTGTCATCATAGACTCAACAACATGTTTAGCGTGTGCACTCAAATTGCTAATAAAGTAAACAATCATATACTGATGATATCAATAGAATAAGGCTCAAAGGAAAGGGAAATGTTTAGAACTGAAGGAAGTTAAGATCTGGAAGCAAGATCTTTCAGATTTGGAACAAGTCTGCACACTTACTCTAATTTGGACAACAGTTGATGTTCATGGATCCAAGTCATGACAAAGTGTGTGAGAACTAGATGATCGCTTGCAAAATGTTTGTTAGGAATGTTTCAAATATTGAAATTGTTCATTAATATGGAAGAGCGATGTTATTGACAACTCAATAGAAACATCATGGATGTTAGCATAATGTGCACCTATGTATTTCGACACCAACAAACTGAGTACGCGATTTGATGCCCTGCTTAATTGCATGTTCGATGCCAAGCAATCCTGTGCTAAATGCGTTAAGTGTGAAAACTTCACTGCCAAGGTTTGATTCACTAACAGTGCAAAAGGAAGATACAGTGACCTCTTGCTTAGCTCTTTGAAGAATCCTCATTAGTGACTGTTCTAAGATTTATTGCAATCCATAGCTCCAGATCTAAAAAATTTCAGAGGTTGTTCCAGCATTTGAAATTGACTATGCGAAGAAGCAGTCCTGAACCTTGAATGTGTGTCCAATACTTAGTCAAAGTATCGCTGCTGGTTCTAATTGACAAGTTGATTATGGTTGAAATATTTTGAGCATGTGCTAATGCTGTGTAGATGGTCAGAGGCAAAGTGTTGATGACAATGCACAGTTGATCAGAATTTGTGCTATCAATAGTACTGATATATATTGTTGCAGAGCAAAAGACTTGAGCTTGATTCGTTAATTTTGATCCCATCAGCTGATGTAACTTAAGCATAATATAATGAATGTCTATTGATATACTAATGCTATAAGCAAAGCCAAAGCTTTATCATGCAAGAAGTAGTTTGCACAAGGCATACGACATATCTTGCTAGGGTTTGAGTTGTTTGACAATAACTTTGATGTAGCAGTGAATGAACTTGGTATATCGGTGAGCCTGCATGACTATGATCTATATAATAGTGATCTTGTTGGATAATAGTGCATCTTTGATATATGACTATGACCCTAACAGTGACTTTGATATTTGACAGTGATGTCATTGATAGTGATTTGAATGTATATGGCAAGTAACCCTGATGTATATTGTGCAACAATGTTCGTGATGTATGATGCATCACAGTGACAGTGGCTTTCATTTGACTTGATATGTCTTGTCCCTTCTCAAACACATTAGTAACAGGTTGCTGCTACACAATTTTGCACGTTTTTGACTAAGGAAGAGGGCCCCACACTTTCGACTTAGGGACTTAGGGGCCAAATCGACTTTATTTAGTTGTTAGTGGAATGTGGGGGCCACCCACATAGGAGTTTGAATTAGCCATTCGATATGCTTGGAGGGAAAATTGAATGGGTAGATGGAGGGGCCCACATGAGGCTAAGGGGGCCCAAAGAGTTATAAAGAGAGATCAACTCTCATTTTGTTTTCATTATGAATATTTGACAAACAAACTCACTCTTGTACGCTCTGCTGCTTAGCGAGTCTACCCACTGTTTAGCCACGAGTCTTCCGCAGGGAAGATTCAACCTCTACTTTGGGGGACCATCCGTGCCCGCCCTAGGGAGGCTGTTCCACAGAGATTGCAGGAGTTTCCAGCAGCGATTCACAGCTCAGCCAACCATGCAGAGGAAGGGACTACGTGTTTTCTGGGCAGCCAGAAATACGTAGAGGTTGATTTAGCCAGCCAAGAGGCCCCTCACTTGTTGGGAGTTTTCAGGAGCAAGGAAGGTGGAGGATTGAGGGTATTTTATCAGTGTTTTGCAGCCAGCCAGCCAGTACACGCAACAATATACATTTCTGGGCAGAGAGACTGCGCAGTGGCCTCCAACAGCAAATTCGTGGGGCTTGATTGAGCAGCCATCAGGGCCAAGGACCATCCAGGAAGCAAGGGATCAGATAGTACAGGGGAAAGTAACATTTGAGGGGTGTTTCCAGGTGGATTTGCAGGTTGTTTCCTGCAAATTGAATTTGGCAGCAGTAGTTGGAGAGTAGCTCCCAAGAGGCCGAAAATCCAAAGTCAAAATTAGAGAAATTCCCTTCTGGGTTTTGTCCAAGGAGTCTAAGGCTAAAAGGGCAGAATTTTCTGGGCAGTTTTTCGGCACTTTCCAGCAGGTTGAAAGTCAGCAGATGTAGCCCGCTGCCGGAGAGCAGCTCCCAAGAGGTCGAAAATCCAAAGTCAAAATCAGAGAAATTCCCTTTTGGGTTTTTTGGGTTTTGTCCAAGGAGTCTAAGGCTAAAAGGGCAGAATTTTCTGGGGCAGTTTTTGGGCACTTTCCAGCAGGCTGAAAGTCAGCAGATGTAGCCGGAGAGCAGCTCCCAAGAGGCTGAAAATCCAAAGTCAAAATCAAAGAAATTCCCTTCTGGGTTTTTCTGGGTTTTGTCCAAGGAGTCTAAGGTTAAAAAGGAAGAATTTTCTGGGCAGTTTTTGGGCACTTTCCAGTAGGTCAAAGTCAGCATATCAACAATTTACTGGGAAAACACAGAGCATAGTAGAGCAGCAACTAAACAACCATCTTTCCAGCTATTCTACCACCTAGGTTTGGTCCAGCTTGTCCTTGAGACAAACCCAGGTGCACTACTCCAGTACTGATACTCTCATATTTCATAATATATGGCTCAACAGTTCCAGTATTACAGTGTTTCATGGGTGTTTGCTAAATGTTTTTAATTTTCCACTGTTGCATTGTTTGTTTAATTGGTTTATCACTTAAATTCCTGTTTAGGAACATTACATGATAGTAATATTTGATGTGACAATGATCTTCATGACAATGCTTTGGATAAGTGACAGTGACCTATATAATAATAATCTGTGATATGATAGTGAACTTGGTAGTAACCTTATATGGCAGTGATCTTTGACTATGACGGTGACCTTGACATCAGCAACAATGGTAGTGAGAGTGTAGCAATGTTATGCAACAGTTAGATTTGGTATTGAGATTGAACGAGATGAATTGTTTAGCATCCAGGGTTTGCCATACAAATTGAGTAGAAGTAGATTGAGCAGGAATTATATCGCAGTTTGTTTTGTATTTATTTTGAACATAAGTGGATCCAATTTGAAAATTGTGAAACATGGTTTTCCGGCTGATCAGGGTGGCAGGATGGTGCAAGGTAGGAGAGTGGAGTCTCTTTCAGGTTAGAGCCTGAGAACATTTTAGGGCAACAGGGTGGTGCTAGGGTAGGTTGGAGCCTGTGCAGGGCATTGGAGTGTCCATCTAGTAGCAAATGGTAAACGAGGTGTTGGAGCCTAGAAACCTGGGTGTTGGACCGTCCTTCTAGTACTAGCTGGTAAACAGGGTGTTGGCGCTTCTGTCAGGTTGTAACTTGTAAAACAGGGGGTTGGAGCCTCCCTCAGTTGTAGCTGAAAATGATGGAAGTTGAAGCTTCTTATTGATGTACTTATTGAAGACAAATATTAAGAATCGTTTGGTTGTTTTTCTTTCGGAAGGGTTTCCACTTAATATCTCTGGTGTCTACTGCCTTGATTTTGTGCATTGTTGAATGGTGTTAAATACTGTTTATGTTTAACTAATGCTAATAATGTTTAATGCTTTGAAAAGTTAAAAATACTAATTGAAGTAAGAAATACTGATTCACCCCCCTCTTAGTATTTCCAACATATATATGTGCTCTTGAGAAGTTGGATTTTTGGAAAGAATCAACTTGTCTTTGGAGTTGTAGGGTTTTGGATCAAGGTATAACAAGAGTATTATGGGTTTGAAGCACAATAGCTTGCAACGCTTGATGGGCACAACTATGGCATGTGGGCACAAGTTGTGGAGACATTATCGAAGAGCAAAGTACTATGACAATTTATAGAAGTTGTTGTCCATGAGACTAAAGTTGAAAGAAGTTCATGGTCAATGGGAAGAAGGGTGAAGCTAGATGTGCTATGACGACCTACATCTCAAGGGAGATTTGGTTTTGTACAATGAGATCCATAGCTCGAAGGAAGCATGGAAGAAGTTGAAGATGATGTTTGACAAGGTCGTTGAAACTCAAGTTATGAAACTTTAGAAAGAATTGATCTCTCTTGAACCTTTTTGTTTCAATAGGATTATGGGAGTATCGAAGAAGTTGAAGATGGTGTTTGACAAGGGTGATAAAAGCCATGTTATGAAACTTGAGAAGAATTGATCTCTCTTGAACCTTTTTGTTTTGATAGGATTATCTAGCTCATGTAAAGGAGCTACAATTGAGACTGGGTAAAGGTGGAAAATACTTTGACAACTAATTGAATTGACCTCGATGAATTTGAAAACAACATTTTTGTTCCACATTCCTAGTTAATCAAGCTTCATAGAAACAAGATGTAAGGATATTACCTTTTCCTCATTTTTCTCTTTGTTAATTAGGGCATGGGAAAAATTGTTTGATGAAAGGAAAGTTTAGCAATATGTAGTAAAGCTCATTTCATTAAAGGGAAAGGGTCAACAAAATTATAGAGAAAGAGGTTGAGATGGGAATTGGGAAAGAAGCCATGGTATAGAGCATGATAAGCATCATGAAGTTCAAATTAGTAGAAGAAAGCATGGAAGTGATTGTGAATAGTTGGCCAAGAAAGTTAAGAATGAGAAGACTTGTTAGTGTGGCAAACTAAGGCATTTTGAGAAGACATGTTGGAAGAAGACTATTGACCTTGGGGAGACGATTAAGAGGCTTGAAGGAAAACAACAATGATGCTTTCAAGAAAATGAAGGTGATGGCACTCATATCTTTTTTATTTATTCTTCTCAAGCATTACATGCTCATACTTATTATCATGAATGTGTAGTGGACTATGGTTGTTCACATACATGTCTAAGGATACTTTTCTCTTTTCTTCCTTAAGTGAGGCCAAAAAAGTGAAGATATTTGTTGCATATGATTATGCACTTACTATTAGTAATAGTGGTACAATTAATTGTGAGAATGGCATAATAACTTGATGTTTAATGTTGAAATTTGTTAGCTATGGTCGGTATTCGTAAATTATATTTACCCACAAAATAAAAGAAAATGAAAAATGAAAAATTGGTTTCAAGTTGGCTCCAAATAAAAGAAGAAAATTTAAATTTTGAGTTTTGAAATTGTCTTCGAAAGTCAAGTTAGCCCCAAAAAATATAGGTCGGCTTAGCCAAAGAGTCACACCTTTTGGGGCATCCTCAAAACATTATAAATTGGTATTTGACCTCTCCATTTGGGAAACTAATTCAGATCACTTCTTATCTTTAGTTCACACGTGGGAGTTCTTTGAGGCAGCGGACTGAGGTTTTGGGCAGAAGGTCGAAATTGCAGGAGGTCGAAATTGTAGGAGGCCAAAATTCCAGGAGTCCTGAAATTTCAGGACGATGAATTTATCTCTGTTTGACCAGGTTTGACTTGGGTTTGGTTACTGGTCAGTTTGACTTTATTTGTGTTAGGGTCCCACCCTAACCCCCTTATTTATGTCATGGGATCACGTCATAGTCAAGAGTCAATAAAGCCCATATTAATATTTGTAAGTGGTTAACCCGCAATTAATGACGAGACCACAGTTAGTTGCAAATGGGCCGTAGTATTAGATAGATGGTATTAATAAAACCCACGGTATTGGCCCGTGGTATTGCATGTATGAGTCATATATAAATGATAGAGACTCCCTGCGAGGGGCATTGTGTCTTGTTTTTGTAATCGAGCTCTGCTCTATTGGAGGTTGCCCCCTCGAAGAGGCATGTGAACATTGCTCTCTGAATAATAAAATCATTGCTATTATGTGTTCTGGGTATCTTTTCTTCGCATATTCTGTGTTTGGGTATTATTTTGCAGGTTAAGAGCATAACAAGTGGTATCAGAGCACTTTCCAGGGCTCGATGGGATCTCCAATTTTTAGCAAATTTTTTTTTGGCTAGAGACGTGTTCCGGCGTCTTTAAACCACGGGATCTGTCGTTAAGCGCATAAACCTGCGGATTTGGGGAGGCATGCACGCGGGAAATACAAGAGGTGGTCACGTCTGTTGGACTCCCTTGTAACCCCTGTGGGTACCCCTTCGAGTAGTAGCGCATTAGACAGAACCGCGCACGGACTGTCTTCCACGTACCCTCTGGGTATATAGGAAGCCCCCTAGGCTCCCTTGAAACCTCGCCATAGATAAACCTTCGGCCGTCTTGTGGCTACAGTACACCGAGAACAGCACTCGGAGAGATTACTCGCCCGTACGATAGGGTAGTCGGGTTGTACGGCTAAGGGTACGGTCGATCCTCCTTAGTTAGAGCCCTGAAACATTGGGCCGAGTACTACTGTCAGACCCTTATGTATATTGCGATCTATAGCACCTGACACTCCTCTAGACCATAGTTCCCTTTTCTATCGGGGGATCACACATCATCTATTCCAGATCCGCGTGTGCAAAGACGTGCCGCAGCAGCAGACATCAGTCCCGCAGCTCCATCAGATCCGCAGCAGCAGTTGTTCCACCATTCAGATCTCTCAGATCCACCAGATCGGAGTTGTTGTGAAGGGTTCCTATACCGGGGTATACTTTTCGCAGGACTTTTGGCAGCATTGACATTTTGAGGATTTGGCGACTGCAGTATTGATCAAGGAGTAAAACTCCGTTAGGAGTTTTCCAAAAAAAAAAAAAAAAGTCTGAGATCTTCCGAGGCGCTTATTGGTGATCTAGCCCATCAGCATCAGGACGACGAGCTGAGCAAGGTGGTACCATTCAATTTATTAGTCAAAATTTTTAGGCGGTCCCAATTTTTTCATCAAGTTGGTGTATGGTAGAAACTAGAGCTCAAGCGATGGCCAATGAAAGACTGGACAAACTTGAAGCAAATATGAGCTCCCTCCAACGTGAGATTAGCGGACTAAGTCTCCAGGTACAGGAAGCACTCTCGAAGGGCAAGGAACCAGCCCACGAGGAGGCGTATAATGGCCATGAATACCATGAGGGTGAGTTGAGCCACGCTCCTCACGTCTGGCACACCCATCCACCACTCAGTCAGCGACCTCCCAAGTTGGATATGCATAAATTTGACGGTTCTCACACGTCCGTATGGCTAGCACAAATGGAGCAGTATTTCAAATTGAATCATATCCTAGATGATTGGACTAAGCTTATGGTAGGGACCATGTACCTGGACAATGAACGATGGCAATGGGGGGAATGGTATCAACGTTGCAATGGACCTTTTCAGAATTGGGACCAATTTACCAAAGCTCTTCGAAATCGCTTTGAACAGGAAGACTCTTTTTTGGGGCGTCTCACTAAGCTCCGACAGACGGGTACAGTGGATGAATATATTACCGCTTTTGAAGCCTTAGCCTTCCGCACTAAGGGTCTCACAGATGAATTCTACACGGAATGTTTTATCAGCGGTCTTAAAGAAGCCATCAAAGCTCAAGTTCTACTCCACCAACCTCCCACGTGGACAGAGGCTTGCCAGGTAGCTCGTAAGGTGGAACGGGCATTAGCAGCCCAATACAGCCGCCCCAATTTCCCCGCTAAAGGTCGTCCCCCACCGGCTCCCAACACGACTCAAACACTTAAGATTCAAAAGGTGTCACCTGCGGAAATGGCTGAAAGAAGGAAGCAAGGACTATGTTACTACTGTGATGAAAAATATTCCCCAGGTCATAAATGCAAGGAGCCCAAGTTTTTTCAAATAGATGCCACTGACTACAGCTCCACCGAGGAAGATCCACCACTTGAGGAACCGGAGGCGATCGAAGAAGACAACCAAAAAGAGATTATATCTAACGAACCAGTTATTTTGCTAAATGCGTTGGTAGGAATTTCTTCCCCTCAAACTCTCAAAATCAGGGGTTTTCTTAAACATCGCCCAGTAGTAGTCTTGATTGATAGTGGAAGTACCCATAATTTCATCCATCAAAAAATCGCAGAAGCAGTGCATTGTTTTGTACGGGTAGTCTCTAATTTCCAAGTCCAAATTGCAGATGGGGGCACAATGAAATGTGAAGGCCGCTGTGAAAATGTCAATCTTCAAATGGGGGATTATCAGTTGAAAACCCACATGTTTGCCATACACATGGGGGGTTGCGACATTGACCTAGGCGCTGAATGGCTCCGCACTCTTGGGCCAATCACAATGGATTTCCAGGAGTTATATATGAGTTTTAAGCAGAACAACTCCACACATACCCTTCGTGGACTCCAGGCAGGAGCCCCCTCTATCATCAGCTCGCATAGGATGGAAAAATTGTTAAAAAAGGGCCATCATGGAGTGGTCGCTCAATTTAATGCCATCCAGGTAGTCGAAACCCTGTCTCCGCCAATTCATCCTGAGATGCATTGCCACTGACTACAGCTCCACCGAGGAAGATCCACCACTTGAGGAACCAGAGGTGATCGAAGAAGACAACCAAAAGGAGATTATATCTAACGAACCAGTTATTTCGCTAAATGCGTTGGTAGGAATTTCTTCCCCTCAAACTCTCAAAATCAGGGGTTTTCTTAAACATCGCCCAATAGTAGTCTTGATTGATAGTGGAAGTACCCATAATTTCATCCATCAAAAAATCGCAGAAGCAGTGCATTGTTTTGTACGGGTAGTCTCTAATTTCCAAGTCCAAATTGCAGATGGGGGCACAATGAAATGTGAAGGCCGCTGTGAAAATGTCAAACTTCAAATGGGGGATTATCAGTTGAAAACCCACATGTTTGCCATACACATGGGGGGTTGCGACATTGTCCTAGGCGCTGAATGGCTCCGCACTCTTGGGCCAATCACAATGGATTTCCAGGAGTTATATATGAGTTTTAAGCAGAACAACTCCACACATGCCCTTCGTGGACTCCAGGCGGGAGCCCCCTCTATCATCAGCTCGCATAGGATGGAAAAATTGTTAAAAAAGGGCCATCATGGAGTGGTCGCTCAATTTAATGCCATCCAGGTAGTCGAAACCCTGTCTCCGCCAATTCATCCTGAGATGCAACAGATTTTAAATAACCATCGGACGGTCTTTGACAAGCCTCATGAGCTTCCACCCTCGCGAGGGGAACATGATCATAGCATCACCTTGGTTCCAGGGGCCCAACCCCCAAATGTGGGCCATACAGATATTCGTTCACCCAAAAGAATGAAATAGAAAAAATCATCAAGGAATTGTTGGAAGCAGGTGTCATTCGTCCCAGCATTAGTCCTTATTCATCCCCAGTGGTCATGGTCCTCAAGAAAGATGGGGAGTGGCGGATGTGTCCCGACTTCCAGGCCCTCAATAAGTTGACAGTCAAAGATAAATTTCCCATCCCGGTGGTTGACGATTTGCTGGACGAACTCAATGGGGCTCAATTCTTCACTAAGTTGGATTTTCGCTCAGGCTACCACCAAATTCACATGAAGGAAGTCGACATTCCCAAGACGGCTTTCAGAACTCATGAAGGCCATTATGAGTTCCTGGTCATGCCATTTGGTCTCTGTAATGCCCCCTCTACTTTTAAGAGCCTTATGAATCATATTCTCAAACCATATCTCAGAATATTTGTCCTTGTCTTCTTCGATGACATCCTCATCTATAGTGGCACTTGGGCGGCACATCTTCAGCATGTAGATCTACTCTTGCAACTGCTCCGCAAGCATAAATTATTTGTCAAGATGTCTAAGTGTTCGTTTGGCATGGAAGAAGTTGAGTATTTGGGCCACATTGTGGGGCGTGAAGGTGTCAAGGTGGACCCCAAAAAGATCCAGGCAATGCAAGAATGGCCTCAACCTAAGACCTTGAAGAGCTTGAGAGGATTTTTGGGTCTTACAGGCTATTATCGTAAATTTGTCCGCAACTATGGCCGCATAGCGAAGCCCCTCACTCAACTCCTAAAGAAAAATTCCTTCTTCTGGAACGAGGAAGCATAACAGGCATTTACTGCTCTCAAAAACGCCATGTGTTCCACTCCAGTCTTAGCACTACCTGACTTCACCAAATCCTTTGTCATTGAATGTGATGCTTCGGGTACAGGTATTGGGGCGGTCTTAATGCAGGAAGGGCGACCATTGGCCTTCACAAGCCAACAACTCAGTGGGAGGAATCTGGGCCAATCTACCTACGAGAAGGAAATGATGGCCATCTTACATGCAGTCGAGACCTGGCGACCTTACTTATTGGGGCGACGTTTCCAAATCCGCACAGATCATCACAGTCTTAAATATTTTTTGGAGCAACGCCTATCCTCCCCACAACAAAATAAATGGTTAGCCAAAATGCTGGGATATGATTATGAGATCATTTACAAGAAAGAGAAAGACAACAGTGTAGCAGATGCATTATCTCGCCAATTTGAGGAGGAAAGTACTTTGCTCGCAATTTCTCTCCCCATTCCAGACTGGATTGAAGAGGCTCGCAGAGAATGGTTTTCACACCCCGGGCTCTCCCAACTCATTTCTCAATTGCAGGTAGATCCTAATTCCAGCAAGGGCTACTCGTGGCAGAATGATATTCTTCGCTACAAGGACAGAGTGGTAATATCACCAACATCCACCCTCAAAAGTCGCAATTTGGCAAAATTGCACTCATCTCCCATTGCAGGACATTCGGGCTTTCAGAAGACGTATGCTCGCACCAGAAGATCTTTTTTTTGGACAGGCATGAAACAGGACATCCTTACTTTTGTAGCAGAATGTGATGTCTGTCAACGCCACAAAGGGGAAACCGTCAACACACCAGGCTCATTACAACCGTTGCCCATTCCGGCATCAATTTGGACGGAGGTTTCTATGGATTTCATTACAGGTCTTCCAAAGTCAGGGAACAAGTCAGTCATCATGGTGGTTGTGGACCGACTGTCGAAGTATGCTCATTTCTGCGCCCTACCCCACTCGTTTACACCAACTTTGGTTGCTCAATCTTTCATGGATCAGATCTTCAAATTGCATGGCATGCCCACTTCTATTGTGTCCGACCGCGACCCGATCTTCACCAGTAATTTTCGGTAGGAACTCTTCAGAATACAAGGCACTCAACTCAAACTCAGTACTTCATATCATCCGCAAACAGATGGTCAAACCGAAGCCGTCAACAAATGTCTAGAAACCTACCTTAGGTGTTTCACTTCAGAAAAGCAACACCTTTGGGTACAATGGTTACCTCTGGCTGAATGGTGGTATAACACCAACTATCATGCCACCACCAAAATGACTCCCTATGAAGCAGTCTATGGTCAACTTCCACCTTCCCCTACTTCTTATCTCAAGGGGTGCTCCAAAGTACAAGCAGTGGATCAACTCCTACAACACCGCGCAACCATGCTCGCCCATCTTAGAGAGAATCTTCATCAAGCTCAGAACCGCATGAAGCAACAGGCCGACCAACATCGCTCAGAGCGCCAATTTCAAGAAGGGGATCAGGTCTTTTTGAGGCTGCAACCATCTAAGCAAACATCACTCAAAGACAAGGGTTGTCAAAAGCTCTCTCCAAAATTCTACGGACCATTCCAAGTACTTCAGCGCATTGGAGAAGTGGCTTACAAGTTGGCTTTGCCACCTACGGCAAAAATCCATCCAGTTTTCCATGTATCGTGCCTCAAGAAAGTGATTGGGAACAATTGTCGAGTTCAAACCAGTCTACCTGAATTGGACGAAGAAGGGTCAATCTGGCTTCAACCCGAACAGGTTCTAGATACACGAGACAAGCACCTGCGCGACCGCATGATTAAGGAAGTCCTCGTCAAATGGAAAGACACCTCTCCGGAAGATGCAACTTGGGAACCAGCCACTATTCTTCAGCAGTTTCCGCAGCTTCAACCTTGAGGACAAGGCTAGTCTTAAGGGGGAGGGCATGTTAGGGTCCCACCCTAACCCCCTTATTTATGTCATGGGATCACGTCATAGTCAAAAGTCAATAAAGCCCATATTAATATTTGTAAGTGGTTAACCCGCAATTAATGACGGGACCACAGTTAGTTGCAAATGGGCCGTAGTATTAGATAGATGGTATTAATAAAACCCACGGTATTGGCCCGTGGTATTGCATGTATGAGTCATATATAAAGGATAGAGACTCCCTGCGAGGGGCATTGTGTCTTGTTTTTGTAATTGAGCTCTGCTCTATTGGAGGTTGCCCCCTCGAAGAGGCATGTGAACATTGCTCTCTGAATAATAAAATCATTGCTATTCTGTGTTTTGGGTATCTTTTCTTCGCATATTCTGTGTTTGGGTATTATTTTGCAGGTTAAGAGCATAACAATTTGACTGGAAAATTTAGATTGTGTCTCTTATTGATTTGGACTATTTCTCTAAGAAAAGGTTGCTAGGTTTTTCCCTGGTTAGGATTTTCCCAAGATAAATTTTGTGTCCTTGTCTTTGGTTGTCTCTTCATGTTTCTACTGTCATTATTGTTTTTATTGTTGAAGATTTTCTATGTATAATTGCTTAATGATGAATATGACACAAGATAAATTAATGGATAAATCATTGGAAGTAATTATCAATGTAGAAAATCATGAAAAATCAACATGGTATTAGAGCAAGGATAAAGAGAAACCATTACAAATGTAGCTCTAGTCAAATCAATGATGGGAAAGTCAAGAAAGGTCAAGACAAGGGTGGATTTGATTCTGTCTAAGATCAGATTGATAGAAGATTGTTCTTAAGAATTGTTTCGGGAGAACCGAGATCAACTATCGTCAAGGTTTATTGAGAGGTCGAGATCAACCCTTGGAGGTCGAAATTATTTCCTTAGAAACGCAGAAGGTTAAGAGCTTTCCTATTGTGGAGATCAAATATTTCTTGCAAGCCGAGTACACACTCCTTGAAGAGTTTCTATTGAGACATTGAATTGTTATCTTGGAATCAAGTCTTCTCTTGTTTATTAGGAGGCTAAGTTCCTCTCCCTGAGATTAGGATTAACCATTGGTTCCTATTTGTTTGTTGAGGTCAAGTACCTGTAAAGATCCAAATTTGTCTTTAGTTGGAGATCTAGTTCCATGTGACCAATCGGAGGCGCGAGGATGTGTTCATTTATTGAAGGGCCAAATTGCTCCTTAATCATCAGATTAGATTTCTGTGGGTTGAATCTCTTTCTAGTGGATTGAGATCATTATTCTGAGTTTGATTTAAAGCCAAGTTTAGATTCATTCCTTGCAGGCAGAGATCATTTTCCCTTTTTGAAGATCGAGTTATCTCCTTAACAGGGCAAATCGTCTGATAAATTTATTGAGGTCGAATTTCACTTGATTTGGAGGTTGATTAAGGCAGGGTTACTTTTTATATTATGGAGCTTCGAGTTCAGACTTGGAGGCTATTTCATGTCGAACCCTAAGGTTGAGTTGACGCATCTTGTTCGGTGGTAAAAATTTCTCCCACAAGGAGGCCAAAATGCTGAGCTTGTCATCAATTGCCTCAGATTGTTGAAATCATCAACCACAGGTCGAGGTTGTCATCTATCCAGAGGCCATATGTACTGCGCAATATATTCATTAGATTGGAGGTTCGAGTTTAGTTGAAGCTTGTGAAGTTGATCAAAATTTTGAAGCTGATCCAAAAAATCCTAAGAAGTCTAAGGTTGTAAGGTTTCCTGAGGTGTAAATATCTTTTGTAAGTACTACAATCTTTGACTTCTAGTCTTGTAGCGAATATGGACGTGCTTTGTGTAACTCGTTTTGGCATTAAGGGCATCTCTGTTACTTCATGATCTTTTGGAAAAGGTTAAGTTGAAGATGCTTTGTATGTGCTAGTATTGGCCTGAGATATGGTGCCATTACTTATATGGCAGAGTTTTTAGAAATAGTATAAGGGTATTCATAAGTTTACAATAAAGATGAGGCGTCAACTTTGGAGACCAAGTTCTTGTAAGGCTAATTCATTTTCAAAAATGGATTCTGTGAAGGATAACTTGTTGCTATTGCTACAGTGATTGTTTGTAAAATCTGTTGGTGGAAGAACTCAACAACAAAAGTTATGAAGTAGTCCCACAATTAACAGCTAAAAGAAGCCCTTGCATGAGAATTGGAGGATAGTCTCATTGAATCAGGGATAATTTATTACTATTTGAAGATTTTCAAGCCCTTAATCTATCTAGTTTTGTTGATAATAGAGAATGTTGAGAGTCTACTCTTATTGATTAGGGTTTAGATTACCATTTTCCTGTCATATTACTTTTATAAAGCACTCTTTATTGAAGATCTTGTTGGTAATCACAAGGATGTTCTAGAGCAACCTAGAAGATTTATAAATATGGCTTGACTTGCAGTGCTAAAGGTAGAATACAAGTCCTACAGAATGGACCATTAATTTTGATACATTTGCTTGGACTGATATCAAGATGGAACATCCTTGATTGTTTGATGATATGATGGATTTCATCACATATGTCAAGGCATGGGGATTTTATGGTTTTGACATTTGGATATGGAAAGAAAATTTGCAAATGACAAAGCCTGTTGGAATTACAAAATGGTGTAAATGAAAATTGTAAATCTAGGGTTTGTAAACCCTAGAAGACTTGAAGTCTTTGACAAAAGCCCTAGGGTTTGTGGATAAAACCTTAGAGCTAGACCTAGATCAATGTTTTTGTTGAAAGAGGAAACCCTAGCTATTGAAAGAAAGGAAAGGAAGACAACATGCTGATGACGAGGATGAGGATTATGAGTGATGGATCTCAATGATTTTTGCAATAAGGCAAAGATCAAGAGGGAGTTGACAATTCCCTACAATCCTCAAAGATAAGTACTTTATATCTCTCTTATCTTTGTTTCTCTTGTTGCATTATAATTGTTCTTTCATGGGCCTCCTAATGAGGATTACAGGTACATCATGAAGGCTGCCAAGGTTCTGGCAGTAGGTGGAAGTATTGGAAGAACGGAGAAAAATTTATGGCAAAAGGATTCTCCCAAGGTTAGTGATATGTGGAGAGAGAAATTGTACTGACATCTATAATTGTACCTGATGAACCAGAAGAGATCCTAGTTTAGAGGGAGCAGGCAGGCCAACAAGTTTGAAGGATGTCAAGTAAATTATGACTTCAAAGTGGACTTACAAGATCAAGCATTTGGTAGATGACAATATAGAGAAGTACAACTCAAGGATTTTCTCAAGAAGAGGGAGGGGACTATGAGAAGACAATTGCTCCAATTGCAGTTTGCTTGGCAAGTTGAGAAGTAAGGTAGCTTCAAGATTGTTTAATCAGGTACAATTATGATGATCAATGCATATGGTACAAGAAGGGAGCAATGCGACTCCAGCGTATTCTAGCAGGTTGTTGACATTCTCTCAAAGTTTCTGTCTCGGGATGAAGGACAAGCTTGAGATGGGTTGAGAATGCTTCCCTTGAGGGAGCATTGATGGTATAGCATCAAGGGGCGAAGAATCTACCTTAAGTCATGGGTATTGACCAGGAAACCATGTAATATGCTTGGGGGGATTGGCCTGGTTAACATCGAGGATTCCGAGTGCTCCCCTGGTTAGTGTTCTGACCATATTTCCATGGGTTTGGTTAGTGGGTTGAGTGAGTGCCTTGTAGCATTGGGCAAGTATTTTAATTTTTTACCATTTAATGGCATGTGGGAATGGTAAATGGGCCTCGGGTTTCACCATGGGTTCAGTGGGTTCTTGACAAGACTCCAAGTGACGACTTGGTAGATTGGTGAACCAAGGGTTTCACCATGGGTCAAGTGGGGTACCTGACATGACTCCAAGTGATGTCTGGGTAGATTGGTGACCCTAGGACTAATGGGCGACTAGTTCCTTTATTTGATGCCGATGCAAAGACAGGGTTGCGGGGGAGCGCACCCCAAACCCGCTCCACTTGAGAGCGACCTTGAGAGTGAGTTTCGGGAGCGTGCTCCCTTTAAAAAAAATCACTTCCTATTTTTGAGGGAGCATTCGTTCCTTGACTGCTCCCCTTCGCTCCGAGAGCGACTTTTTCAAAGAGGGAGGGTCCGGGAAGCGATCGCCCTCGACTGCCCCCCCTTTTAAAAAGTCATTCTCGTCAGTGTTGAAAAGAGCCATGCGACATAGAGGGACGGTCGGCCGGTGGACGGAGAGGGAGGGGTGGTGAACGGTGAGGAAAGGGAGGGAAGGGGAGGGGGGAAAGGTTAAAAAGGCTCTCTCCCCTCCCATTATTTACCATTTGTCAAGTTGGAGAGAGCAAGAGAGAGGAGTTTGGAGGAGCTTGCAAGGGAGATTGGAGCTTGGGATTGAAGGCCAAATAGGTAGGATCTACACTCTAATCTAGCATTTTTGTTTTTTATATGTTCATTGCTGAATAATTTGTTTTTTTTCCTCTATTTCCCATTCCCATTTCTCCATTTTTTTTGCAGACTTAAAACTTCAAACATCATGGCTATATGGCTTGGCATTTTCTTGTTGTTGGTTCCTTTTTTTGTTATTATGGTGTTGGAGAGTAGAAGGAGGGTTGATCATGATGAAGAGGATGAAGAAGTGGATTATAGTGGATTTGATGAAAACCCTAGAGAGTACCTTGGTGAGGAGGAAGAGAGTGGAGATGATGAGGCCCCAAAAACTAAACAAGACCAAACTCCATTGTGGAAATATGTTATTAGGTCTAAAGCAGGGAAAGGGGGTGGAACCACTAAATTTACATGCACCCATTTCAACAACATTTACAGAGGTTCATACACCCGTGACAGAAGGCACCTTTGTGGGAAAAGGCCATGGGATGGAGATAAACAAATAGGAATCAAAGCTTGTACAAGTGTGTTAGCAACAGAAAGAGCCAAATACATAAGGGAAGAGGAGGAAGCCCAATACAAATCTAAAAAATCAAAGGGTTTCTTTGAACATAGCTCACAATCACATGCACAAAGAACTCCATCGACATCCTCCCATGGCAGTGGATATGGAGGCATAAGAACAAACATCTCTTTAAGGCGTAGAACCATATCAGATTTCCTTGATGAAGGGTGCAGGAATGATGTGGATTCAAAAATTTATCGGTTTCTCTATGCATGTGGGATACCATTAAATGTTCTTTGCTCACCTTATTGGCGTGAAATGGTTTTTGCCACTAATGATGCCCCTTAAGGATACAAGAGCCCTGGGTATGACAAGGTTAGAACCTTTGGACTTGATCATGAAAAAGCAAAAATATCACATTAGAGTAAAATGACAAATTCTTGGATTGAGCATGGGGTGTCCATTGTATCTGATGGATGGAAAAATGTAAAAGGCAAGCCATTGATAAGTGTTCTTGTGTGTCTGTTAATGGTGCCATCTTCCTTTCAGTATATGATTACACAGAGAAGTTCAAGACTGACATCAACATTGCAAAACCATTACTTGAAACAATTGAACGTACTGGGCCATACAATGTCATCCAAGTCATCATTGATAACGCTGCTAATTGTAAGGCAACGAGATCAATTATTGAGGATAAATACCCCAACATATTTTGGTCTGGGTGTTTGGTTCACACAATGAACCTTTTGATGCATGATATTATTAAGAACAAAAACCAACAATGCAAATGGATTGGTGATTTGTACAAGAGAGGCAAACAAATGATAAAATTTATTACAAATCATAGCAATACCCATGGGCTTTTCTGTAGTCACTCAAGATTGGAGTTGTTGAAGATTGCGAAGACTAGATTTGCTAGCTATTACCTCACCTTTAGGCGCCTTTTGAAGGTAAGAGAGTCATTGGATAACATGGTATGAAGTCAACACTGGCAGGTATTAAAGGACAGGGCTACAAATGCAGTTGAAAAGCAAGGTTTTGAACAGGTGGAGGAGACTGCTCTTGATGGTCTGTTTTGGGCACGTCTGAGGGAAGTATTGCAATTCATCAAACCCATTTATAGCATGATTCATTTTGCAAATACAGATAAACCAGTGATTGGGGAGGTGTATGAGCAGATGGATAGCATGTTGGGGAAAATAAAAGATATTGTTCAGGAAAATGATCCCAACTTGTATACAATGATTCACAATTGTGTGTGTGCACGGTGGAATAAACTTAATGTTCCACTACATTCCTTGGCATATATCCTTATGCCAAAATACTACTCTCCATCTTGGTTGGGCCAACCTGCACCTGGGGATGTGGTTAGGATCAAACCCCATACAAATCCAGAGGTATATAAAGGATATATGGAAGCATTAGACAAGTTGGTACATGACAAGGAGGAGTGTGTTAATCTGTGTCTTGAATGAGGCAGATACTTCAGTTGCACTGGTTTGTTTGATTCTTTGCATGCAATGGAAGAAGAGGCAGATTTGATGCTCTCACATGGTGGGAAGCATATGGTGGTATGGGACTTTTGCCAAAATTGGAAAAAAATTCTCATAGGTTGTAAATACTTCTTTTGCAAAGAGGTGCTGGAGCACTTACAACTTCATACATAATATGAGATGAAATAGACTCAATGAAAACAGGGTAGAAAGCTTAGTTTATGTGCACTATGACTTGAGGTTGTTGAGTCATTATTGTGATCAGGCTTGTGAGGATCTAATATATAAAATTTGTGATAACCACCCAGAGGACGATAATTTGGAGGATGGCACTATACATTTTGAAGAATTGGAAGCAAAACTTTCGAGAGATGATGATGAAGCAATAACAACCATGCCACTCCCACCATCTATTAGCAATGCCAGTGCTCGAGTTCCAACAATTATTCCTTTGCTGTGGCTGCCTCCATCTACATCCTCACGTGGAGGGCATGTGCCTTCTGGTTCTGGTTGTGCGACTATGCGAGAGGAGACTCCTAGAAGACGACCAATACCATGACCTGGTCAGAAATTAGACATTTCTCGTGGCAAGAGGAAACTGTAGATAATAGATTTACTTGTCTTTTCTAGTTTCTAGTAGTTTTAATAACTGTTGACTCTTTCATATTTACTATGATATGTTTTGTCAACAATATATGACAATTTAAGTTTGAAGTTGGCAATTATAACTCATTGGTAATGAATTATGAATATGATGTTTCGTGAAAGTTGAAAGTTGTTTCATTTCATGTTTGGTATTCTTTATTGTAATGGTTACACTTAGCTTACAAGTACAACTGTGCAACTTTGGTGATCAATGATGATAAATGTTATATATTGAGTTTTGAAAGCATGAAACTTTAAGATTGATGAATCATGAGACTCAATATGTTGTATGTTAGTAACTTGTGGACATGGTTGATGAAGATTATAATTTCTATATGATTGATCTATGTTTTTATGCTTTTTATATATAATTCATCATTTTACATGCTTTTGTTGACATATATGCATCAAAATATATAAAAAACATATATTATATAAAAATTCACTCCCAAACCGGGAGCTTCTGAAAATGTTGCTCTTGCTTCCGCTTTCGCTCTCGCTCCAACTCTGGCTTCAGCTCGCTCTCGCTTCAACTCTGGCTTCAGCTCGCTCCCGCTCCCCGTTTTCGCTCCCACTCCCAAGTAACCTTGTGCGAGGATGCTTTCCACATACACTGGATGGATTCATCAACATAGCTGCAGTCATTCAACCTTTTCTTGGTAGAGAATTTTTTCAACAAGAGGGCATCTGAAGGAGTCAAAGAGAATACCTCCCTGGCCAAGAGGGAGTGTTGAATTTTGGTAGGTGCAGTCGGTATTTGTAAATTATGTTTGCCCACAAAATAAAAGAAAATGAAAAATTTGAAATTGGTTTCAAGTTGGCTCCAAATAAAAGAAGAAAATTTAAATTTTGAATTTTGAAATTGCCTCCAAAAGTCAAGTCGACTTCAAAAGTATAGTTCGGCTTAGCCCAAGAGTCACACCTTTTGGGGCATCCTTAAAACACTATAAATTGGCATTCGACCTCTCCATTTTAGCGACCTTTTCAGATCACTTATCTTTTGTTTACATGTGGGAGTTCTCTGAGGCAACAGATTGAAATTTTGGGCAAAGGCTAAAATTGTAGGAGGTCGAAATTTCAAGAGCATGAATTTATCTATGTTTGACCAAGTTTGACCTGGGTTTGGTTACTGGTCAATTTGACTATTTGATGGAAAATTTAGATTATGTCTCTTGTTGAATTGGACTATTTATCTAAGAAAAGGTTGTTGGGTTTTTCCCTGGTTAGGGTTTTCCTAGTATAAATTTTGTGTCTCGTGTTTGGCCGTCTCTTCATGATTCTACTATCATTATTGTTTTTAATGTTAAATATTTTCTATGTATATTTGCTTAATGATGAATATAACACAAGATAAATTAATGGATAACTCATTGGAAGTAATTATCAGTCTAAAAAATCATGAAAAATCAACATTTACTTTATACAACGCCTAAGTCCAAATTTGTTATTTGTACTTGTTGTTGCCCAAAATGTACAGGCTAGAATCTAGATGCGACAATGCTCAGGATGGGGGTTGTCACTCTGATCCCCGCTCTCTCCGTTCTAGCTGTCTCCCTACAATAGGGTATGGGGGGTAGTGCCGATGAAATGTGAAGATGAGAGTCTCGTTGGCAACCAACAAGTTTGAGAGACACAACTGAATGGCCTAGCAACTTGGTTAATTTAGCAAGTTAAAGATTAGATTAGATTTATCTTGAAAGACACGTGTCTTAATGGAGTCAAATACTTGTTTTATATAAATTATTTACCAAGTAACTGGATGAGCAATTGTTGCCTTAGGATGATTCACTATCCTAAATGAGATGCAACACCTAAAGTCTAAGTGAAATGCAAAATCTTGGTTTATTTTAGATTATATGCCTAATTAGATGAATCCTTTCCCTTAACTATTTTGAGGCTACTCTCTAGAGTAGGTTGTGAGAGAGAAACCAAGGGGAAACAAGCTATGGCTTGATTAACTATCCCTCCCTTTGAGTTCCAACGACCCGATGCCTCCGATGCTATAGAGACAATGGCTCTGATGATTGCAAGGTCACCGTGTTAAACACTAAATAGTGTCTAGACTTCGTAGAATAAAAGAGAAAGGTTGTCCTAGAGTCTTTCAACCAAGCTTATGCTTGGAGGTAAGTTAATTAAATGCAAATCTGGAATGCAAATTCAGGATGAAAGATTTCTTTTAGTGAGATTGTTAAATGTTTGAAGCACTTATAGATAAATTACAATGATATAACAAGGTACTTAAATCAATGTACAAATGATAATCTTCATTAGAAGAGGATATGCTCAAATGGAACAAGATAGAAGGCGCCAAAATGTGTTAAGATCGAGACAATTGCTCATGAAATAGCCAATTAGATAATGATTGATGTCAATGTGTAAATTAGATAAGAGAGAGAGAGGGATTAAACACAATCAACAATTTCTCTTACAATGATTATCAATTGACTTAATTGGCAAGAGTGTAAACTTTAGATGTGAAACTCACTTGCAAGTACACAATTTTAGTATGCTTATTGTCACAATAGATCCACAAGAAAACCCATAACCACTTATCAAATTATCCAATTTTCAAGCAATGATGCAAGCAACGCTGTCACAATGAGATCTCTTAGAGCAATTAGACTATCTTATTATCAATCCAATGTAACATTTGGAGCACAATTAGATTTACCAACTATGTTCTTGAAACAATAGAGAGCACTTGAACACAAAATGCTAATGCAAAATATGACAAGACACTAATGAATTTTTTGACCAATTTTTAAGCCCAAATCACATCAATCATTAATGTTTATGAGTTAGATGAGTTCCTTGGTTATTTTTAGAGCTTTTAGTGCAATTTATTACTGCTGCAAACTTGATTTCAGAGGTCTGAAAATTTATACCAGACCTTGCAATTATTAGATCAACGCTTAGAAAACAATGCATGATGTCAAGAATGAGCTAGAAAATTGAAACAAGAGACTTTCCAATGATTGCCAATTAGTTTTATAGGCTATAGTTCAGACGTTAAAATTCAGATCAAACCCTTAAATAGCATATATCAGACCTTTGTTAACTTAGAAAATCAATTATTCGGTCCTCTAAAAGCTAACAGGGTGCCAAATAACCAATGCCAAATGAACTCCAATGATTTACTAATGAGATTGAGTGATTATTAATTGATCTTTGGTTAATTTTAATGTTTTTTATTAGAGTTGTATGATTTCATAGATGGCTGTAGCAAAATAGAGAGGTAGATGAGGGATAGAGAAACAAACCAAGAGGCCTAAGTGCCTAGTTGAGGGCTAGAAGGCTTGGAGTTGGCTTCCACTTCCTGCAACCACAATGTTAGCAATAAAATCACCGCAAACACAAGATGTTAGCCCACTAAAATAATGCAAAAATCAGAGATGACTGAATATAGGGCTAGCGCAAGGCTTCAAGGCTAGGAAAACCCAAACACTAGGGCCAAAAGAGGCAAAAAACAAGGCTAGAGGCCAAAGAAGGACAACGATGGAGCAACAGAAGCCAAGGAAGGGCTGAATGAGGGGAAGGAAGGCCTTAGAAGGCCATGGCCAAGGGAAAAGAGCCCACAAGGGTTGACATCAAGCATCAAAACGCTGACGCTGGGCAAGGGAAGGCCCTAAATGGGCTTGCGGCTAAGGGAAAGTCCTTTTAGGGACTGCGGCCAGCGCTAAAAGGGGGGCTGAGGGCTAAAGAAGCCCTTCCAAGGGCACAACAAAGGAAAAGGAGGGAGGCCGAGGCCCCTAAAGGGATGGACAACAAGGGCTAAGGCGCTTAAGTGCCTGCGGCTAGGCCAAATAGGGGGGCCAAAGGCCTGAAAAGGTTTCTAAAGGCCATGACTTGTCTTAAAGGGATAGCGGCTAAGGGGAAGAAGGAGGGAGAGGGCTAGAGAAGCCCTCTAGGGCCCACGACAAGGTTAGAAGAGGAGGATGGCTAGGCTTAAGGGCCTCCAAAAATTTCCAGAAACCTACAATTACACAAGAATGCCAAAAATCATTGCCTTACGCTGGGTGGCTTGCCTTCTTCAGTGGGACGTTGAGCTTGGAGGGTAACTGAAGGCTAGATCTTGCCTTCCTAGGCGTAGATCTACCTCAAAACCCCAACAAATTCTCTTTCGCAATTGAAAGTCCACATGCACAAATGAATAAAAAGAATTCCAAACCCCAAATATATATACAAAATTTCAAAACCCCAAATACCCAAGCGTTGCAAAATAACAAAAAATATTTACAAATGTACAATATTTACAAAATTAAATTACAAGCTCTCATTAACATATTAGTTCTTTTTAGCCCAAAATCAAATAATAATTTTGAAAATATTTTTTTAAATAAATCACAATGGATGAAAATCTTTGAAAAATAAATTGGCCAAAACCCTTCTGCAAAATTAATTACCATAACAAAATCTTAGAGCCCAAACATAGTCGGCTATTCCCCATAGTGTATGGACTTGGAGCCCAAGGGTTAGCGTACTTGTAAATCTCTATAATTTTCTCAAAATAAAACTTTTAGATCATATGGTGAATCCGATCACCTAAGATAACATGCACCAATAAAATGTTCTTATCATTGACAAATGAAATAACAATTCATAAAATTTTATTTAGCACAATATAGGATAACGCATAGCTAACACATACCACAGATTAACAGAAGAAGAACACCATGAATTGAACCCCAAAGTCTTTCTATTATGATAAAAAAATGTTTCCAGCAAAGCAACAACTCAATACTAGCGTTACAATTTTTTTCTTATCCAGAGATCATCCCTCGATACCAAATGGAAGCCCACTAACTTTTCTATATAGAGAAACCCCTCATAGTCTAAAATAATGGCTAGTTGGCTTGATTCTCGCCAAAATAATCTCAACAATTGGAAATAACTTGATCATCTTTTAACCTCCATCGTCAAATTTTTTTATTTTGAGGAAAAATTCGAATTTTTCTTAAAAACCACTTTTAATTAATCCAAAAATTAATATTTTGGATTAATTTCCTAAAAAAATTGACTTTGATTTAACCATCAAGGTCCAAGGGCTCAAATTTTCTTAAAATATGTATTTTTCCTTTGGTGGAGGATCTCCAAAAATTGACTTCTTTTATTTTCCACTTAGAGAGAAATTAATTTTTCTATAATTAATTTTTTTATTCAAAATCAATTAATTTTCTGGCTCGGGATTTTATTTAATTTAGGCATAAAAATTAATTAATTGACTGTAGAGGGGATTAGTAATTTTATCCACCCTCAAATATTTTAGCCATGGTTTCTGATTGTGAGGGACCATGCACTAAAATATTTTTTACATCAAATAATTACAAATTCAACCCTTGAAAGGGGAAAACACCTTTACACATAGACCCTCAATAATTTACCCAATTTTGCGACACAATATGATCTAGTATGAAACCAAGTGTGCTTGTAATAAAATAATTTAGCCATGGTGTCTGACTGCGAGGGACCATGCACTAAAATTATTCCCAAACACACTTTTACAATAGACTTGATATAACACTAGGACTCACCTAAGACCTTGTCAACGAATTCCATCCTAGCTTTGGGGTTTAAGCTAGAAGAAAAACTTTGCCGATTAGGCGTGTTTACAAACACACAATTCGAAGAGGTTAAAAAACTTCATAGGATGAAATATTTTGCCAAAATCATAGGCTTACCTAGGTGTTGTTACATAATTAAATGGTCATACTAGCATCATTTACAATAAAACTTGCAAAAATTGGGTTTACAATGATATAATCATGTTGGCTGATGACTTTGATCTTTGAAAAAATTTCCTCCACTTCTTTGTACTTTGCTTCCTTGGATTGTTGACAAAGTGTGGTCAACATCTGGCTTTACTTGGGCACATTGCTTCGTTGAAGGAATGTGAGAATCCAAAATCTTGTATCCAATAAAACAAAAGCCCATCAAATAGATATCCGCTCAAAATCAAAATCATGTATACATAAAACCTCTGTTGGAATAGAAAAAACCTATTCTAACATATCAAAACGTAAAGACATAACATGTAAATGCATGAAAAGAAAACTAACTAATGACATAAATAAAATCCTAACTAAAAGTGTAGGGTTAGAGATACAATACAGAAGATGCCCTATGGCATCAGATGTCATCCCTGTGGCACAATCTGGAACACTTGTTTGCTTACAGGTAGGTTGATAGGTTGTTTGTCAGATGTCCCTTGTTGAATTCTGACCCTCTTAGGTTGATGAAGGCTTTCATTACTGCGCTGTACAACTTTGTCAAATTCGAGCCTTCTTCTTTTCTTGTTTGGAAGGTCAGATGAAAAAAATGATGGATAGGTTGGAAGAATTCAGTCACAACTACATTATACTCTGAAGGATGACCCTGTGGTTCAATTTCCTCATCATTGTCTGGCCTCTTTGGATTTTCAACATGGTACCTTCTTTCTACTTCTCTGTACAACTTGACCATACCACTTGCTGCTACGGGAATAGTAGCATATGACAGATCCAATTGAATGAATCCTCCTAAGTCGACTGCAAATTTCTTTGACAAAAGCATTCCCCATATATACGACACATCAATGATTGTTATGTCCATGCCACATGGTGATAATTTTATATGGATAATTAGCCAAGACAACTTGTAAGTTTTTAACGACACCAAGGACTTCAATTTTCTTTGAATACATAGAGCAAATATTGTGATAAGGTCTTGAAATTCTTAAGTTTAACTGGTCCATAACCTTCTTAGTCATAACATTAGTTGAGGCCCCTGAATCCATCATACAATTGTGAAGCAAGTGATCATTAATCTCTAAAGTTAGGAAGAAGAGCTAATGACCCTCATTTGTCATATAACAATTCAAATCTTTTAACTTTATTTCTTCATCCTTTTGGTGCACATCAGTCTTATCCTGCTGAGCCATGCCTAAAGCCTTGAAAAATGCATCTCTTTGGGAAGGAATCTTTAAAAATTCCAAGACTAGGACAAATTTTTTGACACTGTTTATCCATGCAACTCAATCAATTTTTAGCCTTGATTGATAACTTTTAGATGTAACCCGTTGCTTATTCAGATTTTGATCCTTGCCTTGCTTTTGATACATATGTAACCCTTACTTCTAACAATTTCCAGAATCTGTTTCTGAAATGGAGTTTCACCATAGATCTGTGCGATATGATCTTTTCATCATTGAAATTATTGATGGTGAAAGATGAGGGGATCATGTCCGTGCAACATCTTTCCTTTGAAGAATTCTGATTGACATTATTTATCTGTTCACTAGTTCCTTCATCTAGGAGTCTTCTAGCGATGGCACATGAACTTTCTTCATGGAATCCTTCACAGGGTTTGCAAAATGAAATAGGTTGATCAACGACATTGACAGATTCAAGAGGAGTGGGAGGCCTTTTATCATTGGGAGGATTTCTTCTTGGCCATGGATTATTGTTACCTCTATTATTATTATTATTTCTAGGCTGAATATTTTGTTCTTGACTTCGTTCCATTTGAATCAGCCTACACTGTGTGGCACTCATTTCTCTAGCATGCTCAATTCTTTTTTCTGTAATCATTTGAGTTAATTCCTTAATTTGGTCATGCTCTACCTCATTTATCTCTTTCCCTTTAGATTTGACTAGACCTCTTTCAAAACCAGGAATTTTTGATTTATTGTTTTGAGGCTTCTGTGATTAGTATTTTGTGTGTAGTTTTCTTCCGGAGTTCTCGTATCCATAATTGTTTGAATCGACGTTTCGAGCCATCCACCGGGGCTCGTCATCAGGATAGATCAGTAAGTGTGTAAGACAGATCTCATTGGAATGGCTAAATAGAGTTGAGGGATGTAATGGGAATGGAAGCTGACCCTACCATAATTGTTTTTTAATATTTGGTTTTAATTTAATTATATAATGAGAATAAAATGATTTAAAATTGAAATATTTAATTATATAATAAGAATTTTTAATTATTTTCAATTTGAGTTAATGATTAAGATCCAATCTCAATATTAGTGTTAATTAATACTAATTTTTAGTATTAATGCTGTTCGTATAGATTTTTATAATTTTAATATTTTTATTTTATTTATGATCTATAAATTGATTTTAATTTTGACTAACAATTAATTTAATTTAATTTAATTTTCTTCTAGTTTAAGTTAATTTGAGTTGGTCTATAGTAATAAAATACTATGTTTAAATAATATTATAAATAAGGATATTAATATTAATTAATATTAATGTTAATATTAGTAATAAAAATATACTTTAATTATTTGCTAGAATTTATTTACATTCATCCAAGATTTCTAACAATCTTCTTAAATAAAATTCTTTTAAACACTCTTCTAATTTTAAGTTAATTTGAAATGGTTTATAGTTATAAAATACTATGTTTAAATAATATTATAAATAAGGATATTAATATTAATGTTAATATTAGTAATAAACTAATTTAATTATTTGTTAGAATTTTATTTTTTTTTCACTTCTGGTTCACGGATACCATGGTCAGTGGTCCGCTATGTCCAGGATCGAAAGTCTCTAGAGTGGACCCCACCCGAAGGGGGTCACACCCCTCGGCCATCACAGACCTAACCCCAAGGGCTTTCGGGTTTCGACCCTGTGACCTCCCATTGGCGAGGCCCCGGCTTGACTGATTGAGCTAACCCTTGGGGCTGTTATTTGTTAGAATTTATTTACATTTATCTAAGATTTCTAACAATCTTCTTAAATGAAATTCTTATAAAAACTCTTCTAATTTTAAGTTAATTTGAAATGGTATTATAATTGTGAACTATTATGATTAAATAGTGTAAATGAGGAAGTATTAATATTGATTAATATTAATGTTAATACTAGTAATGATCTTTGAAACTAATTTAATTATTTGTTAAAATTATCTAAGTTTATTTGTTTTTTTATTTAAAATGTAAATTAATAGTTAAGTTTTAAGAATTGGAAATTAGGAATAGCGTTTAGTATGAGTGCAAAGTGTAGAGAGAGAGAACTGAGGTTGGAGGGGGGGTGGAAGGTCAAGTGTAATGGGGGAAGGGTTGAGATAGGAGAGGGTGTTCTTTAGGATGTTAAAGAAGGTACTTTGTCACTTATTTTCCATCCTTCGTCTCGATTGAGGTTGTTAGGGTGTTTACCTATTTCTGAATGTTCCACCAAGGTTCCGGGACGAGGGGGCGAGGGAGCGAAGAGGCGCGGGAGCGGCCTATGCAAAAGCTCCCCACCATTTTTTAGGAAATGTGGGGGAGCATCAGGGTCTTAAAAACTTATACATATAAAATATAATTTATTAATTGAGTCCACTATGACGATTGGGTTTGAATTGAAAAGCTGCAAAGCATGATCATTGATATGAATATCATTATCCAAATTTCTAATATCATATAAAATTAAATTTCTAATTTATAATCATACATCATAAACTAAACAATCTACTACAAAATTCACCAAACCAAACCACTTAAACTAAACAATCTATTACAAAATTCAATCCCAATTTTACCCATAACAATCAAATCTAATGTTTTCTTTTAGACCTGCAAGAACAACTTTATAAAGCACGGTGTGAAATTAAGGATGAGCCACTTAGCAATACAATTTTTCTCACAAGCCACGACAATCTTCCCTCGAAATCCTTAGCTTCTTACGGGATTAAAGGCCATGCGGTCTGAGCGGGCGTTGCTTCAAACTTTCAAGAACAGCGGCTGCTTAATAGCATAATTATATTCATTTCAAATCTCCAGAGATCTCGACAATTCTGCTAAACCAGACACATATATTAAGTCAGCGACAGAAATCGCTGTATCTATAAAGTCATCAAAAATACAAATATAATGCTGAGAAGGGAGCATCTTCAGTCAACCACTTTCTTCCAACGTGTATATACATTCTATATGAAAATTTTGTACACCATTTCGTCAAACGAATACGCACATCCTGGAGTTTATGTATATATATTTGGAGTGATCAAAATACGGTGTTTTCCAACGATATAGGAATGCGAGTGACGTTATTTAAAGAATATGAGGGTGGTGCGTGTACTTATACCTTGGAGACTCTGGTATCTAGAAATATTAACAATTATATTACTTATTAGTGACGAGGTTGAGCCATTTCTTCATCCTGCAACAAAACGTGCTCTACATATGTGAGATCAAGATACGACTTGATGTTGGAATCTTACACCCTGTCATATTATCAACCTCCAAAACGTTAGTAGTGGAAGATGTAGACGAGAAACGACCCCCCTTGTCTCCCTTTTTGGAAACGCCCCCTCAGGAAAGGGAAACGACCCCCTGGCACGTCCCCCTGAGTTTCCTCATTTTTGGGAGCGTGGGGAAACGTCCCCTACTTGTCCCCAAGTCCCCTGAGCGTGGGGGAGCGAGGAAACTAGACCCCTGGGGGGGGCGAGTCCCCGTGGAACACTGCTATTTCTATGGCTTCTCTTAGTTTTCTATGGTGATAATGATCAATTTTGGCTACTACACTAGAGTTTTCAATGTAGACGTGATGATTGGTTTTACCGGAGTGTTTGGCCAGAGCTGAGGTTTTTGAGTGGATTGTATCCATTCTTTGTGAATACATTCATAAGATGGTTCTTCTCATATTCAAAGTGATTATCATCCGAAATACGAACGACCCTGGTTGCTAGTGTTGAGAACACCGATTTTTTGGGATGGATGGTGGTGAGAGTTGGCATGTAGGTAATATTTTGCGTGGGTTTTCTTTCTATAGACCTGGTGTGATATGGAGCCATCTTAGTTTCTTTTGATTAGGATGTCAAGAAAAGGAAGGCTATCATTTTCCTCTATTTCCATGGTAAATTTGATAGAATTAGATAGACTGTTTAGGTGTTGTAGGAAAGTGTTTAATTTTTCTTTTCCATGAGGCAAAACGATGAAAGTGTAATCGACAAACCTTTTCCAACGTTTGGGTTTTAATGGGGAATATTCAATGGCCCTAGTTTCAAAATCCTCCATAAAGAGATTGGCAATGATAGGAGATAGAGGGGATCCCATGGCTACACCGCACGTCTGTTCATAAATTTCATCTTTAAAACTAAAGAAGGTAGATTTGAGACAGACCTCAATTAATTTGGCTGTGTCAGAGTTCGTGATTTTATGGATCACTTCCATGGCTTCATCTATGGGTATGTTGGTATAGAGAGATTTAACATCAAAGCTGACTAATATGTCATTGGCATCTAGGTTTAGATCTTTGATCTCATTGATGAAGTGTGTGGAGTCTTTGACAAAGGAACTAGTGTTGCCTACTAGAGGTTTTAGTTTTTTGGCTAGGTGTTTTGCCAACTGGTAAGTGGGACCTCCTATAGTATTAACAATGGGTCTTATGGGGATGCCTTCTTTGTGTATTTTTGGGGCTCCATAGATTCTGGGGGTGTATAGGTTGTTTTCTAATAAATTTTTAATGTTGTGTTCTTTACTTGATTTTATCAGATTATGTATGTTTCTAGAGATTTTTTTTAAGGGATTCTTATCTAATTTAATGTAACAACCACTGTTGGTGAGGTGGTCTATCATCTTTTCATTATAATCTTTTGTGTTCATTATGATGGTTGCACCTTCTTTGCCAACTCTTAGAACTAAAATATGATTTCCCAGATGCTTTCGTATCCTTTTCTAACTCTTTGGCTATAGCTTGAGCAAAAGCTAAATTGGTTTGTTTAGCACGCCTTATTTCATAGGATGTATCAACAACAAATGCTTCAAGGGACTCCTCTAATAAGGATTTGTCAGAAGGCTTATAGTCCTGAGTCATTTCTTTAACAATGCCATTAAACCTTTGATTAAATTCTTCCACTGTTTCATTATCATTCTTCTTAATACTGTTGATGGCTTTGAATAAATATCTTCCTTCTTTCTTGTCCCCATATTTACCCTTAAATGCATTGATGATAACTTGCAAAGAATCGAAAGAGTCATCAGGCTTGTCTAAGTACCATTGCAATGCATCATTTTCTAACGAAAGGACAAAGAGATTCATCTTAACATCTTCATGATTATAGGCAGTTGCATGACCATGTCTTAGCAGGAAGGATGTGAAACTCTTGAGATGAATGGCAACAATGATTGCATTGTTCCCTTGAAACATAGGAACCTTATCCAAACTAGCGTTTGGAAGAGCATGAGGATATCCCTGGATATTGGCAAAGTTGTAAGGCCTGTAAAACTCCATGATGTCTTGATTGACGAGAGCAGGGAAAAACAAGTGGATATCATGGAGGGATTCCTATTCGAGAAATATTAAGTGCTTACTAGACTGTAATTTGTTTAACTGAGTTCTTAGAGCCTTTTCAAGATCGAGAGTGGGGTTAACCAAGCTACCAGGATTTCTTATAGTATAAGCTCTTGTGAATATGAATAAGTGGAGTCACCACCCAAACAACAAACTAATTGAAATGTCTTGGTGCTAAAGGTGCAAATAGAAGGGTGAACAAGGTGATGAGAAGATTGGTGAGGAGATGAAGAAAAGATGAAGAGACAGGGAGAATGTTGTTAAAGCGCTGAGAACAAGATAAACTTATCCCCCACAACAATGCTAGAAAATGTTGTCGCCCAAAATGTACGGGTTAGATGTGACAATGCTCAAGACGGGAGCTGTCACTCTGATCCCCACCCTCTCCATTCTAGTTGTCTCCCTACAACAGGGTATGGGGGGTAGCCCCTATGAAATGTGAATATAAGAGATTCGTGGCAATCAACAAGTCCGAGAGACATAATTGAATGGCTTAGCAACTTGGTTAATTTAGCAAGTTAAAGATTAGATTAGATTTATCTTGAAATACCAGTGCCTTAATGGAGTCAAGTACTTGTTTTATATAAATTATTTACCAAGTAACCATATGAACAATTGTTGCCTTAGGATGCTTCACTATCCTAAATGAGATGCAACACCTAAAGTCTAAGTGAAATGTAAGATTTTGGTTTATTTTAGATTATATGCCTAATTAGATGAATCATTTCCTTAGTTGTTTTGAAGCTAGTCTCTAGAGTAGGTTGTGAGAGAGAAACCAAGGGGAAGCAAGCTATGACTTGATTAACGATCCCTCCCCTTGAGTTCTAGCCACCTGATGCCTCTGTTGCTGCAGACACTGTGGCTCTGCCGATTGTAAGGTCCCCATGTTAACCACTAAGAGGGTCTAGACTTCGCAAACTAAAAGAGAAAGGTTGTCCTAGAGTCTTTCGACCAAGCTTATGCTTGGAAGTAAGATAATTAAATGCAAATTTGGTCCTAGAATGCAAATGCAGGATGAGATATTTCTTTTAGTGAGATTGTTAAATGTTTGAAGCGCTTAGAGATAAATTATAATGATATAACAAAGCAGTTTTGAAAAATATCGGTATTGGCAAAATATCAGCGAGTGTCCAGAAAACATCTTATTGGCAATATCGGTGAAAATATCAGCAAATATCGACAAACATAAAAAATGCATAATATATTCATTTTCTTTCTTCCCATTTTTAAACATATAAGGCAATAACAACATGAAATAAACACATCGACACATAAATATGAAGAAAGCACTGTTATATATGATGTAGTGGATGTAAAATAAAAATGATACATCGAAGGTGATACGAAATCCTGCTGATCCTTGATAATTGTCCAATCAAGGACTCAAATGTGGAGAACCAATACAAAATAATATCACATATATAAAAGTATCTCATCGTCATGAGTTATATGTAGCAAAACAAATAAAACTAGCATCTATCTCGCTGAGATCAATGCCCTCTCCCTAGTAGCTATCTTTCTATCTTTTTCATCAATTTGCTTCAAGAGATTTTTGTATTCTACACTAGAAACTATACAAAGCCCAACATCATGTCCAGGGAGTCTAGCCAGATGGTATTTCAATCACGTAACCCCTCCTGTCATCTTGGTCCCACACAATTTGCATGATAGATATGCCTGATTTGTCCCACCATCAGGCTCTCCATATTCCCAAAATGGGTCCAAGGCTTTTGGCATATTTGTAGTGAACTAATGCAAACCTAGGGCATAAAGAAAAACAAAGAATTGGCATTAAACATCCATACATAAAAATTAATAAGTAATAACCACCTCATTTAAAAAAAAAATTACTACATTATTTGCAATGTGAATGAAAAATGGCAATAAGAGGGTGCATAAGAGAGTTAAAAAAAAAATGAAACTTGCTGTCCAAATATGGAGAAAACCCTTGCACTGGCTCATGGGCATGAAAACCATAGCAAATTGAATAAAAACAAAGAAGAAAAATGTTGGTAGGAAAAGAGGCAAACAAGCATAACACTAAATCTATGAAAAAATCATTAACATAGGGGTCTTTAAGAACATACCTATTAATGGAAGAAATGAAGTTTGTTTTACTGATCTTCAATCTTTGATCCACAATTTTTTTTTCATTTGGTGGTGATAATGGCTGTTTGATCCTCAGTCCCTCCTTGAAAACCACCACAAAGCTCTTCTCCTTCCTTCTCCAAGACCAAGAAACCAAAATGAGCAAATAAAACTACCAAAATTGCTTTTCTCGCTGCGGCTCAGCCTGCCCAACGATATTTGAGGTCGTAGCGTGATATTTTGCCAGAATATTGCGATATTTTAAGACAAGAAAATATTGTGATATTTTCTTGGTGATATTTCAGCTTGTCGAAAATATCACGATATTTTCTCAGCGATATTTCAGCTTGCCAAAAATATCACGATATTTCGGTGATATTATCAACGTTGTAACAAAGTACTTAAATAAATGTACAAACGACAATCTTCACTAGAAGAAGATATGCTCAAATGGAACAAGGTAGAAGACACCAAAATGTGTTAAGATCGAGACAAGTGCTCATGAAATAGCCAATTAGATAATGATTGATGTCAATGTGTAAATTAGATAAGAGAGAGAGAGAGAGCTTAAACACAATTAACATTTTCTGTTACAATGATTATCAATTGACTTAATTGGCATTTCACAAGCGTCGCATCAATTTTCTTGTTTTTCAACCAATGGCCGTCGTTGCGGCGACTCTCTTCCCATACTTAATTTCCCTTCTGTTTGTTCAGTCTCTACACTTGATCTACATTGATTCATTCACACTTAGTAAATTTTTCACTCAATCTCACATCATCATTCACTTCTAGTTGTTTTTCACACTTCCACCGAGTATATTTGTACTTCCCTTGGTCAGATTTTGCCTTTCCCAGGTGGGCACTACGCAATCCTAAGGCTCAAGCCACAATATTAGCCTCTGGAACTACATAGTGCGTAGTACAGGCTCACTCCAACTACGCATTGTGCAGTTCCAAGAGTCAGCCTGTCACCTTCGCCACTGAGACTGCGCAATGCACAGTCTCTCCCAGTATCTTCCTAGGCTAGGATTGTGCATTGCGCAGTCTCAAGCCTTAGCCTTCATCCTTGGTTGTTGGGGCTGCAAAGTGCAAAATTCCCACACGAAACCAGTCCCTCTTATTGATCCAGATTTAAACAGGAACGCAAAAAATTATAGATATAACCATAAATAAAGAGATGCAGCAGAAATAATACTTCATTTCATTAATGTAAAACACTGTAATATGCCTAGTAACATAAATGGAAATAAACTAGCTCAGGTGATGGTAGCTTATCCCTGAGGAGAGATGTGACGGTTGCATGCCTCTGAACTGCCTTACAATGAGGCTCAAGGGCCTTTTTATTATTGAACAATAAGAGAAAACCTTAAACAACCAAAACCCTAACCCGAGGAGATGTAACACCAAGAGTTTATGGGCCCCGTTGGGGTTAGTTGGACAACCAACTTCCCGGGGTCATGACTTGGTCATATTATCTCCATTTGACGCGCATGATACCCCATTGGAAAGATCTCTCCAAGGAATATGACGGAAAAGAAGCAATTTTATCAAAAAATTGATGGCGATAGATTGCCAAAAAAACGTGGTTTAGGGCCTCAAAAAAGCTCCGGAAGTTTAGGAACCGAAAAACTGCTAAAAATAGTAAATTGTGCTACAATTAAGGAAACTAAAAAACTGAAAGAAACAATGTTGGTGGTCCAAGTGGAATTGGTCGGTGGCCACCAATATTGACCTGGATCATTCCTCCCCCCTTAGGAAGCAATGGTCCCCATTGCGTTGAGTTCCTCCATGAGATGAGGAAACTTCTGCTGAACTTGGTCCCTGGTGAGCCACTTGCCCTAGTGAAGTAGTTGGCCTGCTTTGACAACTTGATACAGTTGGATCTTCTGTTGGCGAGTGTGCTTGATCTACGTATCCATGATCCGAATAGTTGCAGTTTGTTCCATGCAATCTGGATTTAACTTTGTTGGTGTGAGTTGTTCTGCAATGTTGGATGTGTATAATAATGGTGGAAAGTATGGCCGAAGACGGTCCACATTGAACACTAGGTGCAGGCCAAGGAATGGGGGAATGCTAAGCTCAAACGCATTGTCTCCCATGGCCTTGTAATGGTGTAAGGACCATATCGGAGTGGTCTAAGTTTCCAATAGGCTCCAGTAAGGCGTTCCTTTTGCAAATGCAACTAGACTTTGTCGCCCACCTGAAACTTGTGTGGCACCTGATGTTGATCATGTCGTTGCTTGTACTTGGCATTTGATTTCTCCAGAATATCGTGGACCTATTGATGGATATGTTGGATGTGCTCAATGAAGTTGTTTGGCTTATCTGTTTCAGACTGGACATGAGCCGAATCTACCTAAGTAGCTGCAAATGCCATGGCCACATCAATGGGACATAGTGGCTGGAATCCCAAGCCCACCTGAAAAGGGTTGTGTCCAATCGAGTTGCGGAGAGCCAGGTTATAGTTGTGCTAAACATAGGGGAGGCTCTCATCCCATATGCATGGATTCTTTGAGTTGTATATGCGCAGAATGTGTACAATCATCTTGTTGACAACCTCTGTCTGGCCATAAGTTTGGGGATGGAAGGTCGTGGACTTAGTGAGTTTGGTGTCTAGCATCGACCATAGACTAGACCAAAATGTACTAAGGAACTTTTTGTCCCGATTTGAGATGATAGACTGTGGGATCCCAAAGTGTACCCACAGTTGTTCAAAGAAGAGTTTAGCAGTGGCTTCTATTGTGATATTCTTCTTGCAGGGCGCCATAATGGCCATCTTCGAGAACTTGTTGACGACCATAAAAACACAGTCGTTTCCATGCTTAGTAGAAGGAAGGCCCGACATGTAATCATTGGAGATGGATTCCCAAGGTCGACTAGGGATAGGCAGCGAAGTATAGAGGCCTTGCTTCTTGATGGTTGATTTGGCAATGGTGCAAACAGTGCAGGATCTGATGTACTTCCCGACATCCTGTCGAAGATTCATCCAATAGAAATACTTCTGTAGTACTGCCACCATTTTCTCGACCCCGAAATGTCCAGCAACCCGACTGTAGTGTGTTTCCTAAATCATCTTGGCACGCTCGCTTGAAGGAACACAAAAGTGACCCAAGTGGCATAACAAGGCATCCTAGAGGTGAAAATCTAGAGCATACTAACCCTCCAAGAGTGTCTGGTATGTGTGGCCGAATTTTGGGTCACTTTTGTAGAGAAGTGGCCAATCAGAAGTCTCGTGCCCACAAGATTTGATCACGATGGTTAATGCCATGATAGGTGGTTGAATTAGGCAATCTGCAACATTATTGGTGCTGCCCTTCTTATACTTGATATTCAAATGGAACTATTGCAGGTATGTGGACCACTTCTGATGGTGATCATTTTGCAGCTGCCCTTGCATCTGTATGAACTATAGGGACCAATGGTCTGTTTGGATGATTGTTTCCTTCCCCAAAAGGTAATGCTTCCATTGTTTGTAATGCTGCATAATGGAATACATCTCTTTGTCATAAGTGGGATACTTCCGAACTGTGTCTGAAAGTGTCTCACTGTGATATGCCACTCGATGCTCATGTTAAGTAAGGACTGCCCCAATAGCATAGTTAGAGGCATCTGTCTAGATCTCAAAAAGTTATTGTAAGTCTGGTAATGCGAGCACTGGTGCCGAGCAGAGGCGATGTTTCAACTCTGTGAATGCCTTTTGTTGAGATTCAGACCAAAATATTTTTTCTTTCGCTCCTCCCTTGGTGACTTGACTCAAGGGCCAAGTGATATGAGAAAATCCCAACACGAACCTGTGGTAGAAATTGGCAAGACCCAGAAAGCTGCGGAGCTCTGTCAGAGTGGTTGGAGATGGCCAATCCTGAATGACTTGGATCTTGGCTGGATCCACATGCACCCATAATGTATCCCAGATACTGAACTTAGGTCATGCCAAAAGTGCATTTATCCAAATTGGCACATAGCTCGTGTTGCCGAAGTGTTTGGAGAACCTATCAGATGTGGTGGAGGTGCTCTTCCCAACTCTGGCTAAAGATCGAGATGTCATCCAAGTATACCACTACAAATGAGTTAGTGAATGGTTGCAAGATGTCATCCAACAACCTCATGAAGGTTGCAGGAGCATTCGTTGACACGAAAGGCATAACCAACCATTCGAAAAGGCCCTCCTTGGCTTTGAAGGCAGTCTTCCACACATTGAAGGGCTCGATTGGTACCTGGTGATATCTTGACTTCAAGTTGATCTTGCTGAAATATTTTTCCCCCTTCAGTTGATCCATCAGGTCATCAATCCGTGGGATCGGGTACCTATTCTAGATAGTGATCTTGTTCAGCGCCCAATAGTCAATACAGAGTCTCCAAGTCCCATCCTTCTTCTGTACCAACATGATCAGGTTCCCACAGGGTGATGAACTCGGTCGGATATGACCTTTCTACAGCAGCTCCTGAATCTGCCTCTTGATTTCGTCGTTCTCCAGAATAGAGCGCCGATAGATTGGTCCATTGGGAAGTGGTGCACCTAGGGTCATATCGATGGAGTGCTTGACCTAGTAGTGTAGAGGAACCCCTGTGGGGGAGGTGAAGATGTCCTCGTACTCCTCCAGGACATTGTCCATCTGTAGTTGTCGTGCGAAGGGGCCCTGTCTAGAGGTCATGGCCATCGTCTTCTTCTTTCCCCGAGGGCGTATCATCAGGAAACAAATTTCCTGGTTTTGGAAATGAGCTTACTGCATTGTTTTGCAATAACTAAAGAGATGGCGGTAGGTGTTGCCACCTCTGGTATCCTGTACAACTTATTTCCCAAAGAAACAATAACAACACAAGGCCTTGATTCATACACATCATGTCGCTTCCACAAGTATGGTTGGCCTAATAATACGTCACAAACATCAAGGGGAGCAACGTCACATAATACCTCATCTGTGAAGGGCTTGATGTTGTATGGAAGGTGACACTACTGGCTCACGCGAAGATCCCGTCCTTGGTGAAGCCACCCGATGGTGTACGGTTGGGGATGTGTTGTGCTCGGTAAGCCTAGCCGCTTCAAGATCTCTGCCGAAGTGAGATTCTTTTGGCTCCCGTTGTCGACAATGAATTGTAGTGGGAAACCCTTTACCCACATCTGGGAATGGAAGAGGTGCTCCTCCTCCTTTGGATCTTCGGGTTCCTCCTTATGGATCTTTGTAGTGGCAATGGTGGCATTGGGCTCCGCATCGATAATTTGCTTCCCTTTATCATTCCCCTTTTCGGGTTTTTACTAGGATTTGGAACATGCAAATTATTATGAAGCCTTTAGCTCGGCCACGAGTCACTGCTTCACCTGAACTCACTTGTATTGTGAGTGGAGCTCTTATGGAACTCATGCCACTTTCCTGTGTCCTTCTTTGGCTTCGCGGTGTTGTTCTTTGCTTGCAGCTTTGGCGGGTTGTCTTGGGCCACCCCACCTTGGCTTTGTCCTTTGTTCTGCGGTTTGGGGGCACATTTCCCTTGCTTTGGATTCACAGATCCAAAGTCTCACTTCTTCTGTTTAAACTTCTTCTCGATCTTGACAACGTATCAATACGTCATGCCGGCGAGGAGATGTCCCAAATCTCCATCTCGTCTTGGATGTACCTGTGTAGTCAGACGTAGTATTTGAGTACCAAATGCTGCTTAGTATCCTTGATACCTAACTTTGTGCGAAGGGTATGAAAAATATTGGTAAACTCTGGCACGTCTTGGTCCCTTCCCTGCCACAGCGTGGTCCACTTTATGTATTTATCCTCATAGCTTCCAACAGGGTAGTACTGCTCCTTGATGGCATCCCGGAATGAATTCCAAGTGGGTGTCTCTGAAAACGGTGAGGTCGTACTTTCATCCTTCCACTCGCAGTAGGTTTCTCACCAGTCCCTGACATGGGGGGAGGCTTTGAGAAGAGAGAAGGTAATATTTTCCCATCCGGAAAAATCATGAACAGAAAAATACCCTTCTAGCAGATTTAACCATTTATCTACAACGTCTGCATCTATTTGACCCTCAAATGTGGGAATGTCAAAGTTAACTTATACCTTAAAGGGTGTGGCACTTCCAGAGTAGCTGCTGGAAGTAGATGTGTCGCCTTTGGGTAGCCGCTGAAGGATATGGACAAAGTTGTCCATCATCGCATTCCTTTGTCGCTCGAGGGCCTCTTCGAGCAAGATTTTGATAGGATCTACTACCCCCTCATATTTCTTTTCATCGGCCATGGGAGGTCATCGAGATTTGTGAGGCTGGTCTTGCAAAGGTTTGACTAGTTCAAGCCCTAACTCCTTATATCTAGACCTCGTTGGGACATGCAAAGAAAAATAGAGAAAGAGCAGACCATTCTGATACCACTGATCCAGATTTAAACAAGAACGCAAAAAATTACCGATATAACCATAAATACAGAGATGCAGTAGAAATAATACTTCATTTCATTAATGTAAAATACTGAAATATGCCTAGTAATAGAAATGGAAATAAACTAGCTCGGGCGATGGTAGCTTATCCCTGAGAAGAGATGTGGTAGCTACATGCCTCTAAACTGCCTTACAATGAGGCTCAAGGGCCTTTTTATTATTGAACAATAAGAGAAAACCATAAACAAACAAAACCCTAACCCGAGGAGATGTAACACCAAGAGTTTATGGGCCTCGTTGGGGTTAGTTGGACAACCAACTTCCCGGGGTCGTGAACTGGCCATATTATCTCCATTTGATGCGCATGATACCCCGTTGGAAAGGTCTCTTCGAGGACTACGATAAAAAAGACAATTTCATCAAAAAAATCATTGGTGTTAGATTGCAAAAAAAAAAAAAAAAAAACATCGTTTAGGGCCTCAAAACGGCTCCAGAAGTTTAGGACTTGAAAAACTACTAAAAATAGTAAACCGTGCTCACCAATATCCCCCTGGATCACTTATCAATGAAAATTGCACAATCCTTCCCATCAAATTCCTAGTTTTCTTCTTGATCATGCCTTGAAAATAGATTTGCTAAAGACTAATGTTTGCTTTCCATGAGTGTCTTTCTTGTCCCATAGACATCACAGTTGTTGAGAACCTCTCTCCAGTAATCATTGTTACCATGGAACCAAAGAGAGTTGCTTCAAAAGAGACCACTGAAATCAGTACTCGGGAAGAAGTTGAGCAAGCGCCAGTTAACTTGCAATTATATGTGGACACTCAATTGTTTATAGAAAAGGAGTTAACACTAATATGGTAGCAATTCCAGTAGCAGTAGCAGAAGGAAACAACCTGGTACAAGATAAGGGAAAGAAAAAGGTTGTTAACATAATAGAGGGAGAACAAATATAAGGGAAAGAGAAAGGTTGTTAACATAATAGAGGGAGAGCAAATATGCAGGGTGAAAGCAGATTCAATCCTCATGCAAGCAACTTTGGCAGCAAAATCAAAGGAAGCAGAGGATACAAAGAGCATAGCAGAGGAAGAGAGAACAACAGAGCTTGCAGGAAGCAAAACTGAGATTGAAGCAAGCAGAACAAGAACTGAAGGAAGAGAAGCAGAAGCAAGAAGAAGAAGAAAGGAAAGGCACAATTGCGTAAGAAACAACGTTGATTCAAGTTGAAGGGAAATAACAAAAATAGTCAGCGGCAGAGGGAGAGAGCGAATAGATGCAGGACCAGGATCTTGCTCAGTCGATCGAAGATTTGATTGAAGTTGCAGACATGGAGTTGGGACCAGAGTCACGGGATGAAGATATTTATTTGATTCTTAGTGCACCACATATCATCATTCAATCTCCACCACCTTCAGCCGTAGAGTTAGCCCCGATCAAGGAAGGGGGCATACTTCCCCTTGATGATGATTGAGTAATCGATGTGTACAATTTTTCATATAATGAATTTTTGGAGAGAATTGTACAAACGTGGAGAAAGAATCTTTTGGATGATCATGCATCACCTACATTCATTAGAGAAAGGGTGATGGTGGCGGACACCAGGAAAAATCCAAATTCCATTTTCTGAGGCCAACTTAGCCTTTGGAGGTGCAGCAAGATCAAACACTCAGTATTTGATAGCCAAGAATAAGAAATTGGTACAAAATTTACAGGTTGTCCGACAAGAGATAGAACATCTTCACGCAATAGCACATAACATAGTCTCCGAATAGGTCTACTTGGGGAATGAGAGCATTGATACCTGGTGAAGTATCTACACTTGGAGAGACCATGAGGGACTTCTATGAGGAGCTTATGACCGTACATAAGGTAGTTGTCCACTTGCATAACTTGCAGCAGCATAGCAAGGAATTTGTCAAGACTCTTAGGAATGTGCAAATTGCCATCATCATTGTGCAAGAATGGACAATGTGATACAAAGGGGAACCGCTTACATTGATGAAACCATGGGTAGAGCTGGAGAAAGAAAGTGTTCAAATGTTGATTTAGAAGAACAAGAAACTTGCCTCGTTAATTGGAAACATCCAAGCCTCATATGTATGGTTATACAACAGTTTGGATTTCATGGAGAGACCCCATAAGATCCCATCAGTGAGCTCACTCACCGAAGCTAAGCGTAAACATCAAGTTAAGCAGGAGATTGAAAAGTATTTTGTGTAGCTGAAACAAATTGCGACCAAGGAGGATTTGGAGCTGAACAAACAAAACGTGCAAAACTACATTGGTGGTCCTATTCAGATCGAAATAATGTTGCTCTTGGTTAAGACTAGCTCCAAGTCATAGTACCCAGATGCTATGGAGGATTGTTGACCTTCAACTCGAAACCCAAGAGTAAAGGCATATTTAACATTGTTTTTCCATACACGTACCAGCCTCACAAATCATAGCCCTTGCGGCTTCACAAGGATGGAACCTACATCAGATGGATATCAAGACCGCGTTCTTGCATGGTTTGATCAAAGAAGAAGTCTACGTGGAGCAACCTGAAGGATTTGAGATTTATTATTGACCTTCAACTCAAAACCCAAGAGTAAAGGCATCTTTAACATTTTTTTTCCATACACGTACCTTGCCATCGTTGAAGGTCACCCTGTAGCCTTTGTCTTCCATTGTCGAGATGGACACCAGGTTCTTTTTGAGGTCAGGTACATATAATACATCCTGGAATTTCTAGCCTTCTTGAATGGAGGCCACCAAGCGCTTGTCGATAGAGTCCCGGATGATCTTCTTTGTTTTGACTTGTCGTTTTCCATTTGTTTCTGGCAGCAACGGGTGCATTTGATGGAGGCTCAACAATATTGCCTCTCACATGGTCCAACACTCCTTGATCTTCTAAGGTTAGATCGAGAGACATCTTCCATCCATGATAGTCAGACTTTTCACGGAGCTTGTCTTCGACAGGGAAGAGTGTTGAGGACCCCATAGTTCTTTTAGGATAGCCTTGCCAATCTTCTCTTAGGTGATTTCTCTTGCTCTTGCTCGGGCTTTGTCTTCACCTCAGCTCTGATACCATGTTGAGTTATGGTATGTTCTATGCTTAGAGCAGTTTACTTATTTTTATTATTATTATCCATAGATTATCAATCACATGTACAGTAAGTAAAGTGCAGAAAGAACATTAAACGATCGACAGAAAACAAGCCAAGACATGAGACACTAGATGTGGCGGCTAGCCAGGGACAAACCTCAATATGGGGAAACCCTTTGATCAAATCTTCTTTTATCTTCAATAATTCAACAGAGAGAAATAGGACAAAAATATGATTTATATCAGCAACAGCAAACCCTAGGTCAGCGACATCAGCATCACCGGCATCAGTATCATCGGCATCACCGGCATCACTGGCATCACCGGAATCACTGAGATCAGCATCATCGGCATCACCGGCATCACCTGCATCATCGACATCAGCATCATCGACATCAGCATCACCGGCATCATCGACATCACCTGCATCACCGACATCAGCAGCATCAACATCACCGACAGCATCGACATCATCGGCATCACCGGAATCACCGGCATCATCGACATCACTGACATTACCAGCATCATCGGCATCACCGGCATTACCAGCATCATTGGCATCACCGGCATTACCGGCATCAGCATCATCGGCATCAACATCAAACTAAGGCATACCATATCTTGCAAACCCACCGTCGGATCGGCTTGATTCCTTCACCAAAAAATGCGGCCTTCTGAGAAGAGTTAGATCCACCTACAATGCAGTTCAAAGAGGGAGAAATATGGTCAACGTTGGTCAAACTTCTGATCTGCAGTTGCAGCCCTAAATCTGCGTCCTTCCTTCCACACATGTGAGAGAAGAGTCTCTTTCTGCGCAGTAGGAGAAGAGCCTCTTTTCTGCGCAGGAGAGAGAGAGAGATGTGATGAGAGAGTGTGTCCAAATGAGGAAAAGCCCTATATTTATTAACAAATGTTGATGATTGAATAGATGCGACTTTTGGGTTTCTGAGCCTACATGAGTTGCTAGTCGGCTTGATAATTATTCCATAATCAAAATAAATTCATATCTCCATAAATACTTATCTGAATCGGATGATCTTTAGATCAATCCTACACCTCTCGACGAGAGGAATCTAATACAAATATTATCAGCCATGAATAAGATGACCCACATGGATTTTGGCCCTAGTTTCCAATTTTAACACTCCCTCTCAACTAGGGAGAACTCCATCTGCAATTCGTCTGTCAGTCGCTATTATTCATCCATCAAATGCACTGCCCGGTACAGCTTGACCCTTGCTCTGCTCTGCTCTATCCTGCTTGCTCTGCTCTATTATGTTCTTCCCTGTCCTGCTCTGCTCTGTTATGCTCTGCTCTGCTTTATACGAATTATGAAGAAGAATAAATTATCGAGGATGTATCATACTGACTCAAAATCAGTCTCAAAGTGTGTACCGCTAGTCCCAGACCAGTCCTCAACTGACCCGAAGTCAGTGTCATAGTGGGTACAACTCCTACCACTAGTCCCAGACTAGTATCATCCCCCACTGACTCAACGTCAGTCTCAGAGTGTATACCACTGGTCCCAGACCAGTCTCAACTGACCCGAAGTCAGCGTCATAGTAGGTACCACTCCTACTACTGGTCCAAGACCAGTCCTCCACTGACCCGAAGTCAGTCTCAAAGTATGTACCATTGGTCCCAGACCAGTCTCAACTGACCCAAAGTCAGTGTCATAGTAGGTACCACTCCTACTACTGGTCCCAGACCAGTCCTCCACTGACCCAAAGTCAGTCTCAAAGTATGTACCACTGGTCCCAGACCAATCTCAACCGACCCGAAGTCAGCATCATAGTGGGTACAACTCCTACAACTGGTCCCAGACTAGTATCATTGATCCCAGATCAATGAAGGTCATCCTAGCACAGGGAGTATTGTAGATACAACGATGCATCCATCGGTACTAGTATGGTCCCTATCCTCATTTCCCTTCTCATTGATCAGATGAGAGGTTCTTCCCATGAGTCCTAGACTGCATGGGTAGGATGCCTTGACAGGAGAACTAATCATCCTGTCCACAGGAGAGCATATCATCCAATCTAGTGGATGCCACGGAGAACTAATCATCCTGGCCCACAGGAGAGTGAATCATCCTGTTCCACAATCGCCATGGAGAACACATCATCCAAGCCTCACAGGAGAACTAATCATCCTACTACACAATCATCATGGAGAACACATCATCCAGACCTCACAGGAGAACTAATCATCCTACTACACAATCTTCAGGGAGAACACATCATCCAGACCTCACAAGAGAACTAATCATCCTGCTACACAAGTGAGAAAATCATCTTCTCCTAGTGCACACCACTAAGGGAGGGTGAGTCACCCTGTGGTCGTATGTTGCTCTAGTAAGAACCGCAAGCCCCCATAGCGCCCAGAGCTCAATGTATGCAACATGCAGGACCCTTTTACAAGGGTCTCTCGACTACTCCAAGTCGTTTGGGAAAATCACAGATTTGATCTTTCCCCGAGGCTTTTTCAAAATGTCAACGACCTATACATCAGTCTCAATGCGATGGAGCCTCCTTGCTCATCGACTTACCATATCCCAGATAAGGCAGCATCTGATGTTTATCTGTTGGAGCAATCATCGAATATGGGATTCCTCTATAATCAAATCCCACCTCTGGTTGTCACAGAGAATCATAGTGGTATTCATCATGTGTACAAACAGCTCACTGAAGAGCTTCCGCAACCAGACTACCTCACAGGAGGCCATGCTAGTAGCAATGTATTCTACCTTGGCGGTGCTCAGAGCCACCGACTTCTGCTTCCTGCTCATCCAGGATATCGAGGCAGATTCCAAAGAGAACCAGCACTGGGAAGTGCTTTCCACACTTCCTACTAACTCAACATTCAAATAATCATGCAGTTTCATATTTCCTGAAGTGTATCTCAATCCACGAGAGATTGTGCCCCGAAGACATCTCAGAAGATTCTTGGCATCAATCCAGTGAAGCTCAACCAAATATGAGCTCACCATGCTCACTACAAAACATATGTCCAGACGGAAGTTCACCAAGAACATCAATGCGAATGAGTTTATGAAACTCAGAGGCATTTCGCAATCTGGTCCGACATCACTACCATATAACTTTTGAAAGTTAAGATCTTTGAGGTAGTCACAGGCTTGCAGTCCACCATACCGAATCTTTCCAATATCTTCACCACATATTTTCCTTGAGATAGGAAAATTTCCCTTGGCTTCTACCAGACTTCAAGTCCTAGGAAATAGTGCATCAGTCCTAGGTCCTTCATTTCAAATTCAGAAGCCAACTCCCTCTTACATTTGAGAATGAGAGGGTCTGCACCTGTTAGAAAGAGGTCGTCAACATACAGCACCAGTGTGAGAGGTTTGTCATCTTCAACCTTAAGTAAAGGTTGGGATCAGCTTCACTCCTAGTGAATCCTAGCTTCATCAAGTAGCTATCGATCCTCTTATACCATGCTCGGGGTGCTTGCTTCAGCCCATAGAGGACCTTCTTCAACCTGCACACATGAGATTTTCGATCATAAATCTCAAATCCTTCTGGTTGCTCCACGTAGATCTCTTCTTTGATCGAACCATGCAAGAATGCGGTCTTGACATCCATCTGATGTAGGTTCCATCCTTGTGAAGTCGCAAGGGCTATGATCGAGCAAATGGTGGTATATCTGGCAACAGGTGCAAATATCTCATCATACTCTTTTTATTTCGGTTCCCTGGTGTCATCTTCTTGAGAGCTCCTTGTTGTAGGAAGATTTTTCCCCTGACTGAGAGCCATATCTTCATCAAAGGTGACATCATGACTAATCACAACTTCCCTTTGATTGGCTACATAGATTCTATAGCCCTTAGTATTTTCCCTATAGCCCACAAAGATTCCTTTCTTTCCAGATGCACCCAATTTATTCCTTTTCTCTTTCAGCACATGAAAATATATAGGGCTTCCAAAAATTCTAAAATGAGATATATCAGGTTTCTTACCGGTGAACATTTCTTCAGGAGTCTTGGAACCCAATGCTTGATGAGGGCATCGGTTTTGTACATATACGGCGGTGTTTGCAGCTTCGGCCCATAGAAACTTCAGAAGTCTTTGATCATGGAGCATGGCACAAACAACTTCCACAATCATATGGTTCTTCCTTTCCGCCACACCATTCTGTTCAGGAGTATATGGTGTAGTAGTCTCCCTCTTAATGCCAGCCTCTTTACAAAAGTCATGAAACTCATTAGATTCATATTCAGTCCCATTATCAGTCCTTAAGATATTGATCTTCTTTTTGGTTTGATTTTCGATCAAGGCTTTGAAGTGTCGAAACCAAGAGAACACTTCATCCTTCTTTTTCAAGAAGTATATCCAAGTCTTTTGAGAATAGTCATATGTAAAAGTATAATATGAATATCCTCCCAAGGAGTTCACAAGCATCATACCAGATATGTCTGAATGAACCAACTGTAATATATCGGAGGCCTTGCTTTGGCTTGAGGGGAATGGTCCCCTTTTGAGCTTTCCTTTGGCACATCTCGAACATACACCTTCTTTCTCTACTCGGAATTTGGGCATCCCTATCACCCTTTGTCTTACATCAGGTAGAGCTTTATAATGAAGGTGGGCAAACCTCCGATGCCAAAGTTTGGACTGAAGAGATGTGTCACAAGACATGACACCTAGCAGACTTCCACCAACCTAATATAATGAATCAACTTGAAACCTAAGAGTAAAGGCATCTTTAACATTGTTTTTCCATACTCGTACCTTGCCATCGCTGAAGGTCAACCCGTAGCCTTTGTCTTCCATTGCCAAGACGGACACTAGGTTCTTTTTAAGGTCAGGTACATATAATACATCCTGGAATTTCTAGCCTTCTTGAATGTAGGCCACCAAGTGCTTGTTGATAGAGTCCCGGATGATCTTCTTTATTTTGACTTGCCGGTTTTCCATTTGCTTCTAGCAGCAGCGGGTGCATTTGATGGAGGCTCAACAATATTGCCTCTCACATGGTCCAACACTCCTTGATCTTCTAAGGTTAGATTGAGAGACATCTTCCATCCGTGATAGTCAGACTTTTCACGAAGCTTGTCTTCGGCAGGGAAGAGTGTTGAGGACCCCATAGTTATTTTAGGATAACCTTGCCAATCTTCTCTTAGGTGATTGCTCTTGCCCTTGCTCAGGCTTTGTCTTCACCTCAGCTCCGATACCATGTTGAGTTATGGTATGTTATATGCTTAGCGCAGTTTACTTCTTTTTATCATTATTATCCACAGATTAGTAATCACATGTACAGTGAGTAAAGTGCAGATAGAACATTAAACGATCGACAGAAAACAAGCCAAGACATGAGACACCAAATGTGGTGGCTAGCCAGGGACAAACCCCAATATGGGGAAACCCTTTGATCAAATCTTCTTTTATCTTCAATAATTCAACAAAGAGAAATTGCACAAAAATATGATTTATATCAGCAGCAGCAAACCCTAGATTAGTGGCATCAGCATCACCGACATCACCGGCATCAGTATCATCGGCATCACCGGCATCAACATCATCAGCATCACTAGCATCAGCATCACTGGCATCACCTGCATCATCGGCATCACCGACATCAGCATCATCGACATCACCAGCATCAGCATCACCGGCATCAGCATCACCGGCGTCATCGGCATCACCGACATCAGCATCATTGGCATCGGCATCACCGGCATCATCGGCATCACCGGAATCACCGACATCATCGGCATCACCAGCATCACTGGCATCAGCAGCATCAACATCACCAGCATCACCGACATCATCAGCATCACCGGCATTACCGGCATCAACATCATCGACATCAGCATCAAACTAGGGCAGACAATATCTTACAAACCGACCGTCGGATCGGCTTGATTCCTTCACCAAAAAATGCGGCCTTCTCAGGAGAGTCAAATCCACCTATAGCGCAGTTCAGAGAGGGAGAAAGATGGTCAACGCTAGTAAAACTTCCGATCTACAGTTGCAGCCCTAAATCTGCATCCTTCCTTCCACACATGTGAGAGAAGAGTCTCTTTCTGCGCAGTAGGAGAAGAACCTCTTTTCTACGCAAGAGAGAGAGAGAGAGATGTGATGAGAGAGTGTGTCCAAATGAGGAAAAGACCTGTATTTATACACAAATGTTGATGATTGAATAGATGCGACTGTTGGGCTTTTGAGCCTACATGAGTTGCTGGTCGGCTTGATAATTATTCCATAATCAAAATAAATTCATATCTCCATAAATACTTATCGGAATCAGATGATCTTTAGATCAATCCTACACCGCTCGACGAGAGGAATCTAATAAAAATATTATCAACCATGAATAAGATGACCCACATGGATTTTGGCCCTAGTTTCCAATTTTAACATAGAGCGAGTATAATTATTTGGAGGAGCAGGTGTTATTAAATTTAATGTTCCATTATTGGGGCTAGTGGTCCATCAATGGTGTATGTATGAATGGAATTTTCACTTATAATAATAAAATCAAATCTTACATACTTTCATGCATATGTTGTAAATATAGTAGAACTATTCTTGTTGTATTTGAAATGTATGTTATTTAACTTATGTTTATGCTTATAAACTATTTCGTTTGCATTTGTATGAATCTTGTTGACTGCGTGTTGTTGTGTTAATTCATCACTTTAACTTGTGGACCATTCCTCATCTTACCTTGTGATGTCATTATGCTCTTATGTTCCTTTCAAGATGCGTACTATTACAGGCTTCTAAGGGGCACACTTCATTTTCCCTTCGTGTGTTAGAACCTTCATGCATCGCACTTGACTATCTGGAGGGTCACACACTTGCTCTCACCCAAAGTTATCATACTTCACTCTGCGCTTTTTCACATTCAAGGCATACTGTTACCACCCACTATTGTGACTCCTTCTCCAAATGGTGTGAGATCTAGTTAGGACTTCATATTAGGGAGATCTCCTGAGTGTTGGTGGGTCCAACACCATCAAAAATTTTGGCATTGGAAGGAGGTTCGAATGACAAGTTGATCCCTTGAAGTCTGCTTTGAATTTCTGCACACATTTAATGACTTCTTCCACAACCATAACCCTGGAATGTTTTTCCATAAACGTAAGTCTGCAAGTGTCAGTGAGTATCATAGATGAATTTTCAACTCTTAAATTCGATGGCGATGGTGAGACAACCTTATTTGAGCATATTGCTCGTTTTCCTGAATTCTGCACAGAGAACAACATCCACTTTGATGATTTTGGCTGTAGGTTGTTCATCCTCACATTTGAAGGTCGTGTAATGCAATGGTGTCAAACATTGACCGATGCCTCCATACACTCTTTCAAACATCCTGTCACATAATTGTTTCGCACTTTTGATATGTATGATCGTAAACCGTGAAAGAAAATTTTAGAATTATGAAAATCACCAGATGAATAAATACATCATTTTCACAATATTTTCATGCACCTTTTCTTTGAATTTCCAAACGATGAAGTCAATTGGAATTTCTAGTCAGGAAGATTTCAATATCTTGTTCACATTTCAGAAAATCTGCTCAAGTTAAAATCTTTTGAATCACTCCTAACATACCTTGGTGTTAGAACTTCTAAATCCGTGACAAACAATGTTGTTGTTCCAAGTGACCCTTCGTCCTCTTCTTGTCAAACAGCTCTAGTTCCGTAGGTTGAGGTGGGAGAGATTCAGAATTCATTCGTTGATCTACCACCATCTTGTCCCACCCCGTATACTCAAAATTTCAGCGCGGGTTTGGATTGTGAGTTCGATTTTCATCCTCACCATCCATCCTTTTGTCCCTCTAATCCTCTAAATTGTGAGTTTTCGTGTTCACCTATTTCAAATCTCTTGTGATGTTCACAAGGATCAAGCGTTGGATGGAGTTGGTGTTGAGAAACCAACTTGTGATATCATTAATGATGATTATGTGAGAGAGCCCATAGTTGAATAAGAATATGCGACGAAGGATGATTCTCTTCCTTATGCACCTCTCATTCATCATCTTGACAATTCCCACGATTCTTTCATTTCTGTCGAATCTTGGGAAAATTTAGATTCTGATGATGTTACTACTTCCGATCATTCACAGAACACGTGGGATGTCAGTTTTTCATCCAGATGTGGAGAGGATGAATCTTCTACTCTTGATCTTCCCAATCTCTCAATTAATTTTTCTGAAAACTTATAGGATGAAATTTATTGTTTTTCATCTTCCCCTCTTTGTGATTCATCAGATCATGAGGATACCTCCATTTGTGATCTTGAACTTTCTGATCGTGGTTGTCGCAACCTCTTCATTGATTCATTTGGTCACGATTCTGATTTTTCCGTTGTTAATCTTTCCCATCCACCAATCTATGATGATCTACCTTCTGATGAGTTGGAACTTCCCCAAGTTATCGAGGCACTTCAACCTGAGCTGATAGTTATTTCAGGGTCTCGTAATCTTGAGGTCAATTCCGCTTCCAATCAAAATAGTGTTGAATCTTTCGAGGCTCCTCATCACTCTATCGCACATATTGAAAATCAATTTGTCTTACAATTTTCGGATCCTCCATCTGTATTACACGATCCTGTAGCTCAGTCATTGGAGGTCTCGTACATGGAAAGCACTGTTGCAAAATGAAAATTTTCTTATTTATTCATGTTTTCTTGCCTTCACAGTTCGAAATTTTATGCCTGCATGTCTTTGAATTGCAATGTGTTTAAACACCATGGTACATCCGCAGATTGTCTTTCATGCGGTTTTCATTTTTTTTTCTGTGTTCATTCAAACTTTGAACATTTTGGTTTGTATTGTATTAACTTTCTTAATTGTTGTTATTCTTGTATAAATTTCTTGACATGCATTCCCTCACCTGTATAGGCTAGCCAATGCACCGGTGGTTGCATTGGAAGTATCATTTCACATGAGTCTGGCCTATTCACTGTTAGGTTAGGAGTAGGAGTAGTTGTTTGCTTTTCTTGTTTATTTCTTTGATTTTCTTTCTTTCACTTTTCGTTCCACTTATTTCCTTTTGTTTGTTTTCTTTTCATTCATAGGATAGTTTCTGCATGAGACAGTGTTTAGCTTCTTAGACAAGCAAGGTGAAGTCCAAGAGGAATTTGTTTGGTTATCTATCTATTCCCTCTCTTTATGTGAATCTTGCATTTATTTTAGTCGATGATAATGTAATGGAAAATATGTTCCTTCCGGAGAGAGTCATAGTGAAATCACGATGTTTGCACTTTTAACTAGAACCGCCTACTCTAATCAGTATTCTATTTTCGGTTAACCCTTGTCAACTAAGTCAAGTAGAATAAGGAGGGGAGGAAAACCTTAACAAGTATGTCAGAGGTGTATATAAATATCCTTCTCTGAAGGGACAACCTCTTCTTCTCTCAATAAGTTGGGATCCCTCTTCCGCCCCATGAAATAAATAAGTTCCTATGCACAATTCTTTGAACAAAGAAAATGAAAAATGAAATAAAGGGCGAAAGAAGAGAAAGGCTTCATGTGCAGAGAGGTGAAGCAAGCAATTTCACCAGGGTACTATCCAAGCTCGTTGGCAGCAGAGCAATGTTTGTGTTCCTGAAGTGACTACGCCAAGGTACTTTCCAAGCTTGCTGGCAGTGGGGAAACACCAAAGATGAAAAATAAGACTCTGACAATATCTTTTACTTGTTCATTTTTATACTCCTCATCCTAAATAAAAACAACTCAGTCTAACTTGGCTTGGTATGTGTGCTAGCGGTGAAGAGAATGGTAGGGACTATATCTTCAACTCAAGTTAAGTGAAGAAGTTGTGATAATATATGAACTAAAACAATACGTCCAAAAGATTTAGACACGTTTTTCATGATACAAGATCCATACAGAGAGTTGGAGTTCTACAAGTTTGTCGCCAATGTTGTAGCGTCTACAACCACCCTCCAAAATTTTGTCTATGCTTTGATTTTGGAGCCTTCCTTCCTATCCATAAGAGCTCATCTTGCACTGATCCAGGTATTCATGCTTTGACTAAGACTTATCTTTTCATTTGTGCTTGTGTTTTCTCATTTTCACACTTAGTTGATCTTCCTAACTCACAATTTGATCTCCCAACTTGGTCTCATAGCAGTTTTGGGCTTGCCTCTAGAAACTGCACAATCCTTGAGAGAAAGTAGCCTTGATGATGGGAATTACGAAGTTCAGACTGGAATTCAGCCTTCAGCTCAGTAATACGCAGTCATGGAAGGCAACCCATCACTGAGCCTAGAGACTACACAATCCCTCACTGAGCTCAGAAACTTCGCAGTGCACTGAGCTAGAAAGTTGCCTAATTCCCTAGAATTACGCAGTATTTTTCGGTAATGTGCATGGAGGTTTCCTCGGAAAAACAAGAAAAATAAAGGAAAAAAACATCCCTAGGAAATAGGGATCTAATTTTAGTATCCCAAAGTAGACACGTTTCTTTTTTAGATGTTTTTGCCAAGTGTCACTTTTTCCTTGATTTTAGGCATGCGCGTCATAAAACCTAATTTACTCAAATCTAGTTAATTGATACCTCTAGAGCTCATTTACACATTTGACCTTGAAGCTCTAGAATTATCGAAGAGATCAAGGAACCTTCGGTGGAGTTGTCGTCACTTTTCTGGGTGAGTTTGCTTTTATCAACTTTTGCCGCTTTTTTCTATCATTTAATTTGTGTGAGTGTTGTTTTGCTTATTTCTCTTCATGATTGCTGGAGTTTCAACTTATTTTAACTTGTAGAAGAATTTTTCTAAGTTTTCGTTTGTCCTTCACAAGTGTCGCATCAGTTTTCCTTTTTTTCCACCAATGGTCGTCGTGGCGACGAATCTCCTCACATACTTGATTTTCCTTCTGTTTGTTCAGTATGTGCACTTGATCTACATTAATTCATTCACACTTAGTCAAATTTTCACTCAATCTCACATCGTCATTCACTTATGCTCATTTTTCACACTTCCACCAGGCAGAGTTGTATTTCCCTTTGTCGGATTTTCCCTTGCCCAGGTGGGCACTATGCAATCCTAAGGCTCAACCCACAAGCTTGGCCTCTCGAAGTGCATAGTGCGCAGTACATGCTGGCTTCAACTGCGTACTGCGCATTTCTAGGAGTTATCCTGTCACCTTGGTTACTGAGACTACACAATGCACAGTCTCTCCCAGTCTTTGCCTAGGCTGGGACTATGCATTGCGCAGTCTCAAACCTTAGGCTTCATCCTTGGATGTTGGGACTGCACAGTGCATAATTCCCACAGCCAAACAGTCCCTCTTATCAATGAAAATTATGCAATCGTCCCCATCAGATGCCCAGTTTGCTGCTTGATCATTCCTTGAAAATATATTTACTAAAGACTGGTGTTTGCTTTCCATTATTGTCTTTCTTGTCCCACAGGAACCACAGTTGTTGAGCACCCCTCTCCAGAAGTCACTGTTACCGTGAAACCAAAGAGAGATGCTTCAAAAGAGACCACTGAAGTCAGTGGTGGGGAAGCAATTGAGAAAGTGCCAGTTAACTTGCCAATATATGCAGACACTCAATTGTTTATAGAAAAGGAGTTAACACTAACATGGCAACAATTCCAGCAGCAGTAGCAGAAGGCAACAACCTAATACAAGATAAGGGAAAGAGAAAGGTTGCTGATAGAATATAGGGAGAACAAAACTACTTGGTGAAAGTGGATTCAATCCTTATGCAAGCAGCTTTGGTAGCGGAAGCAAAGAGGAAGTAGAGGATACAAAGAGAGGAGTGGAGGAAGAGAGAAAAGCAGAGCTTGCAGGAAGCAGAACTGAGATTGAAGCAAGTAGAACAAGAACTGAAGGAAGAATGGGAGTTGAGGAGGAAAGAATAGGAAGAGAAGCAAAAGCATGAAGAAGAAGAAAGGCAACGCGCAATGTTATAAGAAGCAATTTCAATTCAAGTTGAAGAGCAAGAACAAAACCAACCAGCAGCAGAGGGAAAGAGTGAACAGATGCAGGACTGGGAGCCTTCTTAACTGATCAAAGATTTGATTGAAGTTGCGGACATGAAGTTGGGACCGAAGAGACATGATGAAGATATTGATTTGATGCTTAGTGCATCGCAGGTCATTGTTCAATCTCCACCACCCCCAACCGCAGAGTTAGCCCCGAGCAAGGAAGGTAACATAATTCCCTTTGATGATGATCTAGTAATAGATGTGTACAATATGTCATATAATGAACTTTAGGAGAGAATTTTACAAACATGGAGAAAGAATTTTCCGGATGATCTTGCATCACCTACATTTATTAGAGAAAGGGTGATAGTGGCGGACACTAGAAAGAATCCAAATGCCATTTTCCGAATCCAACTTGGCCTTTAGAGGTGCAGAAAGATCAAACACTCGGTATTTGACAACCAAGAATAAGCAATTGGTATAGAACTTACAAGCTGCACGACAAGAGATAGAACATCTCCGCACAGCAACACAGAACGCAGTCTCTGCATAGGTCTACTTGGGTAAATGAGAGCAATGATACATGGTGAAGTATCAACAGTTGGAGAGACAGTGTGGGACTTCAATGAGGAGCTTATGCCCATACATAAGGTAGTTGTCCACTTGCATAATTTGCAATAGTAGAGTAAGGAATTTGTCAAGACTCTTAGGAATGTGCAAATTGTCATCACCGTTGTGCAAGAATGGACAATGTGATACAAAGGGGCACCACTTACTTTAATGAAGCCACAAGCAAAGCTGGAGAAAGCAAGAGTTCAAATGTTGATTCAGAATAACAAGAAACTCGCCTAATTCATTGGAAACATCCAGGCCTCATTGTATGGTTATACAATAGTTTGGATTTCATGGTGAGAATCCACAAGATCCCATCGGTCATCTCACTCACTGAAGCTAAGCACAAACATCAAGGTAGGTAGGAGATTGAAAAGTATTTGAAGCAGCTGAAACAGATTGCCACCAAGGAGGATTTGGAACTAAATACACAGAACATGCAAAACAACATTGGTGATCTTATTCAAATCGTAACAATTTTGCTCTTGGTTAAGGAAGAGGTTAAGATTGGCTCCAAGTCATAGTACCCAAATGTTATGGAGGCTAGAGGCTACTTCCAGCTGGACACCATCATGCAATTTGGGGATGTCATCGCATAGTACTGAGCTTGGCACCAATATGTGACCGAGAAGCATCAAGTGGAAGTTGTTGAGCTAGAGTTTTCCCAAACTCAAGCATCATAGTGTTTTGTCTTGTTAGGTTGTCAAGTTGTCTCTACCCTATTTTGTCTTATATGGGTACAAGTGTAAATTGTAATATTATTTGTAATTATGTTGTAAGTGAAATTCCAAGTGTCAATATTGGAATATGAAGAATCATGATGTAATTTAATGAGTCATTTTGAAGAGTCATGAGGGTAGTCCAAAGGTCACAAAGGGGAGTTGAAAAGTCACTCTCCTTTTGTTATAAATAGAACCTCATAACTCATGTAATGGGCTTTTGGGAACCAAGATTTTGGCTAGGCTTAGGCTTAGAAGGAGCTTGGGAGTATTGTGAAGAGCCTTGGCTTCTCTGTAGCGTAGAGAGAGTATACTTCTTTGGAGGAGCAGGTGTTCTTGACTTTAATGTTTCATTATTGGGGCTAGTGGTTTGTCAATGGTGTATGTATGAATGGAACTTTCACTTATAATAATAAAATCACAACCAACACGCTTTCATGCATATTATGTGAATATAGTAGGACTATTCTTGTTGTATTTGCAATGTATATTATTTAACTTACACTTATGCTTACGAACTATTTCGTTTGCATTTGTATGAATCGTTTTGAATGTGTGTTGTTGTGTTAATTCATCACTTTAACTTGTGGACTATTCTACATCTTAGCTTGTGATGTCATTATGCTCATGTGTTCCTTTCAAGTTGCGTACTATTACAAGCTTCCAAGGGGTGCACTTCCTTTTCCCTTGTGTGTTGGAACCTTCATGCATCGCACTTGACTCTATGCAAGGTCACACACTTTCTCTCACCCAAAGTTATCATACTTCACTCTGCGCATTTTCATAGTGAAGGCATAACATTACCACCCATTGTTGGGACTCCTACTCCAAACAGTGTGAGGTCTAGTTGGGACTTCATATTGGGGAGATCCCCTGAATGTTGGTGGGTCCAACACCGTCAACATAACCTTAGAGAAATCCTTATTTGGGTGGAAATGACTTTCTAAAAATGGCAAAGCAATGTTTATTTCTTCAAAGGAGTTGAAAATAAAGTCTCTTACTAAGGTTTTAACAATCATTTATGCCATGTTTTTCAATGGAAGATCTTTAGGAGTATTCAGAAGTATAGTGAGGACTTGGAAACTTTGTAAAAGTAATCTATATTTATTGTACATTGCAAGATTATACACATTATCACCATATTTTATGAAATCAAACTTTGATAATCACTCTAGATATAATCCTTTTAATGTTGAAGCAACTAACAATGTTACTTGTTTTCGTAGATCAAATACTCAAATTTGTGCACATGACATCAATTCTAAGAGGTAAAACTCAATAAAATAAGTATACAGAGGAGTAAGAGTGGCAATTCAAGCTATTTCTTTCTAATTTTTGCAATAGTTGGAGATTCAATTTATAGTCCTAAATCAATTTTCAATGAGAATTTTGATAACTAAAAGGATATCAACTAAGGAGAGGGGATCAAAATTCAAAGGATGATTAATGCAAAGTGCCTTTGATCATTAGAGGAGAAAAATTATACTTCCTCAAGTGGTCTATGTATTATATGTTGGAGACTAATGTGGGGTTGGATATGGTTATTAGTAATTGTTGGTATTTCATTTAAACACAATGGAAAATTCTCCATGATTCCTAAGTAGGTGGAAAGAATGGATTTTATGGACAAGATAAGTGCAAAGGTTCTAGCCATGAAAATGGGGAAGGGGGTCAACTATAAATACACAGCTTGAAGAGGGAGTTACATCAATGGGTGATAGACAAAATAAGGTATCAAAAGGAAATAAACCCCCTTAAGAATATGAATTGATTCATATGTGATGTTGATGGAGGACTTACAGGTCAAGGAAATCTTACTAGCTAAGCTAAAATAAAAATTACTTGCCTCGAGAGTTGAGAGGCCATCTATTGGTGTTGCTAGGTTTCATGTTGTTCAAGGTGATTGATTGGATATCCTTGGCTAATTTTATAACTTTGGTAGGAAAGAAGCACCCAATCATTGGGTTGAGAAGCCTATTGGTCTCTGAGCCCAACAATTAAGGTTTGAGTGGATCTTTTTTAGATTTAATTTTGACAATAGAAAAGAAAAGTTAATTTTTCTTTACTTGGAATATGAAATTACTCCCACTTCACATGCTAAGCCTCAATCACTAAATTTTAAGGGTTGCTAATTTCTATAGTAAATGATTTTACCTCTATTAAGGAAAAAGTTGCATGGAAAAGAGAAACATGTCTTTAAAAGCTTGCAATAGGAATCAACTATTTCTTGCATTACATCAAACCTTTAGAAAATTTATGGATCAAAATCAAATAACCAATTGCTCAATTCAAAGCTTCCTCAATCCATTGACAGCTGCAAGCCTTTGGTCCTCTAACAACATAATGTTTTTTGTTCAAACTTGGTAATCAACACCTCACATGCATGACAACATCAATGAAACCTTTTTAGATTCAAAAACCAATTTGAAAGTAGCCTTAAAAAATTAAAACTTGAATAAAAAAGGATCTCTATGAAAACCATTATCTATTGGCATGATAAAATCACTACTTTCACATGTGACACTGGATCACCAAACCTTCAATTGCAATGCATATGGGACAAACATATATTTCTAACAAGAGGTTGGACACCTTTTTCTAATGTCAAATTCGTACCTTTCATAGTCTATTAAGCCTAATTTTCCTTGTCAATAAGTATTTTCTTTAATGCTCATTTCCATACCTTTGGACCTCAAAATATGATTTTATCAATTATGTTGAATTTGTAGGCCCCAAGTGATCCAGGTGGCTCCAAGAAAACTAAAAAATCAAAATGCTCAAAATTTGATGGAAATATCGTTAAGTTGTAGTGATCGTCGTTATGATTCCAGTAGCGCAAACGACGCTAAAATCTGAGTCTATTTAACCAACTTATCACAATATGAAGTTGACAGGACAAGCAGGAAAAGAGAGCCTACAACATGCTACGTGAGACCCACGACTTACATAGCAGCCAACTAGTGACCTACCATTGAATGACACTTTTCATTATCTCTCCTTAAGCCCTACAAAATATATATATATAAACACCCATATAAAACAAAATATATTAAAAAAATATAACCATATAAAACAAACAAAAAATGGTTATATAACCATCCAACGAATATAATTAAAAATCATATGATCAAATGCTATATGATGGTTGAAATTTGTGTATATACATATGTTTGGTGATTTGTAGTTATATGGTTATAAAACCATATATATATGGTTTATTAAAACCATATATTACAACAGTCATAATTTAAAATTTTATGAAACGATTATGGCTCCATCAGTTATGATGTTGGTAATTCGGCAACATCTTTTACGCTAAAAAATTATGACAAGTGGTGATCTGCGGGGGTTTGAACCTGGGTGATCCATCGACCAAAATCTTAACACATACGATGACAATTGGTCCGCTAATAACTGGAACTTCGAAAGGTCTGTTGACTCTCACATATAAAAGACCCTTTGCTATCGAACGGAGGGTTGAGGAGGAGGCCGACGAGAACCGTGTGGACAAAGGAACTAGGAGGGGTGTCAAAACTGCACGTTCTAGAACCTTGCATGAAGGAACTAGGAATGTTTTCTCATAGAATCTGTTGTGGAAATTTTTAGATTCTTTAAGGGGCCATAATTGTAGGTGGCAGAATGTGGCCAACTTTATACTCATTTTAACCAGAATTTCGTAAGCATCACAATGGTGCAATCAATTTTTTTCATCTGAGCAGTGTATTTCAGGGGTCATGGCAGAAACTTGACTTCTTCATTAATTATTGGGCACAAAGTTTGAAACAAAAATGCGCCTTTTAGAAGTAGGTCATGTTTACAGTCAAGAGTCTTAGGAAGAAAATACGGACTTTCTAGTGCTATGATTGATGTGTTTTGAGTAGTCGTATTTCAAGTCACTCCCAGGATTGGAGGTATAATGTTGTATTTTGTCATGTAGTTTCCTTTCTTTCGATGAGATGAATGAGTAGCCTCCCCACTATTGAAGTAGGGCTCAGAGATGTAGTCCACATTGGACGAACTTCGTTATCAAAATATTTGTGTGAATTGTCTTTATGGTCTCCTTTATGTTGCTTTTTCTTTAAGTGTGTGCATACATGGTTTTTACATGCTCTTTTATGCAATTATGCTAACATCAACCGAAGAAAAGATCTTGGATAATGTCAGTAAATTAAATATTCTGAATCACCAAGAAACATTCAAAAGACCATCGTAATAAAAAGTTTGGGCTTCATTTTGTATGGTGCTTTGTTGAATGAAGTTTCTCTCCATATATTCCATAATCTTTATATGGACTTCAGGCATGGTTGCTAACATTGGCATGATTATAATGTTTACCACTTATTTTAATTAGCAAATGTGGTCCTTAGGTCCTAAATGCACCTATGGAGGAAACAAGGAAAAAAAATTCAATTCATCCCAAAGCTCCCCAAAATGCCTACAAATGATAAGGAATGAATTTAACCATCCTAAATGACGCACAAATTCAAGCTTAAGCAATGTAACAATTGTTATGCTCTCATACACACAACCATCCAACATAACTTTGTGTGAGGTATTAGAATAACATTGTGATGTTATATGCAACAAGATATCAACAGTGTTGGCTTTAAAATTCATTGTTATTGTTCTCTCCACAACATTTATTTCACGTTATATCATATGCATGAAAAATCCCTTATGCAGCTTCCTCTAAACTTGGCATCCATGAATTTGGGTGTGCAAACATGTTAATCATTAGAATGTGTCATTATGTTTCCAAATGAACTCAACATCAATATGATACATCTTATCTTCACTTACATGTGTCTTATTCATAACTCACTTCATACACAAGTCTTGATTACTGAGCATGTGCTAACATGCTTGCTTTCATACTTGCCACCATCGCCTACTTATATTCACATTGGTCATATGATGACATGGTTATTTCTCATCCTCAATCTCAATATGAGGCTACAAAAGTACCTTCTATAATTTACAACCTTTTTTAACTTAATTAATCAAAGCTCATAATGGGAGGAAAGCAAAAGAAGCAAAGCATTGAAAAACAAGTCTAGTCTATGATGCAACTTGAAATTAAATTAACATGATTGCATGAAAGTTAAGTAATTATATGTTCAAGCATTTCACCTAACAATTTACAATCACCAAATAAGCACAAGAGAACATGATGAAGGGAGAGAATCATTTACTTGACTAGGCTTCTATAAGGATTTTTTAGGGACCACCAAGTCTAAATCCTTGGGGTTAGTTGAGGCCTTGACACAAACCAAACAAAACTTCAAATCCTAACAATGCCTTCCCACTATTGTAGGCATTGTATTGCTTCCCATCCCATTGACTTTGTTTCCTTTGACTATAATTTCCACTTGACCTGTCATCTTTAGTTCATTGCCTACTTAGTTATTCACACACATCTCTTCAATTTTCCATCATCTATAACTCTCACCTTCCTATCCACATACTCACATCTAGTTGATATATTTTTTTAACAATCAAAATAATTTCCCTAGTTAGTCATTATTTATGATCTACTCAAAGAAATTCCTTCCCATCATAGCTTTGTCCCATTATGTAAAATCCAAGTATTTACATATACTAATGTTCCTTGGCTCCTGCGTTGGATTATAAGAAATGAAAACATCCCTTTCTCTAACAATTTTTCCTCTATCAACCATAATACTTTTGTTCTCGATTTGATTTAGAGGTTGGGATACCTTGGTTATCATTTTGAACATTAGTAGTTTACCTTGTAAGAAATAATATATTTTCATCATTGATCTTGAATTGGAAGTTCCTTTCAGTGTTATATCTCAGCACATCCATTCATACCATGTTAATTTGTACCAATGCCTTGATACCCATCATCATTATTGGTGGGTTTCCTCACATATAACAATGATATTCATAATTGATTTCTCACTAGATAGTTTTTTCCATACTCGACCACGGTTTGATATCACGTTATAGAGATTCTTATGTCAAAATCATTATGTTTGAGATATAGTTAAAGACAATAGACCTACACATATATTTTCCAACTGTAACACCCTCCTATCCCACATCTACCCAAGTAACTAGCTAACTAGGGTAAACATACGACGAGAGGATACTATGATGGGATTCGACCTCCTACGTGAACTTAAGGAAGTGGAATCAACAAAATCATAACACACAGACATCCAACACCAACGTCATGTTGAAAATAGCAACAAGAAATTCTAAAAATAGCATTGCTATAGATAGCATTTCAAGATATATTCCAATTTTAATTTGTCCTTGAATTAAAATTAAGAATTAAAATTCGAATTTAGTCTCACCAGTTGTTTGAAAAATAATTAATTAATTAACCTTGAGTTAATTAGTTGGTGAAATTCAAACATGAAGTCTTTGTGAAGACATGCAACAGTTATCCCTTTGATAAGGAAGTTATCCCTTAATTGAGGAGATAAGGATGAGTTGTATTTGAAGTGTAATTAGTTAGCTCAGTTAACTGAGTTAAGTCCAGTTAAATTAGTTCCAAACAATTTGTGGAACTAATTGTGAGTTCAGTCAGTTAATGCATGCATGCATGCAACTAGTGTTCTCCAGATAACTAAATATTCTCTCATAAATAACTCATGCATGTCAATTCAGACAAAGACCCAGTTGAGATTAAAGACAGGGACAATGTACTATCAGTTGGAGGAATTTTCCTATAAAGGAAACTCATCCATGCAGAAGGAATAAGGTTCCTTGAGGATTGCACAGTTTCTACAGAGGACAGATCAGTGTGTGAGGTGAGAATCGCACAGGTTGCAGCTGGATCACCCAGGAGAAACAGTGCAAGGAAATAGGAGGCTTGGAGGACAAAGGAGAAGGCATATGTGTTGTCTATCCTGTCTATGAGCAGCAGTGAGGGATTTTACTGGGAGTTGGATAGCTTGAGAGTTAAAGCTTTGTGTAATCCTGAGATATTTCCACTTGTATGATAATATAGATAGCGAGGTTTTTAGCTGAGGCTTTCCCCAGAGTATTCTTTTGTGTTTCATGTGTGATTGATTCTTCTTCTCTGTTATATGTGTTCTGTTTGATCTTGCTCAAAATCGATTAAGCTTCCGCAAGTTTGATAGTAGTAGTAGATTAACTATTTTGATTTAGTACATTTCATAATCAGATTAATCTACAGTGAGAATTTCTACATGGTCTCAGAGAAAAGGTGATCAGAGCTGTGAACAATATATTGAGAAGGGAAAAGTTCGAAGTTTGAAGTTCTTGATTGCAGGTACAAAAATAGATTTCTTATCACACCTCAAAGTTCACCAATGGCGTTCAATGGCTTGAGACTCGAGTATGCCCTGGATGGCAGCTCGAATTACATAGCATGGAAGGATCGCATGGAAGCGGTATTAGAAGACAATGGTTTGAAGGATTTCATTGATCAAGAAATCCCCAAGCCAGCAGCAGCTAATGCCCAAGAATTGGCGGAATGGAAGAAGTGTGTGGCGAAAGTGAGGAGGATTCTTCTGGAGGGAGTTCGAGACCATATTGTCTCGAGTCTCCATGGGAAGGAGACTCCATTTTCAATGTGGAAGACATTGAAGGACCTATATCAGAACAACAGTGACTAGAGGAAGCTGGCGCTCAAGGACAAGCTTCAGAAAATCAAGTGTGAAAAGGGTGACACGATTTCTACATATCTAAACAATCTCACCACCTACAGATATGAGCTTGGAAGTGTAGGAATCACGAAAGTCGATGATAATATGGTGAGTCTTGCTCTCCTCGATCTTCCTAAGAGCTGGCATAGCTACCAGGACTCAGTGAATGGAAGAGAGAAACTACCGGATTGGGAACGACTGTGGTCGGATCTCATGCAGGAGGAGATCAGGAGGAGCACACGAGATGGTTCTTCATCCAAGGAGGATGAAGAAAATCTGGCCTTAGCAAGTAAGGAAAGGAAAGGGAAGGAGAAGGATTCTCATCCAAAATCAAGTTCTTCTCATGGAGGGAAGAAGGGTGACAAATCTAAAGTGATATGCTTTAATTGTCACAAGATGGGTCATTATGCGACTAATTGCCCATCGAAGAAGTCCAAGAAGGGATCCTCAGAAGGATCTGAAGGTGAGGCATTGGCCTCTCAGTTCGAGATGGACTTCACCCTCATCACATGCATGGTTTCATCGATGATGGGTTGTGGTTGGTTTCTTGACAGTGGAGCCTCATTCCACATGACCGGCGATAAAATTTTATTCAGTACCTTGGAGGAGAAAGACCTCAAGATACTCATAGAGATGGGTGACGATGAAAGGTATAGTGTTTCAAGAGTGGGCACAGTTGCTTTTCAGAGGGAGCATGGAGCTTCTATCACCTTGACAGATGTGAAGTATGTGCCCGGACTGAAGAAGAGCTTGGTATCGATCACGATGTTGGAGGACAAAGGCTACGATGTTGTCTTCAGTAAGGGAAAGGTTTTCCTTAGACACATCACCACGGAACAGGTGAAACAGATCGGTTCACGAGTACAGAACTTGTATGCTCTTGAGGTTCAAGATGCATGCAAAGCCTTGAGGAGAAAGGCCACTGTTAGAGACTTGGTGGTTGAGAGGGAGAGTAAATTACCTCCCAACTTGTAGTCCCAGAAGAAGTCTCAGACAATTGTGGAGGAGCCACAATTTGAGATGCTGAGAGGAGACCGCGTGGAGGCATCCACTCATGCAGAGACCTCCAGTAGGGGGAAATTTCGAGCCAAGTGGACAGAGGGATCACATGCAGCCATACCTCCAGGTGTGAGGTGGGGCATGTGAAGTGATAGTCTCAAGAAGGCTGAAATAGGGGCAGGATCCTTGAGGTACCCAACCTCTTTGAGTAAACCTTGCTACAAGAGCCCCAACGAGGAGTAGTAGGACTGGATGAGTGGGAAGAGACAGATGCGGATGGAGCAGCAGAGGGAGATTCAACATCAGAGGGTGTTTCTAGCCCAATAGGGAGGTCAGTTGGGAGATCAGTTACTTACTTCTTAGTAACAGAATTGCAGTGCAGCATTGGGCAGCACGATGCAACATGATGAGAGGAGGTGCAGTGCGGATGCAGTGCTGGGAGATAGGACCAGCAGCAGCACGGATGCAACAGGAGGAATCAATATGATTGATGCAGTCAAAGATAAAAGTGACAGAGGCTAGAACAGTCAGATACTGAAGAGCATAGAGGTGCAGAGTTTTCAGATGACATAGGTAATAGCAGTCAGAGACTTTGATGACAGATGCATCATATTGATTCAGGTTGGATATTTTTTGTTTCTGGAGTTTTTGGAGCAACAACACTTGAGGGAAGTGTTGCATGCAGAACATTCCAAAGGTTCGGGATCGGGATCAAGTTGAATTCCATTCTTGTTGAGAGGGAGTGTTGAAAATAGCAACAAGAAATGCTAAAAATAGCATTGCTATAGATAGCATTGCAGGATATATTCCAATTTTAATTTGTCCTTAAATTAAAATTGAGAATTAAAATTCGAATTTAGTCTCACCAGCTGTTTGAAAAATAATTAATTAATTCATCTTGAGTTAATTAGTTGGGGAAATTCAAACATGAAGTCTTTGAGAAGACATGCAACAGTTATCCCTTTGATTGAGGAAGTTATCCCTTAATTAAAGAGATAAAGATGAGTTGTATTTGAGTTGTAATTAGTTAACTCAGTTAACTGAGTTAAGTCCAATTAAATTAGTTCCAAACAGTTTGTGGAACTAATTGTGAGTTCGGTCAGTTAATGCATGCATGCATGCACCTAGTGTTCTCCTAGATAACTGAATATTCTCTCATAAATAACTCATGCATGTCAGTTCAGACAAATACCCAGTTGAGATTAAAGACAGGGACAGTGTACTATTAGTTGGAGGAATTTTCCTATAAAGGAAACTCATCCATGCATAAGGAATAAGGTTCCTTGAGGATTGTGCAGTTTCTATACAGGATAGAGCAATGTGTGAGGTGAGAATCACATAGGTTACAGCTGGATCACCCAAGAGAAACAGCGCAAGGAAATAGGAGGCTTAGAGGACAGAGGAGAAGGCATATGTGTTGTCTATTCTGTCTATGAGCAGCAATGAGGGATTGTACTAAGAGTTGGATAGATTGAGAGCTAAATCTTTGTGTAATCTTGAGATGTTTCCACTTGTATGATAATACAGATAGTGGGGTTTTAAGTTGAGGCTTTCCCCAGAGTATTATTTTGTGTTTCATGTGTGATTAATTCTTCTTCTTTGTTATATGTGTTATGTTTGATCTTGCTCAAAATCGATTAAGATTCTGCAAGTTTGATAGTAGAAGTAGATTAAGTATTTTGCTTTAGTACATTGCATAATCAAATTAATCTATAGTGAGAATTTCTACACCTCAGGACCCACAGGAACCAAACAAGCACTTTAGACAGCTTGCCCCTGGGTCCTACTGAAGTTTTGACCAACTTAGGCCAGAGTAACACTCCCTAGACACAACCCAGGAGAGTTATAATGCTCTCCATCCCTTAGCCAAATGTGTTAGTCTCTAAGTTAAAGCTATGTTTTGCCAACATTCCAAGATTCGAGCCACCTTTTTAGGCCCAGAGCCCAAAACACTACCCATAATGGAATGATAACTTAAAATCGGTAAAAGTACAGGTAAACAATGATGCCAAAGCAATAAACTGAACAAGACCATATCCAGACCCCTACTAGCCATGACAGGAATTTCGTCAAACATATCATCAACATGTAACCTACAGGTGTAAACAACAAAATTAAGTGTAGGGATCTCATACTTATCTAAGAATCGCCATGAACCATTGTTTCCTCATGTCATTTGTTGCCTTATCATTTATTAGGACATAGATACATTATCCATTCATAAACAAGTAAAAACATGCTGAGAGCCATACATAGTTGTTATCACAAAATATACATATAACCAGCATAATAGGAACGGAAATACCATAAACATATCATTTGTCAAAATCCACATATACATTAGTACATTTACACATGAAAATCAAGGGAATGAATTTCTCATTAATGAACAATGAACTAACTAGAGATGGGACTACCACGTTCCACCCGACCATAGACTGGCTAAGCTAAGTCTCTCTTCAGCCAATCACCCTTGTGCCATATTCCAAGCATGAATGTAGGACTCATAGAACACATTAGAAAAACACCAATCAATATGGATGCCATCGAAGTTCTCCACCTACACCATGAGGAATTTGAGTGCCTCCTAGTCTCTCAAGATTTATCGTGCATCCATAGTATGATCCAAAGATCACTAGGCCCTACATTGAGACATAATCTCCAGGCTTTACCATCCATTCCATCCTAGAACCACTAGGCCCAATGGGGAGAAAATCCACCTCTTGGCTTTACCATATATCCCTCCATTCACCGACAAGGATTCCTAGGCCCACTGAGGCACACAATCTGGCTCTATCGCAACCCACAGTTCAGTTTAGGGACCACTCAGACCGTGTTTGTCAATTCGGAGATCCACCCCACTCAGCTTCGAATCTGATCCGGCCATAACACATAAACCGAATGAGAGAACCCATCTCATCAAAGCTATCAGGAAATGGCAAGGCTAGGCTGAAAATAATGTCACACCTGGCAAAACCCATGCCATGGTATAAAAGAAGCACATGTAATCCCATGCATGCCAAATCTATCAAGCAAAATACACATGCAATTTTATACATGCAATGAGGCATGTTGTAGCTGCTTGATCCTGCCTTTCCCTGCTTTATCTTTGCCTCCTCTTTCCTTCTTTGCCTTTCTTGCTCCAATGCCAAAATGATCCAAGAAACTCTAAGTGTCCAAGAGTATGAGAGAGAGAGAATAATGAGAGAGCTCCAAAACTGAACTGACAAAAGGTTACGAACTGATCCTCAGACACCTTTTTATGAATGAGGCCTCTATTTTCTTCCTTTTCCATTATTTTCCTCCTCACATGTAACCTGTGACCTTTCACCTTCTTTTTCTCCTAATTTCCACTATTTTCATAAATAATTGTGCCAAAATTTCCATTTTGCATTTCCAAATCCTTAGCCATTGCCTTTGCTAATTTCCTTAGCCATAAACAACCAAATGAACACCGCCTAGGATGTCTTTCCCAACATTCAGCTTGGAATAAGTGTCCCATTGACCATGGTTATTGTTTTTAACTTTTATTACATGGAATTTTCACCAGGGCCGTTACACCAACATTATCATCAGCTTTCATCTTGGGCTTACCTTTGATGAGCTTCCAACATTTCCAAGCTCTTCCACATTGTGGACCACATTTTAGAAGTTATAGACCTTCATAGGGTGACATTGATCCCTCACATGTTTTAGATGGAGGAAACAATCACTTTCAGATGCATCTTGACATGCCTTCATATATACCTTTCTAGAGAGCCATAATCCAATATTACATTTGAATTTATTGTTACATGAGCATGGGTATGCTCACCTCATTTGAATATGCTGTGTAAATATTTTACCTCCCTGTTGTGTCTGGTAGGTGGCATCCTTTCACTTTCCATTAAGGGGTTCCCCTTAATAATACTTTCCCTCTCATTACAAGTAAAGAAATGAATGATGTATTTTTGGCTATGCGAATTCTAGTCTCAAATATGAAGGGACATTTGTTATCATGTCACTGCAAACCTGACATATTTTTTCCTAAAAACATCATAAACCTGTTAATTTTTCCTAGGGCTATATTGTTATTTTCTTTATAACTACATTTCTTCATTTACATATTAAATTCACCCTACAACACCATTAATTAGTTAGTTTTACAACATTATTCAACAACATTTGCAATTATATAGAAATAACAATATCATCAATTAATGCAATGGAACATAAAGGAACAATAGAATAAAATCATTCACACACAGAGACATCGGGATTGGTTGGAGACCAGGGAAAACCCCACTACGGGTAAAACCCTTTCAAATTCTTCTTCTTATTAGATTGTCATAAAATATTTAACAAAGAGAGAGTACAATGATCCATCTCTTCAATCACAAAACTATCCAATAAAATCAACTAAACAACATCCAAGAGATGAACCCATTAATAAAACCCTGATTCATAATCCTACGGTCAACTGTCAATATATGTTGTCAATTGTTGAACTTTGTGGTCAATTGTGATGATTTGTGGTCAATTGTAAAAATAAAACCCTAGGTTCCAACTGCACGGAGAGAGTGTACATGTGTGTGGTGAAACCCTCCAACGACACTCATAATCCTACGTGCCTGTGGTTGCAACCAAAAATTCCCTATGGAAACCCTATGATTACAAATTCAAACCCTAGATCACACGTGTGAGCTTCGGAATCTGAAATTTCATACTTGTACGAACCAATCTCTGTGAACCACTTCAGACCTATGCAAGCCAAATCAAATAAAGAAGAAGAATTTATGATCTCCAAATGAGGGTCACTTGACTTGTATTTATAGCCATCCAAGGGTGTCTAGATTCTTCTTTCGATCGATCTGTCCTTTTGTGAACATGTGGGTTTTCATAATAAAATTATATTTTTCCTCAACCAAATTGAATTCTTCCAAAGGATAGGAGGGGTCTTTCTTGATGAGTAAGGCTATCCAAAAGAGAAAATTTGCCCCTAAGCTGGCAGAATTAACACTCCCTCTCAGCTAGGGAGAAATTACCGACTGCAACATATGTCCCATCATATGTATCTTGTCAACAAACATCATCACTTCATATCTCAGTTCATCTCTGCTCATCTCTGCTTATCTCTTTTTATCTATACTTGTATATGCTCATATATTGAACACTCTCGAATCTAAAAGAAGAATAATTTGATATCGGAGGGAAGTCTAAGATACCACCCTCTATTCATCGAGGAGCCACTTATACCACCTAGAATCACTACCAGCAGGGGGCCCAATTCTACTACCCGGGAAACATCAAAGAGCTTATCATCAGGGAGCCCTACTAAACCTAGAACCACATCCGGGAGCACATCTTAACCTGGAATCCAAAGACAATGAGGAAGATCCTATGGGACACTTTCACCTCATGTCTATGACAGTGGGGAAGGTCCAATGGGACACTCTCACCCCAAATAATCTCATCGATAAATAGGCGAGATACAACTTACCAAGCAAGGAGCACAACCATCCCATTGTGAAATCAATCGGCAGGATACCACTTGTTATAAAAGGGAAGGATCACAACCATCCCATTGTGAAATTAATGGGTGAGATACCACTTGTTATAAAAGGTAAGGATAACAACAATCCTATTGCTTGTTGATCTTCCCAACAATGACCCTTAAGCATCATGTGGTAGAACACTTGCATCATAATCAGCTTGGGTGAGATACCCAACTTACCACAGGTAAGGATCACACACCCCTAAGATCTCTCTCATCCCATTGACCATACAGAGAGTGACAATCCCAACAATCCTGACTTGTGGGTATGATGCCAACTAGGGTATATTGTGCATATAATAAGATAGGGGACCAACATCTTCCACCCTATGTGTAACAGATAGCGGTAATACCCCATTTTCCAGAGATCCCTCAACCCCAATAGCCCTCCATCTCAATTCCACACCCTAGGAGCTTAGACAGGGGGGGAAGAGTTGGCTCAGTTTCCTTGATAAATCCTACTCTTTGTATATCATAAACATATCAATATGATCATATTCAATAGTTGCTTCAACATAATATTACAATAATCTTTTGTCTTCCTGTTCATGTAGGTCTCAAATAAAATGTTATTTTAGAACAAATATATATCACAAAAGGATACATTCTTCATCCTCCCTCTCACGGAGGTAGAAGACACAAGCCTAAGCTTGTCTCGTACAACATCATTGTCTCAATATATGAAGATATCTCAGTCCCAACTATATACGAGATTTTCTGCTAATCGGATCCAACTCTTGTTGTCATATCCAGAACCTGCTCAAATAGCTCTCTAAAGATATTCCTTCAACTTGCCTCACAACTAACCATGTTGGCAACATCATACTCAACCTCGATCGTGCTTAAATATACATACTTTTCATCCAAAATATCATGGTAAATCTCACACTAAAGAAACACCCAAATGTGCTCATCTCATCAATAATGATCCCAAACAACATCAATACATCCATGTAGTCATATATGATCTCAAAAAATTGATCGCCCATGAAAATATATCAAAAATGTGCTTGGTGGAAACTCAATGTGTATAAAACAACTCAATCATGAATTGAATCGGGTTGTTCTCTTGGATCACTTTAAAGGAGAGGTTTAGATCGACACATCTTCCATATTTCACTAGGTGACTGTCAATGTGGACATTCTAGGCTCGGGAAGCTTTCTTAAAACCATACAAGATTTGACCAAACCAAAATACTCATCTTCAAAAAAATCAATATTGTGCAATCGAATTAACCCAAACTACTTATTAGAATGTCAAATCAAGGCCATAAAAGTTCCTTCCAATATCACTGTCAAACTCTAGTCCAGGAGCCAAGAAGAGCTCACACCCAAATATCAGGTTACAACCTTATCTATTGTCATGTCAACAACTGTCATTAAGCAATATCAAACTTCATCAAGCCATCCACATAATCATAATATGAATTATTTATGATAAGTCATATAAGTTTCATCAATTCATTGTGATATTTTTATAATAAAAAATCAGTGCATATCGAATCACAATTGTTTACACTTCAACCAATGTGTTAATACCAATATTAATCATTGAGAGTCACTATGCCCATACTATCATGTCACATCAAGGTAAATCACCATTTGCAAGTACCAAATATAATCAAAACTCTAACTTGTTATCACTGTGAATTCAATCAATCCATAAGACAAAATATATCTATGAACTACTAAGCATCATGTCAAAGTTCTAAGGCATCATCAATTATCCAATCCAATATTTCTCATCTATAATAAGTCAAGCCAATAAGCCAAATATTTTCAAACCCTTGCAATTTTTATCAAATAATGACATATACTAACTTCAATAATAGAATCAAAATAACATACTGAAATGAAAATTTCAATCCCTTGTAAACACAAGTTTAGTAAACATAATCACATTCTCTATAGTAAGTCAAACATTCAAACTTCCCTGCTCATAGGACTTTCTATTGTCTGCTCCATATCTGTAGGACTATCATACTCCTAGTGCACTCCTAATCTTGTGCATAAGGCTTCAATTTTTGTGTCCTACAGGCACAACCGCACCCATAGGCCTTCTTCCATGCAGTTGGGAGGTTTATAACCACACCTTTAAGCCTTCTTATGTGCGGTTGGGGCTTCGACTAGGAAAACCCTTCTCAGCTAAAATCAAAACATGTCAAAACCTTTTTCCACAACATCAAATGTTTATTCATGTCTAGAATCCTTCCTCCAATAGTCAAGTGTCTTCTTTTCAAATAATAATAGGTGTTAAAATCTCATGAAAAGTTTCTCCCTCTAAATGGGAAGCCACTTCAGTCATCATCATTCAAAACATCAACCTATATATCATATTATTGTCATGTATCGACATAATTGTCAGGTAACGGAGTCAAACTATATTAGGTTCTAGAACATATATTCATCATAGTCACAACATATTAGCATAAACTACTTCATAATCACATATGACATCAAACTTTCATCAAGGGTTAGTGTCATATAATTAGGGAAACTAACAAGTGTATCATCATACTTCAAGGATCATAATCACTACATCACTTCTTTAAGTCAGGACATCCATTCATACCTTCTAAGCTTATTGAAATCTAAACAAGGTCAACAAGAAGATCCTGAGTATCCATCTTATTGGTACACTTTCATCATCAAAGTTACCATGCTTATCACAAGCATTAACAATAATATCAAGTCACCATATAAAAATATATATATATATATATATATATATATATATATATATATGTATCTAGCTTTCTTCGTAAAATCAAGAAATCCATCATGCCTAAAATGTAAGATACCTATTAAATATCAAGTGCACAAATATAATACATGTACAATAAATCAAAATTACTTTGATATGCATATATGAGTCATTCATGAAGGTTATATTCCCATCATACTTTAGGGCTTACCTTGCCATGCAATATTGCAGCCGAAACAATATATTATACATACCTTATAACATTCAGCTACCTTTGGACTTTGTATCACTTACGTGTCATGGGAATCTGTAGCTCTTCTCTTCCTGCACTAGTTATATTTTCATGCACCTCGGATGATCCTTAAGAAGTATCCACTTATCACATCTCATGAGGAGGTTAGAAACATCCAAATACTCAAACATACATGTAGGAAGTATAGTCAATGATCAAATCAATAAATCTAAACGAAAGTAAAGACATGAAAAAGTACTTATCTTTAATAAGAGGTGATCATTTCCCTCTTGAACCAGTGTTCAAGAGTGATGATTGTCCATTTTCCGTATAACATTGTTGTCTTCATTATATTTCAACCAACTTCATCAACAAGCAGGCCTAATTGAGATTATCCCATCTAGGGATACATCAAACCTTACACAAGTGTTAGAACATATTCACAATGATCATGCTAGGGTTTGTAGATTGCATATCTCAAATCCTTGTCATATTCCAAGGTTTCTTCCAAACCCTAGCCTCATAATATCCATCAAACCCTAATAACCAAATTGCTTAGGGTTTCCTTCAAACCATAGCCTTCTTTTAGGTCTCCTCCATATTCTCTTTCTTCCATCAATGGTGTCTTCATAGGGGTGATCTTCAATGCCTTTTCTTCAGCTCAACTCTGATACCATGATAATTTTTCTTAGGGCTATATTGTTCTTTGCTTTAGATAATTGAATTTCTTCATTTACATATTAAATTCACCACACAACATCATAACATTATTCAGTTTTACAACATTATTCAACAACATATGCAATTATATAAAAATAATAATATCATCATTTAATGCAATGGAACATAAAGGAACAAAAGAAGAAGATCATTCTCACATAAAGACACCAGGGTTGGTCAGAGACTAGGGAAAAACCCACTATGGGGAAAACCCTTTCAAATTCTTCTTCTTATTAGATTTCGATTAAATGTTGAGCAAAGAGAGAGTACAATGATCCATATCTTCAATCACAAAATTTTCCAACAAAATAAACTAAACAACATCCAAGAGATGAACCCAATAATAAAACCTTGTTTCAGAAGCCTGCGATTAACTATTAATATCTGCGGTCAACTATCGAATTTTGTGGTCAATTGTCATGATCTGCAGTCAACTGTAAAAATAAAACCCTAGGTTCCAACCACATGAAGAGAGTGTACGTGTGTGTAGTTTAAACCTTCCAACCGCACTCATAAGCCTACGTGCTTGCAGTTGCAACCGAAAATTCCCCGTGGCAACCTTGCAACTGCAAATCAAAACCCTAGATCACACATGTGAGCTTCAGACCTTGCAATTTTAGACTTGTACGAACCAATCTCCATGAACCACTTCAGACCTGTGCGAGCCAAATCAAATAAAGAAGAATAATTGATGATCTCCAAATGAGGGTCACTTGACTTGTATTTATAGCCATCCAAGGGTGTCCAGATTCTTCTTTGGGCCGACCTATCCTTTTGTGCACATGTGGGTTTTCATAATAAAATTATATTTTTCCTCAACCAAATTAAATTCTTCAAAGGGATAGGAGGGGTCTTTCTTGATGAGGAAGACTATCCAAAGGAGGGAATTTGTCCCTGAGCTGCTAAAATTAACAAAACCAACATTAACCATCATAATGAAGCATTAACAATGGGGCTAAAGGATTTAATTGTGGGGGCTATGGAAGAACTAAAAAAATCACCTAAAGAGTATTACTTAGGCATTGTGATTAAGTATTGTATGAACTATGCATTTATTCCTTTGATAACCATGTAGCTCCTATTATGCCAACAATGCATAAAACTTTGTTGAATAATCCTTATCACATTTGTGCAAAGCTTTAGCCTTATAGCCTTCAATTCATTGTGATTATGAAAGATATAGCAAATCACGAGTGAGCAAACAAAATTAAAGGAAAGCACATGGGCTTAGATTTGGGAAAATCTTCACTTACCCTTCATCTCCTCCTTTAAGGGAAATATATAAATATAGGCCTCCATCATATATTTAAATAATTCAAGAAGCATAAGGTTATGATCCACAAATTTAATTGTAGATTTCAACCTTTGTGGCCATTTATCCCATTGTTCTTCAAAAGAGGTTGTATTGCACAATTTGGTTATTCCTTTAAGTTAATTGTAACCATTTAGTTTAACATTGTTAAAAATTAGAGTGTTAGTTCCTTGTTGTCATTATATATAAATTATGCAAAGTGGCTTTTACAAAAGAATATGTCTTTTCTTGTTTCACATCGATACCAACTTGTTTTGAAGCTTCCCTCATGATTTACATTCTTATTCTTCCTCATCTTCTATTTATTAGAAACGAGGGAAAATAATTTTAAATTAGTTTATCTATAACCACTTACACTTCCTATTTTTGCTTTCTCTCCATATCTTCATCCCAATAATTTGATTTTTTTTTACTTAAACACTAAAAACCTAACAACATAATTGATAATAAAAAAATTGAAATCTCAACCTAAATTAAAACTAACAAAATTAGTAAAATATCATAATCGTTTATTTGAAAAATCATAATTAAAATTAATAATCAAAATTAACAATACAATAAGGTCATAATTATCAGACTGGTAAGACATGATCCTTTAATATCCACAAAAATTCACATGTGAGTTTCAGAAGATAAGAATTAGGACTAAAGTAGCCATAGACGTAAAGAAAACTAAGGAGCATGCAAAATCAGTGCCAAGTCTTGAAATCCACAAATGGCATGAAGTTGAAACCGTATCTATGACAAGAGTGTCGTATATGAGTATAGGATATACACAAAGTTATATAAAATCCTATGTGGGTCATAAATCATAATTTTTAGAGGTAGATATTCATTTATTTATTTTATTTAAAGGTAACAATATTTGAAGACGAAGAACGGGGATTTGTACTAGCCTTTAATCAATTTGAAATTTTTTTCCCTTTTATAAGTTTGTTTTTGTTTTTGTTTTGTTTTTTTTTTTTTTTTTGTCTTTTTAGGTGTATAATATTTTTTTTAATAAATTTATTGAGTGTTTTTCTTCATTTTGATGTTAGTATTTATAATAAATCGGATTATGTAGAAGTTTTAAACTTTGTTATGTCATTTATAGTAATAGAATTCAGATTGGGAGAATAACATTCCATCAAAAACCATTCAGGTTAAATCTAATTGACTATTATGATATTGACTTACACCTAAAGGTGATCCCGGTTAGATCATTATACTATTTTCCATCTATCTTGATGCTTTGAGAGTGGAAAAATAGGAGGAATAAGATTGCATATTCATTTTTAGCAACGGATCTCAGTTTATATAATTGGGGTTTGAAAACTTCTAGAGCCATTTTGAAGCATTAAACAAAGTTTTTTAGGGGGGGGAAACTCTCACTTTTTTAGAACCCCTAACACTACTCTACACTCAGAGACCTTTCCAATGGTGCAAGAATAGCGTCTGATTGAGTTTATATGCAAAAGTTATGGCTATGACAAGTTGACCTATCGCATTGTCCACCTTGTTATGAGTGGATGTCATTTCAACCCTTGTTACTCATGCATATGGGGCATATGGGGCTAGCCATGTGTGAACTTTGAAGAAGACTCTAGAGGGTTCAAACTCATCACTCTAGTTGAAGTTTGGGGCAGTCAAACTTTATCCCTAGTTGGCTATCAAATTATGTTAAACATCAAGCTAGTAGGTGTAGGGATTTCATTCTATGCTATTGTATTTTTTTCATAGTTGAGAAGAGCATTCATAATTGGGAAGTTATAGAGAAAAATAGAGGGGGTTAAGATCTTGTGCAACCTTACAGGCCACACGTCTCAGGTAACTCCATACATAATACCTCTTTCTTTTTACTTACAAATTTTCCATACCAAAGAAAAGAGAGCAAAGCAATCTCACCTTCTAGCTCCTATAAGGGTTTCCCAAGGAAAAAATTGTATGTATTGTAGATAGTGTGTGCATTTATTTTTGTTTTATATTTCTCGCATTTCAACTAATTTATTTAATCATAAAAAAACAATAAATAAAGAATCTAATATTTAAAAGGAATTAACATTCATAATAAGATTTCAATAATTTTATATAATTTGTTGTGACAAACTATTTACAAATCAAGGGTCTTGAATTAAATAATAAAATGAATTGAATCATATTAAATATTAATATGAGGTATAGAAATACTTTGCGAATTAGAGGCTATGAATCTCTAGTACCATTCCATTATTCCATTCAGTCAACCGCTTGAGTGTGTTTTACATATTATTGCTTGGAATACCATTTTTGGCTTCATGATGATTGACGACCATAATAATGACAATGTCCTTAGTTTCCTCTTCTCAACTATTGATCTTAATTAGATAGGAATCAACCCTTGTTCGCTACCTATTTTTCCCAAGAATACTCTAATTATAAATAATATTCATAATACCATAACTTTAATAGAAAATACTTCTAACCCTCCATCATGCCCTATATTGATCTTGATTGGATAGGAATCAACCCTTATTCCCTACCTCTTTTTCCCAAGAATACTCTAACTATAAATAATATTCATAATACCATAACTTTAATAGAAAATACTTCTAACCCTCCATAATGTGGTTTCTTCGATGAATATGTGATGCAAGAGCATTCAACCCAAGGAAAATCATTGTAAATTAGTAGACATAGGGGGGTCATGTATTTTAAGGAATTTGGATTCCTAAGTGATGAATTAATGTAATATTTAGGCTTTTGAGTGCATAGAATAGGAATTAATTAGATAATGTGAGATATCTTGTAAATGCTCTCGAATAAAGGAGAACATGAGTGGTTAGTAATGACAAAAGAGTTAGAAGTCAATTATAACTCTTAAAGTAGTTCATGATTCGAGGAACTAGAGAGAGTTCTTAGGAATTAAATGAAGTTAGAAGTGGACATAGAGGATAGAGGACATTTAGGAGTCAGTTCAGTAGATCTAGGATTTGAACCAGAATTAGTTCAAAGAACCTTTCTGGTATAAATGTAAGCCTACGGGCAGAGTGAAAGTGGGAGGCCATTGATACTGAAGATCAGGCCTGTGAGAGACAAAGAGTCTCGATATGTATCATTTGTTCATATTTATATATACAATGGATTATTCCATAACTGTGTTAGTATGTGAAATGAGTGTTTAATGAATGAATGATATATGAATTTGTTAGCACCTAAATTTGCCTTAGGCTGAAGGAAGGCAAAATTCAAGGTAACCACAAACCACGCTCAGTCTGGTAGCTAGCCCTACCAGAACAGGAGAGGGCTCTCTTCGGGTCACACTCAGGAAAATAAACAATAGGGTCTGAGATGACTAAAAAATGGATACTGATTTTAGGCTAGGTAAATAAATATGATGGAGATGTTTGAAGAATAACTGAGTTTTCTGGGATGTGTGGGGACAAGGAACAGCATTTAGCAGAGAATTTAACTCAAAGACGCAGGTTATTTCGTGAGGCAAGACAGGCGAAAAGTCTAGCAATTAGAGTTGAAAAAATGTGAGGTGGATAGATTGTTTGAGAGTGTGAAAAGGGCATAAATACATGAATCCTTTTCAATAGAAGAAAACATAGAACATGAAAACTATCCCAAGGCAGAGCAGTGCACTGAATTCTACCTTTTTTACTTAGAAAGCTTTCACTGGAAATGAATGTGAATGAAAATATGAAACATAATGAAATACATATGAAACATAAAGAAGATACATTTGCTAAACTCACGCCACAGGAATCTCATGAACCAGAGCTGCAATCTTTCATTAATTCTCTATCAAAATGTACAGTGAGTGACTGAGTTTCTCTCCCACAGTTCCCAGAAATGCCAACCCTTTGCAAATAGTGTTGCATACAATAAATAGACTATGCCATTGGGAAATAGAACGACCCACAGTTGGGGATTTTTTCAAATGATTACAAACTGGAAATGGAAAGCCAACCATTAGTTACAGGTGCAGTGTTACAGAAATGACAAATGGCTTGGGTGTCTACTCGCCTTCCTTTGCCACTTGGATAGGAGTCCACCTTTAGTCAAAATACTCTTTAAACATTGCCTTAGTTGCCGAGAAAAATATAGTGTAAATGAGCGGGCCCACATGGAGAAAGTCGCGAATCGAAATGTCACGGAGCGGAAGTGATTTTGGCCTTTGGGTCCCTGTGCACCGCGCTTGGTATATGCGTCGCGCCTGTGTTAACTTTACACTACGGGGTCGCGCTCTGTGCGCTGCGCTCCCTATGTGTGCCGCGCCCCTCTGTGTGTGCGCCGTGCTCCTGAAAACGACTCCAAACTCACTCCAAACGTGTGCTTGCACTCTCACACTCACTTTGCAATGTTTCTCTCTTCCATGGTGTTCACAATGACTTTGTTTCTTGTGGAAACTTGTATATAAAGGCTTTGAAGTCATGGGTTTGATTTTTGCTTCTCCAAAACCCATTTTGCTAATGTTTCGTTTTGACACTTTTCACTGATTTAATGCAACACTGAATTTCACTTTTCCCTTTGAATTTTTAGCTAAAATGATGAAATTTTTTGGCACTTTTTGCAGGGGTTGTTGACATGGCATTTGGCCAAAGAAACCATGACTGCACCTGAAGAAATCAATTGGAGACTTTTTTTTGAAAATTATCACAAATGACACACTGTTTGACTTTTCTTCAAAACAGATTTTTGAAGAACAATCGTAATCTGTCAACATGACGATGAAAATATCTGAATCATAACTTTGTAAGGGCCTCCCTCTGGCCTGCAAGTATTATTGAAGCACTTTGAGAACAACAATTTGCAAACCCTAGACCTAATGACTGAAATGAGTCTTGTCCATTAAAAGATCAAACATTGACTGTCATGGATTTTAATAACTTTGATGAAAAGACCTAAGCCAGCAGGTACAAGACATGAGGGGAATGAACTGACAAGACCCTTCCGTCAGATTATGGCATGCCTCTAGCGGAATGCAGCTGAGTGAATGGAGCGAGACACCTAAAAATGAGATGCAGAAAGAGTTTTGATCTCTGACGGAGGACTGACAAGACCGACTCTAACAGAATTCATAGGTTCTGTAACAGAAGGTTGCAGGCAGAGTTCTATAGATATGCAGTGGAGAAGAAGGATTTAGAGGAATCATAAGGGATCTTTGAATCCAGCTGAAGGAACAGAGTAATCTTTGTAGAGGTATCGAAGTAAGAATTCGTAGAGTTAAGCTCAGAGGAAGCGGAAGAGTGAAAAGAATGAAACCATGAAGAAATAGCCAAACGCATAGAGAAACGCTGAAGAGATAGCGTAAAACAAAAGAAAAGGGACGAGTGGAGAAGTGAAGAGGTGATACACAGGAACTGTTAGATCTTATAGATCAACGGTCCAAATCAACCGCTGAGGATCGACGAACCTTGATGGAGAAATAATGGAGGAATTAGATGTCGACCGTTCGATCGACAGATCAATAGATCGACGGTCATCGCCCGGTGAAAGAGCGCAGGAGATAACACAGTGAAAGGGTGGTTTCACAAGCCTTAAGTGGTATTTCGGGCGGCGAAGAAATAGTAAGTGGTATTGAGGGTCAAGCATCTGATCCCATTCAGTGGAGGACACGTAGCATAAGGGAGGAAGGGAAAAACTGCTTTATTGGGTGGTTATTCCCCATGCTCGTTGAAGGAGGAAGATCGACGGCAGAGGTTCGTCATTCTGTTTTGTTAATTGGGTGAAAGTCCTACCGTTAGATCGAGTCTAGATCGACGGTCATAATTTGATCGCTTATCACATTAGGCCGAGGTGAAGGACTGGCAGATAGTGGATAGGCCGATATGCGATTTAGCGTCAACCGTCAAATCAACTGTAGGATCGACAGTTGTGATTTAGTCGCTAATCGCATATCGCAAAGGTCAAGCGCCAGCGGTTAATGGAGTAGCGATATGCCGATGGACCAGGAGTGCAGACTCGACGACATATGAATGCGGGTTTACAAGGTTTGAAGTTTGGCCTATGTGTTTTGGTCGGGTTTTCCTTTGTAATTCGACAAAGTTGAAGTCCCGGGTAAAAAGGTAAGACTGTGGGTTAATCCCTCGTAAATGGTTATAAAAGGATTAAGCGTGGGTAAATGAGGTTTTATATATAAGTCCAACATTTATAAAGAATATAAGGCTTTCATGCGATACATATATCTAACCAAGGATAAGGAGGGAAGGTTATATATATGCAGTTAAAGAGGGTTTTGTGGTTAAGTCCAATTACAAGTAAGTTTGATTATATGTGGGCTTAAGGGTTAACGAAGGTTTAAATAAAGGTTATGAGGGGTTTTAAAGTTTCAATAGGAGGGATTTGATGAAGGCTTTAATAAAGTCACAAATGAAGGCTTGAGGGTTGATTAATAGGGCCTTAACCATTGATGGTTGAAGATTTGACTCCTCAGTGAGTTAAATTCCTGGGACTAATGTGCTTATGCATTTTATATGCATACTGTGGGTGTAAGCGGGGGTAACCCTGGCATCATTTGGTATCAGAGAAGAATTGTAATTGAAACAATTGGTGTTAAAACAAAAAAAAAGAAATTCTATGTGAAAGAATTGAGAACAAGTTATGTGTCAAAGATGTTTATGCAGGCAAGGAAGGATCATATTCTAATCTGACAGAAAGAAGGCACACAGAGGGGATGTGTAGCAGAACTTGCAGATGCAAGAAACAGAGGACAATCCATTCAAGGTACAGGTGGAATGGTGAAACAAGATCATGCTGAGATCTTGAAGGTGAGATGATATGTTCTGTTTTGATTTGAGAATGTGTGTTTGTACATTAATGCACAGATAAAGGTGAGAAGGTTGTAGCAATCTAGAGTAAGGAGTGCTCAATTGGTTCTAAAGGAAAGAACCAGAGAGATGCTAAAAGACTGAGCTCAAAGGAGAGAAGCTTAGTGAGGCATATGTAGCAAGAAGGAGACTTGTTACGGCAGAGGTATTGTTGCATATCACAAAGGTAATTCCACAAAGGATGTGGGTATAATTACCAAGGTAATGAAGGACGGTGGTAAGACTTTCTAAGTGAAAGAAGAGGTGGTCAAAACCAAGTATTTCATTGTGATTGGAATACAAGAGGACAGTTGTGTTCTTAAGAAGTGTATATGAGTTGAAGCCTAGAAGGAGCAAAAAGAAGTGCTCAAAGGAGGTTCCAAAGATAGAAAACCAAGGGCTTGCCAAAACACCAAATACAGAGGAAAGCTTGGTGAGGTAAGTTGCAACAAGGAGGACTTGTTGTTGCAGAGGATTTAATGCAGCTCATAGTGAGTGAGTGAGGAGCTCATGAAGATAGAGAAGAAGAAGATGGCTACTGATAGTCATAGCAAAGGTTCCGAGGAAGACCACAACAAAAGAAAGATGAAGAAAGAGGATGCCAAGGCAAATGAAAAGAAGATGAGTCAAGAGGAAACTGACAAAGAGATTTAAGAGTTAAAAGAAAAACTCGATGCATTAAGGAGGATACTTGAGGAAAGCCAGAGACTAGGTTGGGTCTTGAGGAAGAAGCCAGTGAAGTGGCATAAGTTGCAGAGAAGGCTACAACAAAGGCAAGTAAGATGGCTAATGGAAAAACTCAAAGAAGCTGAGTGGGAAATGAAAATGGAAGTGTCCATTTGTGAAGCAGAACAAAGTGAAGTTCTGAGTGAAGATGAAGACTGAAACTTCAAGTGATGCCAAAGGGTCACATGGTTTTAAATCTGACAATTTGTGTATGTTTGCAGGTGAAACATGTAAAGAAGGAGAATTTATTGATATTATCATAAAGGAGGAAGAAGACAAGCAGAATCTAAATTATGTTTTGGAAGAAGATGAGATAGATAGGTCTCATATACAATTGGGGAAACATATCAAGCAAACAAGTAAAGGGCTGGAAGAGATTGAAGAAGATACCATCGAAGAACTTCTGAATCATATGAAGGATTTAGAACAACAAGGAGATATGATGGCTGAAACATCAAGTGGGACCACAGGGTCTTATGTTTTTAAGATTGATAGTTTGTCTGTGGATGCAGAACAAATGAAGGAGAATATTAATGCAGATGGTGAGACAAGGATAGCTCTTGGAGAAGGTAAACAACAAGAGATTAAAGGAAAACTTGAAGAAGAGACTATGTTAGCTGAAAACATAGTAAAGGATCATCAGTTCACTATGATGATAGGCATAATGGAAATAGCCATGGAAACTGTTGAGACAGTCAGTAAGAAAGAAGGACATCTACTGAAATATGTTAAGAAGGAAGAAACCTATGCAAAGGATTTAACCTTGGGGGAAGGAACACTAACAAAGGAGTGTTTTGCAAAAGATGAGCAATCTTTTGAAGCTGTCAGAAGTATGGAAGAGTATCTTTCAGTAGGTAAAAACTTTGAAGTAAAGGAGGATGGAGAATGTCTCTTAAATGAGAGAAGCAAAGATTTATTGCAGCAGAAAGAACTTAATAATGCATTGATATTTGAAACTGTGACAACAAGGGAAGAATTTATTGTGAAAGAAGGAGATGAAATTCAGTTTGAAGAGCTGACATGTGAAGCAACAGTTGAGACTGTTGAACCTTGTGAATTTAAAATTGATAATTTGTTTCTAAATGCAGGAATTATAAGTGATGATGAAGTAATTATGAAGTGTCACAGAGAAATTGCATTGTTGGAATATTTGTTGGAAAATTCAGAGTATGACAGTGTGATTACAGAAGAAGGAGTTCACTGCAGTGAACAAGAGCAGGAAGACATCACTAGAGCAGATGATGTGGAGGAGAGACTAATTGACAGTCTCATGAATTCTTTTGAGAATTCAAAACAGCATATTGATGTGCTGACAGAGGAGAAAGAAACTGAGAAACAAACTGAATTGTTGCCAAAGGAAAATAAGGCACTGAAGCCTTATGTTTTTTATTTTAACGAGTGTTTTGTGAATGCAGGTTTAGTTGCAGATGCTGGAGGAAATTTGGCACAGATGAGCAACCAAATAAAGATGAAAGAAGAATATTTTGTGAAAGAATTTGATCCATGGAATAGAGATGCTCAATTGCTGGAGAGAATGTTGGAAAGTCATGATTCAGTGCAAACAGAAATAATCATGAAAGAGGGTAAGGATGAAAGGGAGGCAACAAGAATAATAGAACAAGTAAGAATGAGAGGAAGAGTAAGAGTAAGTGATAGCATTCGACAACTCCAAGAAGAAGAACAACAGATTGAAGAGTTGATGGACAACAACAACAACCTGAAACAAAAAGAAAGAGGCAGAAGTAAGTGGCAAAGTATAGACTAGTCCAAGGATGTATTGGAGATAGAGATTGAAGAATTATGGCAGCTAATGATGAAACATGCCATAGAGAGAAAGTTGATGACAACAAGAAGGATGATCAATCAGAACTTGAACCTGATTGACAAGGAGAAGAAGATGGAGCAAAAGACAGCAAAAGTACAGCAACAACAAAATAACAAAGCATTTGGGCAGCTACAAACTAAAGTTTGGGACCCTAGAGGTTTTGTATCAACACATGTAGACACATGATCGGGAGATCATGAATATTTTCTACTTTGGGAGTCTGATGCAGGAGCATTCAACCCAAGGAAAATCATTGTAAATTAGTAGACATAGGGGGGTCATGTATTTTAAGGAATTTGGATTCCTAAGTGATGAATTAATGTAATATTTAGACTTTTGAGTGCATAGAATAGGAATTACTTAGATAATGTGAGATATCTTGTAAATGTTCTTGAATAAAGAAGAACAAGAGTGGTCAGTAATGACAAAAGAGTTAGAAGTCAATTATAACTCTTAAAGCAGTTCATGATTCGAGGAACTAGAGAGTGTTCTTCATAATTAAATGAAGTTAGAAGTGGACATAGAGGATAGAGGACATTTAGGAGTCAATTCAATAGATCTAGGATTTGAACCAGAATTAGTTCAAAGAACCTTTCTGGTATAAATGTAAGCCTACGGGCAGAGTGAAAGTGGGATGCCACTGATACTGAAGATCAGGATTGTGAGAGATAGAGAGTCTCAGATATGTAATCATTTTTTCATATTTATACATATAATGGATTATTCCATAACTGTGTTAGTATGTGAAACGAGTGTTTAATGAATGAATGATATATGAATTCATAGGTTCTGTAACAGAAGGTTGTAGGCAGAATTCTATAGATACGCAGTGGAGAAGAAGGATTCAGAGGAATCATAAGGGATCTTTGAATCCAGCTGAAGGAACAGAGTAAGCTCTGTAGAGGTAGCGAAGTAAGAATTCGTAGAGTTAAGCTCAGAGGAAGCGGAAGAGTGAAAAGAATGAAACCCTGAAGAAATAACCAAACCCATAGAGAAACGCTGAAGAGATAGCGTAAAACAAAAGAAAAGGGATGAGAGGAGAAGTGAATAGGTGATACACAGGCACCGTTAGATCTTATAGATCAATGGTCCAGATCAACCATTGAGGATCGGCGAACCTTGATGGAGAAATAATGGAGGAATTAGATGTCGACTGTTCGATCGACAGATCAATAGATCGACGATCATCACCCGATGAAAGAGCGCAGGAGATAACACAGTGAAAGGGTGGTTTCACAAGTCTTAAGTGGTATTTTGGGCGGCAAAGAAACAGTAAGTGGTATTGAGGGTCGAGCATCCGATTCCATTCAATGGAGGACACGTAGCACAAGGGAGTAAGGGAAAAACCACTTTATCAGGTGTTATTCCCCGTGCTCGTTGTCTACCGAAATAAATAACAATCGTCAGATTTGAAGGAGGAAGATTGACGAGGGAGGTTCGTCGTTTTGTTTTGTTAATTGGGCGAAAGTCCTACCGTCAGATCAAGTCTAGATCGATAGTCCTAATTTGATTGCTTATCGCATTAGGCCGAGGTGAAGAACTGGTGGATAGTGAATAGGCTGATATGCGATTTAGCGTCAACCGTCGGATCAACTATAGGATCGACGGTTGTGATTTAGTCGCTAATCGCATATCGCAAAGGTCAAGCGCCAGCGGTTAATGGAGTAGCAATATGCCAATGGACCGGGAGTGCGGACCCGACGACATATGAATGCGGGTTTATAAGGTTTGAAGTCTAGCCTATGTGTTTGTCGGGCTTTCCTTTGTAATCCGACAAAGTTGAAGTCCCGGGTAAAAAGGTAAGTTTGTGGGTTAATCCTTTGTAAATGGTTATAAAAGGACTAAGCGCGGGTAGATGAGGTTTTATATATAAGTCCAACATTTATAAAGAATATAAGGCTTTCATGCAATAAATATATGTAACCAAGGTTAAGGAGGGAAGGTTATATATATGCAGTTAAAGAGGGTTTTGTGGTTAAGTCCAATTATAAGTAAGTTTGATTATATGTGGGCTTAAGGGTTAACGAAGGTTTAAATAAAGGTTATGAGGGGTTTTAAAGTTCTGATAGGAGGGATTTGATGAAGGCTTTAATAAAGTCATAAATGAAGGCTTGAGGGTTGATTAATAGGGCCTTAACCATTGATGGTTGAATATTTGACTCTTTGGTGAGTTAAATTCCTGGGACTAATGTGCTTATGCATTTTATATGCATACTGTGGGTGTAAGCGGGGGTAACCCTGGCATCAATATGTGTGGCTTCTATGATGAATATCATGATCCTAATACCTATGATATATTCTTCTAGTACAAAAGGAGTTAAAAAAAGTAAGCACAAGGAAATCCTCTTTATGGTGTAACCTTTGTGATGACCATCACGATCCTTCCACTTGTGGAAATTTTTTGGAGGCTAACAAGGTAGAGAAAACCTAAGCCTTTTTTCTTACAAAAGATAAAACCATCTCTAGATTTTATCCATTAGATGAACTTTATTTTGATGACTCATGCGCTCTCACAACGTTTAAGTTGCTCTAGAACATAATATTAAGTAACCTCTAATCATGGGAAGCACTAATGATGTTGATATTTTCTTTCATGAAAATTAGGTTATTTCAAATGGGGAACAACATGGAACTCTTAATGATGTTTTGACGTTATCTTTAGGAAAAATATCTTTTGATAATTAACCTAATGATTTTTCTTTGATATAGGAAACACTCACCAAACAACTTTGAGTTTTAGTTGTGACTAATTCGGTGAATATTCCCCTCCTCCAACCTTGAGTGTGGCCAAGAAGGTTATTTGATAGAAGCATACATGTTTTTTTTTGTGTCAGTTTATTCTAGACATGATGATATTGCCTTAGGAAGCATTGGGCTGGGCTTGAGAGAATAGTTGACAATCTCTCTATAGTTTTTTTTTAAATAGACTTTGAAAAGGCTTATGGTCAAATTTATTGGTCCTTTATCATAGAATTGTTGTCTTGTTTGGTCTTGGACCGTGGTGCGTGGCCATGGTGGATACTGTCTTCTTTGACACCTTAGTGTTTATTTTGGTTAATGACTCTTTTTCCCCTTGAATTTTGTTGCATTGTTCCATTCGACAAGGGTGTTCCTTGAGCCCTCAACAATGTCTTGGAAACTGATGCTAGCTAACTTTTAAAGGTTTCTTATATTTAGGGGTTGTTATAGGGTATATTGCTTCTTTATGGATCATAGGTGCTTAGTAATCAATTTTCAAATGACTCTCTTCTTCGAGTGGGTAGACTAACTCTATAGATAATAGTCAACTTTCTCCCGAGATTTTATCTGCAATATGAGATGTAATGGTTATTGAGCATAAGGGATTTTTTAGGTTGGTTATAAACAATGCACTTAGATGTCTTCCCACAAATTAGACCTATTTTAGCCGAAGGGGCATTGTGCGATATCTTAGCATTCCTTTTGGAGTGGGGCTCTTCTTTATTGCTATATGGGATTGGTCTCTTAGGCAATTTCATTTTCATGGAAATAAAAATATCTTTTGTTTGTTGATAAATTGATAATGGTTATGAGGATTCTTCAAACCTCTCATATCTACTATATATGTATCATGTTGGTTGTCAATTTGAGCTCAATTTCAATGTTCGGAGTAGATCTTAATATTTTATTTGTAGTCAAAGTATGTTGGAGAGAGGAGTCTTTTGATGGTCCCATAGGATGTGTGTATCAAACCCAATGATGAAGGGACCTAGAGTTGACTAATGTCGCATATAGGAAGCATCCTTATTACTAAGTGGATGATTGAGTTCTTGGAGGGAATGCTCCTTGGTAAGTTTTATCACAACATCAAATGTTAGTAGCAGGATGTGTTGGTATGGTGTAAGGAGACATTGATTTATGTGAGCTTATCTCTTCCCTGCCCCTGTTCCAGGTCTTTGGTTTGTTTATCTTCAATACTTATTGGACATATTAAAATATGGTGGTACATTTGATTATATGGAATATGGGCGACAATAAAATAAGTTGGGATTTGGTGAGACACCCCTTTTCGAGCCATAGGTTGCAGGGTACTTGCATTATCAAAGCACCATGTTTACATGCTTGTCATTTGAGTAAGAAGGAAACTTTCTATTGGTATGACCTCCAAGACTAAATGTCATGTTCCTAGAAGGATTGCTTTATTTTGGCACATGATTGTGCTTTTGTTCCATTGAAGCGACCATTTATCCCAGAGCTTGTTGGGCTTATCCCTTAGGAGGTCATCTCCAAAATGAATATTACAATGTTAGGATGAATTTGGAGCGATCAGCGATGGAGTTTTGACCAACTTCTACAATAATACCATTCTAGGATCATATAATCCATTTTGTATTAGCAACATGTGTTGACTCTACTTCTTAATGAATGTTTGATTTCCACTTATTCATAAGTGTGTTAGCTTCATAATGCTTGGTTTGTTTGAAATTCCTATAAGCCAAGAGTTTTTAAGTCACTTGTTATTTATGAGGGCCACCCTCCAAGACCAAGTTGGCAAAGAGTGGGATTTTTTATGATCTTGACTATATTTGCCAATGATTCAAGATGATGAAGCTTATCTTTTATGATTATATATTCACAAATAATGGATGGAAATATGTTCATAATCAATATTCACTTCTTCTCTAGGGAAGGATTCATTGGTGGGAGGCCTTTTTTTGTGATTGTAATTATTTGGTTTGTTCCTCTTTCATTGGGAGTTCATAGCGCATGAGAATCTATGCTCTACTTATCCTTTGGAAGATCCATTACATATATGTTTTCAAACATGATGTCAATGCTTTGTCCAGTTTTTGTACCATGTGGCAGGATGAGGTACATATGCAATGTTAACAAAATGTTTCTTTCTATTAAATGATTCTAATTCTACAGATATAATAGCTTATTCTAATTCTATTTTTCATTAGAATTTTGAGGGAGATGATATAAATTCCATTGTATATATCATTCCAATAATTTGACTTGTTTGTTCTACATTTATCATAATCAATCTTTTGTCGATTTTCTATACCATGAGACATGATGATGTACATATATGGTTGTTAGTTAAGAGATATTTGTTGATTAAAAATGCCAAAAAAAATTCACCTAGTGGCACTCTACAACTAGTATGGGGGAGTTGTTGTAGTGACACTTTAGATGATATGTTGTAGGAAAGCCCTAGGTCAAATAATAATAATAATAAAACATAATGTCATCTAGATTAAAAATGTAATGAAAAGTAAAAAGCAATATAAGTAACAATAAAAATAATAAGTTGATTCAATTAAATTTGTTATATTGTAGTTTTGCTTTCACTAATAAAATTATATACAATTTCTTTAGGAAAAAATCATAATATGTATATCACATTAAACCAAATTTAAATAATGAGATTTGAGTGGTAAGTGAAAATTTTCTTCTTTGTCGGGCTTGAGCTCTGCGCGCGTGAGAGGAGCCGACACAGCCACAGCGAGAGACTTCGGGCAGCTCCAGTGCCATGGCCCCAGGAGGGGGCCGCAATCTCAATCCTCCCCTACCAACTGACCTCATTGTGTTTCGGGAACTGGTAGCGGCATGCAACAAATGGCCAGCAACCAAAACCAGCAGAAGTTTGTCAAGAGAATGGATTCCATCCCTACAGTTGCTCTGCCGACTGAAGAACCCTGTAAAGCAGTGTTGAATCTAGCAGAAAGAGGGCTTATTGGATAGTTCACTGGGCTATGGCCCTCGCCTAAAGCTGTAGATTCCTGGGTGCAAAGGAACTAGCGATCTCTTGTCAAGGAAGGAATCAAAAATCACTTCGTTGGCAAAGGCTTCTTTGTATTTGTATTTGAAGCGATAGAAGACAAGAATCTCATATTCAGAAATGGCTCGTATTTCATGGGGCCTTAGGGCTTGTATCTGAATCAATGGACTCCAGACTTTGATCCGACACAGGATGTGCCCTCGACTGTCCTGGTCTGGGTGTGCTTGCCTCATTTACCTCTGCATTACTGGAACCCCAAATCCTTAGAAACCATAGGCAATAAACTTGGCAAATACATCAATCAAGCAGAAAGGAGGGACCAGTACTCCTGTGCGAGAATTTGTGTAGAAGTAGACTTGGAGGAAGGCCTCCCTAAAGCTATAAAAGTCACGGTGGCTGACTGGACTCACATCCAAGTGTTAAATTATGAGAAACTCCTATTTAAATGTCGGCATTTACATGGCTATGGGAACTTTGCCATGCACTGTAAAAAGAAATCAGAGGCGGGGGTCAAGAATGCAAAAGGAGATCAATGGACTCAGGTCCAGAAACCAGGAATAGCTATATAGAATAACAGATCCAAAGGGAAAGGAGTACTCACGGGGAGTGGTGCTCCTCCCACAAGCCAAGCAAAGGGGAGCTCAGTCCCTTCAAGAGCAGACATACCCACAAATCTCTTTGAAATGCTCAGCACACCAGAAAAACTCCTAGACCCAGCAGATAAGAAGGTTGAATAGTAGACCATCACCATGGAAGAAGACAAAAGGCAGGAGGAAATGGGCCCTCCCTAGACCAGAACTCCAAAAGGTGTCTCTAGCTCCCCAACCTATGAAAATATGACAAGGAAGAAGACTCCAGAGATTTCGGGATCCTTAGAAGATGAGACAAATGAGAGGCCCTCGAAAAGAGTGGGGAGGAAATCTCACAGAGAGGCCAGAGAAAAAGAGGCGGAGAGACAAAAAATGCAAGGCAGCCAGCCATGATTAAGATGTCCATCAGCATAAATACTAGAACCATGCCTCCCAATGAAGGTATTGCCCCACCCTTTGCTAGTAAATAATGCAATTAGTCTCTTGGAATTGCAGAGGACTGGGGAATCCCTCAAAATCTGAAGCAATGAAGAACTTATTGAAATCAGAATTTACTGAGATCCTCATGCTCCAAGAGACTAAAATAGAAGGGGAAGTCTTTCTAGAACTCAACAAAGTAAAATGGAAAACAAAAGCTAGAAAATCAGTAAGTGCAAGGGGTACATGCGGTGGGCTTGCCACTCTCTAGGAGGAAGACAAGTTTCAACTTGAGAGTTCCTTTCATACGCAACACTGGATTTACACCAAACTCCATCACCTTCCTAGTAAGATTACCTTTGCTCTCTTTAATCTTTATGTACCTATCCTCTTTGCAGAAAAGAAAGTTTGTTGGAAAACGCTGTCCGACTTCCTTGAAGATTACTCCCTCAAGAATATAATTCTAGTAGGAGACTTCAATCTAATCCTTAACCCAAAGGAAAAAAGAGGAGGAATCAACGACAAGGACCACTTCCTCCCCATCGTGGAAGACCTGATTCAACAATGGGATTTACTGGACTTTAAGCCAAAAATAGGGCTTTACACTTGGGCAAATAACAGAGTTGGTGTGGAGCAAATTTCAGCCTGTTTGGACAGATTCCTACTTCAGAGCACCTTTCTCTCTGAAAATATCATATCCACAAAAATTCTGCCAAAGTTGACTTGATATCATAAACCCATTCTTCTTCTGCTGGAAGATGAGGAAACTTTGGGGCCAATCCCCTTCCGATTCAGCCCTCTCTGGGCAGACAGAGAAGGGTTTATGGACATAGTTAAGAAGGCCTGGTCCATCCATGTTCTTGGATCACCCAGCTATGTCTGGGAGCAAAAGCTAAAGGCCACCAAAAAAGCCTTGAAAGAATGGATAAAAAATCCCACAGACTCCCCCACTAGTCATAGAAAACAGAATATACAACAGCTGCATGATTTCCAAATGGGCTTGGAGCTGCAAGACATTACCTGCTCAGAAATTCAAATCGAGCAAGAACACCAAATCATCACTTTCTGATCATTCAAAGAGGAGGAAGAATCCTTGAGGTTCAAATCTTGCAATCTTTGGCTTGTGTCTGGAGACAAAAATTCAACCTTCTTTCACAAGCAAATTCGAACTTAACTTTCTAGAAACCACATTGCTAAAATCACCTCACCGGATGGGGTTGTTCTCAAAGGCACAACTCTGATAAAAAAGGCTGCAACCTCTTACTTCCAACAATTGTACAAAGAAGAAGGTGTGGATGATGATGAGGAAGTACAAGACTTCCTCAAGCACGTTCCAAGGCTGGTTAACAAGGAGGATAACTCAATACTCCTAAATCCCTTCACTGAAGATGAAATCAGCAATGTCATATGGAAGATGGAACTAGACAAAGCTCCAGGACCCGATGGGTTCTCCATCCATTTCTATAGAATTTGCTGGGACATCATCAAGGCTGATTTGCACAGAATGATCAAAGGCTTCCTCTGAAAATCCAAAGTGGGAGGAAGCACAAACTCCACTTTCCTAGCACTAATACCAAAAGAATCGAACCCAGTGGTGTTTGACCGCTTCAGGCCAATCTCACTATGCAGTGCATCCTACAAAATACTCACAAAGTTACTTGCAAATAGAATAAAGTTGTCGCTGGAAAAACTCATCTCTCCCAACCAAGGTGGATTTGTCAAAGGCAGGTGTATACTGGACAACATGATACTAGTGCAAGAAAGTATCCATTCCAACCATCAACGTAAAGATCAAGGTATGCTCATTAAGCTAGACATGATGAACACCTTTGACTGATTAAGGCACTCTTTCCTCCTCCAAGTTCTTTCTGCATTTGGTTTTAGTTCTGATTTTATAAAATTAATTAAAGCATGTATTGGAGAACCTTGGATAGCCCCTCTAGTAAATGGCAGGTCGAAAAACTACTTCAAAGCCATGAGGGGCATTAGGCAAGGCTGCCCTCTATCCCCCTTCCTGTACATTCTGATGGAAGATTCCCTGAGCTGAAAGATTACAGCAGAGAAGATCAATGGGACTCTTCTAGGCATCAAGGCGATAAATGGAACAACACTAATCAACCATGCCTTATTCGTCGATGACTCAATCCTTATGGGAGGAGCCTCCATTAAAATTGCAAGGGCCTTCAATGAAGTAATCCAAAGCTTCTGTAGAGTCTCCGGAGCTATGGTCAACAAGAGGAAAAGCGCAGTGTATGGCTAGGCGATAGATCAACAAACTATTCTCAGGATTGCCCAAGCCCTGGGCTTCACTGGCTACGTCTCTTGGGACAATTTCAAGTACCTAGGCCTGCCTCTAACATTGGGAACCAGCAAGGCCCCTCATTGGATGGAAATTATCAGCAAAATCAAGGCAAAAATGACTGCATGGGGAGGGCAGTGGCTTACCACAGCCGAGAAGCTCATTCTTGTTAAATCAGTTCTCTCCTCCCTTCCTATCTATCAGGCTATGTTTCTTTTAGCTCCAAAAATGATCACGGAATAGCTATCTAAACTATTTCGAAATTTCCTATGGCAAGGAGGAAAGGGGAACCCAAAAAAAAATCACCTAGTAAGCTGGGACATAGTGAAAAGGCCAATAACTAAAGGCGGACTACAGGTAAGAGATCCAGGGTTGGCCAATCTGGCTTTGGGAGGTAATATTCTTTGGAAAATATTCTCAAATCAAAGACACCCTGTAAGTCAAGTTCTTATTAAAAAGTATCTGCATGGACTCTCAATAAATAATATGGAAGAAGGAGCTTCCTTCAAAGGAACCATGCTATGGAAACTTTGCAGTCGTGGTTGGGAGTTCTTTAAAGACCATCTCTATAGAATTCCAAGAAACGGAAAAATAATTCGGCTGTGGGAAGACAAGATCATGGGCCTATAACACTTAAAACTGGCCCCTGAAATTGCAGATTTGCACAATTGGCTCATCCAGAAAGGTATTCACAAGCTTGCTAATATATGCTCTTGGGACTCCAGAGGGAATTGGAGCAATTGGGCTCTTCATTGCCCTCCTAACTGGATGCTCCCCCAACTTCATCTCTTTCTAGCTAAGCTCTCTGGTATGGCTCCTGTGCATCTCCATTCGAGGGACAAGTGGGGCTAGGGGAAGATCAGAGCTTACTCAGCAAGGCAGGGATTTGCAGCTCTTCAAGAACAACAACCTCAGATCCACTCTACAAAGCTTTGGCAGCATGTTTGGGACCCCTTTGGTCTCCCAAAAATCAACTTCTTCGGCTGGATTCTCATGCACAGAAGGGTCCTCACTGGAGATAATTTAGTGAAACAAGGAATAATAAGCCCCCATAGATGCCCTCTCTCTTGCATGGCTCAGGAAACAATTGAACATTTGTTCATCGACTGCCCCTTCACTCAAGAAGTCTAGTTGCAATCAATGTTGGGGCTCAACGCCCAAATTCTGGCACAACTTTCAGTAGTTAGTCTCTTTGTCTCATGGGAAGAGTGTTATCCTCACATTCTGAAGAGAAAATCAACATGGGCTAAAATCTAGAATGCAATTCCAAAATACATCTGTTGAGGAATTTGGTTATCTAGGAATGAAGCCATATTCAACAATAGACTTCAACCCACCAATATATTAACTGCCAAAGACAAAGCTCTGCTGCTAGAAACATATGAAAACAAACCTTGAAATTCAGAAAATTCTCTCCTCCCCAAAGATATCAGCTGGCTAGGTGAGTCCCTGAGGTAGGCCAGTAATAAAAAGAACCCCTCCCGGCCTTGCCTCAACCTAGACTGGCGACGCCCGTTCACCGAGTCGAACTTTCAAAAGTGGTGGAAAAAATACGGCAAAGTTTTGATATTCTTTGACAGAGCCTCCAAAGGAAACCTGAGGATATCAGGGACTCAAGGAGCAATCTACTTCTCAGACGGGCACAAAAAGGATAGCTTTAGTTGGGGCCTAGGACAGAGCACTGACAACCAGGCCGAGATTCTAGGACTGCTCAAAGCATGTCAGCTGGCTTAGGGGAATAGAGGGAAAAATCTTCAAGTCTTTGGGGACTTGGAAATATTGATAAAAATATTAAACACGGGTGATCAACTTAATAGCTCAGTGCTCAACGGGACCCTTGAAAGAGTAAGAAATCTGATGCAAAACTTCACTACCTGCTCATTCTACCATATCCTCCAAACTCTGAATAAGGAAGTAGACATAATGGCAAATAAGGGATGTCTATTAGCACAAGGTCTTCTGTCAAAGAACGATGAAGCAACAGAAACACATCCAATTCCTTAAAAGAGATGGCCAACAGAGCAAGGTTTGGGCAGTCAATGCTACGCTCTCCCTATGCAATGTCTCTGTCTCCATGAAATACCAAAGCTTGGCGTAGGCAGCATACATCCAAACCTCTGAACGCTGAAGATCGATGTTGTCAAACATTGTTTAAAAGATGATGTTCACAGTGGAAGCAAGATATGGATTCATCGCAGCTCCAACAATATAATACGAACCTCGCAAAGGACCACATCAAACGCGATCATCACTTAAGCAGGTAACTCAAACAGTTAGATAATGAAATGACTTAACAATGTTTTCATAAACAAAGGCTACAGGTTGTTGAGCTGCTGGAAACAATTTTGGGCAAAGCCAGGTTCGCCTTATCCAACTAGAGAAAAGTGGAAAGGATCCTTAGATGCCTCCCTTGATTTTAGATTCTAAGTGATAATCAAGGATCTCTTAACAATCCCAAAAATAATCAAATGTATCAGCGAAAGTCTACTGGATAAAACCAGATTTTGAGGATTTTGAATCGCTAAAAATCATACAGCATAATGTAATAGGGGCTGTTTGGCCCAGGCCCAACCTCACTTCTTAATAAAATTCAACCGTTCTTGTAAAAAAAAACCCAAATTTAAATAATGATGATTCATATTATTAATCATGATATTTTAGAGTTTCATGTTTAAATTTAATTAATTAATAAATATCTAAAAATAGAAATAAGAATATTTTTATATATAGATATGTGAAATATGTACTAGCATAGATCCATCTTAATTCTTGACTGCCAAAGGGTCCACATAGATCAATTTTCTCAAGATGCAGATATCATTTTTAGTGCAATTGAAAAATGTTTGCACCTTGAGAGATTTGAATCCTTTCGAAGCCTACTATATCCGTAGTTAAGATGGATTTATGTTGGTTCTTAACAATATTATCTATATTGATATAAATTTCACATCTTTATATATAGAAATATTCTACTTCTTTTTTTAATTTTATTAAAATCTTGATGATAATTACAAATATATGAGATTTGTAATCTTGATAATAGTTCTTTTTTGACATGTTTTATAATTTTTATAATTTATTTTTTTAATATAATACTATATATATATATATATATATATATATATATATATATATATATATATATATCTAAGTTACTGTAAATATTTAGTTTTTAAGCAGGGGCTTCCACGGAGCTTGCTTGCTACAGTGCTGCTACAGTAGCGCGTGCTCTGTTGTCACAAGCTTGCTTCGACTCTTGGCCTTGCTGTGTCTCTTCGTTTGTCTTCACTGATCAACCTCTGGTGAACCTGTGGTGAACTTAGTGCGAACCTACTCGGATCTTTCACACTCTGCGACCTTACACATGGCTACCTCGCCTTTCAATGGTTTGGCGTCCCTTCGAACCTTTGGCGAACCCCTAATGAACTTCCAGTGAACTTCGAGTGAAGATAATGAGACCACTTCTACACAACAGACGATTTATAAAAGCGCACAGGTATTCTATTGCGGAAAATGTCTTCTCATATTATTTCTTAGAAATGGATTCAAATTACAGATCACAGATTACAGAGAGTATTCTTTTCAGAGATAGACTATTGTTGCATTTATAGGACTTCTGCTTTTCACTGAGGAATAAGCATTACCGAAGGCTTCCTGGGAACAGATAGGCTCTGCCTAAGAATATACAGACTCGACTAACTTCAGACTTCTAATAGATCTGGCCACTTTAGGTTCTTACCAATGCCGAGCACACTGATACACAGGCTTCTTAGATCTCTAAGACTCTCTAACTCTATTACTCCAACCCCGAATGCCCATAGAATGAGCCTTACCCTCAATTTATAACAAAGAGGGGACATACATTACTGTGGAGCATCTGACTGCTAGATGGAATCATTGCTTTCGGGTAACACCGAGGTGACATCTGCACAAAGATTCCAGTCCTGAAAAATACTATTCAAAATCTATCGAAAATATGTTGTCTGCATTATTTACATAGTGGATGCTTTTGTACAGCAAAGCCCACGAGAAAAGTTGGCCACAATTAAGTCCTTGTGACTAAACAACATTATTACACTAGTGGATGCTTTTATCGATTAAGCCCACGAGAACCATCAGAATACAGTAATTGCAGGGAATCTTTGCTTTTTGTACAATAATTCATCCCATGCTTTGGTGAAAATCCTTCGAACAATCATAGGTTTCCCTAAAATAATTTGATGCTTGACTTTGGTTAATACAAGCCATTCATAATGGCGGGACATATATTCTTTTAGGGTTTTATTTTCATCATGAAAAGGTGACCATTCTCCTGCCATCATTTCTTTGACAGTTTTGTAAGGAGTGTGGAAGCAATCTGGAATGTTGTGCTCAAAGCAGATATCACAGTGGAATCTACAGTAGGCTTCATGATAGAGTGGATCCTTTGCTGTTATGTTGACGCCGTAGTCGGCCCACCATTTTTGTATCCATTCACATTGATGATTCCTTTTCATTATCCTCGTTGTACTAAATTTTAATTTAGTATAATGGGTTTCTTCTTTGTCATCTACATTCAAAAAATCCCACCATAGTTGTTTATATGCTACAAAATCATACGCCGTATCTGGAAAGATCAGCTTAGGATCTCCCCCTGGCCATAATGCAGAGGTTTGAGTAGGCATGGGCCATGCAAGATTTCTAGTACGGTTTATGCAAAAATATTTTTCATAAATCCCACGGCGGATGCCTCCATGTGACCAGATACCCGTGATATCATGAAAATATCTTTGAAGGGCATCTTCTGCATACAATGCATCTCTCTTGGCTTTTGTATAGATCATGTCATGAATCCGCTTACTCCCTTTTGGATATATTCTTCTTTCTGGTGCAAGATGTTGAATGTTAGTATGCGCTTGTAAATTGGCATCTAATACCTTGGTATTTCTCAACTGCCATGTTGGCTTCCATCTGTCTCTGTATTCTTCCCAGTCCTAGTTATCTGATATTGTACACAGGACTTCATGTTTCTAGCTTAGGTCCCATTCTATGACAATGACCATTATATGTTCTTGTGGTAGGATAAACTCTCTGCTGAGAAAATCTGGTAGACAGTTCTTTGTGCCCTTTATATGTTCGACTTTAAAGTCGAAGTTGGCAAAGAGTGCTTTCCATCTAGCAAATTTGGCCTCCCCTGGTTTCTTGATATCTTTAGTTAAAACTTCCTGCAAAGCAGAAGCATCAGTTCGAAGCCAAAACTGTTTATTTATTAAGTGGACATCAAACTTGTTGATACAGTTCCAAGCAACTTTTACTTCTTTCTCAATTGTGGAGTAATTTTGTTCAGCAAGATTCCAGGTGCTTGATGCAAACTAGACGACTTGTTCGACGCCATCCTTTCTTTGTTTTAGGATACCTCCCCACCCTATATTGCTGGCATTTGTTTCAAAAATCTTGAATGCATTGTCATCAACGACATACAAAATGGGAAGAGATTTTACCTTTGCCTTGATATTTTGGACGGCTCTGGTGTGTTCTTCAGTCCACTGAGGTGGTTCCTTTTTTAGTCTCTTGTTTAGGACACTTCTGTTTGTCGCACAATCCTTGTAAAAATTACTGAAATAATTCAAACAACCCAAAAACCTTTGAAGCTAGTTTTTGTCTGTAATAACATCTGGAAACTTGTTACCAAACTCAAGTGCATGCTTTTGCAGAGAGATTTGGCCATTGAAAATAGTATGGCCAAGGAATTTGATAGTAGTTTGAAACACTTCTATCTTTTTCTTACTTAAGACTAGACCATTATGCTTTACCAGCTACTTGAATGTATGGACATGTTTAAAATGGTCTTGGATGTTCTTGGAGAAGATTAGAACATCATCAATATATACTATGAGCCAATCAAAGTAAGGCTTAAAGATTTTGTCCATTACCTTTTAAAACTTTGATGGAGCATTCTTTAACCCAAAAGGCATGACATTCCACTCATAGTGGCCTGCAGGAATACTGAAAGCAGTTTTAAACTTGTCTTCTTCTGAAATGGCTACTTGCCAAAATTATGCCTTCAGGGACTCTGTTATGGCGAACTTGATATCACATATTTCAACCTTCGTTCCATCCAAAATAACGTGCAAAAGTATTTGTTACCTCCCTGTGGAAACCATCACATTTTTCAATAAATTTTAACCATTGTACCTTTTGCAACAGCTCCCTGATCTGAGGGTATCCTTCCAAGAACTTCTTTCCTGTCGATTCTGTTCGGACAATAATGCCCATGGTGAGAGATGTTTTGTCTTCAAGAGTTGTTTACCTAACAAGGAAAAATGGTGTTGGTAGGGTTTTGTTCTGTGATGGAGAGATGAAGAGGCTATATGAATTCGGAGCAATGAGAGAACAAGTGAATTATAATTAAGGCTGTAGAAATAAGTTAACCATTATAGTGCATTCAATTTAATGATTCAGTGTTTACTTTGATAGATTCGGAATAGGGACAAGACAAGATTTAAAATGGTGGATTATGATGATTTTGACAAGCGACCATCACCCATGATTTGCAATGATTTCATTTTATTTCGGTAGTGCTATGTCCTCATAGTTCATATATGCAATATATTAACCCTTATTGTAAGATTAAAGTATCACATACCTTTGACTGATTTGCTAACCTTATTTGTCCTTTGATAACTTCTGCAGGTACTTTGCACTATCAATTATTCTTCAATTCAAGCCATTAAGTGTTCCTATCAAATTGGCTACAAAAATCTTATTAGAACTGTAGAAACTTGTCCAAGTTGCAGAAAGTTACTGATTCTGTAGCTGAGGAAAAAATATACTTTAGGAAAAAGGAATTTCTTTTTGGAAGAAATGGTAAAGAGAGAAAATTTAAGGTGCGAACAAAAGTTGGTTTTCACTTCAATTTTTTTGTATAAACATGCCAACAACATGTTGGTTTTCATGTTTATACATTTTATTATTATTATTATTATTATCATCATCATATATATATATAGAAAAATAAAATTTCTAAGGTGGAAAAGAAGAAGAATTCTTCTCAACCATCTTCAATTCTAAATTGTCTTGGAAAATTTTGACAAATTCTTCTTTTGTCAATGGCTTCTGATAAAGTCTAAGTCAATGTCCATTCACTAAAAGAGGAATTTTCTCTTCATCAATAGTCTTGATTCTAATTGCACCATTGTCAAAGACATTTTCAACTTCATAAGGTCCAAGCTAGTGAGTTTGGAATTTTCCTTGGAAATTTTTGAACTTTGAGTTGAAGAGTAATGCCCAATCTCCTAAATGAAATTTCCTTTCTTTAATGTACTTATCATGCCATCTGGATCTTTGTTGTTGGACTAGGCTGGTCTTCTAGATGGATTCTTATCTTATATCATCAAGCTCATTGAGTTGTCTCATCCTTTTCTTTTGTGCTTCTGATAAGTCAAGATCCAACTGGATGGTTGTTTTATAGGTCTGGATCTGGAACTCTATTGGAAGTCAGACCTGCTTCCCATAAGCAAGTTCATATGGAGTATGTCCTATAGTACTTCTCCATGTAGTTCTATAATCCCACAAAGCTTCTGGAAGCTTTTCTTCCCAGTCCTTCCTATGTAAGTGTACAGTCTTGGTAAGAATTGCTTCAATCACCTTGTTTGTAGACTCAACTTGTCCATTGGCTTGTGGATGGTATGGAGTGGACTTTCGATGCTTGATTTTGTACTGCTCCACAAGCTTCTGCACTAATCTGGATGTAAACTGTGTTCCTTGATCTGTTACAATTTCTCTTGGAACACCAAAACAAGTGAAAATATCCTAAAAAATAAATGAAACTACAACATTTTCAGTAGCAAAAGGAAGTGCTTTAGCTTCTACCCATTTAGTGACATAATCAGTACATACCAGGATATACCTTTTTTGCTTTGAAGGTGGATTGATTGGACCAACAAAATCTAGTGCCCATTTTTCAAATGGTTCAATGAGTACCTGTGGCTGTAATGACATTTCATTTGAAGGAGTAGGTTTGCCCATTCTCTGACAACTGTCACATCTTTTAACATATTCCTTGGTATCCTTGAAAATGGAAGGCCAATAATATCCTAAAAGTAGGACTTTATAAGTAGTTCTTTTGTCAGAAAAATGTCCTCCACATGGTTCATCATGGCATGCTTTAAGTATTTCCGGTATTCATCTTCTCAAACACATCTTCTGATGATGAGATCTAGTCTTGTTTTGTATAATTCTTCGTTTATCCATGAATAAGATGTGCTATTGTGAACTATCCTCCTCTTTTCTCTAGGAGACAAATGAAATGGCATTTTCCCTATAGCTAAATAGTTAGCAATATCTGCATACCAAGGTGATTTAGTAGATACTGCAAAAAGATATTCATCAGGAAATTTATCCTCCACAGGTTGATCATTATTATCATTCTGAATTCTAGATAAAAAGTCAACAATTGTATTATGTTTTCCGGGTCTATCTAGAATGGTGATGTTGAATTCTTGTAACAATAAGAGCCATCTGGTTATTCTTCCATTAGTGATTGGTTTATTCATTAGGTATCTAATGGCAGAATGGTATGTGTGAATGAAAGTTTCATAGCCAATTATATAATGTCTGAATTTGTTAATGGCATGAACTACGACTAAAAATTCCTTCTCAGTTATAGTATAATTTAGCTCTATAGGAGTTAAATTTTTATTGGTATAATAGATTTAATAAGGAGTAAGGTCTTTTTTCCCTAACACAGCTCCTAAGGTTGTATTTGAAGTATCAATTGATATATGGAAAGGAAATTTCCAATTAGGTCCTTCTAAGATAGGTGCTTCAGAAATTCATTTTTTTTTTCAAAGTTTCAAAGGCAACTTGGCAATCAAAATTCCAAATGAATTCACAGTTCTTGTTAAGTAGTTTAAAGAGTGGAGATGCAATTTTTGTGAATTTTTCTATAAATCTTCTATAATATCCAGTAAAACCAAGAAAACTCCTAACATGTCATTGACAGTTTGGCACTGATAATTTAGAAATGACCTCAACTTTAGATGAGTCTACCTTAATTCCATCTCCTAAAATATGGTGACCTAAAACAATTCCTTGATTAAACATCATAAAACATTTCTCATGACTTTCTTTACATCTTATTAAAACTTTTTTCTAAAATTTCAAGTGCTTCGTTAAAAGAATCTCCATAAACTGTGAAATCATCCATATACACTTCCACACAATCATGAATAAGATCAGAGAAAATTCTGAGGACTGCTCTTTGGAATGTTTCCGGAGCATTGCATAATCCAAAGGGAAGTACTCGGTAAGCATAAGTTCCCCATGGACAGGTAAATGTGGTTTTATCTTGATCTTTAGGTGCTACCTGAATCTGGTTATATCCACTAAGACCATCCAAAAATGAAAAATAATTTTTCTGTGCTAAAGTGTCCAAGACTTTATCTATGAAAGGGAGTGGAAAGTGGTCTTTTAATGTTGCTTTATTCAATTCCCTGTAATTGATACATACTCTCCATTTTCCATTTTTCTTTGGAATGATTACTAAGGGTGAAACCCACTGACTATCTAATATTGGATAGATGAAATTTACATTTAACAACTTTTGTAATTCCTCCTTAACAATTTCTTTTAGTTCATTCTTCGTTGTGGTTGTCTAATTGGTCCTCCTCTCTTACTTGTTCAGTAGTGAAAACAAGTTGTATATCATCATCATCATCATCTATCCATTCCTCATTCTCTATTTATAGCTAACCAAGGTCTTCCTAAGATTAATGGATGTCCTCCTAAATTATTCTTGGGTGTTAGAACCATGAAATCAACATGATATTCCCAAGAATCTAAGGATACACAAACATCTTCCAACACACGATCAGGTTTAGTTACAAACCTATCTGCTAATTGTAATAGTGTTGAAATGTATTGAAGGTTAGGAAGCCTACGTGAATCCATAACTTGTTTACTCATTATGTTTATGGCTAATCCTAGATCAATCAATGTGTTTGGTATTTCAATTCCATTGATGTGAATTTTCACAATGGGGTTCCCTCGATCTAGATATTTTTGGATTGTCGTTTTCCCCATGATGATGTCTACAATTTTCTCGACTAATTAAATTCTTTTTATGTCTTTTCTTTTTCTTCCTAATCTTTGAGTACTTAATTCCTTTAATTGTTTTTGCAAAGATTGGTATTTCTTTTATGGCTTGTAATAAAGGAATTTTTATATAGAAATTTGTTAATTCATCCATCATATTATAATGAGGCAATGTGATTTGTTTTTCTGCTCCATCAATTTTAAATCGTTCAGGAAAAGGTGGTTTAATGAATACCGAGGGTTGTTTTATAACAAGAGTGTTTATTGGAACACTTTCTATTTGATTATTCTCTTTCTGAGGGAGAGAGGTCTCTCCTTCAGATTGATTTTTATGTTTTGAAGATTTGTCCTTGCTTCCCGAATAACAACAGGGGGTTTTTTTTGCAATACTCTTCCATACCTTAATTGGACATTATTTAGATCTAGTGGAGTTATTACATAGGTTTGAGGATTTTTCCCTTCCATATTGTAAACAGGTTGTTATGACATTTTATTATTAGGATTCAGAAGTGGTTGAGAGGGTAGTTGATTTGGTTTTTGTGCAAATAGTAGGGAGAGCTGTGGATTTTGACTCTAAACTTGGACTTGAGGTAATTGATTGTCTTGAGGAATTTGATTAGATTGGGGTAGGAATTGTGGTGGAAGATTATGATAGGATGGTGAATATTGTTGATATTGAGCATAAGCCCCATAAGGATTTTGCCATCCTTGATTCCAAGATTGTGATTGTGGTTGAGCCCAAGGCTGCCAAGATGGATTCCAATTATTTTGTAAAGGCTAAGCAAATTGTTGTGGTCTGAAACCTTGTGGTTGATTTGGTTGAGAGTCTTGCCATGGTCTCTTGGCTATAAAGTAAAGAGGGTCTACTTGTTCTGGTATTCCTTCATCATTAAATACAACCTTGAGACCTAGTAAAGAAGGACACTCCTTAGTATCATGGTTATCTGCACATATGGCACAAGTTTCTATAGTTTTTGAATCTAAAGGACACTCTCTTAGGGCATGCTTCTTTCGACATCTAGGATAGAAAATGGATAATGCAACATTTTCAGATTTTTGCTTATTCTGTATTTTAAGGGTGTCTATATATTCACTTAGACTCCCTAAATTATATGTCTTGAAAGTATCAAGCAACTGACTATCCTGACTACAAATTTATTAATTCTTGATAAGAGAGGGTCTCTAGGACTCTTTCCAACTTGTGCTTTACCCCTTGAGATATGTACACATAAATCACAAATATCTACAAATGGTAATTGAGAAATATCTCATTTTCTTGTTAAGTTAAGGAGATCGATCCATTCATCTTTGATAGCTTTGAGTAGGAGGGATTTCAAAGTTTCCTCATCCAAATTATCCATTTTTTCTCTTTTAATATTATAGACAAATCTCTCTACTAAGTCTTCAAGATTTTCATCTTCCTTTTGTGTCATTTTGAAGACTTCATCTTTAATGTTATGAGGCATACAATAATCTCTATATTTCTCTAAGAAAGTTTCTTTCATTTGTGCCCATGTTCTTATAGAATTCATCCTAAACTCATGAACCATTTTAATTTTGAATCCTTTAAGGTAGCAGGGAAAAATTTCAGTTTTTGAGCATCATGCAGATAATCATATGATCTGCATAATACTTCAAATTCAAAGAGAAATGTATTTGGGTCTTCACTTCTTTTTCCGTGGAAATTAGGAAGAATAGAAGGTGAAATATTTTTCATTGTGAGGGTTGTATCTTCATCAAAAAGAGGAAATCTAAAAGGATTTTGATTTCCTCTAACTCTACCCCCACCTCTATTTCTATCTCCACCTCCTCCTCTACCTCTTCCTCCTCCAATCCTATTTTCCTCACCATTGACATTGTGTACCTCACCTCCCCCTTCTTCAGGCATGACCAATTCTTCTGAACTAATGTAAGGTTCTTCTAATTCTTTTGGTTCCTCTATCAATGGGTGGCCAAAATAAGTTTCTTGTTCCTCTTCTTCACTGGGAATTTATAATGCTTCTCCTAGAATTTGTTCACCAGTGGAGGATAGAAAAACTACTCCTGTAGTTTGGGATGTAGGATTTTCTTCAATTACAGCTTCAATAGATGAAGTAGGTGAAGTTCTAGATTGGATTTCTGATCTTGAGACTTCAGGAAGTCTTTGTCCACCTGCAAATGGAATTCGGGTTTGAGTAGGCGGTGTGGAATTTCGGAGTCATGGTGAAGTGAGTGGATTTGTGGGGATTAAGCTTCTTCCTCGTCCTACAAATCTACCTCTAGAGTCTCTATCCCTATGCATATCATGTTTTGAATTGATGATTTTTCTCCTTTTTTTAAAACTTTTATTTGTACTTCCCCGGCAACGATGCAAAAATGTTTAGTCAATTTAATGTTCTTAAATTGTAAGCATAAATTATCGACCAGGGCAGGTAAACTGATGAAGCACAAGTGCATTGTATGTGCTAGAAGTTATTTATGTCGTTAAGGTGTTTATGTTATAGTTAAAGTCTAAATCTAGAATTAGTATGGGAATGGTGTTACTGTCTATATTAGAGTATTGTCCCTAAGATCTGTTAGCTAGTTATTCTAAAATTAATCTTAATTGAATCAAGTTTTGTGGGATGGTTGAAGAGTGATCCTAAACTCTACTCTGTTAGATTGTTTTTTATTATATTTTGAATTTTATGCTGCAGCCAAACTAGACTAACTATGAAAGCATGGAATGGTGCAAAGGAGATCTACTTTATCAAATTGGAAAATGAATGATGCTTGAATTCAGTTGCTAAGAAAAAGACTATCACTCTTTAACTATTGCAGCTTCACTCAATGCAAAAGTAAAACAAGAATGAAATTGATAAGCTATGAAATAACCAAACTATGAAATGAGATGACTGAATTATACTAGGTAGAAAGCAAATGAAATGATCAAGTTATGCTAGGTAGAAAGCAAATGAAATTGTTGATGCAGATGTCAATTTAATCGCAAACTCCATTGGATTGCATCCTAAAACATAAAACAAAGCATCCATAATTTAACTCTAAGAAACCAAAGAAAATCTATTTGCAATGAGTCAAAGACCTGATCTGCACACAGGGGCCCTCCACGAGACAGTCAACAACTTTAATCAACGCAACATGAAAAGTATGAACCAAAGTCTATTAATCGAAAATAGTTTTAACAAGATGTTCTCAAAATTACATACAGCGACGCGCACCAAAACACATAGCGCACACTGTTCTTATAACATTTTTCTTAATTAACAACATGAGAAATTCAAGCCTAAGTATCTTCATTACAATCCCTATCAAACCAAATCATATCGCTTAATCATCGATTTGCTATTTGGAAAAGCAAATCGATAATATTTCGTGAAATTCAGACTCTGTTCCAACACATTATCTTGCAATTGTAGAAATTTTGAATAATTAAACACTTATTCACAGAGATTATCCCGATTATGCACTATTGCAGAATGCATGCATAATACATAACCTCCTCTACGTTGATCATCAATCTTGCAGCATTAAAAACAGTGAAACATCAATCGCATGCGCACATTAACACAATATGTAACTCGGGGAAAGCATGCAGCTGAAATCCCCACACTATCTGTATATTATAATGATTGAGAACATGTAACAATACATAGTACAATACTCCTCACAAGTACTCAGTACTATCTCCACCTGTTACTCACAAGTACTCAGTACTATCTCCACCTGTTACTCACAAAACTAGCTCAGATCTGAATCAATCACAGGTTCAAATCTCTTCCACTGCTTGCCTGCCTCCACTGCGCAATCCTGCATGAGAATAGATGAGAATGGTTGAAGCAAACTCATATTTCCTTGGCTGAACCACACAATCCTCATTGGCATTACTCAATCCATTGATTGTGCAAATCTCATGCACAACTATAGTCACAACTGATAGAAATCTCAACCTCTAACACCTGTCTCCACTGAACTGTCCATGCACTGAGTTAATTGGTGTATTATTTAGTTGCTTTATGAGTTAATAATTAGTGAATTAATTAACAATTAATTCACTTCACTCATCACTAGTGTATTCTGCAGTTAGACTAAATACAACTAGTTTAACCAAGTCAAACTGAACACAACTCCATCAACTCCTCAATCAACTCCACCATACTCAATCACTTGAGTTCTAACTGAAGTCCACCATGCAATAGCTCAACTGACTCATAAGAAAAGCGTATTTCCTTCTGACAGCTGCATGTGCCACATCTGTAGCTCAAACTGAAGTGCTCCAAGAGGATAAGATAATGTTTATAGTCCAAATATTATTATGAGCTAATAATATTCAACTGTTCTATTTTTAGCCTGGCAGTCTAAAAATAGAAACCGCCCATATGTCTAAAAATATAAGTCCATCTATTTTTACCAACATGACCAATCATCCACAAATAGCATCCTGCAACTCATAAACCATGATCCATATGTCTAAAAATAGACATAGTCTAAAAATAGACTTTGCGCCAAAAATAGCCTGCGGGCCCACTTAGTGAAGGTGACTTCTTCCCACTAAGCTCCATCATCTTGCTTCATTCTCAACACTCCCTCTCAACAAGATATGGATTATCAACAACCCCTATCCTGCCTCGGTGGTATTCGAATTTGCTCCTGGTGAGCACCTTCGTCAAGATATCAGCATCCTGATCCTCTGTTGGAATGTATGAAAGTAACATGATTCTCCGCTGCACATAATCTATGATATGATGGTACCTGATGTCAATGTGCTTGGATCTATCATGAAATACTGGATTAGCCAAGAGTTTAATGCAACTCTAGTTATCACAATAAATCACTGTAGGCTCCAAGTATGAACCGAACAACCCAACCAGGATCTTCCTCATCCATATAGCCTCGCATGCAGCCAAACTTGCTGCCATATACTCGGCCTCTGCTGAACTAAGTGCCACGGATATCTGCTTCCTGATGTACCAAGAAACTGTTGTCGACCCGATACTGAAAATCCCTCCAGCTGTGCTCTTTCTGTCCGTTGAGCTCCCTGCCTAACCTGCATTCGTGACGCCACATAGCTTCACCTCATCCTCCTGTCTGTACCACAAACCATATCCTGATGTGCCTCTCAGATAACTCAATACATGCTTGCCTGCCTTCCAGAAGAGCTTGGTTGGCTTAACCATAGCTTATGAAAGCTGGTTAACAGCATAGCATATATCGGGTCGTGTATTGACCAGATACATAAGCGACCCCACCAACTGTCGATAAACAGTGGCATCCACTACTTCTGCTAAAGTAGCTTCCTCCTTCCTCCAACCTCCAGGAAGAGGAGTATCAACAGGCTTGCAACCATGCATGTTGAACTTCTCCAGTATCTCCCGAGCATACTTACCCTGAGAAACAAATAGTCCATCACTGCGCTGCCAAATTTCCAATCCCAGGAAAGAATGAAGGAGGCCCAAGTCCTTCATCTCAAACTCCTTAGCAAGATCATCCTTGCATGAAAGTATCAATAGCTCATCATTAGAATCAAATCATCTACATAAAGTACAATGATAAGCAACTTACCCTCCAGCACAATCTGGTATAGGTTAGGATCCGCCTCACTCTTGGAGAATCCAAGTCTGGTGAAATAACTGTCTATCTGTGTGTACCAAGCACGTGGTGCTTGTTTCAACCCATACAACGCTCTCTTGAGCCTGCACACATGCGACTCGCTACTGAAGATCTCGAAACCTTCGGGCTGCTTTATGTACACCTCCTCCTCAATGACTCCGTTGAGGAACACAGTCTTCACATCCATCTGATGAATGTGCCACCCCATCTGCGTTGAGAGAGCAATAATTGTCCATATGGAAGAATACCTTGCGACAGATGCAAAGGTCTCCTCATAATTGATCCCCTCTATCTGTGAAAAGCCTGGGGCAACAAATCTTGCCTTGTACTTCTCCACACTCCCGTCAGCTGCCTGCTTTACTTTGTAGATCCATCTCGAACCCACCATTGATTTCCCCTCCGGTCTTGGGACAATCTCCCATACACTATTTCTAACAATCAAATCATACTCTTCCACCATGGCATCTACCCATGCGAGATCCTCCACAGCTTCCTCGAAAGAGGATGGCTCAGTCACAACACATTTGCTCACAAGAGCCATGTATCCAGTGTACCGATCAGGTGACTGTCTCTGTCTACGTTGAGTTGTAGGCGGTCCTACAACCTTCTCTGCATCTTGAGCCAATCGCTCAGCTTCTGTAATGCGCTTTCGCCCTCTGATGGTTGGCGCTGCATGAGTGGTCTCTTCCACTCCATGAACTTCGTCCTGTGGCTGATCCATGTCCTAAAGCTCATCCTTAGGAACTAATAGCTCCTCATCTGCATGCAAGTGTGGCTCCCTCTCAAGCGAACACTTCATGGCTTTCTCCTGCTGAAATTTTATATCCCGTCGCACAACAGTCTTGCGATTGTCTAGCAATTACACACGATAGTTGTGGGGCATATCAATGCACCCCACAAATATCCCAACCTTTGCGGTCGGCTCCAGCTTCTTCCTAGCATCCTTCGTCACATGCATGTAAACGTTAGAACCAAAAATCCTCAAATGAGAAATATCAAGCCTCTTACCAGAATAAGCCTCCTCGGGTGTACTCATGCCAAGTATCCTGTGAAGACAACGGTTCTGCACATATATTGCAATATTGCATGCTTCCGCCCACAAGTGAAGGGGTAGGCCCTGATCATGCAACATCGCCCATGTAGCACCCATGATCGTTCTGTTCTTCGGCTCAGCAACCCCGTTCTGTTGTGGGTTATGGGGAGCTATAAGCTCTCTTCGAATCCCTTTTGTGTTGTAGAAATCCTTGAACTCGCCAGAGATGAATTCACCACCATTGTCACTCTTAAGAGCCTTCACCTTCTTCCCCGACTCCTTCTCGACCAGTGCTTTGAACTCACAGAACTTTGAGTATGTCTCACTCTTCTTGTTATGCTCTTAACCTGCAAAATGATACCCAATACAGACTATGCGAAGAAAAGATACCTAGAACACAGAATAGCAATGATTTTATTATTCAGAGAGTAATGTTCACTTGCCTCTTCGAGGGGGCAACCTCCAATAGAGCAGAGCTCGATTACAAAATAAGACACGATACTCCTCGCAGGGAGTCTCTATCCTTTATATATGACTCATACATGCAATACCATGGGCCAATACCGTGGGTTTTATTAATACCATCTATCTAATACTACGACCCATTTGCAACTAACTGTGGTCCCGCCATTAATTGCGGGTTAACCACTTACAAATATTAATATGGGCTTTATTGACTCTTGACTATGACGTGATCCCATGACATAAATAATGGGGTTAGGGTGGGACCCTAACATGCCCTCCCCCTTAAGACTAGCCTTGTCCTCAAGGCTGAAGCTGCGGAAACTGCTGAAGAATAGTGGCTGGTTCCCAAGTTGCATCTTCCGGAGAGGTGTCTTTCCATTTGATGAGGAATTCCTTAATCATGCGGCCGCACAGGTGTTTGTCTCTTGTGTCTAGAACCTGTTCGGGTTGAAGCCAGATTGACCCTTCTTCGTCCAATTCAGGTAGACTGGTTTGAACTCGGCAATTGTTCTCGATCACTTTCTTGAGGCACGATACATGGAAAACTAGATGGATTTTTGCAGTAGGTGGCAAAGCCAACTTGTAAGCCACTTCTCCAATGCGCTGAAGTACTTGGTATGGTCCGTAGAATTTTGGAGATAGCTTCTGACAACCCTTGTCTTTGAGTGATGTTTGCTTATATGGTTGCAGCCTCAAAAAGACCTGATCCCCTTCTTGAAATTGGCGCTCTGAGCGATGCTGGTCTACCTGTTGCTTCATGCGGTTCTGAGCTTGATGAAGATTCTCTCTAAGATGGGCGAGCATGGTTGCGCAGTGTTGTAAGAGTTGATCCACTGCTTGTACTTTTGAGCACCCCTTGAGATAAGAAGTAGGGGAAGGCGGAAGTTGACCATATACTGCTTCATAGGGAGTCATTTTGGTGGTGGCATGATAGTTGGTGTTATACCACCATTCAGCCAGAGGTAACCACTGTACCCAAAGGTGTTGCTTTTCTGAAGTGAAACACCTAAGGTAGGTTTCTAGACATTTGTTGACGGCTTCAATTTGACCATCCATTTGCGGATGATAGGAAGTACTGAGTTTTAGTTGAGTGCCTTGTATCCTGGAGAGTTCCTGCCAAAAATTACTGGTGAAGATCGGGTCACGATCGGACACAATAGAAGTGGGCATGCCATGCAATTTGAAAATCTGATCCATGAAATATTGAGCGACGAAAGTTGGTGTAAATGGGTGGGGTAGGGCGCAGAAATGAGCATACTTCGATAGTCGGTCCACAACCACCATGATGATTGACTTGTTCCCGGACTTTGGAAGACCTGTAATGAAATCCATAGAAACTTTCGTCCAAATTGATGTCGGAATGGGCAATGGTTGTAATGTGCCTGGTGTGTTGACGGTTTCCCCTTTGTGGCGTTGACAGACATCACATTCTGCTACAAAAGTAACGATGTCCTTTTTCATGCCATTCCAAAAAAATGATCTTCTGGTGCGAGCATACGTCTTTTGAAAGCCCGAATGTCCTGCAATGGGCGATGAGTGCAATTCTGCCAAAATGCGACTTTTGAGGGTGGATGTTGGGGATATTACGACTCTGTCCCTGTAGCGAAGAATATCATCCTGCCACGAGTAGCCCTTGGTGGAATTTCGATCTACCTGCAATTGAGAAATGAGTTGGGATAGCCCGGGGTTTGAAAACCATTCCTTGCGAGCCTCTTCAATCCATTCTGGAATGGGGAGGGAAATTGCTAGCAGAGTACTTTCTTCCTCAAATTGGCGAGATAATGCATCTGCTACACTATTGTCTTTCCCTTTCTTGTAAATGATCTCATAATCATATCCCAGCATTTTGGCGAGCCATTTATTTTGTTGTGGGGAGGATAGGCGTTGCTCCAGAAAATATTTAAGACTGTGATGATCTGTGAGGATTTGGAAACGTCGCCCCAATAAGTAAGGTCGCCAGGTCTCGACGGCATGTAAGATGGCCATCATTTCTTTTTCGTAGGTAGATTGGCCCAGATTCCTCCCACTTAGTTGTTGGCTTGTGAAGGCCAACGGTCGCCCTTCCTGCATTAAGACCGCCCCAATACCAGTCCCCGAAGCATCACATTCAATGACAAAGGATTTGGTGAAGTCAGGTAGTGCTAAGACTGGAGTGGAACACATGGCGTTTTTGAGAGCGGTAAATGCCTGTTGTGCTTCCTCATTCCAGAAGAAGGAATTTTTCTTTAGGAGTTGAGTGAGGGGCTTCGCTATGCGGCCATAGTTGCGGACAAATTTACGATAATAGCCTGTGAGACCCAAAAATCCTCTCAAGCTCTTCAAGGTCTTAGGTTGAGGCCATTCTTGCATTGCCTGGATCTTTTTGGGGTCCACCTTGACACCTTCACGCCCCACAATGTGGCCCAAATACTCAACTTCTTCCATGCCAAACGAACACTTGGACATCTTGACAAATAATTTATGCTTGCGGAGTAGGTGTAAGAGTAGATCTACATGCTGAAGATGTGCAGCCCAAGTGCCACTATAGATGAGGATGTCATTGATGAAGACAAGGACAAATTTCCTGAGATATGGTTTGAGAATTTGATTCATAAGGCTCTGAAAAGTAGAGGGGGCATTACAAAGACCAAATGGCATGACCAGGAACTCATAATGGCCTTCATGGGTTCGGAAAGCAGTCTTGGGAATGTCGACTTCCTTCATGCGAATTTGGTGGTAGCCTGAGCGAAGATCCAGCTTAGTGAAGAATTGAGCCCCATTGAGTTCGTCTAGCAAATCGTCAACCACCAGAATGGGAAATTTATCTTTGACTGTCAACTTATTGAGGGCCCTGAAGTCGGGACACATCCGCCACTCCCCATCTTTCTTGAGCACCATGACCACTGGGGATGAATAAGGACTAATGCTAGGACGAATGACACCTGCTTCCAAAAGTTCCTTGATGATTTTTTCTATTTCATTCTTTTGGGTGAACGGATATCTGTATGGCTGCACATTTGGGGGTTGGGCCCCTAGAACCAAGGTGATGCTATGATCATGTTCCCCTCACGAGGGTGGAAGCTCATGAGGCTTGTCAAAGACCGGCAGATGGTTATTTAAAATCTGTTGCATCTTAGGATGAATTGGCAGAGACTTGGTTTCGACGACCTGGATGGCATTAAATTGAGCTACCACTCCATGATTGCCCTTTTTTAACAATTTTTCCATCCGATGCGAGCTGATGATAGAGGGGGCTCCCGCCTGGAGTCCACGGAGGGTATGTGTGTAGTTGTTCTGCTTAAAACTCATATATAACTCCTGAAAATCCGTTGTGATTGGCCCAAGAGTGCGGAGCCATTCAGCGCCGAGGACAATGTCACAACCCCCCATGTGTATGGCAAACATGTGGGTTTTCAACTGATAATCCCCCATTTGAAGTTTGACATTTTCATAGCGGCCTTCACATTTCATTGTGCCCCCATCCACAATTTGGACTTGGAAGTTAGAAACTGCTCGTACAAAACAATGCACTGCTTCTGCGATTTTTTGATGGATGAAATTATGGGTACTTCCACTATCAATCAAGTCTACTACTGGGCGATGTTTAAGAAAACCCCTGATTTTGAGAGTTTGAGGGGAAGAAATCCCTGCCAACGCATGCAGCGAAATAACTGGTTCGTCAGAGACATTCTCCTTTTGGTTGTCTTCTTCTAGCGCCTCATGTTCCTCAAGTGGTGGATCTTCCTCTGTTGAGCTGTAGTCAGTGGCATCTATTTGAAAAAATTTGGGCTCCTTGCATTTATGACCTGGGGAGTATTTTTCATCACAGTAGTAACATAGTCCTTGCTTCCTTCTTTCGGCCATTTCCGCAGGTCACACCTTTTGGACCTTAAGTGTTTGAGTCGTGTTGTGAGCCTGTGGGGGACGACCTTTAGCGGTGAAATTTGGGCGACTGTATTGGGCTGCTAATGCACATTCCACGTTACGGGCTACCTTGCAAGCCTCTGTCCAAGTGGGAGGGTGGTGCAGTAAGACTTGAGCTTTGATGGCTTCTTTAAGACCACTGATAAAAAATTCCGTGTAGAACACGTCTGAGAGACCCCAAGTGCAGTAGGCTAAGGCTTCAAAAGCTGTAATATATTCATCCACTGTACCTGTCTGTCGAAGCTTAGTAAGACGACCCAAAAAAGAGTCCTCCTGTTCAAAGTGGTCTCGAAGAGCTTTGGTAAATTGGGTCCAAGTCTTAAAAGGTCCATTGTAACGTTGATGCCATTCCCACCATTGCCACCGTTCATTGTCCAAGTACATGCTCCCCAACATAAGCTTAGTCACATCATCTAAGATACGATTCAGTTTGAAATACTGCTCCATTTGTGCTATCCATGCGGACGGGTGAGAACCATCAAATTTATGCATATCCAACTTGGGAGGTCGCTGACTGGGTGGTGGGTGGGTGTGCCAGATGTGAGGAGAGTGGCTAGACTCACCCTCATTGTATTCATTGCCATTATACGCCTCCTCGTGGGCTGACTCCTTGCCCTTCGGGATTAATTGCTGGACCTGGAGACATAGTCCGTTAAGCTGATTATTGAGGGATTGGATGGATTCTTCAAGTTTGTCCATTCTTTCATTGGCCATTGCTTGAGCTCTAGTTTCTACCATACACCAACCTGATGAAAAATTGGGACCGCCTAAAAATTTTCACTAATAATTGAATGGTACCACCGTGCTCAGCTCGTCGTCCTGATTTTTTATTTTATTTATTTTATTTTTATTTTTATTTTTATTTTTTTTATTTTTATTTTTTTTTTTATTTTTTTTTATTTTTTTTTCTGAAAACTCCTAACAGAGTTTTACTCCTTCCTGATCAATATTGCAGTCGTCAAATCCTCAAAATGTCAATGCGGCCAAAAGTCCTGCGAAAATTATACCTCGGTATAGGAACCCTTCACAACAACTCCGATCTGGTGGATCTGAGAGATCTGAATGGCGGATCAGATAGATCTGGGCGGCGGAACAGACTACTGCTGCGGATCGGCTAGATCTAATAGATCAGAATGACTGATCTACGAACTCGAGACTGCGGGACTGATGTCTGCTGCTGCTGCACCCCGTTGCACCAGCGGATCTGGAATAGATGATGTGCGATCCCCCGATAGAAAAGGGAACTATGGTCTTGAGGAGTGTCAGGTGCTACAGATCGCAATATACATAAGGGTCTGGCAGTAGTACTCGGCCCAATGTTTTAGGGCTCTAACTAAGGAGGATCGACTGTACCCTTAGCCGTGCAACCCGACTACCCTATCGTATGGGCGAGTAATCTCTCCGAGTGCTGTTCTCGGTGTACTGTAGCCACAAGACGACCGATGGTTTATCTATGGTGAGGTTTCAAGGGAGCCTAGGGGCTTCCGATATACCCAGAGGGTACGTGGAAGACAGTCCGTGCGCGGTTCTGTCTAATGCGCTACTACTCGAAGGGGTACCCACAGGGGTTACAAGGGAGTCCAACAGACGTGACCACCTCTTGTATTTCCTACGTGCATGCCTCCCCAAATCCGCAAGTTTATGCGCTCAACGACAGATCCCGTGGTTCAAAGACGCCGGAACACGTCTCTAGCCAAATTTTGTTTTTTTGCTAAGAATTGGAGATCCCACCGGCCCTAGAAAGTGCTCTGATACCACTTGTTATGCTCTTAACCTGCAAAATGATACCCAATACAGAATATGCGAAGAAAAGATACCCAGAACACAGAATAGCAATGATTTTATTATTCAGAGAGTAATGTTCACTTGCCTCTTCGAGGGGGCAACCTCCAATAGAGCAGAGCTCGATTACAAAATAAGACACGATACTCCTCGCAGGGAGTCTCTATCCTTTATATATGACTCATACATGCAATACCACGGGCTAATACCGTGGGTTTTATTAATACCATCTATCTAATACTACGGCCCATTTGCAACTAACTGTGGTCTCGCCATTAATTGCGGGTTAACCACTTACAAATATTAATATGGGCTTTATTAACTCTTGACTATGACGTGATCCCATGACATAAATAAGGGGGTTAGGGTGGGACCCTAACACTTCTTCTGCATGAAGAAGATCCAACACTTTCGAGAGAAATCATCAACAAAGATCACATAGTACATGTGCTTTGTTGTCGAAGCTACTGAGAAAGGTCCACACACGTCTGTGTGAATTCTCTCAAGGATCGTCGTGGCGCGACTATCCTTCTCGTGAAAGGTGGCTTTCACAAATTTTCCCAAAGTACACCCCTTGCACTGATTTGACTGTGCAAGAGTGCCTTTAGGAAGCCCAGTAGTTATCTGCTGCAGTATCTTCAAGGCTCCATGGTGAAGGTGACCCAATCTCCTGTGCCACAGCTCGCCATCATCCCGGCTCACCAATCCTTCTGCCTTGCATGCCATTGCTGCGCAACCATCTACATGCAACTGATAAAGGTTCCTAACTCGAACCCCTATCTTCCGGGTTTCTCCAGTTGTCTTACTGCGCAGGAAAGCCTTTCCCTCGCTGAAAACAACATCATATCCCTTGTCTTCTAACATCGCCACAGAGATAAGATTCTTCTTCAATCCTGGAACATGCATCACTTCCTTCAATATGAAGGGTTTACCAGACTCCCTCTCAAAGGAAATGGTACCGATACCGATCGCACTGTATCTACCATCATCGCCCATCTCGATGTGCACTCCAAGATCTTTCTCCTCCATATCAGAAAACAAATCTCGATCTCCTGTCATGTGAAAAGACACACCACTGTCCAAGAACCATACCGATCCCATCACACTTGATACCAAGCATGCGATCAACGAAAAATCAAGCTCAAACTACGAGGCTAAGGCCTCTCCTGCTGCAGATCTAGCAGCTTGCTTATTTTTCTTCTTCTGCGGACAATTTGTGGCATAGTGTCCGTGCTGGTGACAGTGAAAGCACTTCACCTTGGACATGTCCTGCTTCTTGCCTTTCGCACCGGAATGAGAAGCTTTCTTGTTCTTCCCCTTCTTTGCTTTGGCAGCCAAAGCGCAATTTTCTTCATCAGGTGCCTTTGATGAAGATCCATCCCTGGTATTCCGCCTGATCTCCTCCTGCACAAGATCTGACCAAAGTCTCTCCCATCCTGGCAGTTTCTCCCGACCATTGACAGAGTCCTGATAGGAATGCCAACTCTTTGGAAGACCAAGGAGAGCCAAGCTCACCAAGTCCTCATCATCGACAGTCACCCCCACACTTCCCAGCTCATCCCTGCATTGTGTGAACTTCGTGAGATACTTGGGCATGTTGTCTCCCTTCTCGCACTTAATGTTTCTAAGTTTATCCTTGAGCGCCAACTTCCTCTGGTCGCTTTTGCTTTGGAATAGATCTGTCAACGCTTTCCACATCAAGTATGGAGAAGCCTTTCCATGCAGGCTGGACACAATGTGATCCTTCACGCCCTCCAACAGAATCCTTCGACACTTTGCTGTCTTCTTTTGCCAAGCCTCAACTTGAGCAGTATCAGTAGGCTTTGGGACCTCAGCCTCTATGAACTCCTTCAGCCCATTGTCATCTAACACCACCTCCATCCTGTCTTTCCATGCAATATAATTCGAGTTGCCCTCAAGAGCATACTCCAATCGCAATCCGTTGAAAGACATTGCTTCTTTGACACCAAAAACACACTGCTGCAAATTCGAATTCCACCAACTCAAAACTCAACCGCTTTTGATCTAAAAATCGTGAGAACAAACTATTTCTCGTACAGAGGTTGACTATATGGGCTTTTACCGGATATCTCACCTTCCAAAGGAAGGATGAATCCAGAGGCTACCTGGCCCGATTACAGACTCTGCCTGAAGAAACAAAATGTAAACACTTTCTAAATAATAGATCTGATGATCAACTCTGCTCTGATACCATGTAGAAATTTTGAATAATTAAACACTTATTCACAGAGATTATCTCGATTATACACTATTGCGGAATGCATGCATAATACATAACCTCCTCTACGTTGATCATCAATCTTGCAGCATTAAAAACAATGAAACATCAATCACATGCGCACATAACCTCCTCTACGTTGATCATCAATCTTGCAGCATTAAAAACAATGAAACATCAATCACATGCGCACATTAACACAGTATGTAACTCGGGGAAAGCATGCAACTGAAAACCCCACACTATCTGTATATTATAATGATTGAGAACATGTAACAATACATAGTACAATACTCCTCACAAGTACTCAGTACTATCTCCACCTGTTACACACAAAACTAGCTCAGATCTGAATCAATCACAGGTTCAAATCTCTTCCACTGCTTGCCTGCCTCCACTGCGCAATCCTGCATGAGAATAGATGAGAATGGCTGAAGCAAACTCGTATTTCCTTGGCTGAACCACACAATCCTCATTGGCATTACTCAATCCATTGATTGTGCAAATCTCATGCACAACTATAGTCACAACTGATAGCAATCTCAACCTCTAACACCTGTCTCCACTGAACTGTCCATGCACTGAGTTAACTAATGTATTCTTTAGTTGCTTTATGAGTTAATAATTAGTGAATTAATTAACAATTAATTCACATCACTCATCACTAGTGTATTCTGTAGTTAGACTAAATACAACTAGTTTAACCAAGTCAAACTGAACACAACTCCATCAACTCCTCAATCAACTCCACCAAACTCAATCACTTGAGTTCTAACTGAAGTCCACCATGCAATAGCTCAACTGAGTCATAAGAAAAGTGTATTTCCTTCTGACAGTTGCATGTGCCACATCTGTAGCTCAAACTGAAGTGCTCCAAGAGGATAAGATAATGTTTATAGTCCAAATATTATTATGAGATAATAATATTCGACTGTTCTATTTTTAGCCTGGCAGTCTAAAAATAGAAACCGCCCATATGTCTTAAAATAGAAGTCCATCTATTTTTACCAACATGACCAATCATCCACAAATAACATCCTGCAACTCATACACCATGATCCATATGTCTAAAAATAGACATAGTCTAAAAATAGACTTTGCGCCAAAAATAGCCTGTGGGCCCACTTAGTGAAGGCGGCTTCTTTCCACTAAGCTCCATCATCTTGTTGCATTCTCAAAAACAATCAACTTTGAGGTTGACCGCATTGTAGTGCGATTATCTTGAAGGATTGGCTCGAGAAAACAGGAAGGAATCCATGAGGGGATCATTCTTCATCTATCCATATATTCTTTTGCTGAGTTGGTGCACTCGAACCCTGTCAACAATGGAGGTAGCTGCAGATCTGTGGATTAGCTACAGAATCAAGTCAATTCCGTAGCTGAATGCAAACTTTAATAAAACAATAAGGTATATGGACAAAATATGAAAAAGAGGACATGTAAGTGCTTACCTTAACAAAACCTTATATTTATTGCATTTATTTGGGTGATAGGAATAGGAAAAAGGAGGAAATATGGGAAAAAAGGGGTGTCAAGGTAAAGAAGTTCTTGGACTCTACATGGGGTATAAAGGACCTCTCTACTTTTCCATCTTCACTAGCTGCAAAATCAGGGTGGCGGTTGATAACAATAGAAAACTTATGGATAGTGGTAGTTAAGAGAAAATATATAGATCCTGAATTTTTGGAGTGGATTCGTAGAGCTGATAAAAAACTTGCCATTGCATCTTCAATATGGAAGGCTACACTGGAATCAATTGGCATAGTTGAAGAAGGTCTTGCATGGATGGTCAGGAATGGAGAAAAAGTCAAAATTGAGGATGATTTGTGGGTGGGATGCAGTGAGAATTATGCACTCCCAAGGGAGATTATAGACTTCCTTAACAATCATGGAATTACTTTTCTCAACCAGATAGCGGATCCCGATGAGACAATGCTCTGGCAACAAGGTTGGAAATTGGTTAAAGCTCTCCAAATATAGCCACTGTGGGGAGAAATATGGCAGTCATATATTAGAGATTGAATTGATCAAATGTTAGGTTAAGAGACTTCTAGATGAGCTCCGATGGGTCCATGCCCCAAATGGACAATACTCCCCAAAATATGGCTATGGTTACCAGATTGACAAGAGACTTCACGGGGGTCAGGAATGGTGGTGGAAACCCTTTAGGAAGTTGAAGTGCCCAGCAAAATCAAGGTTGTTATTTTGGTGCCTCCTTACGAACAAAGTACCTACATGGGATAATCTCCGGAAAAGAAACAAGAATGGACCTAGATGGTGCACCCTTTGCAAAAGATCAGAGGAAACTATAAGCCATGTTTTCCTAACCTGTCTTTTCACTTCCAAGGTATGGGAGTTTGCTTTGAATCTAATGGCAATCAGGCAGGACTGGAGAGGGCCATCCCTCATGGAGGCTTGGCATCTTTGGAAAATCAAGAGGATAATCCGAAAAAATATTCCACGTACTATTTCTTGGGGCATATGGCTTGCTAGGAATAAGGGAATTTTTAGGGATGTCCCCTTGTCACCGTACCTAATTGCAACCGAATGTGCATCAATCATTGCTCTTCTCCCTCTGTCAACAACTTCTCAAATCCATCGAATCAACAAGGAAGAACATATTGACCCTCTTATCCTTTGGGCCTATTTTGATGGTGCATCGGATTCACATAACATATGTGGGGTAGGACTGGTTATATATCATAACGAACAAAGGTATTTGAAAGCCTCTGCAAGCCTTAGGGAAGGAACAAACAACTATGCAGAGCTCCAAAAATTGAAACTACTACTATGATGGATCAGGGACTTAGGGATTGAATCTGTGCAAATCTTCAGAGATTCGTTAAATGTTGTTAACTAGTTCAATGAGAGTCATAGGTGTCAAAACCACATTTGTTCCCAATTATTGAAGATATTTTACAGATAAAAATGATTTTTGATTACATATATGTTTGTCACGTCTACAAGGAGCAAAACATCACAACAGATCTCCTTTCTAAGGAAGGTCTGCAACAAAATCTAGGCATTTGGAGAATTACAAAATATGAGGATGGGCTAATCTGTGTGTTAGATCATCCACTCTACATCAGATGAGATGTCTTCTTCTTCTTCTGCAGGGATCTAGTCTCAATGCTTACAAAACTTTTCATGCAAATAGATTTCTGTCTTATGATTGTGGTTCTGGTATACATTTAGCATTATGTGTGGATTACTGGACTTACTTTGAGATAGTGATATGTATAAACTTATGTATATGGGGGTTATTTTCTCCTATGTTTAGGAGGCCTTCTATGTTTTTCCTTTCTTTTTGATACCGCGATGATGATAGAGTTTAAACATAATCTCTTCAGGGATGTTGTGTTTTTTGACCTCATAGAGGAACTGTGTTTATTTGCAGCAATGTGAAACCACAGACTTCAGGAATGCTTAAAGCATCTACAAATGTAATTTTTTATTTCCTCAATAAAAAGTTCGATTTTTCCATTGGAAAAAAACAAAACAAAGTGTCTAGCATGAGCGAAAAACGTGTTGTGCATAACCCGAAGGTACATAATATCATCCTTAAAAAACAATATAAACCATCCAAGTAAAAACATTACAGATCCATTTGCATGCCCTCTATGAAGGGCCGATGATAAAATTCCCGACGCTTGACCATTGTTCAACTCTGTGATTTTCCAAATTTCTATATTTTGAGTAGTGCCTTCTTTAGACAAGTTATCAACCTTTGTGTTCCTTTCCTTGTAAATATCGCAGCAAGAGATATGATCAAAAAATTGCTTTAAAAAGTTGATCTCCTCAAGAATATGACATAGTGTGTGCATGTGGCATTTAGAAGTATTGTTGAACCAATTAATAACAATATTTGAATCCACAAAATCCACAATCTATGAACTCCCTTTTCATTAGCAAACAACATAATCAAATAATTGTTTGTGCCACATCCAAGAACATTCTTTATTTTATAAAGATGGTCTTGATTTAATAACAAGAGAGCCCCTCCCCTCAAACACCTCTAGCAAGGGAGGCACAATCAAAATATGACAATACATATTAAAACTTAATACTTACAATAAATTTTTTTCATATATATAACATTAACAAATTAAATAAAAAATAATAAAATATTAATGATTTAAAAAAAAAAAAAATCACATTGAGAATATTTGGTCGACGCTTTTCGAACCAGCCAGTGTGGTTCATCTTCACGACAAGATGGTTCATCTTCAGGACAAGATGAAGACCAGTGTGGTTCATCTTCAGGACAAGATGGTTCATCTTCAGGACAAGATGAAGACCAGTGTGGTTCATCTTCAGGACAAGATGAAGAGATGAAGAGGCAGATCTCAATGTGATTTTTTTCCGAAAAAGTTTCATTAACAAGTTATGGATCTATAACTACATATATATTATTAGGATTTCAATAAAAAATATATTTCTACCAATAAAAATGTGAAATTTGTTATTAAAAAACAGCGTAAATCAGAAGCTTGAATTCAAATAACATAAATCTATTTTGATTTGGAATTTACCAAACACCAAAATGAATCAAATCTCTCTCTCTCTTAAAGTGTAAACATTAGATGAATCTAGATACAATAAGTTATTCTAATTTTATTTTTGCTTGAGGAAGAAGATATAACCTCTATCATATATACCTTCTCACTAATTTAATTTGTTGATATACATTTTTATGAGCTAGTTTAAATATTTTAAGTTTTTATTTTTATTTTTTTAAGTATATTTTCTAGTGAATTTTGTTGTAAATGTAATTAGAATTATTGGAAAGATAAATTTAAATTGTTAAATTTTTATAAATTAAGTATCTATGTGTTTAGATACATATTTAACAATGAAAAATAACAATTTCACAAAAAATATATGAAAGAAAACAAAAAAACAAAAAATAATTAAATTTGATCTATATCTAATATATTTGAAAAAAAATTCTTTTAACTACAATACTCACAACCAACAATAACAACAATACTCACAACCAACAATATATCATAAATGTAAAATATTTCCAATTATCATAAAAATTAAACTTTGAAACAATAAATAAACACTCACAACTCAATAGATTTTCCCACTGTGTAAAAAAAATAAATAATAAAATGTAAAACATTTACCATTAAAAAATCATTTTTTTTTTTGAAAAAATCATATTAAAAAAAAAAATTGAAAAAATAAATGGGCATTTGAACAAAGAGGCAATCACACAGTCAAAATATCCTCCCATATTTGTGTGATGTGAGTGGGGCAAATAAAATTATCCTCGTCTTTGTGTTATCCATGAACAAAATTATGATTGAATATCGGAAGCCTCACCAGTTGAATGGGATCCAACGATACTCAGTGCCGCAGTCATGATTGGAATTTCTTGGGAATTGAACATGGAACTGAGACTGCAATTGAAGCTCTCTTCGTTCCCTTCGTTCTCCTCATCATGCTCTTCCCCATCGCTCACATACCGCAGTGTTCACTTTCACCCACTTGGTTTACCTTACAATCCCAATTCTAATTCGACTTCACATCCCCATTCCCGTTTGCTTACTGTCAATAACCACAAGAGGGATTCGAGCATGAATGTTCCTACTGGTTTTATCCACACTGCTTCAACAATGGTAACAAATTCTGCACAGGGAAATGATAGCATTAGAAGTCTCCATGAACCTGATGGGCAAGGAGCACAAGAAGACATGAAAGCAAGTGAACCATTTAACACTAGAAGAATAATCAATGGGAATTTAAGACATATTTCAAGCAGCAACAGGAAGGGCGAGCTTGAAGATGAAATGGCTTTGGTTAATGATAAATTGCAATCGTCAGCTGCACATGAGAGTTTCCTTGCGGGTGAAACTGACTTTCTTGATCTGGCTAAGCAGTCAGAAAGTGTTGGAGAGAAAAGTGCACAGCAAGAATTGAAATCAGATTACGGGGAATTGATTGGAGGGAAATCGCGGGATCATGGTGGAAATCAAAAGAGTTTGAAATTAAATACAAATGCTAATTCTGATAAAGAGGCGGAGTCCAAGTCCAAGAATAACAGGCAGGCAGTAAAGAGGTCAAATGTAATTGCCAAGCAAGTGATCAGCAAGACTTCTGCACTTAGTATGGGGTTTGTTTCCCAGCTTTGGGTGGACACAACATCTGTAAGTGTTATTTTACTTGTATCAGGTTTGTTAGAATAGTAATTCGTCCACTTTAAGTTCATTCATGTTGAATCTGGAGAAGTCCTTTTTATCTTTTGTAGTTATGCCTGTCAGTGTCTCTGCACTAAATAACCTTAATCCATCGGAATTCTGTTACTCTTTTGGAAAGTGGCTATCGATAGTTTTTTTGAAGTTGGGAGTTTGACCAGCAATGCAATTCTATTAACTGATTGGTGAGAAAGCTTCAAGTCAAACAGTTAGCTATTCAAAATTAACAATAACGGGAAGAAACTGACTAGGCTACAAGAATGAGGACTAAGAGCAAGCAACCAGAGCCAAATGCGGTTCTGTTAAGAAGCAATCCTATGTTGTTCTCGTTGCCACTTGTAATAAGCAACGGTGTTGACGTCCAGTTTTGGTTTGATTGTCATAGATCTTGTGTTCTGTGCTGTAGTCTGCCAAAATGTGGGCATATGACACACACACAAATAAAAGTTAGATAAGATAATTTTATTAATATCCAGCAAATGATAAGATGCTTTCCAGTTTATTTTGCCTGTGTGTAAATCCTGACCTACTTTAGACCCAACATTTTTTTTAATATGGTATATGGCAGCCATGGGTCGAATTTTCCCGAGGAAGTAATCGGAAATGAAATTTTATGATCAAGAATTGTTGTAAGCAGCACAGTAAACATTCGTTTTTAAAGAGTTTGAAATAGAGATGTGGCCACAATTGTTGTAGCTGAATCACCATGGTTTGTGGTAACAGGTTTTCACATTTGGAAACTGAGAATAAAATTGTTGCTATTGGGCAAAGTCTTACTCGAGATTATGGAAGGTACGGATAAGAAGCTGACCACAAGCCATGATGAAATTAGTAAGTGGGAGGCTAGAGATGGTAAAGCTCTTGTGTGCATAATTTTAAATGTATGTGATAACATGGTTTACCAGTGTTCCACGGGGATGTGTACTGCAAGGTCGGGAGTGTGCCCCATGCTTCCACACCCCTGGTACAGAGGGGTGCTTGGTGAAACATTTCGCCGTGCATACCATTTGCAAAAATTGGTGAAACACACAACGAAATGTTTAACCAATGAGTGGGACATACGTTGCAAACTGGGGGCTTCTGGATGCTCCCATCAGAAAGCAGGATGCCTTGGCATACCCCACGATTTTTCTCCAGAAAACCCCAACATTGAGAAAGAAAACCATAAAAGACTTCAAAAAAAACAAAGATTCCATTGCACAATTATGTATTTACATGGATGAATGAGTTTCCCTATAATTTTGGGTTGTCTTTGTGCGTTCCTCCACTCCCGTGTCTCAAAAGCTTGGTGTAACACTGTTTTACACGTAGGTCATGCAACTAGTTCAAACGTCAAGTTGAGTTTGTCAAAGAGCAATTGGCCATGTGTGAATGAACCGTTGCAGATGAAGATGATATAATGACACTTTTGTCGAAGCTTACCAAAATCCAGTGAAAGATTAATTTAGAGTTGGGAACTGTGTCTATATGAACATTAAAGACGGTAATGTAACTCCAAGAAGAAGGAAATATGAAGGATTGAATCTAAGATCCATGCAACCATCTTTTTAGCAGGATATAAGGGTAAAGCAAAGAAGAAAAATGGAAGCAGTAATCACCAGCAGCAATATAAATCAAGCATCTTCAAGAGTAATTAGGATACAAAGTACAAAGAAAATAGGGTGTGCTCTATATTGAGGTGTAATAAGGCATTACTGTTGATTTTGGGTAGCATCGTATGTGCTCTAGCTCCGGAATTTTGTAGAGGGGCTAAAACACATGAGATCTCCAAGACCCATAAATCATTTGGAGAAATTCCACCGGATGAGGAGTTATTAAAATAATTAATTTTTTAATGGGTTCCTAAGTCTAAACTTAGGAAAATAAAAATATTAATGAGTATTAATAAGAATATAAGTAAGAAACTTCTAATTGACGAAGATCAAGTCTGTTTTAATTTTAGCCGTTGATTAGGGACTTAATCTCGGCCGTTGATTCATCAATAGGAAAAGTATAAGAGGAGGCTTGAGGGTCAATTGGAGATACACTTGAGAGATCAGTTAGTTTCGATTTTTCTGGGGTGAGGTTTGCTGAGAAAATCAAACAAGTGATTTGTTGCAGCAAAGGGGCAAGGATAGTTGAGGTAGGAGGATCTTCTCCAGGACCTCGAATACACAACAGAGAGAGGCAGAGAGACGCCAAAGGACGCAACGCAGACCTGGGGAGGCTGACGCTGGGTTAGGAAGGGCCCACACATTACCAGTGCAGGGGTAGAGCCACCCTCCAGCAGAAATCCAAATTCAGCCGGGGAGCAGCAATATCAATCGAGAAGGCTGACGTTAGAGCTCCAGGAGGCAGAAGGAGGTAGTGCAGTGTTGACTAAGTGTCCTAGTGTGCTCCATGAAGGCCCACGCAGCTACTGCAAGGGGCAATGCAGTTGTAGCCGGGGATAGTCAGTCCAGCTACCAGAACGAAGAAATTTTTGCCGGGTGAAGTGAGGTATCTCACTTAGGTTTCTGCCTGTATATTTTTATCTCTGTAATTGGATTGCTGAGAGGGCATCCAGAGTTTTATTCAGAACTACTGCTTAATAATAGAAAACTCTCAGAGCTGTTGCACCGGTTTTCCCGCATTGGGTTTTTCTAGGGACGTTTGTCCAAAAATAACGGTGTCCCTTGTGTATTTGTCTCATTCTATTTTCAGTTCATGATCTGTATGTATGTGTAGTCTGCAATATTGTTTTCATCGCTGTTTAAATAATTAAATAACTTGTTGAATGTAAAAACAAGTAGGAGATGATAAACCAATGATTGCAGTAGGATTTCTGATGTGTAGATTCAGAAATTCTCACATGGTATCAGAGGATTGCAGATCATAGGAGACTGAAGACACTAGCCGGGAGATCCAGAGAATTTGCTGCAGAGAGGCAGCTGTCTCGAGTGACAGCATTGTTCCAGAGCCAGAGAGGCAGAGGGAGAGTGATGCAATGCAGAAGAGGTGACGCAGAGGCTCATGCAGTGCCTGTGTCAACATTTTGAGCGAGGTGAGGGTGACGCAGTGGCTGGGAGGAGCCCACGCAGTAACTGTGTCAACTGTCTAGGCCAACGCAGAAGCAGAGAGGGGTAGATTAGGCTCACGAAGAGCCACATCATCTTTCCGAACTAAGAAGGAGTGATGCAGTGGCCAGGAGGAGCTGATCCAGCTCACGCAGTGATTGCGCAGAGCCAGAGGAGCTCAGATTCTTCAATTGCCAGGGCTGGAGGAGCAGAGCAGATTCGATCAATGGAGCTGGTGGGACGCTGTTGCTGTTGGTGCAGAATAGTGTTTGTGGAGACAAAGCCAAGGTAGAGGGAGTCATTGCCTTGATAGATTTCTAGCCAAAGAAATCTAGATCTGGGTTGCAACAACAAAGGAGGATTAGAGAGGAGTGATTCGACATTTGGCCGGAGGATTTCTGTTAAGGAAATCAAGACTCAGAGGGAGTCTAAAGGAGCTTGTTCCTTAGAGGGTTTCTTGCGCCAAAGAAATCCAGATCCAAGTCTTGCTGGATTAGCAACAGGAGAGGGAGAAGAGAACCTGTCCTATATTTTTTGAGCAGAGATGGTAGTCTATGGAATGAGGGATCAAGAGAGATTGGAAGGAGCATCCAATTTTGTCATCTGGAAGGCTAGGATTCTGGCAATCCTAGACAAACATCACATCAAGGACTATGCCTTCAAAGTAGTTGCTATTCCAGTCGACGTTGATCCATTAAAGAAGTACGAGGAGGCCCAGGCGAAGGCCAAGTGCATGATCCTAGACGGGGTCAAGTATCATGTAGTACCACACATTGCTGAGAAAGAAACAACAAGGGAGATGTGGGAGATGCTGACCACCTTGTAGTGGGCACTTCCATCCAGCGGAAGATGCTATTAGAAAATCAGCTGAGATAGTACCAGATGCAAAAGGGAGAAGAGATCGATCCCTTCCTCCTCAGGTTGCAAGGGATTAGAGACCAGTTGACTTCCGTGGGGTCTACACTAGATCCTAAGTTCATGGTCAGGACTGCCCTAAATGCAGTCACTAAGGACTAGGAGATATTTTTCCAAAGTATCTTGGGTAGAGCGACTCTCCCCAGTTGGGAGGAGATGTGGGCAACTCTTCGACAAGAAGAGATCAGGAGGTTGACCAAGGTGGGGGGTAGCGACAACGGAACCCGGGTCAAGAAGAAGGAGGAGGATGTAGCTCTCGCATCATCGGGACAGTAAGGGCAACAAAAGCGAAAGAAGAAGGATATTTCCAAGGTCAGATGCTTCAAGTGTGGGGAACTTGGACATTATGCCACTCAGTGCCTCGGAAGAAGGGCAAGGAGGAAGCTTCTGAATCAGAGGCTTCTCCAGCGAAAGCTAACAGGGAAGGTGAGGATGACGATTGTGCCATGAGTGCTCATGCACCTCTAGAGAAGAGGTGGGGCGACATGGAGTTGTAGTTGAGAGGATTACATGACGGGGGCTGGATCTGTTGATTTGGGGTAGCATTGGATGTGCTTTAGCCACGAAAATTGGTGGAGAGGTTGGGGCACATGAGATCTCCAATACCCAGAAAGGGTTTGGGCAGATTCTAAACAGATCAGGAGATATTAAAATAGTTAATATTTTTAATGGAGTCCCTAAGTCTAAACTTAGGGAAAATAAAATATTAATGTGTATTAATATGAATCTGTGTTAGAGTGGTCCAAAAGACATTGATCAAACCAGATCTAATCTTAGCCGTTGATTAGGGACTTAATCTCGGCCGTTGAGATGTCAAAAGGAAAAGTATAAGAGGAGGCTTTAGGGTCACTTGGAGAGTACACCAGATGATCAGTCATTGTATTCTCTACAGCGGGGTTTGCTAAGAGAGATAGAATCAGTGATCAGGAGAGCAGCTGAGGGGCATTGAGTACAAAGGATTAGAGAAGGCATAGATTATGCCGGGAGAGCAGCATAGCAGCCAAGGAGGGTGACGCAGAGCCACCAGGGGCTCATGCAGGTTTATGCAGAGGTAGCCAAGTGCTGCGCAGAGGGGCTAGCGTAGCTGACGCAGAGGCTCCCAGAGCTGATGCAGGGCCTCTTGGGGCTGATGCAAGCCAAGAAACGCTGACACAGGGCCAGCGTGAGACAGAGAGGGGCTGACGCAGTCCAGATTGGGCAGACGCTGGGGTTGCAGGAGCAGTTTTGTGCTGAGAAGCTGCCGGAAGGGTTTTCCATGGTTTCAGCCAGGAGATTTCTCTCAAACTGTGAGATATAGCTGCTAAGGAAATTCTCTGTTGGGTAGGCCAGTTACGACACCCAGATTGTACTCTGAAACTGCTTAATAAATCAAACCCTCATATAGCTACACTAGTTTTTCCACATTGGGTTTTTCCGAGGACATTGGTCCAAAAATAATGGTGTCATGTGGTGTGTTTGTTCTTGTTTCTTTTAGTTGCTGATCTGTAATATGTTGAGCATGCACTGGTGTTTATTTTCAGTATTTACTTCATAAATAACTTGTTAAAGAAAAATTATCAAGTAGGTAGGAATAAATCAGGAAAAGTATATGAAGGGTTTTTAAATTAAGTAAACTTAGAAACTGCAACATGGTATCAGAGCGTGATTGTAGATCACAGGAGGACTAAGAGACATCAGCCGAGCGGAGCAATAGCAGTAGAAAACAACTATCTCGAGGTGACAAACGCTGTTTCTAGCAGCGTAGAAGCCAAGGAAGTGTGACGCAGAGCTAGCCAAAGCCACGCAGAAGAAGCCGGGAACTGTGTAGAGCCTCAGAGAGGTGAGCGTTGCTAATGCACAGGACCAGAGCGCTGACGCAGGGCATCCGAGAGTTGACGCAGACCCATCCGGGGTGATGCAGAGCCAGCGTGAGGTAGAGAAGGGCTTATGCAGTTCACAGAGAGGCAATTGCTAGGGACTACAAGGCTGCAGGAATATTGAGAGTGGCGCTGGTGAGGTACTGTAGTCAGAACAGTACCTGACAGAGCAGGGCCAGAGGAGTTGTTACCGAGGGTTTCTAGCCGAGGAACCTGGATCAGCAGTGCAGTTGCACAAGACGATCAGAGTAGGGGGCATCTTGACAAGCGGTAGAAGGATTTCCAGGAGGGAAATCAGGACTCAGAGGGAGTCTAGAAGAGAACTTCCAGACGGGAAGTAGAGATTTACAGGAGTCAAACAGAGAACTTCCAGGAGGGAAGTAGAGGAGCGTCATGGCACTACATGGGGTAAGAGACCAGGATAGATTGGACAGAGCATCGAACTTCGCAGTCTGGAAGGCCAGAATCTTATCAGTGCTTGACAGGAATCGTGTCAAGAACTTCGCCTTGAAGGTTATAGCTATCCCAGTCGACCCCAATGATATTGATAAGTACGAGGAGGCGATGGTGAGGGCCAAGTGCATTATCCTTGATAGGGTCAAGGATCATGTGGTACCACATATAGTCGAGAAGGAAATGACAGTTGAAATGTGGGAGGCTCTCAAGAACCTGTACTAGCATACTTCTGTGTAGAGAAGAATGCTGCTCGAAAACCAGATGAGGTCGTATTAGATGAAAAAGGGTCAAACGATTGACTCCTTCCTCGGAGGACTGAATGAGATCCGAGATCAGTTGACTGCTATAGGAACGACATCGGATCAGAAGCTTATGGTGAGAAAAGCCCTTAATGTTGTCTCAGAAGAGTGGGAAGTGTTTGTTCAGAGCATCCTGTGCAGAGGGACTCTCCTACCTTGGGACGAGATGTGGGCAGCTCTTCGCCAGGAAGAGATTAGACGACAGTCAAAGACAGGTACCAATAGCGAAGGGATCAAGGTCAAGCGGGAGGAGGAGGATGTGGCCCTAGCATCTGAGGGAAAGCAGGAGAAGCGGAAGAAGAAAGATCTCTCCAAGATCAAGTGCTTCCACTGTGGGGAGATGGGTTGTTATGCGACCCAGTGCCCAAGGAAGAAGAGTAAGGGAGCGTATTCCGAGACTAAGGCAGCGCTAGCACGGGCAGGGAAGGAAGTTTTGACAGATGATCACTGTGCCATGAGTGCACACGCACCACTTGAGCGGAAGTGGGGAGACATCGAGCTGTAGTCAGGAGGACTACAGGCGATGAGGGGCAGGATCCTTGAGGTACCCAGCCTCTTGGATTAGACCTTGCTACGGGAGCCTCGACGAGGAGTAGCAGGACTGGCTGAGTGGGTAGAGACGGATGCGGATGGAGCGACAGAGAGAGCTACAATGCAGGAGTCCTGAGACAACACAGAGCTAGCAGGTTGCAACAGTGCGAGAGGCACAGGAGTGTTGCACCAGTGTAGGAAGGCACAGAGAGGTGTGCAACGGTGCGAGATGCAGGGAGTTGTTGCAGCAATGCAGAGGTCAGAGAGGGAGCACTTGTCAGCGGCAGAGGGAGCTTCAGCATCAGTGGGTGTTTCTAGCCCAACAGGGAGGTCAGTTGGGAGATTAGTTACTTACTTCTCAGTAACTGAGTTGCAGTGCAACATTGGGCAACACGATGCAGCATGATGAGAGGAGGTGCAGTGCGGATGCAGTGCTAGGAGAAAGGACCAGCAACAACATGGATGCAGAGGGAGCTATCTTACAGATGCAGCAGTGGCAGTGGCAGAACCATGGGTAGTAGTATAGGAGGCAGCAATGCAGAGAATGTTGGATAGGAAGGTGTAGCATCAGCACAGGTACCGATGCCGGATGATCAGAATAATACTCCTCACTAAGTATTATTCTGATAAATCTATTACATTATTAAATGAACAAAGTAACTCTGGTTCTTGGTCTTTACCAAAAATAGACCCCAAAGATGTCTATACAAATCTGGGATTATTAGACACTATACAATACTGGAGATATAAGGTTAAAGAAGAAATTCTACAAACCTCCAGTAATAATCGTCTGCTTCAAACAATGAACATTTTGAAGCAATCTGAGTTTATAGCTGCACTAAAAGCTGGTCTCAATTTTGCTCATTTTGGTCATATCCAAATTGGAATTCAGCCACTACATAGAAAAGGTCAAGACGTTGCTGTCTTCTCTTGTGTTTTTGATCGCCGATGGAAAACTTTTCATAAAGCTTTAATTGGAGGATGTCAAGGAACATTAGCCTATGGTCCAATTTCTTGGTCCTGTGTTCCTGATTTTTCTATTTCCTTAGATGATCCTAATGCCATCAATGCTCTAATGCTCGACATCCAAACACATGGATATGATGATTTTGAAGATAATAGCAATAATGTTGCTATTCATTGGCGATGTGTCGTCAAATTTTATAAGAAGACCACTCCTTCTGTTGTCCAACAAGTTTCTGAAACCTCTGAGTTCACTACTCTAATCACTCATGACTATGGCTTAAATCTTGTTGCTCCTCAAATGATATCTCGTCGAGATCTTAAACCGCCAACAGAATGGGTCACAAATTGGGCTTCTATTCATACTTCTCCCTGTCCACAGCCTATCACTGCTCAAACTTCTATTCGAGAAGATAATGGCCTTGTTCGAACTCGTTTCTTTCCCCAATCAGAGTATGCATAGTCTGAGCATGGTGGACCTCCTCCTCCTCTTGTTATACAAAACCCTGTAAAAATTGAAGTCGCAGTAAGACCACAAATGTCCTCTATTGCATCTATTCCTGAAGGATCACCAAGTCCTTCATATGATCTTACTTCTGATCCAAACTTCATGCATATGTTATCAAATATGATTGCACAAACTCTTCAGTCTCAGCATTCAAATATTGTTCCTCCTAGAACAATTAATATGCAATCAGCATTCCAAATTCCACAATTTCCACAACCATCTGTATGTAATCATCCTCATTGTTCTCCTAACTTTTGTCAGCAAACTCCTAGTCTTCCAAAACCCCATGAAAAAGAAGAACAGGATAAAGACAGAAGAAGAATAAACATGATTCGTTTTGTTCCAAGTTCTGGAAATCAAACACAGGAATATACAAAGTGTACTCCTTTTTAAGCTCATGAAGAAATTTTGCTTCAATTAGTAGGAAAATCTGCTACAAAAGGCTTAGGATATCTAGAAGAAATCCCTAGCTACAGATTGGATCCTAGGAATAAGATTCCTACTAAAATACAACTTCCTTCTGATGAAGAAATCATTCAATTTCTTAAGATATACAAAGGAATAAGTCCTTATGATCCCTCAAATGAATCGTATAAGAAAATGTTTAATTGGGATCTGTATACTCATCAACAAGAGGATAGATACTGTGAAGAAATGAAAACCTATTCAAAGAAAGATAGGTCAACAATCAACAAAGTCAATAATAAAAATTGGAAAGCTTGGATGGAACAGAATAACCAATGGATTTCTATTTATGAATTTTATTATCCAAGTACAAATGAAGTAGAAATGGCTTTGGTCAAAAAGTTCAAGAATCTATCTTGTGAAGATATAAAAACAAAGATTAAGGAAAATCCAGTTGAAATTCCTGGACCTCTTATTATCCCTCTCATAGATGATGAATATAAAAATACGTTGCAAAAATCAAATGTTCTGAAACATTTACAGTCTGTCAAGATGAAAGGGTAGCTTTTGTTAGAACACATCTATCAAACCCTTAGAGTGAATATGATGCAAGGGTCAGCCTTACAGACAGAAGTGCCACAACACAAATGGGAATTAATAGATGGCACTATTCTTAGCACTGAGACAACAATTCCTCCTTGGAAAAATCTTGTTATCAGACAAGATGATAAGATTTTTAAGTTACTTCCACTTCAGTCTGACCAGTCTCATCTTTCAAACAGGGAATCGGTTGCAGAAACAAACTGGACAAATCTTGCTCTAGATAGTTTGATTAAACATCTAGAAAGAAATCATCAATATGCAGCGAGAGAAAATAAGATGCTCCAAGAAATAATTGATAAAATTCTTCAAAAGGTAGATTTTACCAGAGATCAATTACTAGATGGAATAAAAACTCTTGGATCAAATGATTTGCATATTGCTAAAACTATTGATGTTTTAGGCAAATGGATTAATGATAATTCCAAATGGATTGGCAAAGTACATTCAGTAGCAAATAAGAATCAGGATATGATGACAAGCTTAAAAACGTCACTTGAAGTGGTAAAGAAACAAGTTTGGTTTGTCTCTACTTCTGTTGAAAGTCTGAAAATGAAAAACACTCCTGATCTTACTTTTAAAGCTACTACTTATTTCTCAGATCCTCAAGATCAATTGCCTTTCCATGTTGTTCCTACTACTCTTCAATAAAAAATGAAGAATCCTGGTGATATCATTTTTCCTAAACCAGAAACTACCTTTTTTATGCTCCTATGGCTAATCCTGGCATGTTTTCTAGTCTAAACTCTTCAAGCCCTGGACATAAAATGACAGTTTATGAGTGGTTGAAATCAGGAGATGATCCTGATAAGCCTTCCAGTTCTGATACAGTACTCAACAAATTTGAAGCAGCGCCCTCTGCTCCTCCTGATTTAGAGTTTCTTGTGAATAATTTTTCTCCTTCTGATAAAGAAACTTTTCAGATAGCAAAAGACATTCCTGATCTGATTTCATTTTTTGATGAAGAAGAACCCAAAGATGCAACTGTACATAAAGTAACTGATAGAAGTTCTTGGAATTCTTCTTGGTCACCTGCTCCTGATAAAAGAGATGTCATGAAATCAGAATATCATAAAGATTGGTCTGCTTCTTCCACATATTCATGGAATATTGACAATTGTTCTGAATCAGAAATACTGTCTACATTGAGTTCCATGTTGGTTTGCTACCACACATATTTAGCAGATGACATTTCTCCAATAAATGCAACCAGGAAAATCATCAGTGGATTCGAAGGACTCCTTGATTCTTGGCTTAAAGCAAAAATTCATTATGATCCTTTCCTCATTCCTTCTTGGGAAACATCTATGGTAATGAACCTAGATAATACTACATATATGGATCCACAAACTTCATTACCTGTGAATAACATGATTGGTTGCCTAATGCATGGCATTCTTGTCAATTTTTGTGGTTATTCTCAGATCAATAATGAACTTGCTGCAGTCACATTTACATCCATGAAGCTTACTAATATGCAACGTTTTGATGAATATTTTATGGAATATCTCCATCGTCTGCATACTCTTTCTTCTGACATGATTCTAGATCCCAAATGGAAAGAAATCTTCATTGCTTCTTTACCAAATTGGGTAACTACTGCCATTTTGAATAAGCTTCCTGGAAAGATTGGTGCCTATAAATTTGGTGTTATAAGACAAGCTATTAAGGCTGTCATTGTTGAACTCTGCTCTCAGATGAAAGTTGCTCGAGCTGCCACCAGCTCCACTAAACCACATGGCTATCAACAACTATGTAAACAATGGCATTTACATGGCTCTAAAAGTTTAGGGGGATATGATCATCGTCGCTCTAAAAAGAAAGCTTACTCTAAGCAAACTTTTAGATCCGCAGAAAACAAAAAATCATTCATAGAAGGCCTCCCAGAGAATACAAAAAAACACGCTAGTTTCATCAAAGGCCAAAATAGAAGCAAATATTTTGCTTCCATTGCAATGAAAAAGGACATATTGCTCCAAATTGTCCAAAATTGAAAAGGGACAAACAACAATCCGGTAAGAAGAAACAATTTGGCTATAACAGTAAATCTGGCAAGGTAAATATTATTGATCTCCCTTCTAGCTGTGAAGAATTAACAGATTCAGAAAATTATTATGATCTAAATGACCAGATACATGCTGTTTATGAAGAAGAAGATTCTGAAGTTGAATATTGCAAAGATCCACACTGTAATGAATGTTTTCAAGAACTCTGTGAATGCAGTGATCCTGACATTTGCAAATGTAATGCAGTCAGGATGTTCAAACCACTATCAAATGAAAGCTTAGATCATGATGAGCTTTCTAGAAATTATTTTACACAAATGGTTAATGCTGATGATCCAAAACTCAAAGAAATGTATAAAGGATTGCTGATGACCCATCTTCAACAGTCCAAGTCACAGAAATATCAAGAACAACAAAAGACACAGATAAATCATCAACATAGCTATATTCCTTCTACAACCTTATTTTCAGTTGATGGTCTAACAAGACAATTCAGACAACAAACAATTGAAGATGATCTTCCTCAAACACTTCCTGCAATTAGTCAAGCTATCAAAGATCTCAGAAAAGAAGTCAGAGAGAATAGAAGGCTATGCATTGAAGCACATCAGGGGCACAATATACATTCTTTACATGCACAACCCACAAAAGGAGAATCTTCACAAATAGAACAGAAAGAACTAGAAAGACAGCCTGATCCATATCATGATCCAATGAAACGAATTTTCAAATCTGAAGACTTTGAAATTCTAGATGAAGAATTTGAAGATCTTAGATCTGGATTAGGAATGAATGCAATGAACGCAGATGTAATGTACTGTGTAAAAATGAAAATCAGAATTGGTTCTTCCATAGAATGGTGGAAGGTTCTAATTTACAGGTTCGAGATTGAACATAGTAAGAGGCACTGTAATTCCCTATCCTCAAAGACAAAAGACAAAGTGTCCAGGAGTTGTTACTGCAAGTGGAGAAATCAAGACAACAGAAGAAGCTATAATAGATGTCTTCGTTTCTCAATCTGAAGGAATTCAAGTTCATGCTCCATTAGTCACAGGGCTTGATTGTGCTATGTACTTAGGAACTCCTTTCCTGAGCAATTTCAGAAGACATGGAAGCACTTATGATGAAAAATCATAGAAATGGGGATATTTTCTTCTCTTCAAAGGTATAGATTATTTCTATCCTTTTATTCATTCCAATTCTCCTAATAGATTGAGCAGAATTGACAGGTTACAAAATACCTTGGCAAAGATGGAGAAGAAGAAAGAAATGCTCAAGATTGATGAAAATCTTTTGAAAGGCAAATTTGAAAAAGAAATAAGTGAGATCTCTCAGAAACTAAAATCTTGTTGTTCTGAAGATCCAAATGCCTTTTGGCATATTCATAAACATGAAGTAGAATTGCCTTTGAAAAAGGAATTTCATGGAAAACTCAGAAGATCAAAAGCAATACTGATGAATTCTGAACAACTCAGGTATTGTAAAGAAGAAATAAAATCCTTACTGCAAAAAGGTTTGATCAGGAAATCTCATAGACCTATTGCTTGTTTTGGATTTTATGTCAACAAACATTCAGAGATTATCAGAGGAAAACCAAGATTGGTAGTAAACTACAAGCCTCTGAATAATATTCTTGATTATGATGCTTATCCCTTGCCAAAGCCCTCAGTGCTTTTGTCTCAGATATCACAGTCAAAAATCTTTTCCAAGTTTGATTTAAAGTCTGGTTTCTGGCAAGTAGGGATAAAAGAAGAAGATAAGTGGAAAACGACTTTTTTACCAGAAGGACATTTTGAATGGAATATTGATGATGTTCTAATTCATTTTGCAGATATTCCCTCTCATATAAAGCATCTTAATATATTCTACAAGAGAGTCAAAGAAAAAGGTATAGTTTTATCAGATTCAAAAATGAAGTTATTTCAGACTATGATAGATTTCTTGGGATATGTGATTCAATATGGATCATATTACATTATGCAACATAGTCTTGATTTCATAGATAAATTTCTAGACAGAATCACTGATAAAACTCAACTACAAAGATTCTTGGGTAGTTTGAATTACATCTCCAAATTTGTCAGACATTGTGCCCAAGACAAAGTCTTATTGAATAAAAGATTGCAAAAAGATCCAATTCCATGGACAGAGGATTTAACAGAGGCAGTCAGAAGAATTAAAGGAAAAATTAGGAATATTTCTCCTTTAAGCACAATCAATGAAGAATGGCCTAAAACCATCATTACAGATGCCAGTGATATCAGATGGGGTGCAATTTTCTGCCAACATGATCCTAATAAAAAGAAAATGGAATATGAAATTTGCCAGTATGCCTCTGGAATCTGGTCAACTACACAAAAAAATTGGTCCAGCCTAAAGAAAGAACTTAGAGCTGTCTGCCTTGGCATTGCCAAATTCAAAGATTTTGTGATCTATAAACATTTTACAGTCAAAATAGATTGCCAAGCCCTTAAGTTTGCTATCCATAAATGTGACTTTGAAGATGCAGCAATGGTTAGATGGATAATGACATTGGCCCAGTATCGTTTTGATGTAGAGTTCATTTCTGGAGTTAAGAATTCCTTCGCAGATCTTCTCAGCCGGGAATTTTTATAGAGAAATGATGTAAATAATCTCAGATGTAACATCATAAGAAGATTAGAAAATGAGATTCACATTGAATGTGCTGATGGTTCTCACACTTTGAATCTACAGAAACCTCTACTCGATTATCAAGCAGATTGGTTTCCAATGAAAGAAATCAAATATCGGCATGGAACTGGATAGCATTATTTCTCATGGGATGATCAAATGCAAAGAAATGATGAAGCTTTTGAAGCTTTAAGTTTTCTTCAAGATTTGAGAAATCTTGATTTCACATTACACAGAGATGCAAATGAAAATCTAATCTGCTGTGAAATCTACATTGATTGCTTCCTATTGCCACCCAACCTTCAGAACTATGAAGATCATGAACGCCAAGAGAAACCCTGGTATATAGGTGTGTGTTTTGAAAATAAAAATAACTCGTTTTTCTATAATGTGCAGTTTTCTTTTAGATATCATGGGATGCAAGTTACACAAATTGAAGAACAAGACCCCACACCTGAATGGTTTAAAGAATGGTGGAACATTTATGGTATCAGTCCTCTATGTTTTTACCCATTCTCTCTCCGGTTATTACAACTTCCTGGATTTACAGAACCACAGGCACATCAATCAGGAATTTTATACAAAAGGATTTTGGATATCAGCAATATCACCAATTATCACATGCTTGCAGCACTCCGCGCCAATGGATCCTTTCATTGGTTTATTACATGAAATCTTTTCTTCAGAAGATTCGGGGGAAATATGAATGGCTCTTCACATGACTATGAGTCATTTCATGCCATGACAGATCTAGATTTAAATCCTTTTGGCCCACTACTTTTTCAGGACGAAGTACCAGAATATGCTGAAGTACCAATTTGGGAATGTGAGGAAGAAATTTACTCACAGTATTTTAATAATGACTCCTTGACTAGGTTCAGAGAACATCATTATTCTCGTGAACAACTAGAACATTTTGTCATTTTGTAATGTCTTTCTGTCTGACTTTGGTGGCAGATAGGTTTTTCATAAGGTTCCCTGAAAAAGAATCTCTTACAGTGTAATCAATCCGACATATATAATTAAATAAAGGGATAAGAATAAATATAAAATATTTTATGATTGAATCACTGTGCGGATGTCCTCCGGGTTACCCGAAAGCAGGATTCTCTCATATCTGATGCAAGGATTTGATTTTGATGTAAAGTAAGATACTATGCGGATGTCCTCCGGGTTGCCTGAAAGAAGGATTCTCTCATATCTGATGTAAGGATTTGATTTTGATGTAAAGTAAGATTCTCTCATATCTGATATGGAGGTATCACCAAATGCAGAACTGGGAGGATCTATAAATAGATGAAGACTAGGGGAGAGAGGCATTCGGGTTTTGAGAAATTTAGAGAGCCTTCCTGCTGGAGAAGTAACTTGGTATTGCTTGAGAAGAAACTTTGTAATACTTGAGTTTTGAAGTTCATCAATAAAGATTCCTCAATTTCTGTAAATCTATGTCTCCTTTGTAGATTGTTTTGGATTCTATTCTCGAACTTGTATGAGCCTTGTTAAGGTTGAAGAAGTTGCAAAGACGCAGAAGTAGACTGTTGGGCCAGAGTTCGTGTTTCGGCACGAGGATATTGTTTAGAAGAATTGTCAGATATTGGAGCGATTAAGCAGACCTGATATTTATTATGAACTAATACTCTTGTTGGCATTCATATTCAAATATATTCAAAAACAGATTTATGATGCTAGATTGCGCAGTAGAGGAGTCTCTTCCCTCTTTGTGATTAAAGTATCAGTCACGGATCTTGTTTATTTTCGCATTTCCGCATTCTCGCTTTCGCTGTGCCATGGCCACATTTTAGCAGAGGCCATGGATAACCATAGGGACTCGAGGGCCAGACTATTGTTGGGATCTAGGTGGCATTTCCCATCACATCATAGAGTCGTTAGGTGACGGTAGTAGCTGTGTGATGGATCCGACATTTGGGTGCACACATTTTTATATCTACATCAGAGCCCGTGTTAAAATTGGCAACCAGCGCAAAACTTCATGTGGGTCATCTTATTCATGGCTAATAATATTTTTATTAGATTCCTCTCGTCGAGAGGTGTAGGATTGATATAAAGATCATCCAATTCCGATAAGTATTCATGGAGATATGAATTTATTTTGATTATGGAATTATTATCAAGTTGACCTACAACTCATGTAGGCTTAGAAGTCCAACAGTCGCATCTATTCACCCACCAACGTTGTGTTTAAATATAAGAGGACTTTTCCTCATTTGGACTCACTCATCTCATCATATCTCTCTCTCTCTCTACTGTGCAGATATGAGTCTCTTCTCTACTGCGCTGAAATGGGTCTCTCTCTCTCACACATGTGAAGCCGGAAGCTGTTGAATTTGAAGCTGCAACTGCAGAAGTAAAGATTGACTTGCGTGGCCTAGAAGATCTCCTCTTTGGAACTGCGTTGTAGGTTCATCTGAAACTCCTTTAAAAGCCGCAACTTTTGGTGGCGGAATGAAGTCAATCCGACGAACGGTTTGCAAGATATCGACTGCCCTAGTTTGAAGCCGGAAACTGCTGAAACTGAAGCTGCAACTGCAGAAGTAAAGATTGACTTGCGTGGCCTAGAAGATCTCCTCTTTGGAGCTACGCTGTAGGTTCATCTGAACCTCCTTTGAAAGCCGCAACTTTTGGTGGTGGAATGAAGTCAATCCGACGAACGGTTTGCAAGATATCGACTGCCCTAGTTTGAAGCCGGAAACTGCTGAAACTGAAGCTGCAACTGCAGAAGTAAAGATTGACTTGCGTGGCCTAGAAGATCTCCTCATCTGAACTGCGCTGTAGGTTCATCTGAACCTCCTCTGGAAGCCGAAACTTTTGGTGGTGGAATGAAGTCAATCCGACGGTCGGTTTGTGAGATATGGTCTGCCCTAGTTTGATAATGACGCCGCTAATGCTGATGCTGCTGATCTAGGGTTTGTTACTGCTGATATGAATAAGATTTATTCTACTATTTCTCTCTGCTGAATTATTGAAGATAAAAGAAGATTTGTTCAAAGGGTTTCCCCACACATTGTGGGGTTTGTCCCTGGCTAGCTGCCACATCTTGTGTCTCTTGTCTTAGCTTGTTTTCTGTCGATCGTTTAATGTTCTATCTGCACTTTACTTTATGTACATGTGATTGCTAATATGTGGAATATAATAAGAAAAAGAAGTAAACTGTTATAAGCATAGAACATACCATAACTTAACATGGTATCAGAGCTGAGGTGAAGACAAAGCCCGAGCAAGAGCAAGAGCAATCACCGAAGAGAAGATTGGCAAGGCTATCCTAAAAGAACTATGGGGTCCTCAACACTCTTTCTTGCTAAAGACAAGCTCTGTGAGAAAGCTGACTATCACGGATGGAAGATGTCTATCGATCTAACCCTTGAGAATCAAGGAGTGTTGGATCATGTGAGATGCAATATTGTTGAGCCTCCATCAAATGCATCGGCTGCTGCCTGGAACAAATGGAAAAGTGGAGAAGTCAAAACAATAAAAGATCATCCGGGACTCTATCGACAAGCACTTGGTGGCCTACATCTCTGAACTGGACACCTCCAAGGAAATCTACGATAGACTGGTGAGTTTATTTAAAGTTAATGATGCAAATCAAGTTTTGTTTCTTAGAAATAAGCTGAGGGAAATCAAGAAGGGTAAAGATGAAAGTATGCAAGCATACTTCTTAAGAATCACCGAGATCAAGAACGATCTCCTATCTATTGGGGAAACTATTACTGATAGAGAAATGGCACTCACAACTCTTGGAGGATTTCCATTTGAATGGTATGTGTTCAGGACTACTCTTTTGAACTATAATGTAATTCCTAGTTTCGAGGAATTAATGGCTAGATGCATTCAAGAAGAAACAAGGGAAGAAGTGCAAGAAATGCCCATGCCTAAAGGTCCTCCTGCTGCCTTTTCTTCTCATGCAAAGAAAAGAAATAATTCCGGGACTAAATCAAAAGAAAAGGCTGGACCTAAGGCTAGAAGAAAATGACGATGTTACATTTGCGATAAAGCAAGTCACTATGTATGAGATCATGAGCATCATGATGAATGAGATCATGGATATAAAGGGAAACATGAGATCATGGACATATAGGATAGCATGATAATGATGCACACTAGTTTGAGCAACATTATGATGGATAAAATCATGGACATGGGCAGCATGATGATAATCATGATTAGAGAAGCATGGTACAGTATGCAGTGGTGCAACTCGAAATCCCTCTGATGGCAATCAAAGGAATGACAAATTCAACAGCAAAGGTAAGAGGAGAGCTGGGAATCAAGGAAGAGGAAAAGCATTCAAGAAGGCTAGAAATTCTAGGATGTATTAAATGCACCTGACTTCAAAAGGAACCTAGTGTCCATCTTGGCAATGGAAGACAGAGGCTACAAGGTAACCTTCAGCAATGGCAAGGTACGTATATGGAAAAATAATGTTAAAGATGCCTTTACTCTTGGGTTTAGTGTTGATTCATTATATCAGGTCGATGGAAGTCCGTTAGGTGTCATGTCTTATGACACATCTCTTCAGTCCGAACTTTGGCATTGGAGGTTTTCCCCCCTTCATTATAAAGCTATACTCGGTGTAAGACAAATGGTGACAGGGATGCCCGAATTCTGAGTAGAGAAAGAAGGTGTATGTCCAGGATGTGCCGAAGGAAAGCTCAAAAGGGGACCATTCCCCTCAAGCCAAAGCAAGACCTCCAATATATTACAGTTGGTTCACTCAGACATACCTGATGTTGGCATTAAGAGGGAGACTACTACACCACATACTCCTGAGCAGAATGGTGTGGTGGGAAGGAAGAACCGCACGATGATGGAAGCTGTCCGGGCCATGCTACATGATCAAAGACTTTCAAAGTTTCTATGGGCTGAAACTACAATCACCGCCGTATATGTACAAAATCGATGCCCTCATCAAGCATTGGGTTCCAAGACTCCTGAAGAAAAATTCACCGGTAAGAAACCTGATGTTTCTCATTTTAAAATTTTTGGAAGCCCTGTATACTTTCATGTGCCGAAAGAGAAAAGAAATAAATTGGGAGCATCTGGAAAGAAGGGAATTTTCGTGGGCTATGGTGAAAATACTAAAGGCTATAGAATCTATGTAGCCGGTCAAAGGGAAGTCATAATTAGTCATGATGTCACCTTTGACGAAGATATGGCTCTCAGCAAGGTGATCAATCTTCCGACTTTGAGGAGCTCTCAAGAAGCCGACACCAGGGAACCGAAAGAAAAGGATGATGAATCAATGCCTGATGTAGAAGAACCCATGGATCTGATTGATCCTCCTCCATATGAGCCTTCCTCTTCTAGGAAGAGGCCTTCATGGCTTAGGGGGATACTTGATGATGCTAAAGGACATGCTGCACCCTGAGGAACCTTCCATCAAAGTAAGAAACTTAACAGGTATCAGGGATACCTGACCATCATGAGCACGATCATACAAAATGAACCTTCATCATTCTCAGATGTCATCAAGCATTAACTATGGAAGGATGCTATGACCATAGAATATGAGTCTATTGTGGAAAATGATGTCTGGGAAGTAGTTCCCAGACCCTGGACAAGACAATTGTTACTTCAAAATGGCTTTACAAGATAAAGCATGCAGCAAATGGAAGTATGGAAAAGTATAAGGTTCATTTTGTTGCTCATGGGGAGGTATAGACTATGATATTTGCACCTGTTGCCAGATATACGACCATCCGCTTGATCATAGCCCTTGTGGTTTCACAAGGATGGAACCTACATTAGATGGATGTTAAGACCGCGTTCTTGCATGGTTCTATCAAAGAAGAGGTCTATGTGGAGCAACCTGAAGGATTTGAGATTTATGATTGAAAATCTCATGTATGCAGGTTGAAGAAGGCTCTCTATGGGTTGAAGCAAGCACCCCGAGCATGGTATGAGAGGATCGATAGCTACTTGATGAAGCTAGGATTCACTAGGAGTGAAGCTGATCCTAACCTTTACTTTAAGGTTGAAGATGACAAGCCTCTCATACTGGTGTTGTATGTGGATGACCTCTTTCTAACAGGTGCAAACCCTCTCATTCACAAATGTAAGAGGGAGATGGCTTCTGAATTTGAAATGAAGGACCAAGGACTTGAAGTGTGGAAGAAGCCAAGGGAAATTTTCCTATCTCAAGGAAAATATGTGGTAAATATATTGGAAAGATTCGGTATGATGGACTGCAAGCCTGTGACTACCTCGAGGATCTTAACTTTTAGAAGTTATATGGTGGTGATGTTGGACCAGACTTGGGAAATGCCTCTGAGTTTCAAAATCTCATTCGCATTGATGTTCTTGGTGAACCTTTGTCCGAACATATGTTTTGCAGTTAGCATTGTGAGCTCATATTTGAGCCTCACTGGATTGATGCCAGGAATCTTTTGAGATGTCTTCAGGACACAATCTCTCATGGATTAAGATACACTGCTGGAGATGTGAGACTACTTGGATATACTGATGTTGATTAGGCAGGCAGTGTGGTGGACCGTAAGAGCAGTTCCGGGTACTGTTTCACCTTGGGATCTGCTTCGATATCCTGGATGAGCAGGAAGCAGAAGTCGGTGGCTTTGAGCATCGCCAAAGCAAGATATATTGTTGCTAGCATAACCTCATGTGAGGCAGTCTGGTTGCGAAAGCTCTTCAGTGAGCTGTTTGGATTTACATTGGATACCACTGTGATTCTCTGTAACAACCAGAGGTGGGATTCGATTATTGAGGAATCCCGTATTCGTCAATTGCTCCAGCAGATAGACATCATCTGGGATATGGTAAGTCAATGAGCAAGGAAGCTCCATCACATTAAGATGATGTACAGGTTGATACACCTTATCAAAGCCCCGAGGAAAGATCTAATCTGTGATTTTCCCAAACGACTTGGAGTCGGCAAGAAACCTTTGTACAAGGGTCCTGCATGTTGCATAAATTGAGCTCTGGGAGCTCTGAGGGCTTGCGGTTCCTACTGGAGCAACATATGACCACAGGGTGACTCACCCTCCCCTGGTGGTGCACACTAGAACAAGATGATTCGCTCTCTTGTGGGACAAGATGATTCGCTCTCCTGTGTAGCAGGATGATTAGTTCTCCTGTGAGGCCTGGATTGATGTGTTCTCCATGGCGATTGTAGCAGGATTGATGTGTTCTCCTGTGAGGCCTGGATTGATGTGTTCTCCATGGCAATTGTAGCAGGATTGATGTGTTCTCCTGTGAGGCCTGGATTGATGTGTTCTCCATGGCAATTGTAGCAGGATTGATGTGTTCTCCTGTGAGGACAGGATTGATTAGTTCTCCTGTCGAGGCATCCTACCCATGCAGTCTGGGACTCATGGGAAGTACCTCTCATCTGATCAATGAGCAGGGAAATGAAGTTAGGGACCATAGTAGTACCGATGGACGCATCGTTGTGACTACTGTACTCCCTATGCTAGGATAACCTCCATTGATCTGGGATCAATGATACTGGTCCGGGACTAGTGGTAGGAGTTGTACCATACTATGACGCTGACTTCGGGTCGGTTGAGGCTGGTCTGGGATCAGTGGTACATACTCTGAGACTGACTTTGAGTCAGTGGAGGATGATATTGGTCTGGGACCATTGGAGTTGTACTCACTATGACGCTGACTTTGGGTTGGTTGAGACTGGTCTGGGACCAGTGGTACATACTCTGAGATTGACCTTTGAGTCAGTATGATACATCCTCGATCATTTCTTCTTCTTCATAATTCGGACAAAAGCAGAGTAGAACAGAACAATGCAAGAGCAGAGCAGAACAGAACAAAACAGTACAGATCAGTGCAGGGCAGAACAAGACAAAGAAGAACAGGCAAAATAGAGCAGAGCAGGGCAAGGGTCAGGCTGTACAAGGTAGTGCATTTGATGGATGAATAGTAACGACCGATAGACAGATTGCAGATGAAGTTCTCCATGGTTGAGAGGGAGTGTTAAAATTGGCAACCAGGGCAAAACTTCATGTGGGTCATCTTATTCATGGCTAATAATATTTTTATTAGATTCCTCTCGTCGAGAGGTGTAGGATTGATATAAAGATCATCCAATTTCGATAAGTATTCATGGAGATATGAATTTATTTTGATTATGGAATTATTATCAAGCCGACCTACAACTCATGTAGGCTCAGAAGCCCAACAGTCGCATCTATTCACCCACCAACGTTGTGTATAAATATAAGAGGACTTTTCCTCATTTGGACTCACTCATCTCATCACATCTCTCTCTCTACTGCGCAGATATGAGTCTCTTCTCTATTGCGCTGAAATGGGTCTCTCTCTCTCACACATGTGAAGCCGGAAGCTGTTGAATTTGAAGCTGCAACTGCAGAAGTAAAGATTGACTTGCGTGGCCTAGAAGATCTCCTCTTTGGAACTGCGTTGTAGGTTCATCTGAACCTCCTTTAAAAGCCGCAACTTTTGGTGGTGGAATGAAGTCAATCCGACGAACGGTTTGCAAGATATCGACTGCCCTAGTTTGAAGCCGGAAACTGCTGAAACTGAAGCTGCAACTGCAGAAGTAAAGATTGACTTGCGTGGCCTAGAAGATCTCCTCTTTGGAGCTGCGCTGTAGGTTCATCTGAACCTCCTTTGAAAGCCGCAACTTTTGGTGGTGGAATGAAGTCAATCCGACGAACGGTTTGCAAGATATCGACTGCCCTAGTTTGAAGCCGGAAACTGCCGAAACTGAAGCTGCAACTGCAGAAGTAAAGATTGACTTGCGTGGCCTAGAAGATCTCCTCATCTGAACTGCGCTGTAGGTTCATCTGAACCTCCTCTGGAAGCCGAAACTTTTGGTGGTGGAATGAAGTCAATCCGACGGTCGGTTTGTGAGATATGGTCTGCCCTAGTTTGATAATGAAGCCGCTAATGCTGATGCTGCTAATCTAGGGTTTGTTACTGCTGATATGAATCAGATTTATTGTACTATTTCTCTCTGCTGAATTATTGAAGATAAAAGAAGATTTGATCAAAGGGTTTCCCCACACATTGTGGGGTTTGTCCCTGGCTAGCCGCCACATCTTGTGTCTCTTGTCTTGGCTTGTTTTCTGTCGATCGTTTAATGTTCTATCTGCATTTTACTTTATGTACATGTGATTGCTAATATGTGGAATATAATAAGAAAAAGAAGTAAACTGTTATAAGCATAGAACATACCATAACTTAACAGCCCGGGACAACACTAGTGACAAGATGGTTTGACAGGGGAGCAAACCAATTTCATGAGTTGTCTTGGCATATTGATTGTGCATGGAGTCATAGGGTGATTAGCCTACTATGGCAGGAGCTGGTAGGAGGAGGTGGCATTGGCAGACCACCGGATAGGGCATTACATGGAGACGATGCTCTCTCATTGGTATATTGGACATTGGAGCTACTGAGGATAGGCACAATAGTGTCATTCCCATTAGCATGTGAGGAGTCAGACCGCTCAAGTCTTTCAGGGCAGATGGGGAGATGTAGCCCACATCATGGAGGGATTACTAGCAGATTGGTGGATGCATTGGCACATGCAGGATGGCATATGATACAGGGTGGTATGACAGTAGGTAGTGGTACCCAGGGGTGCACAAGGATATGCCGTAGAGTCCAGTCTTATGCAGAGGGATGTGACCTGATGCATACAGACCCAATTTTAGAACCTAGCATCCAATGTTGTATAAAGGTATGCAGTGATGAGCAGTGGCCTGCAGAGGAGCATGGAGATGCGTGGTTGTTTGATGTAGCATGTTGGTTTGCATTGAGCGACTCACCTCACATCGAGTACATGTGGGGAGAGCCAAATACAGTGACACAGGCAGGATACAAGATGATACAGGATGGTACAGTAGTAGCACGGGGTATCCAGTGGTGTACAGGGATAGGCTGCAAGGTACAGTGCCAGGTCGAGGACTACAGGGATACTCGGTGGGATGCAAGGGCATATGGTGTTGCACAGCGAGGTCTTGGAGGGTTGCCTCTAAGGAGACTTATGGACGGAGACACCGGGCATACCTTTGGGTGTACTTCACCCAAGATCGACGGGGACGCAGATGAGCGATACTCGATGGTATCCATGGGGACTCACATGCCTGTCCCTCTTATACATCACTTACAGGCACAGACGACTTGGTTGTTGTCCTTTGACACTCTGGGCGTGAGCAGCTGGGGACAGGGAGCTCACTCGAGATATTGGGATGACAATGCACTGGGGGAGAGACTTCTCAGTGGTGGCATTGGGTTGGTGCACAAGTTGACAACCACAGGTTGGGGTGTAATATTCCTAATTAGCCATGGCTAATTGGAATATTTGATTTTGCTCAATTTTGTCTTGTATAGCTGTTTATAAATAAAAAGGTGAGGAGAGGGGGACATACTCACTTCATGAATAAAGACACTCCCTAGTAGCACAATGTTGTAACTTAAAAGGTGAGCCAAGGGGGGCCAAAGAACCACGTAGAGGAGGGGCCCACGTAGACACATGGAGTGACTGCGCAGATGGTGAGAAACACGTGGCAAGAGGAAAGCTACGTTGGAGGAGGTGAGCCTTGGGATTGAGAGAGGCCAATGCTATAAAGGAGAGAGGAGCCTCCTCATTTTGGCATTCGATTATGTGCATTTGAGCTGGTCACTTTGACTTAGAGCACGCTGGCTGTTTAGCTAGTCTGCAACACTGTTTAGTGCATTGAGTGTCTCCATTTGGAGATCTCACCCTTGGCCCCGGGGGACTTCGAGTGCCTGCTCGGGCGAGGTATTTTCATCAGTATTTTTGCAGTAGTTTCATCAGCATTTTTGCAGGAGGATTGAGCATCTTGGATGACTGCGCAGTCTTGAGAGGGATGACGCAGTTCTTTCTGGGAGCAGTTCTGGATTGAGGTTTTGCAGGGGGATTTGTGCTGGGAGGTTGAGCAGGGGATCAGCCTTTGCATATTGGAGGATTTTGGCTGAGTTTTAGGCAGAGTTGCGGTGGTTTTATTTCAGTGGCAGCGCAGAGCTTTGAGGGATTGCGTGGGTCCTCAGGGGGGCGATTTTCGGGGGTCGGCCATTTCAGAAAAGATTTCTGGGTTTTCTGAGTAGAATCCGATTCCAGAGTTTCAGCCTTTTCTGAGGAGGGGAACATCCCCAAAACCTCATTTTATTTCTAGCAGCAATAGCAACACGACAGTTCTCCAGCAGCTTGGACGTAGTTCAGAGAGAGGCCATTCCTTTGCTATTCTGAGTGTATTTCTTCACTTGCCTTGTGCAAATCGAGGTGCCATCTTTTTGATCACCTCCTGTACTCATTCTATTACTCAGTATAACAAAATGGCTTAGCATTTCTCTCTACATTTCTTGAGTATTTGCTTATGGTTATATTGTTATATGTTGCACCATTGTTATTTTTATCTCTTTGAGCTTCCCGGCTACTATACCACTTGTGTGTTTTCTCCTATACTCTTAGACAGAGTCTGGAAAGGGCCAGGTAGCCTCCAGATCTCGTCCTCTTTTCAGAGGCGACACATTTGGTAAATTCCCTCTCAGTCCTTCTCTGGTTAGAGTTTGCTTGTGTTTGAGGAATATTCTTGATAAGGGATATTACAGTGGTATCAGAGCATAGATCTGGCTCAGCCTGTGGAGCTAGCAATCTATGACACCGGGGGAAAAGCCCTACATCTATTACAGAGGTAGGAGATACAGAGACGCTGGGCGTAGGTTAGAGAACACCTACGGAGAGGGAGACTGTGTTTCGATGGTGGACGCAGAACAAGAGGAGCCTGTGGTGAACGCAGAACAGAAGAAGCCTGTGGTGGACGCAGAGCAAGAGGATCCGATGGCAGACGATGATAGGAAGAGATTTGCGGACATGCTCCTCAAATCAGTATAGGATCTGTCAAGGCAAATTGAGGTGATGGGGCAGAGATTCACGGCAGTAGAGGCTAGACAACGTGAGAGCCCACGGGTTTTCCAGGTTGGTGAGGGATCGGGTGCATCCCACCATTTGCCAGAGCAACGTGATACTTCTCAGCAGGTGGCTTCACATGCCCCTACATGCTCTACCATGCCCACTTTCTTAGGAGCAAACACGGGGGCCGGAGCCCAGCAAGACGCAGAGCCCGGTCATATGGGCGATTATTTTGCAGAGTACCAGGCCTATGGGCAGGAGTTTAGGGATGCTCTCTCATTCAGGGACTTTGTTCAGCTCCAGCGGGATAGTAGACCCTGCGACCATCACAGAGGATACCGACATTATCATGATGGAGACACCCACCACACTGCTAGTAGATTTCACTTGCCTACGTTTGATGGCTCATCAAACAGTTCAGCAAGCTCTTGGGTGGAGAAGCTGGACATCTATTTCCAGCTTAACCAGATGTCGGAGATAGAGGCCATCAAGGTGGCGACATTACATTTGGATGGTGAGACCTAGGATTGGTGGTTCCATGGGATGGTTACACTCGGGCATTCCATAGTGACGATGCATGCCGAGTTCACCAAGAGATTGATGGAGAGGTTTGACCGGAGGGATCCGGGATAGCACTTTGTTGAGCTAACGAGGCTCAAACAAACAGGGAACCCAGAGACCTACATTGCGGACTTTTTGAGGGTTTCAGTAATGGTGCCAGATCTATCCATGGCACGGAGGATCTACATGCATGTTGAGGGGTTAGCAGAGCCACTTCGGGGTCTTGTCAGATCCGCTAGACCAACCACCCTTCAGGATGCTATTAGCAGGACCCGGGACTTACAGGATGTCTTACCCAAGACCCGGACACCTTACCCCTAGCGACAGGCTTTTCAGCCTAAGGGGAAGGATGTGAGGATTCCGCCTCCGAAGGGGAATCTAGGACGAGTGCAGATTGATGATGATGCCAGGAGGGAGTTGAAGAAGAAGATGTTGTGCTTCACCTGTCAGGAGCCGTGGGCACCAGGACATAGATGTGCTGCTGGCAAAGCACATTTTATTGAGGTCTTCTTCGAGAGCAGTGGGGAAGAAGATGAGGAGGATGATGTGGAGGCAGGAGATAGTCATGCCATGTAGGATCCTTTGCTGCCTCCACCACCAGCAGCAGGTGGTGCAGCTTTTGCACCTGCTAGAGGAGCCCTTGCAGCATTGCGGGGAGTTCCCAAGTATTTGACACTGCGCGTACGGGGGACAATACATGGCCAGTGAGTATCAACTTTGGTTGACAGTGGGGCCATCCACAACTTCATCGATGCACAGATGGTTGAGCGGAGAGGTATACTGACGGAGAGCTTCGATGGATTTTCAGTTTTGGTCCCAGAAGATCAGACCATGGTGTGTGCTCGTTATGTTCCAGAGTTATTAGTGACGATGGGCACCTACACACTGACTGACCACTTCTTCGTGGTCAATATTCCGGACACCAACATAGCACTGGGTGTTCAGTGGCTCATCACTCTAGGGAAGGTCACTACAGATTGGAAGGCCCTAGAGATGGAGTGGGATGATGAGAAGACAAGGAGGCATGAGAAGATACGGGGACAACACACATACCCACCTCAAACTGTTTCAGCTCATCGGATGAAGGCAGTCTTCCGGAAGGGAGACATAGAGTGGGCAGTAGAGCTGCGTGCATCAAAGGCAGGGACTACAGGGCAGACAGTGCACCCAGAGATACAGTCCATCCTTGACCGGTATGCCATATTATTTGGGGAGATTCTGCCAGGACAGCCATCGGACCGGGGGTTTGAGCACACCATTGAGCTTGAGCAGGGCATACAGGTAGTGATTACTACCCCCGATAGGCATACCAAGGCCTATTGGGATGAGATTGAGCGGGCCATTCAGGAGTTGCTGGCTCTTGGGCACATTCGGCCGAGCACAAGTCCTTTTGCTTCTTCCGTGGTGTTGGTGAAGAAGAAGGACGGCACATTGAGGATGTGCATTGACTACAGGGCCCTGAACAAGAAGACACTGAAGAACAAGTACCCCATACCCAGGATCGATGAGTTGATGGATGAGTTGAGAGGAGCACGGTTCTTCTCAAAGATTGATTTGAGATCTGGGTACCATCAGATTCGCGTGAGGGAACAGGACATTCCCAAGATCGCCTTCAGGTGTCACTATGGGCACTTTGAGCTCTTGGTGATGTCGTTCGGGCTAACCAACGCCCCAACTACATTTCAGTCTTGCATGAATCACATCTTCCGCAATCACTTAAGGAAGTCTGTGTTGGTGTTCTTTGATGTTATCCTCATTTACAATAGGACTTGGGAGGAGCATCTCCAGCACATTGAGACAGTATTGCGCATCTTGGAGGAGCAACAGTTCTATGCTAAGCTCTCCAAATGCAAGTTCGGGTTGACGGAGATGTTATACTTGGGACACATCATAGGAGTGGACGGAGTGAGGGTCCACGAGGAGAAGATCAGGGCCATCAGAGATTGGTCGGAGCCGAGAAACGTGACGGAACTTCGAGGATTCATTGGCATTTGTACTTACTACCGGAAGTTCGTCAAGGGTTTCTCATAGCTTGCTACACCCCTGACAGATTTGACGAGGAAGGGGGCATTCAGTTGGTCGAATACAGTGTAGCGAGCCTTTGATAGGCTCGAGGAGGTTATGAGCAGCTGCCCAGTGCTTGCATTGCCAGATTTTACGCAGCCATTTGTTTTGGAGTGTGATGCGTCGAGAGAGGGGATCGGCGCAGTGTTGATGCAGGGAGGTCACCCTATAGCCTTTGAGAGCTGAAAGCTCCTTCCGCACGAGAGGTTGTATTTTATATACGGCAAGGAGATGCTAGCCATCATGCATGCATTGGCTAAGTACCGGCAGTATTTGGTGGGTAACAGGTTCAGGGTGAGGACTGATCACAACAGCCTCAAGTTCTTTTTGGAGCAGAAGCAGCTACAGGAGAGGCAGCAGAAGTGGATCAGCAAGATCCAAGCATATGACTTTGACATTGAGTATGTCAAGGGTAAGAACAACGTGGTAGCAGATGCCCTTTCACGTAGGCCAGTCACGTTGTCTCTTATGAGCTTGGATGCAGACTGGAGGGCTCGACTCTTAATAGAGTATTCCAAGGACAGGTTTGCATGTGAGGTTTTGGATGGGCAGGTGGCGGATGATAGGTATAGGGTGGTCAATGAGATCATCTACTACAGGGACTGGATCTTCTTGACTGAGGGGTCTCAGCTCAAGAAGAAGATACTTCAGGCGTCACATGATTCACCATTGGCAGGTCATCAGGGGTTTACCAAAACCTACAGGGCCATTAGAGAGAGGTTCTCATGGAAGGGCCTCAAGGAGGACGTACTCCAGCATGTCCGGGAGTACATGTCTGCCAGAGGAACAAGGGGGAGATCAGCCATCCCGCAGGATTATTGCAGCCTCTTCCTATTCCGGAAGGGAAATAGGAGAGTATTTCAATGGACTTCATCATAGGATTGCCCATGGTGCAGGGCAAGGATTGTATCTTTGTCGTCGTTGATCGACTGACAAAGTACGCATGTTTTTTTGCCATATCCGCACATTACACAGCAGCACAAGTGGCCGAGCTGTTCTTTAGAGAGGTCTTCAGACAACATGGTCTTCCTAAGACCATCATCAATGATAGGGACAACCGTTTCATGGGCGGGTTTTGGCAGGAGCTTTTCCGGTTGGCGGGGACGAAGTTGACACCGAGTACCAGTTATCAACCACAGAAGTACCAGTTATCACCCACAGACGGACGGGCAGACAAAGATAGTTAACAAGTGGCTGGAGGGCTACTTGCGTAACTATGTCAGTGGGCAGCAGAGGGCATGGTTGAAGTGGCTGGAGGGCTACTTGCGTAACTATGTCAGTGGGCAGCAGAGGGCATGGTTGAAGTGGCTGCATCTGGGGGAGTACTGCTACAACACTACACATCACATGTCCATTGGTATGTCACCATTCTATGCTTTGTATGGATATCATCCTTTATCTTTTGCTGACGTGATGTTTGGTGTTAGCAAGGCTCCGAGAGCCAAGATTTGGATCCAAGAGAGTCAGGATATTCTCTGAGCTCTCAAGGATAATATGGCTACAGCGCAGAACCAGCAGAAGCTATATGATGACAGGGGTCGGGTGGAGAGATAGTTTGAGGTAGGGGACCTGGTCTACCTACGATTACAGCCATATCGATAGTCGTCACTGAAGCAAAAAGGGGCTGAGAAGCTCAAACCCCGCTTTTATGGGCCATACAAGGTGATATGCAGGTTTGGACAGGTTGCATATGAGTTGGAGCTGCCCCAAGGTAGCAAGATTCATAACATTTTTCATGTATCATGCCTGAAGAAGGCATTGGGGCAGCATGTGATAGTGACAGATGAGCAACCACCCACGGATGATGAGGGGCATTTGGTGTTACAACCAAAGGCTATTATTGATACCAGGGAGAGGCGGTTGTGGAGCAGGACAGTCCGGGAATTCTTGGTGAGGTGGAAGAATTTACCGGATGAAGATGTCACTTGGGAGAGTGAGAAGATCTTGCAGCATCCATCACTTCAGTTGCTTGAGGACAAGCAACATTTTGCCGGGGGAGACTGTAATATTCCTAATTAGCCATGGCTAATTGGAATATTCGATTTTGCTCAATTTTGCCTTGTATAGTTGTTTATAAATAAAAAGGTGAGGAGAGGGGGGACATACTCAATTCATCAATAAAGACACTCCCTAGTAGCACAACGTTGTAACTTAAAAGGTGAGCCAAGGGGGGCCAAAGAACCACGTAGAGGAGGGGCCCACGTAGACACATGGAGTGACTACACAGATGGTGAGAAACACGTGGGCAAAGGAGTTGTTTAAGGGAGATTAGGAAAGAGTTGGATCTTCTAGTATCAACTTCAGCCAAAAGAAGCAACCATAGAGGTACACAGGGTACATGGCACTTATGACTAATGTGGTGGACTTGTAGAGCATGGTTGGAAAGAACAGGTCTTCAAAGGAGGTTCCACAGAAAAAAGCAGGGAAGCATTTTAGTTCAAAGGGAGTAGCTGTAGCAGCGGAGGACATGGTAGTGTTGGAGACAGATCCAAGTGGACGAGGTTCTTCCAGGAACACCTTCCTCGCTAAGAGGGGGTGTTGAAAATAATAGCGAGAATGGGTTCCTTGATTTGTGCCTTAATTAAAGGAACCACAACGAGTTTCTCCTTGGCATGCTCGAATTTCCTATAAGTTAGGATGAGTTCCTATAATTTAGGGTGAGTTTCTAAAAGTTAGGATGGGTTTTGAAGCAATTAACTAATGTGCTAAAGTGGAAGGTGTTGATTGGGGGTAGCATCGGATGTTTGGAAAATTCTGCCCGGTGAAGGAGATATTAAAATAATTAATATTTTTAATGGGTTCCTAAGTCTAAACTTAGGAAAATAAAAATATTAATGGGTATTCATATAAACTGGGTTAGAAGGTTCTAAATGACATGGATCAAGCCGAATCTAATCTTAGTCGTTGATTAGAGATGTAATCTCGGCCGTTGAAGACTCAACATAAAAAGTATAAGGGGAGGCTTGAGGGTCAGTTGGAGATGCACTAGAGTGATTAGTCAGTTCGATTTTCTAGAGCGGGGTTTGTTAAGAGAAATCGAACTAGTGATCAGAGTTGCAACGAGGAGCAGTGAGTGCATAGCATAGAGGTAGAGATAGTGCCGGAAGACCAGCTCAGAGGCAGAGAGGCAGACACAGAGCCAGAAGGAGCCACGCAAAGGCCCAGAGGGCCTGCGCGAGTGACGCAGAGGGCCAGAGAGGCTGCACAGAGCCTTAGAGGGCTGGCGCAGAGAGTTTCAAGCTAACGCAGAGGCCATGAGGGCTGACGCTGAGCCTCAGAGAGGTGCTGGAGAGAGTTTCATCGAGTAGACTTTCAGAATATCTGCTTCCGAAGAGAGGTATTACTGCCAAATTGATTTCTCTGTCAGGTAAGCCAGTTTGGCACCCAGTTGTACTCAAGAAAAGTTGCTTAATAATAAAACCCTCAAAACCGTGCACGGGTTTTCCCAAGTTGGGTTTTTCCGTGGACGATTGTCCAAAAATAACGGTGTCCCTTGTGTGTTTGTCTATTTCTTTCAGTTGATGATTTGTAGATGGTCGAGATTGCATTTCTGTTTATTTTAGTGTTTATATGGTTAAATAACTTGCTAGTAATTAAACAAGTAGGCGAAATAAACCAAATAGTGCAAGAAAATTTCTAACGGGTTAGACTTAGAGATTTCAATAGAAGGCCGAGTTTCTTGACTTTTAGTGTGAGTTAATTTGGGAAAAGAACAAGTGACTGAATCTCAAGTTCTTGGTTTGAGATAGGACGAGTTGCATGAGTAGTTAACTCATGCTAAGTCAAGCAATCACAAAAGCAAACTCCTTAATTAGAAACTCACTAAACATAGCCATTCAAATTACTTTAAAAGGAGGAACGAAAGCACAATTTGATTCCATTGTCTTGTGAGCACGAGTTGATGAGACAAGGCAGTAGAGAGCACAGGTTGGTGCTTGTGTGAGTTTGATAGAGAGCAAATTTCCTTGGAGAGTGCGCACAGAAATAGGGAGAATCCCTACTTATTAGGAGGCCTATTGCGCTAGGATTTAGGAGCTCAAGCGCAAGGAAATAGGGCTCAATGGTGCGCATAAATTTAGGAGGCAGGGATTGACAATCTTGCAAGGGTTTCAAGCCTGGTTCAGGCAGGAAAACAATGTTGTTTTCAGATTGAAACAAGTTGTATTTGTAAGAGATCTATTGCTCAGTTTCTATCAATAATCAAGCAGAGTGTTTTCCCAGTTGGGTCCCCTAGAAAAAAAAAATTGTGTTTTGCTACTATGCGACTGTGATTTATTTCTATTCCCATTCCGCTGCAAATTTTAGTAAAGAAGTTCTGTGTTCACTGTCTATATGAAAAGAAATTATATTTCAGATTGTTCATATGAGCAATTGCAGAATTTCGTGGATTTTCTACATCGATTTGAAGAGAATATCTTAAACGACAAGATAGATCCTCTTCTGGTGACTCCACAATCAAACTGTAGCCAATCCCCTAGTAGTTCTTCCGACAGGACCATAGCTCCAAGAAATAGAAAATCTACCAAGAAGACTATTGAGGCTTCTACTTCCCCCTTTAATCAAAATAGTCCAGTGGTTAGACAACTCTTTGCTGTTAATACTACCCCTGCCATAACAATGGATAGACACTGGATTATTGCTGCCTTCAAGCCTGAATTCAATGGCACTGAAAAACATATACATGATTTCTATTGGGCAGTGAGTGTTAGGCTTATAATGCAAGATGACATTGTCATGATGATGTTTGCCCTCTTATTTGATGGAAATGCTAGAGATTGGTATCTTAGCTTACCACAAGGGAGCATTCCTAATTGGGACACCTTTCACGATGCATTCAAGAAGAGGTGGGCTTCAACATTGAATGGAGGTCTTCTCCTTGAGAGATTCTTTGCAGCACCCAAGACTGAGAAGGAAACTGTCAAGGAATTCACTCAAAGGTTAGATAACCTCCTTAGAGAGATCCCTGATAGATTTAAACCTTTTGATGATGCCATTCTTGATAGATCCATTTGATCGCTCCATGGACATTTGTATGCCCTTAGGGATAAGAACCCCAATAACTTGGCAGAAACTAAGAACGTCGCTGCTGAGGTTGAGCAAAATTTGAATGCTGCAAAAATTGATCTGTTTAATTATCATAGGGCCAGGATTGATTCTAAGACACAATCTAGCTCTCAGGTTGACCTGGTTATGCAAGCCTTTGCTCAAAAGTTTGATAAGTTCACCAATGAAATAATTCAAGGTCAAAAGACTCTCATGATTAGGATGTCCATGATAGAGAGGGAGAGGGGATCTAGGCCTAATTTTCCTTGTAAAAATCAATTCAATAAGGACAGGTCCTTCAATAGAAAGACTGCTGAGGGAGACCATGCCTCTCAACAAAGTATTCCCAACACCCTTTGTAATGTTCCTCCTTGGGAAAAGCCCAAAATGGTTGCTGCATTTTTCAAGGCATGTATAGTTTTCCAGTGAAGTCTTCGGTCAAACTATTTGATGAAGGTGATTGCCCACTGTATTTTTCAGAAATGTGTTTGTTTACTAGTGATATCTTTTATCAAACGGTGTCATGGAATACTGTTGTAGTTGTAATCTCTTTGCGTGTTGTTTCTAATGAGTAGACAATGCCCAGATTAATACTTAAGGAAGTATTTTATGACAACACCACCATTTTATAATTAATACAAGAATAACAACGCTGATATATTAAAATCAGTCATAAATAACCTAGCACTTCTTCCTTTAGCCTTTTTTTAAGTGTCGATTTGATCCTATGTTGTGCACTAGGCATGGTTCTAGGAACAAAAAAAGATGAGATAGCTGAGGGGTTGGCAATGACAAACTCCTCCTTTCACCACAGAGTCGAATCATTGAGCATTGAGTGCAAATGACTGAAAAAATCTGATTTTTCCTAACTTACATGCGGCCTGGAAAAAGCATGCGATTTTTTGGATCAAATCGCGAGTTTTTGGAATTTGAAAAGCTCGCAAAAAAATCAGCTGATAAAATCGGCAAGTTGAAAAACTCATGATTTGCCGATTTTATCGTGAGGTTGGCAACAAAGTTTCAATCCCACTTCTTAACCCCTGTGGAGCTATTCAAGCTCATGAGAAATTGGTCATTAGTCATTATGACTAATGCTCATGGGATATGGGTCATGCATGAATGATTTAGTTTATATAGTTAATCCCAAAAATAACTTTTCACAAGTTATTATTGTCAATGTTGCTCATTATTTTATCCCTACCCAACTAAACATTATGGCAGAATATTTATTTGGCCAATTTTTATTGTTTACCACATTTTTCCCAAGTGAATTAAAGGGGATATCGAGATGTAATTTTCACTTGGTCAAATATCCTTTATGCCATCTTTCATTATCTATGTCCCTAAGTTGATCTTAAGGGGTAATGTTGGCAACTTGGTGATACATTAGCTAATCTTGACTTTTAGTGGACATTAAGTGTGATTGACGTATAACACCTAATGGTCTATCTAAATGTGGTGGTTAAAAGTGTTAGTTTTTGGTAGCATCGGATGTGCTTTAGCCATGAAAATTGTTGGAGATGCTAAGACACATGAGTTCTAAAGAACCCAAAAACCGTTTGGTGAAATTCCACCCGGATTGTATTTTATTAAAATAATTAATATTTTTAATGGGGTTCCTAAGTCTAAACTTAGGAAAATTAAAGTATTAATAGGTATTAATCAAAATATGGGTGAGAATGTTCTAGAAAGAGGATCAAGTCAAGTTTTTAATCTTAGCCGTTGATTAGAGATTTAATTTCGGCCGTTGAAGTCTCAACGAGAAAAGTATAAGAAGGAGGCTTGGGGTTCATTCAGAAACATACTAAGAAAATGAATTGATCTAGTGTTCGAAATTTATGGGGCTTGGAAGCTGAGAAATTCGAACTAAGTGATCATTTTGCAGCAAAGGGGTAGGGATAGTTCGGGAATAGTGGATAGAGAGGCTGAGATCAAACAGTGGAGGCAACACAGCACCTAGAGGGACTGACGCTGGGCCAGTCTGGACCCACGTAGGCTTGATGTAGAGCCAGAAGGGCTAGCGTAGAAGGGAAGCTGCCTTCACGCAGAAATTTGGAATTGTCGGGGAGCTGCCAGAACAGCCGGGAGAGGTTGACGCAGAAACTCCAAGAGGTAGAAGAGACAACGTAGCGCTGACGCAGAGCCTCTGACGCTGACACAGGGGCCAGCGCAGAGATGGCCGGGGGTTTGCCAGTTCCGCCGTCAGATCAGCCGGAAACTGCCGGGTGAAGTGAGGTAATCTCACTCAGTTTTCCGCCATTATATTTTTCTCTATAACTGGATTGTCGGGAGGGCATCCAACATTGTATTTAGAACTACTGCTTAATAATATAAAACCCTTAGAGCTGCTGCACCGGTTTTCCCGCATTGGGTTTTTCCGGGGACTATTTTGTCCAAAAATAATAGTGTCCTATGTATCTTGTTCTTTGCTCAGTTTCTTGTTTCATGTAATCAAATTAAATTGGTGTAGGCTGCAGAAGTAATTTACTTCAGTGTTTTTCAGAAAATAACTTGATAATGTATATTAAAATCAAGTAGGAGAAGTAAATTCAGTTTTGTTGCAATAGGGGTTCCTTGAGTATAGGAATTTTCACATGGTATCAGAGCATTGATTTTGAAACAGGAAGAGTAGATCCAACGCTGAGCAGAGAGGCCAATAACTGCATTTGGTAGCAATTTGAATCCCCTTGAAGGGATTGCGCAGTCCTTGCCAGGAAAGCAGAGATTTCGAGGAAATCTCTCTTTGAGAGAGTCTACAGAGATACGATTTCTAGTTCGTTATCTCGCAGAGGCAGAGGGAGTGACACAGAGCCTTAGCGCAGTGCTTGAAGGACGCAGTTTCTGCCGGGGCAGAAATCCGTTGGAAAAGAGCGAAGACACATAGAAGGGGAATTTTCTCCTTAGAAGACTTTTCTCGCCAAAATTTCGAATTTTTCACTTGTCGGACAACAGACCAGTGCTGCGTAGTGACTAGAGGAGTCAATTCGACATTTTGGGTGAGATGGCATCACATGGGTTCAGAGACTAGAACAAGTTGGAAGGAGCTTCCAACTATGTCATATGGAAGACCAGAATCTTAGCTGTTCTGGAGGAGTATGATCTCGAAGCTTATGTCAAGAGTGTTGTGGCTGTTCCCGCAGACAATGATCAGAAGAAGAAGTACAAGGCCGAGTAGGCAAAGGCGAAGAGGTACATACTTGATGGAGTTCGAGATCATGTGGTCTCACACTTGCAGGGAAAAGATATAGCCCAAGAAATGTGGGAAGCTTTGTCTTCACTGTATGAAGGTTCTTCCGAACAACGGAAGATGTACTTAGAACAAAAGTTGCAGCGGACATTGATGCAGAAGGGAGAAGGGGTTAACTCCTATCTTCAACGTCTTCAGGACACCAGAGACCAGCTTGCTGCAGTGGGGTCTACTCCTCAGTTTACCGCGATGGTAAGGACGACCCTGAATTGAGTCTCAGATGAATGGCAGTCTTCGTCCAAAGTATATTGGGCAGGGAAAGACTACCTTCATGGAAGGAGATGCGGGCAATCCTTCAACAGGAAGAATTGAGGGATTTGGTTAAAGTCAACCTCAATGGCAGCAGTGGGAGTGGCACGAAGACCAAGGAGGAGGAGGAGAATGCAGCTCTAGCATCGAAGGGACAACAGAAGCAAAAGCGGAAGAAGGACATTTCAAAGGTGAAATGTTTCAGATGTGGCGAGATGGGCCACTTGGCATCCCAGTGTCCTTTGAAGCAAAAGGATAGGGTTGAGAAACATGATCCTAAGGCTGCTCTAGCAAAAGTTGACGAAGATGAGTTTTCCATGAGTGCCCACGCATCTCTAGGAGGGAAATGGGGTGATATAGAATTACAGTCGGGAGGACTACATCTGGGCAGGATCCTTGAGGAACCCACCTCTTGGATCAATTCCTTGCTACGGGAGTCTGAGATTCAATATTAGCGAGATGGACTTAGTGTCAGATGATGCAGTGGGCTGGTTGGAGAGACAAATGCAGTCGCTGGAGACTAGAGACTGATCAGCACAGAGCAAGGTTGGCAACAGTGCAGAAGTTAGCAACAGCGCAGAAGATTCAGAGGGTCGGAGACTAGTAGCAGTCAGATTCTAACATTCACATGGTATTATGTTGAACACAATTAGTTCAGTAATTTTGGGTGTTTTTTAGTTGCTTCTCTCAACAACTGAGTTGCAGTACGAATGCAGTGTTAGCAGTGGCAGTGCTAGCATCATAGCAGATGCGACATTTGAGAGGGAGTTGTAGTACAGATGTAGCAGTGGTAGTGGCAGTTTCATGGGCAGCAGTAGCACAACGTTGATGGCAACAACAATGCGGAAAGGGGATGCTTCAGAGACAGAGCAACATGCAGTTGGACATTATTGCTAGAGCACATTCCTCGCTAAGAGGGAGTGTTAGTTTTTGGTAGCATCGGATGTGCTCTAGCCATGAAAATTGGTGGAGAGGCTAAGGCACATGAGTTCTAAAGAACCCATAAACCGTTTGGTGAAATTCCACCCGGATTGTATCTTATTAAAATAATTAATATTTTTAATGGGGTTCCTAAGTCTAAACTTAGGAAAATTAAAGTATTAATAGGTATTAATCACAATATGGGTGAGAATGTTCTAGAAAGCGGATCAAGCCAAGTTTTTAATCTTAGCCGTTGATTAGAGACTTAATCTCGACCGTTGAAGTCTCAATGAGAAAAGTATAAGAAGGAGGCTTAGGGTTCATTCAGAAAACACCGAGAGAATGAATTGATCTAGAGTTCGAAATTTCTGGGGCTTGGAAGCTGAGAAATTTGAACTAAGTGATCATTCTGCAGCAAAGGGGCAACGATAGTTCGGGAATACTGGGCAGAGAGGCAGAGAGCCACCAGTGGAGGCAACACAACACCTAGAGGGACTGACGCTGGGCTAGTCTAGGCCCACGTAGGCTTGACGCGGAGCCAAAAGGGCCAGCGTAGAAGGGAAGCTACCTACACGCAGAAATCCAGAACTGCCGGGGAGCTACCAGAATAGTTGGGAGAGGTTGACATAGAAGCTCCAAGAGGCAGAAGAGACAGTGCAGGGCTGACGCAAGGCCTACGCAGGGCAAGCGTAGAGATAGCCGGGGGTTTTTCAGTTTTCTGCCAAATCAGCTGGAAACTGCTGGGTGAAGTGAGGTAATTTCAATCAGTTTTCTGCCATTATATTTTTCTCTGTAACTAGATTGCCAGGAGGGCATCGAACATTGTATTCAGAACTATTGCTTAATAATATAAAGCCCTTAGAGTTGCTGCACCGGTTTCCTGCATTGGGATTTTTTGGGGACTATTTTGTCCAAAAATAACGGTGTCCTATCTATCTTGTTCTTTGCTCATTTCCTTGTTTCATGTAATCAAATTAAATTGGTGTAGGCTGCAGAAGTAATTTACTTCATTATTTTTCATAAAATTTAGTTTTGTTGTAGTAGGGGTTCTTCGTGTATAGGAATTTTCATAAAAAGGTGGCTTTAGTGACCCCTTATTAGTATGGTGGTTAGAAAAGCAATCTAATGGTCCGTAATTAATGTACTAGTTATGCTGAGCTAATCATTGTATAAAGGGATTTAGCACCCCATTATAACACACCATGGAACTCATGAAAATAAAACAAAATTGCCTAGAGTGGAGTTTTCTGCCCCATGAGGGTTTCTCTATGATTAATCCTTTGTCGATGTTTATGTGATGTTGTGCATGTTGCTGCAAAATCTAGCAGGCCTAGGAGAAGGACACCCTATTAGGCTTAAACTAGACCAAGAGATACCAATGGGGTAATGGTACACTATCACCACAGCTAAAACCCCTTGCTCTTTATGGATTTTCACTGATGGGAGGAGTCTCGGTATGTGGAAGGTCACCTAATAGGTATTCTAGGTTTGAGGTGTAAGATGAGACAAAGAGATCTACAATGGAAAGACACAATCTTAGGCTCAAGGCTCCAAGAGGAGGAAATGCACTTTCCTTAGAGAGACCAAATAAAAGCAAACCAAGACCTAGGGCTTGATCAATGAGTTGATAGTTGGGGTGGCTAAAGGTCCAGGTGAGGAGAAAGAGTTTCTAACAATGATCTTCAACAAGAACAAGGCACATGAAACCCTTAAGAAGCCCCCAAGTTGAAGCTAAATCCAAAACTAGGGTTAGCTTAGGGCTAGTAACTAGGGCAAAGAAATTTATGGATGAAATTGAAGTGAATGCCTACCAAAAGGAGGGATTTTGTGGCAACCACTATCCTCTTGGAATTCAGACCAAGCCCTAGCTTGGTGGCTTGTTCTTAAAGGGGCCGAATTAGGGAAAAGAGAAAAGAGAAGATTTATGGATAAAAGTTAAAAGTGATCACCAACAAAGGAGGGCCAGTGCCTTATTCTTGGGTGAGTGGAGTCAATAATGTGATAGGTCAACCAATAAGTTTCGTAGGAGGTCGAGATTTTGATGCCCTAGCAACCAAAATTTCAAAAATTACCTGTGCAATGGATAATGGATTATTCATGGGAGAGCTACCAAGAGTTCACCAATAGAACAATTCATTCACTTGCTATATAAGTAATGCATGCAATAGATCATCAAGATAGCATTAAATGTAGCTTCAACAAATTAAGGCACAATTAACATAACTTATAATCAACATTATTCCATACATTAGACATGAACAAAATAGATATTCAACAATCAGGTATACTTACAAGATAACATGCAAATATTCCATCCATTTGTCCAAAGAATAGTTCCAAAGACAACCAAAATCAACTCCAAATATCAAAGTGCATCTATAGATCCAATCTCTACCACAAGAAAAGAGGGCCGAAATTTCTCAAAAGAGAGAGAGGGGCTGAAATCTCCAAGTGTGTGATCATGAGAAGTTATAATGAGAGTCTCCTCTACTTATATGAGGAGATCAAATACTAATTTAACCTATTAGCCCCCTAAGAATTATAAAATAATGTGCTAAAACAAGCTAGGTCACAAGCTGACCTAGTAGCTAATGTGAAAACATAAAAATCCTCCACATGTGTGAGTCGAAATAGAGTAACGTGCTGGTGTCATGCAAGCGTAGGCCCTTCTAGGGCTAGTGTTGAGGGAAAATGGTGCCAAAACAAGTGTAGAAGCCCTTTAAAATCACTATCTAGGGGTTGGCCCCTAGATCTTTGTCATAATCATCTTGTGGACCCCAATTTTGGGTTTGGGGCACAAAAATGGGTCTCATGGGTCTCTTGGTGGTGTGAATGCCTGATTCTGCTCCAATGTTGAGGGCATTGAAGATGGTGCTAGCCCTCCCATGTCTCAAGGTATGAGACAAACCTCATCTGGGCCCTGAATCAACTACTTGACCTTGTAGTACTGCTAAGCTGGCTGGGGGCATGCTGGTCCAGGTGCATCATCCCATAAATGATATAGGTCAAAGTGCAAGAGCTCTATGGGTGTTGAAGGTTCCCATGGATACAAATGATGCTCTACAACTGTTCGAAGTCCCATGGCTCTCAACGCATCACTTGTGGGTGTCAATATGCTCCTCTGGTGGACTTGGGCCCCAATTAAGTTGCCCAACCCATTATGAAACCACATGTTAATCACACACAATATCCAGTGTTGCAACTTCACCATTAGGTACATATAATCATTTTTGCATCTAAGTGGACCAATCTTGAAAGTCATGGGAAAATTGACATTTCTTATAAGGCTTCCCTTCCAAATTTGGGGCTTTAATATTGTAATGGTGTTACCTCGCTAGGTAGGAGTCGTTAATAGATGATCCTATTAGGTGTTTCCATTCCCTAAGGGGAAAGACATGTTCTTGGTGTTGGAATTTCTAAGTCTAACTGTTAGAAACCCTTCATGTACTTTCTGATTTATTTGTACCTACTTGTTCTAATTAATTAACAAGTTATTTACCATGTAAATACTGAAAATAAATACAAGTACATGCTCAACACATTACAGATCATCAACTGAAGGAAGCAAAACAAGCACACAAGTGACGCCGTTGTTTTTGGACCAATGTCCCCAGAAAAACCCAATGCGGGAAAACCGGTGCAACTATCTGAGGGTTGTATTGTTATGCAGTTTCTGAATACAATCTGGGTGCCAAAACCGGCTCACCCAACAGAGAATAATCTTGGCAGTGGTACCTCTCTACTTGGAAGTAGATATTCCGGCTGAAACCTCGGATAAACACTCCGACAACTCCTAGCTCCAATCTCCCCCACGAAAACCCCAACGTCTGCCTCTAGGGATTGCGTCAGCCCTTCATGGCCCTGCGTCAACCCAACGTCAGCCCAATAACCCTTGCGTTAGCCTCTGGAGGCACTATGTCAGTCTCTAGAGCCTCTGCTTCACCCACGCCAGCTCTTTGAGGCACTACGCAGCTCTTGGCTGCCTCTGCGTGGCCCCTAGCTGGCTTTGCGTGGCCTCTAGCTGGCTCTGCGTCCCTCTCTCCAGGCTTCTGCGCTGATTCTCCTGGTACCCTCTCTGCCTCTTTGCTTCTATATTCACTGCCCCTCGCTGTTGATCACTGATTCTATCTCTCTTAGCAAACCCTGCTCTATAGAATAGAATGACTGATCACTTTGGTGTGTTCTCCAAGTGACCCGCAAGCCTCCTTATATACTTTTCTCGTTGACAAATCAATGACCGAGATTAAGTCCCTAATCAACAACTAAGATTAACTCTGGCTTGATCCATGACTTTTGGACCCTTCTAACACAGTTTTATACTAATACGCATTAATATTTTATTTTCCCTAAGTTTAGACTTTAGGGACTCCTTTAAAAATATTAATTATTTTAATATCTCCCATACTGTTTAGAATCTGCCCAAACCATTTCTGGTTATTGGAGATCTCATGTGCTTTAGCCTTTCCACCAATTTTCGTGGTTAGAGCACATCTGATGCTACCCCAAATCAACACTCCCTCTTAGCGAGGACTGTGCTCTAGTAATACTCCTCACTGAGCATCACCCTGATCATCCGACATCGGTCCTTGTGTTGATGCTAGGCCTGTTGCCCAACATCTTTTGCACCGTTGCATCTGCACTGCAACCCCTCTCATCATGCTGCATCGTGCTGCCCATAGCACTGCCACTGCTAACTGCTGCACTGCAACTCAGTTACTGAGAAGTAAGTAACTGATCTCCCAACTCTGACATCTCTGTCAGGTTAGAAACATTCCCGATGCTGAAGCTCCCTCTATCACTGACAAGTGCTCCCTCTCTGACCTCTACCCTGCTGCAACAACTTTGTGCATCTCGCATCGTTGCACACCCTTCTGTGCCATCCTGCATTGGTGCAACACTCCCATGCCTCTCGCACTGTTGCAACTTGCTAGCCTCGTGCTGTCCTGGGAATCCTGCACTGTAGCTCCCTCTGTTGCTTCATCTGCATTTGTCTCTACTGACATCTGCCAGTCCTGCTACTCCTCTTTAGGGCTCCTGTAGCAAGGTATAATCCAAGAGGTTGGGTACCTCGAGGATCTTGCCCCTCATCGCCTGTAGTTCGTCTGACTACAGCTCGATGTCTCCCCACTTCCGCTCAAGTGGCATGTGAGCACTCATGGCACAGTCATCATCTGTCTCCAATTCCTTCTCTGCCCTTGTTGGTGCAGCCTTGGTCTCGGAAGCCTCTCCCTTGCTCTTCTTCCTCGGACACTGGCTCGCATAGTGACCCAGTTCCCCATAGTTGAAGCATTTGACCTTGGAGAGGTCCTTCTTCTTCCGTTTCTCCTGCTTTCCCTCAGATGCTAGGGCAACATCCTCCTCTTCCTCCTTCTTGATTTTGATCCCCTTGCCATCGCTTCCTGCCTTGCTTAGTCTTATGATCTCTTATTGGCGAAGAGTCGCCCACATTTCCTCCCAATCTGGAAGGGTTGCCCTGCCCAATATGCTCTGGACAAACACCTCCCAGTCTTCTGAGACTCTGTTCAGGGCTGTTCTCACCATTAATTCTTTTTCCAGCGTGGATCCTATGGAAGTCAGCTGATCTTGGATCTCCTTCAATCGACCGAGGAAGGGGTCGATCTGTTCTCCCTTTTGCATCTGGTATGACTGCAGTTGATTTTCTAGTAGCATCTTCCTCTGCACGGAAGTATGCTGATACAACTTCTTTAGGGCCTCCCACATCTCATTTGCCGTATTCTTCTCGGCAATGTGTGGTACTACATGGTCCTTGACCTCGTCAAGGATGATGCTCTTGGCCCTTGCCATTGCATCCTCGTACTTATCGTTATCAGTTGGGTCAACTGGGACCGCTATTGTCCTCAAGGTGAATTGCTTGAGACAGTTCCTGTCTAGAACGGATAAGATTCTGGCCTTCCAGACTACGAAGTTTGAGGCTCCATCCAGTCTGTCCTGGTCTCTTACCCCGTTCACTGCCATCTCGCTGCTCCTCTACTTCCCTTCTGGAAGTTCTCGGTGTGACTCCCTCTGAGCCTCAATTTCCCTCCTGGAAACCCCTCTGCCAATGTCGAGATGCCCCCACTCCGATCCTCACTGATCCGGATTTCTTGGCTAGAAATCCTCGGTAGCAACTCCCTCCTCCTTGGTCTTGCCTTGTTAGGTACTGTTCTGACTACAGTACCCCACCAACTTCACTCTGCAACTTACCCACAACCTCCTAAGCCCCAGCAAACTGAAGGTTAGAGCTTCTAGGCTCTGCGCAATCCTGACACCAGCAAAATTCGCACCTCCTGGCCACGGGTGTCAATCCTTCCTGACTGAGAAAGATGACCAAGCACTGCGTAGGTCGAGTTTGCTTCCCTCTGCCACTGCGTTGATCCTCTTCCCGACTCAAACTTGATGATGCAGGCACTGCGTCACCCCTTCCTTGCTGCTTCTCTGCTAGGAACAACTTTTGTCACTCGAGACAACTGTTTTCTGCTGCTGCTGCTTTGCTCGACTGATGTCCTCAGTTCTCCTGTGATCTGCAACCACGCTTTGATACCATGTTGGAATTTCTAAGTCTAACTGTTAGAAACCTTTCATGTACTTTCTGATTTATTTATGATTAATTAACAATTTATTTACCATGTAAATACTGAAAATAAATACAAGTACATGCTCAACACATTAAAGATCATCAATTGAAGGAAACGAAACAGGCACACAAGTGACACCGTTGTTTTTGGACCAATGTCCCCGGAAAAATCCAATGCGGGAAAAACGATGCAGCTATCTGAGGGTTTTATTATTATGCAGTTTCTGAATACAATCTCGGTAGTAGTACCTCTCTACTCGGAAGCAGATATTTCGGCTGAAACCCCGGATAAACACTCCGACAGCTCCCAGCTCCAATTTGCCCCACGAAAACCCTAGCGTCTGCCTCTAGGGACTGCGTCAACCCTTTCTGGCCCTGCGTTAGCCCAATAACCCTTGCGTCAGCCTCTGGAGGCACTGCGTCAGCCTCTAGAGCCTTTGCATCACCCATGCTGGCTCTCTGAGGCACTGCACAATGCCTGACTGCCTCTGCGTGGGCCCTAGCTGGCTCTGTGTGGCCTCTAGTTGGCTCTGCGTCCCTCTCTCGGCTTCTGCGCTGATTCTCCCGGTACCCTCTCTGCCTCTCTGCTTCTGTATTCACTGCCCTTCGCTGCGGCTCATTAATCCTATCTCTGTTAGCAAACCCCGCTCTAGAGAATAGAATGACTGATCACTCTGGTGTGTTCTCCAAGTGACCTTCAAGCCTCTTTATATACTTTTCTCGTTCGAGATTAAGTCCCTAATCAACGGCTAAGATTAACTCAGGCTTGATCCATGACTTTTGGACGCTTCTAACATAGTTTTATATTAATACACATTAATATTTTATTTTTCCTAAGTTTAGACTTTAGGGACTCCATTAAAAATATTAATTATTTTAATGTCTCCCAAACTGTTTAGAAACTGCCCAAACCATTTCTGGGTATTGGAGATCTCATGTGTTTTAGTCTCTGCACCAATTTTTGTGGCTAGAGCACATTCGATGCTACCCCAAATCAACACTTGGTCCACCCTTTAATCTATAGGTGCCATGTGAATAGTGATGGAACAAAGGGGAGAAGACTTCATGGTTAAGTGCCATGGTCAAAGCGATCAACATGAAGGAAGCTCCACATCCTGGGTGTATAGATGTGAGGAGGGAGAAATCATGGATGTTTGAGTTACCTCAGCTTTTTTTTTTCACCCCTATAATGGCCTTTCACTCTTCCTTGATTTTTCTTTGTATTACTGCACGAAGCTCCAAGGAAAGAGAGCATGCTTTCTATGATGTAGAGTAGTTATTACCCCATTAGTGGTGGGGAATTTCATTGCCCACCAGGAGTTGGGACATGCAAGGGTTTCTTTTCCATGACGTGGCAGGGAAACATTGGCCCAAGAGCTAGGTGATGGCCATAATATGGAGGTTGAGCTCATGCTTGCATTTTGCCCCTGTGCTAATTTGTAAGTCCCAACCATCTTTTACATTTTTATAATTTTCTTTCTTTTGTTCTGCTTGTGGCCATTATATGCTCTTTACTTTTTTTCTAGTTGCATCAACCCCCTGGGGCAAATTTCAAGGCCCAACCTAGGTATGAGGATATATGAGTGCCAAATCCCAGTGAACTAATTGTCAGTTAAACCTGAAGGATGGGGGTGGAGTGTAGGGCTTATGATGTGAGATGGAAAGTGGTAAGTATGGAAAGGGAGAGATGGGACCATTCTATCTCAAGTAGTGTCCTTCCTAAATCCATGGGCCATTAGGGGAGGTCACACTAAACTAGGGTTGAAAATTAACCTCCCATTTATGGTGAGAGAACAAGACAATGGTCAAAGCCCTTCCTTCTACCAGGTCTCCCCATAATCGATTTCAAATGTCCAAATACAAACAAGCATAAGCACCCAAATGCAAAATGAATAAAGTACCTGTTGGGTCGGATGCCCATCTTCCAACATGTGCTCTTGGCAAATGGGCGAGGAAACATATGACTGATGCAGGTGGCAGAGATATGAATGGCATATCACATTGGCTATTTGGTGGCTATCAGGGGCTGCTGGCTGCCAACTGGAAGAGATGAATAGGATAAAAGTTTTTTCCTAGGGGTTACCCACTTTTGGTGGGTAATAGTGCAAATTTGCAATATATGGTGGGAAATTTGTCCATTGTTTTGTAACACTAACTAACTACTAACATTAATATTTATTTTGAGTGTTATTGCTCCAAATTCGAAATGCCATTTCGTTCTTTTGTGCCTTTACTTATTTTTGTACATGCATGTTTAGGTTGAAATTGAATTGGTCTTTTAGTTATTTTATTGAATCCTGTTCTCACTTTTTATGTTGTTTCTGTTTGAATGATTTGAAATTTTTATATGGTGGTTTATAATATTGAAATCTAATTCTTACTTTTAAAGTTTGTAGTGGACTGTCGAAGTGGTAGAGATTAGGCCAAGCTTGCTTTCTGGAGAAATGGAGAGAATTTTTTTGCAGGAATTATGTCAAGTAAGTAATTGGGCAAACAATCATGCACATTGTTCCATATTCTTTGACTTCTAACATTCTATATGTATATAGAACAACATTTGTCCATTTTGTTTGGAATATTCAATTGATTTTATAAAACATTGTTCAGAAATAATATTATTTTCAGCTCATCATAGTTCGATACGATATAGTTGATATGGCTTAATGATTGTTTAGAACCATTCTTTTAGACTTTGTTATCATTCACAAAGTTGTGGATAAGATCCTAGGATAGTAGCAATCTTGCGAAGTGTAGGGAAGAAATCAAGACAAAGCAATCTTGTTTTAACTACTTTATGTAAGTAAACAAATTTCAAAAAAATGTTATATGATCCATTCAGAAGTGTTAAGTATGATGCATGCATCCCTATATAATAAAAGCAAATGAGCATTGCTTGTAAAAGGATATATTCAACTCTTGCAACTGCACTCAACAGTTGTAGTTTGTACAAGTTCATAATTCCAAATGGAGGCATTATTTCTCAAAACTATAAGTCATTTCTTCCCCATTCAATAGCTATATTTGAATACAAGGAAATGTCTGCGTTTGTTCAACATCGTTGATAGGGCCTTGTGATTATTTAGAACCATTTTTTTAGACTTTCGTCATTCACAAATTTGTTGATAAGTTTCCTAGGACCGAAGTAATCTTGTACTGTGTAAGAAAGGATTCCAGACAAACAAATCCTTTTTTAACTACCTTAAGTAAATAAACAAATTTAACGAAAACATGATCATATGATCTGTTCAATCGTATTAAGTATGATGCATGCTTGCATTGCTATAGCATGATAAAACCAAACATGCATTGCTTGTAAAATGAATATATTCAACTCTCGCAAATGCTCTCAGCAAATGAAATTTCTACAAGTTCATAATCCCAAACGGAGGCATTATATCTCAAGCTATAAGTAATTTCTTTCCCATTCAATAGCTATATTTGAATACAAGGAAATATCCTATTATAAATTCATACACATTGACCTATAATAGCTAAATCAAAATCAACTTCTATTCAACATAACTAATAGATGGCAGTAAATAATGTTAATTTGGCAGCTCAGTGACAAATTCCAACCATGGGACTAGATTCCTCTTTTCGAGAGGACCAATTTTGACTATTGAAGCGCTCAATTTGGACAAGGGAAAGTGTATTTTTGAAGAAAATCCCACATGTGCACAAAAAGATAGGTCGGCCTTAACAGGAAAATGGACACCCTTGGAAGCCTATAAATACAAGTGACCTCAAGCTCATTTGGACATCACCAAGCATCTTCTTCTTCTCTTCTTCATTGATTGGTTCGCACAAGTCTGAGGCTGGGTCGTGGAGATTGGTTCATACAGGTTCGAAATTGCAGGGTCTGAAGCTCACACGTGTGTTTAGGGTTTTTGGTTTCCAACCGCATGCTTGACACAGGTGAATTTCAGTTACAACCACAGGCATGCAAGCTCATCCATGGGGTTGGAACTCTCAAATGCACGCATACCTCTTCCTCCATGCAGTTGGGATCTAGGGTTACAATTTGACATTTGACCGCAGTTGGCCGCAGGCAGGAATAGTTGTCTCTGATAAATATTGATGTTGGGTTAATTTTGATGGATGATTTTGTATTGGCTCATTGTACTCTCTGCCGAACATTTTATGGCAATCTAATAGAAGAAGAATTCCAAAGGGTTTTACCCATAGTTGGTTTTTCCCTGGTCATTGATCGAAAATATGGTGTCTCTTGTTGATGTGTTAATTGTCTCCTTTGTCATTGCCTTTACTGTTCTATCTTCAATCACTGTTGATGATTGAAAATATTAATTATTGTTGAAATATTACTAATCAAAGAATTGAATTGGGCTAAAGTAATTGAATCAACATAGAGCAGTGTTAAATTTAACATGGTATCAGAGCTAAGGTAAAGGACAAGCCCAAAAGGAGACAATAATTGAAGCAATCATCTTTGGAAAGTTGAAGGAGCCTATCTAATCAAGTCAAGACGTCTTTCTCTTTCTTCAAGGAAAATGAGAAGTTGGGTGACTCGTCTAATTTTGTTGCCTGGAAGATCAGGTCGGATATCATAACTAATAATCATGATGTTTTGAAATACATTCAAGGAACAGTACCTGAGCCTCTGGAGAATGATTCCCATGCTGCCAAGAACAATTACAAGAAAGGTGAGTTAAAAGCAAAACAAATTATAGTTGATGGTTTACAAGATAATTTACTTGCTTATGTTGAGAATTTGAGAATATGAAGTCAGCAATTTGAATGAAATCCTCTCCTTGAAAGACCAACTCAAAGATATGAAAATGAATGAAGGAGAATCTATGCAATCATACATTATGAGGATATCGCATCTTAAAGATCAATTGCAGAGAATTGGGGAAACTGTGTCTGACAGGGAATTAGTGATTGTAACCCTTAGAGGGATCCCTCCTATTTGGTCAACCTTCATTACTGCTATAAGAAACAACAATAGTTTCTCTTCATTTGATGAGATCGTTGGAAAGCTCACTCAAGAAGAATCAAGGATGATATCAAGAGGCAGGATACAAAAGCATGAAGAAGGAGAGCCCACTGAATTCATCACTCATAACAAAAAGAAGAAAGGAAAAAGAGGTCCATCAAATTTAAGGAAGCCTCCTCCTCGAAATTAAAAAAGGAATGAAAGAGAATCATTGCACATTGAATGCTACAATTGTCACAAGAATGGTCACTATGCTCGAGATTGCCCTGAGAACAATGGTCCACGCTGCAACATTAGAAGCAACAATAACAAGTTCAATGATCGAAGAAGAAGAGATGACCAAAGGAATGATCGTAATGGAAGAGATGAAAGAAGAAGAAGAGATGCTCCAAGTGATCATGAAGAAGATCATCGTCCTCAAAAGAAGTCAAGATATTCCAGGTATGAAAGTAATGTTGCTAATCAATATGAATATATCCTTATTTCTGCTCTCACTAGCTCCTCTCCTCCAGATTCGTGGGATAGTTGGTTGGTTGATAGTGGGGCCACTCATAATTTCTCTGGGTATAAGGAATTTCTCTCTAATTTGGTAGAGAGGGAGTCAAATTTGAAAATTATTCTTGGAGACAACTCTACTCATCTCGTTAAAGGTTTTGGGTTTGTCAAATTTCATTAGGATTCTGGAGAATCTATTGTGCTTCATGATGTAATGTATGTGCCGGGGTTGAAGAAGAATTTGGTATCAATATCTTCTTTGGAAGACAAAGGGATGAGGGTTGCCTTCATCAAGGGAAAGGTTCTTACTTGGCCTATTGGATCCTTTATGAGAGATGCATTCACATTGGGATCGAGATTTGAAGGACTCTATAGAGTCACTAGTTGACATATTCTAGCATTGGTCCATGATACTAATCATCTAAGCGAGCTATGGCATCGAAGATTGGCCCATCTTCATTATGATGCTCTCCTGAAATTGAAGAAATTGGTCTTTGGAATTCCTGATGTTCAAGCCCATCATGATGGAGTATGTCTAGGTTGTGCCAGTGGAAACAAGACAAGGGGACCATTACCCTCTAGCAAGAACAAGGCGAACAACATCCTCCAACTCATTCGTTTTGACATATGTGGACTGATGCCTGTACATTTTATTGGTGGCCATCTCTACTACATCACCTTCATTGATGACTTCTCAAGAAAGATGTGGATATATTATTTGAAGCACAAGGATGAAACCTTTGAAATGTTCAAGGAGTTCAAAGCTTTGGTTGAAAATCAAACAGGGAAGAAAATTAAGATCTTCAGGTCCGATAATGGTGGAGAGTACATTTCAAATGAGTTCATTGATTTTTGCAAGAAAGAAGGTATCAAGAAAGAGATGATTGTGCCCTATACTCCCGAACAAAATGGAATGGCTGAAAGAAATAACAGGTCTATTGTAGAAGCCACTCGTGCCATGCTCCATGATCAAAAGTTGTCGAAGTTCCTTTGAGGATAAGCAACGAACGCTGCCGTATATGTTCAAAACAGGGTGGCTCATCGAGCATTGAACAACAAGACCCCCAAAGAAGTATTCACAGGTTTCAAGCCCGATGTTGGCCATCTCCATATCTTTGGCTACCTTGTATATTTCAATGTGTCGATGGACAAAAGAAACAAGCTGGAAGCCACAGGAAGAAAATGTACGTTTGTTGGATATTTTGAAGATTCTAAAGCATTTAGAATATATATTCCTGGTCAGAGGAAGATTGAAATTAGCAGGGATGTAACATTTGACGAAGATGCTTCCCTTGGGAAAGTAAGGGGCCTTCCTCCATCTCCTCCTCCTGAGAAGAAGAATGATGATATGGATATTTTAGATGGTCCTTTCGTGCCTGAATCCGAGAGAGACATTGTTGATGATCCCATGGACCCCATGGACCCCTTAGATCCTCTTCCATGTGATCCTTCTTCTTGGAAGAGGCCACTTTAGCTTCATGACACATTACAGGATGACAAGAGACGTGTTCCCATTAGAAGATCATTTAGAGAAAGCAAGAATCCATGCAGGTACCAGGGATATGTTGCAGCTATGAGCACTATGATTCAAGCCAAACCTCCCACCTTTGAAGAAGCCGTGAAAGAACAAGTTTGGAAAGATACTATGGCTGAAGAATATGAATCAATTATGAAAATGACGTATGGGATGTTGTGTCGAGACCAAAGGGGAAATCAATGGTGACTTCAAAATGGCTATTCAAGATCAAACATGGAGTTGATGGAAGCATTGAGAAATATAAGGCAAGGTTCGTGGCCCGAGGATTCTCCCAAAAAGAGGGAGAAGATTATGATGATATATTTGCACCTGTGGCTTGATATACAACCATTCGTTCGATAGTTGCTCTTGTTGCAAGTCAAGGATGGACCCTTCATCAGATGCTTGTAAAGACAACATTCCTTCATGGCATGTTACATGAAGAAGTATACGTTGAACAACCATAGGGATTTCAAGCCTGGTCGAAAAGACACGTTTTTAGGTTGAATAAGGCATTGTATGGATTGAAGCAAGCTCTTAGAGCATGGTACACCTGCATAGACAATTACTGGGTGAAGTTGGGATTCACAAGAAGCAATGCCGATCCCAACCTCTACTTCAAGGTAATCCAAGGTATGTCATTGATTTTGGTTTTATATGTTGATGATCTATTCTTGACAAGTAGGTGAGCTAGTGGTGAGTCTCAGTCAAGATTCGAAGGATGTTTTGTAATGTCCCTTCCTAAATATTTTGCCAAGGAAAAATCACAATTTTTCCAATTTTGTCAATGTTGGGGCTTGAAGTAAATTTTGGGAGAGACACTTAGAAAAGGGAGTCGAAATCCTTTCCTTAGTGGAATGTGGGGGCCACTTTCCCACAAAATACGCATTTCTTGGTGAAGGAATTCAAATTGCTTAGGAGGGGGCTTGAAATTATTGATGGAGGGGCCCACATGAGGAGAGGGATCAACAAGTATAAATAAGAGGAAGGCAACATCATTTGGGGCTTTTTGATCATTTGACATCTAATTGTTACTCTAGCTGTTTAGCTGAGTTACATAGTGCTGCTGAGCACAAGAGTTTCCCAAGGAGGAAGCTCAACCTCTCTTCGGTGGACTTCGAGTGCCACCCTAGGAAGGCCATTTTATCTTTCTTTGGAGGCTGGGGAGAAACACCAAGCAGGTACAACACGTTTCTGGTTTAGCTGGGACGCAGAAGAGGGAGCCACATAGTTCTTGGTGGAGTGTGGTGTGGGAGTTAGGGGATCTACTATTGTTGGAGCATTGCTTGACCAAAGTCCAGGTGAAAGGGAAGGGTTTTCAGGAGCAAAAGGGGCTTTGTACAGCAGTGCAAATTTCTAGAGCTTGACACTGCATCATCTTGCCCAGGACTGTGCAGTCACTAGTGGGGGCTGAGTGTGGGGAAGCTTGAGAGAGGGATTGAGGAGTTGGGGTTGCTTGGATTTCGATTGGAGGGAGATTTGTGGAGAATTCCTAGCACTTTGAGGAGCAGCAAACACTATATCTGCTACAGGTGACAATTTCTGGTAGTGGAGAAGGGACAAGCATTTTGGGGTCAATTTTGGAGCGTCAAAACTAGGGCAAACCCTTTCTGGGTTTTTCTAGGTTTGGTGCAAGGATCTCAAAAATAATTTGGCAGAATTTTTTGGGCAGATTTGAGGGGTCAAACAGGGGTTCCAAGTCAGCCAGCAATACTTTTCTCCAAGGGCCAACACAGATATTTGTTGGGGAGTTTTTTGCAGCATTTGGGTAGTTGTTATTCATCCACCTGGGGCTTGTAGCTTGCTCTAAGAAAGCCCAGGTGCACTCATTCCAATCCATATTGTACTCCATATATATAATAAAATTGGCCCATTTTGGCGTGTTTTTGGCCCATTTCTGGTTGTCTGATTGGTGTACATTTTTATTGTGTTGTATGTGTTGCAATCGCTTGATTTCCACTAGGAATATTACATGTTCTTAATTCTATGAATGTTGATGCACAATTGATTATCGAGTGAGAGCCCTCCCCTGATGTGGGGTTTGTCCCTATGATTGTGTCCCTATTTTGGCTATTGAGGGATCGAAAGAGTCCAATGTTTCCTCCAAAGAAAATTCTAAGGAGCCTAGAGTGGATTTGAAGGAGGAGGGAGATGAGGTTCCTCCTTAATCGTTAGGTCCTACAATTCCCAAGTTGGTGTTAGACTTTGATGTCTAAAATTTTTCTGGAAGATAATAAAGAGTGGTTTGAGCGGCATATGCATTTGGAGATGAGAGGGGTGATTCTGCTTTTCCTTCCTAAGATGGTGGAAGAAGTAGCTTTCAACTAATGGTGTTTGTTGAGCCAGGAGGCTAAAGGATTTTCTTAACTCTTACTAGGGGTTGGGGTCAAAGTATGTGTTCCTTTTGTTTAACTTTGATGCTATAACTTTCCATGTGTTATAGTTTAGTACTTGGAGTATTGCTGTTAGTCTTGCTTATGTCAGTCTTGGTGGGCTAATTGTGACCACAATGATCGTCGAAGATTTGCATTTGTTTTTGACTTGTTTTCTTGCTGATTTGGAAAGTTGCTTATTCTAGATGGTTGTTAGATTTCTTTCTTGACAAATCCTAGAGTGTGTGATGAGGTGGATGTTGATTTTGGGTAGCTTTGGATGTGCTCTAGCTCCAAAATTTTGTGGAGGGGCTAGAACACATGAGATCTCCAAGACCCAGAAATCATTTGGAGAAATTCCACTTGGATGAGGAGTTATTAAAATAATTAATATTTTTAATGGGTTCCTAAGTCTAAACTTAGGAAAATAAAAATATTAATGGGTATTAATAAACATATGGGTGAGAAGCTTCTAAGAGACGAGGATCAAGTCTATTTTAATCTTAGCCGTTGATTAGAGACTCAATCTTGGTTGTTGATTCATCAATAGAAAAAGTATAAGAGAAGACTTGAGAGTCATTTGGAGATACACCGGGCAAATACTTAGTAACCCGAGGGAAATTGATTCTCAAGGAGGAGTTCGATTTCAGAGGGAGAGTTGCAGGGTGAAGGAAGAGGAGGGTACAACCTCTGTCACGGACTGAGGAAGAGGTGACGCAGAGCATCTGAGAGACAGCACAGAGGGAAGGTTTCAGTGAGACAACACAGTTGGAGACGCAGTCCTCACGCAGGCTGACACAGGAATGATGCAGAGGAGGAATGATGCAGAGGAGGATAGAGGGTCTCCAGGGTGTTAAAACCTCTTCAGGAGAGAAGTAAAATTGTCTTAGGTGTTTCTCTCAGAAATATCTCAATATTCTGTAGAGTCGTTCCTTGTAAATAATCTAGCCGTTAATGGTCACACCTAGCTGTTTGGAAGATCTGCTCTCCCTATTTAATATGCAGCCATGATCTGACTCTTCAACTTGTCCTGACGATGAACCACACTGGTTGGTTCGAAATGGGTTGACAAAGGTTTTCTACATGTGATTTACGTCGAAACTCTTCTTAAAAATATATAAACCCTCATCTGCTGCACCGGTTTTCCCGCATTGGGTTTTTCTGGGGACAATTGTCCAAAAATAACTGTGTTGATGTGATTGATTCTTGTGCTTGTATATCACTGTTATTTTCTCTATGCTATTATGTGATAACTGCAGTAGAATTTATTTTAATGTTTATTGAAGGGTTTTGTAAATAACTTATTGTGGAAAATAAGTAGGAGAAATAAATCAGTTACTCCAGTATAATTTCGTGTTAGAAATTTTCACAGTGGATTTCAAGGGAAACCTTACTCTTTTTATCTCTATGTGCACAATTTATGGTCTTTTTGAGGATAAGGTTCACTCCTTGAATCTTGAATCTTTTGAATGCATGTTTTGCATGTTAGGTATAGGACCACATGATTTGAGATTGTCCTCTTTGAAAACACTACCTAGGTAAGGGGACAAAGAGAGTGGTGGTTCAACCCTTCCTTATAATGGTGATGCCCCTCCTCTGGACCATCTGAGCATCAATAAAATTATGGGTGGCCCACCTATCTATTAAAACTGAGACATGCCGCCCCTGCACTATACCTCTAATCCTCATGGTAAAAAATTTGGGAATCCCGCACAAAGAAGCTAGGACTCCCCCAGTTGGTGCAAAAGATGCTCCCCCATGTGGTGGTGGTGGTGGTGGTCCCCTCTCTGCTGGATCCTCATTGTCTCCCCCACCAAGCTCCAACTCCACCTCATCCTCCTGATCGCTATTTGAGAAGACCTCGATGTAATGAGCCTTTCCCGCTGTGCACCGATGGCCTGGTGCCCACGACTCTTGACATGTAAAACATAACTTCCTCCTCCTGAGGTCCCTCCTGGTCTCATCATCCAACTATCCCCACCCTTGGGCTTCTCTTTGCATTGTGGGCGCTCTAGTGTCACTTCCCTTCTAAGGGTAGGGAGTGCGTGGAGGAAAGGGTGCCCGAGTCTTGGGGATGGCCCCTTGCAAATCTCTCGTACAAGTCACCGCCTCCAGAAGAGTAGATGGTCTGCGTGACTTCACCAGTCCCCGTAGTGGCTCTGTCAATCCCTCCACAAATGTGTATACTCTCCTAGAATTTGACAAATCTGGCACCATGACTGAGACCCTCAGGAACTCTGAAATATAATGCTCCAGATGTCTTGTCTGCCTGAGCTGGGTCAACTCCCTGAAGTGGGCCTCTAGATCCCTCCGATCAAACACTCCACTACTCTCCGTGTGAAGTCCTCATAGGAGGTCATGCTAGCATGCCCCAGAGTGGACAAGCCATGAAACCACCAATCGTGTGCCTCCCCCTCCAAATGCAATGTGGCCATCTTGATGGCTTCTACTTTGTCATCCTGTTGAGCTAGAAGTATGTGTCCAACTTCTCCACCCAAGCACGTGCTGTGCACTTGGTAGTGCCATCATAGGTGGGAAAATACATCTTCCCAATGGTGCGGTGCAACTCATAATTCTGCGTACCATGGCTTCCATAGCCCTTCCCCTTCTCATTCTGTTTGAGCTGGCAATAATCTCTGAAAGATAGAGCCTCTCTGAAATCTACTCCCATGGACTGCCACTCCCTGAAATGCTCTCCCATCAATGATGGATCCTCTCCTCCACCCGTTTCACCCTGCGCCAAAGGTAGAAAGGAAGGTAAAGTGGCTCGAGTTGGCTCACTCGAGGATGGCCGCTGCGTAGTAGGTGAAAGATGATCGAGTTGTTGAGAGGCCCCTGAAGTCTCTCCAAATATGAACTCCCAGTGAGTGCTCTGCTCCCAGTTTTGCATCTTGATCTCGTCCAACATCTCCTTTTGCCCCTTTGCCAAATCGCTCAAGGCCTTCAAGAGATTGTCGAAGGCAATTTCTTCCCTACTCTTGGGCTCCCCCATATCTTCTGCTACCACTGCCTTCCCACGATCCTCTGTGTCTGGAGTAATCTCCAACTCTCTCTCCCTGCTCTGGTACCTTTGCCTCCTGTAAGTAATATTTTGTCGGTCCTCCTCACTCATAGGAAAGTTCCCCCATGGCTGAGCCAAAATCTGAGCTCTGATACCACTGTAATGTTCCAAACTAGAATAAACAGTGATATGCAAAGCAAAAACGATTTACAACACAGAAATTCTAAACAATCAACAAATTCTCATTAAGACTCTAGAAATAAGAATCAGCTGAGCCATTTTATTAATCAATGGAGCAAGTACAATAGTATGGAGGAATGCACCTGAGCTTGCCTCGATGGCAAGCGTGACAGAACCTAGGTGATAATACAATGATCTCAAGAGCTAGAAATGGCTACTCCTCTAATGCTCTGCGCTGCCCAGAAATCTACATTGTTGGTTGGAAAGGAACTGCGAGAAACTCCACCTTCGGTGCTTAGAAAATGCTACAAAATTAACCCCAAGCTTCCTGACCAAAACCCATAAAAACCCAAAAAGCATTTGGTCTGAATCCAACCTCCCAAAATCGACCTCAAGAGGCCCTACGCCCTCCAAGACTTCTCAAGAATACGGCTTGCAAAGATACCAACAAAATCCTCTTCCAAGGCTCCGGAAAAGTAGCAATCTCCTCCACAAGTGTTTCCCCCAACTCTCCCAACAAAGGCACGCCTCAACAACTGAAGCTTCACCTCCCATGTGTGCACAATACTCTGCCTCTGCGCTAGCCCAGGAAGTGCGAAATTCACATTGGATGGGAGCTCTCTCCTCCAGCTCTAAGACTCACCAAGATGGCAGCCCAACACCTATGCCTCCCTTCTAGAATTTCTCCTGGCCAAACCTCCTCAGAAAGATGCCACAATCACAACTCAGCCTCCCTTCACTACGTCCTCCAAAAATACGCACCATCTGGACAAGATGGATGCAACTGCTGGAAATCACAACAAAAACCTCCTCCAAAAGACTGAAGATGAACCTCTCTAGGGTGGCACTCAAAGTCCCTCGAAGAAAGGGTGAGCTCTCTGCTTGAAGAACTCTTGCTAAACAACAAGTGACTTGGCTAAGTAGCTCGAGCAACTAAAGAGAAATTCGATATGCCAAAGATGATGAAATGAGGAGAGTTGTCTTATATAGATTTCGTGGAGCACTTTTCCCTCCATTTTCCTTCCATCGTGGGTCCCTGATTTAACCAATGGCTTCCCCTCCATGCAAATCAAACTAGGGAATGCATATTTGTTAAAATTGGCAACTAGGGCCAAATTCTATGTGGGTCACCTTATTTATGGCTATTGATATTTTTCCTAGATACCTCTCATTGAGAGGTGTAGGATTGATCTAAAGATCATCCAATTCCAATAAGTATTTATGGAGATATGAATTTATTTTGATTATGGACAAATTGCCAAGGTTGGCCAGGAAACTTATGTAGGCTCAGAAGCCCAACAGTCACGTCTATTCATCATCAACGTTTGCATATAAATACAAGGTGCCTCCTCCTCATTTGGACAATTCATTCACTCATCTTGTCTCTCTGCCTCTCCTACGCATAAAAGGAGCCTCTCTCTCTCTCACACCTGGCTGAAAGGAAGACGTCCTAGGGCAAGGAAGGCGTAGAAAGAAGGATGCTAGGGCAGCAGGTCATCTCTTTGACCAGCGTTGACCAAGCGTTGACCATCTAGGGGTGCGGATTGGGTGTGGCTGCCTCTCCTAGGCAGGCCGCAATTTTTGGCATGAAAACTGAGGTGATCTGGCCTCTGGTTTGACTGTTCTAGTTTAGGGCTGCAAGTTGACTTCAGAAATCTGCAAATTGACTATACTTTTGGGGCTATTCAAGGGCTGTTTCTTCAGGCTGTTCGAGGACAAGTTGACCGGAAATTGACCAAGCATTTTAGAGGTCAATTTCAACTAGTTTGACCAAGTTTGACTTTGCTGATCTAGGGTTTGCTGCCGCTGATATAAAATTACAGAATTCAGATTTTGTACTATTTCTCTTTGCTAAAGTATTGAAGATAAAAGAAGATTTGATCAAAGGGTTTCCCTGCATTGGGGTTTGTCCCTGGCTAGCTGCCACATCTTATGTCTCTTGTCTTGGCTTGTTTTTTGTTGATCATTTAATGTTCTATCTGCACTTTACTTAATGTATATGTGATTGCTAATCTGTGGCTAATAAGAAGAAAAAATAAGTAAACTGCTCTAAGCATAGAACACACCATAATTTAACATGGTATCAAAGCTAAGGTGAAGACAAAGCCCAAGCAAGAGCAAGAGCAAGAGAAATCACCGAAGATAAGGTTGGCAAGGCTATTTTAAAGAAATCATGGGGTCCTCAACACACTTCCCTGTTGAAGACAAACTCCGTGAAAAGTCTTACTATCACGGATGGAAGATGTCTCTCGATCTAACATTAGAAGAACAGGAAGTGTTGGACCATGTGAGAGGCGGAATTGTTGAGCCTCCATCAAATGCATCCGCTGTTGCTAGAAACAAATGGACCAAGGGAGAAGTCAAAGCAAGGAAGATCATCCGGGACTCTATCGAGAAGCGATTGGTGGCCTATGTTTCTGAACTAAACACCTCCAAGGAAATCTACAATAGACTGGTGAGTTTATTTAAAGTTAATGATGCAAATCAAGTCTTGTTTCTTAGAAATAAGCTGAAGGAAATTAAGAAAGGCAAAGATGAGAGTATGCAAGCATATTTCTTAAGGATCACTGAGATCAAGAACGATCTCCTATCTATTGGGGAAGTAATTCCTGACAGGGAAATGACACTCACAACTCTTGGTGGACTGCCATCTGAATGGTATATATTCATGACTACTCTTCTCAACAATAACGTAATTCCTGGATTTGAGGAATTAATGGCCAGATGCATTCAAGAAGAAACAAGGATGGAAGAGCAAGAAATGCCCATACTTAAAGGTCATCCCTCTGCCTTTTCTTCTCATACTAAAAGAAGAAACAATTCCAGAGCTAAATTCAAAGGAAAGGTTGGACCTAAGGGTGGAAGAAAAGGACGATGTTACAATTGCAATAAAACGGGTCACTATGCAAGGGAGTGCCCTGATAAAAGGGACTCACACTAGGACGATGATCAAAATCCCTCTCAAGGCAATCAAAGGAATGGCAGGTCAAATGGCAGAGGTAAAAGAAGTGTTAGAAATCAAGGAAGAGGACAACCATTCAAGAAGGAAAGAAATTCCAGGTATGAATCTAACACTGTTAACAATAAGCAAGATGAATATTATCTACTAGCAGCTCTATCTACCACTGCTCCCCCGGACTCGCTGGGAAATTGGCTTATTGATAGTGGTGCCTCAAGGCACTTCACTGGTTATAAAGAAGCTCTCTATAGTCTGATAGAGAAGGAAACTAACCTTGAAATTATTCTTCGAGATAATTCAAAATATCCTGTGAGAGGCGTAGGAAATGTCACTCTTCAATTGAATCAGGGGAATACCATCCGCTTACAAGATGTATTATATGTACCTGATCTCAAAAAGAACCTGGTGTCCATTTCGGCAATGGAAGACAAAGGCTACAAGGTGGCCTTCAGTGATGGCAAGGTATGTGTATGGAAAAAGAACTTTAAAGATGCTTTTACTCTTGGGTTTCGAGTTGATTCATTATATCAGGTCGGAGGAAGTCCGCTGGGTGTCATGTCTTGTGACACATCTCTTCAGTCTGAATTATGGCATCGGAGGTTTGCTCACCTTCATTATAAAGCTCTACCCGACGTGAGAAAAATGGTGATCGGGATGCCCGAGTTTAGATTAGAGCAAGAAGGTGTATGTCCAGGATGTGTCGAAGGAAAGCTCAAAAGGGGACCATTCCCCTCAAGCCAAAGCAAGACCTCTGATATATTGCAGTTGGTTCACTCAGACATATCCGGTATGATGCCTGTGAACTCCTTGGGAGGATATTTATACTACCTCACTTTTACAGATGATTATTCTCGCAAGACTTGGATATACTTCTTGAAAAAGAAGGATGAAGTGTTCTCCTGGTTTCGGCACTTCAAAGCCTTGACTGAGAATCCAACCGAAAAGAAGATCAAGACCTTAAGGATTGATAATGGCACTGAATATGAATCCAATGAGTTTCATGACTTTTGCAAAGACGCTGGCATCAAGAGGGAGACTACTACACCATATACTCCTGAGCAGAATGGTGTGGCGGAAAGGAAGAACCGTACAATTGTGGAAGCTGTCTGTGCTATGCTCCATGATCAAAGACTTCCGAAGTTTCTATGGGCTGAAGCTGCAAATACCGCTGTATATGTACAAAACCAATGCCCTCATCAAGCATTGGGTTCCAAGACTCTCGAAGAAATGTTCACCGATAAGAAACCTGACGTATCTCATTTTAGAATTTTTGGAAGCCCTGTATATTTTCATGTGCCAAAAGAGAAAAGGAATAAATTGGGTGCATCTGGAAAGAAAGGAACCTTCATGGGCATTAGCGAAAGTACTAAGGGCTATAGAATCTATGTAGCTGGTCAAAGGGAAGTCGAGATTAGTCATGATGTCACCTTTGACGAAGATATGGCTCTTAGCAAAGTAGACAATCTTCCTACTTTAAGGGGATCTAAAGAAGCTGACACCGGGGAACCGAAGGAAAAGGAAGATGAGACAATGCCCGATGTGGAAGAACCTATGGATCCTATTGATCCTCCTCTGCAAGAGCCTTCCTCTTCTAGGAAGAGGCCTTCATGGCTTAGGGGGACACTTGATGATGCTGAAGGACACATTGCACCCAGAGGAACCTTCCGTGAAAGTAAGAAGCCGAACAGGTATCAGGGATACCTGACCATCATGAGCACGATCATCCAAAATGAGCCTTCGTCATTCACAGATGCTGTCAAGCATCAAGTATGGAAGGATGCTATGACCGAGGAATATGAGTCCATCATGAAAAACGATGTTTGGGATGTGGTCCCTAGACCTCAGGACAAAGCAGTTGTCACTTCAAAATGGCTTTACAAGATAAAGCATGCAGTTGATGGAAGTGCGGAAAAATATAAGGTTCGTTTTGTCGCTCGTGGCTTCTCCCAGAAGGAAGGTATAGACTATGACGAGATATTTGCACCTGTTGCCCGATATACCACCATCCGCTTGATCATAGCCCTTGCTGCTTCGCAAGGATGAAACCTACATCAGATGGATGTCAAGACTGTGTTCTTACATGGTTCGATCAAGGAGGAGGTCTATGTGGAGCAACCCGAAGGATTTGAGATTTATGATCAAGAATCTCATGTATGCAGGTTGAAGAAGGCCCTTTATGGGCTAAAGCAAGCACCCTAAGCATGGTATGAGAGGATCAATAGCTACTTGATGAAGTTGGGATTCACTAGGAGTGAAGCTGACCATAACCTTTACTTTAAGGTTATAGATGACAAACCTCTCATACTGGTGCTATATGTTGACGACCTCTTTCTAACAGGTGCAGACCCTCTCATTCACAAATGTAAGAGGGAGTTGGCTTCTGAGTTCAAGATGAGAGACCTAGGACCTATACACTACTTCCTAGGACTGGAAGTTTGGCAGAAACCGGGGGAGATTTTCCTATCTCAAGGAAAATATGTTGTGAAGATATTGGAGAGATTTGGCATGGTGTACTGCAAGCCAGTAACTACCCCGATGGAGCTTGACTTCAAGAAGTTAAGCGGTAGTGCTGCCGGACCTATTTTACGAAATGCTACCGAGAATCGTCAACTCATCGGAGCATTGATGTTCTTGGTGAACTCCTGTCCGGATATATGCTTTGCAGTCAACACATTGAGTCAACATATGGTTGAGCCTCACCACTCACATTGGATTGGTGCCAAGCATTTGTTGAGATATCTTCGTGGCACAACCACTCATGGGTTGAGATACACTGTTGGAGATGTGAGACTACTTGGCTATACTGATGCTGATTGGGTAGGTAGTGTGGTGGACCGAAAGAGCACTTCCGGGTGCTGTTCCTCTTTGGGATCTGCCTTGATATCCTGGATGTGCAGGAAGCAGAAGTCGGTGGCTTTAAGCACCGTCGAGGTAGAGTATATTGCTGTTAGCATGGCCTCTTGTGAGGCAGTCTGGTTGCGAAAGCTCTTCAGTGAGTTGTTTGGATTTACATTGGATACCACCGTGATGTGTGATAACCAGAGCAGGATCCGTTTATCAGAGAATTCCGTATTTCATGATCGCTCCAAGCATATCGATATCAGGTACCACTATATTCGAGATATGGTGCAGCGAGGAGCAATAAGGCTCCAACATATCGGTACAGATGAACAGGTTGCTGACATTTGACAAAGCCCCTAGGAAATGTCAAATTCCTGACTTTCCGAGAACGACTTTGTATCATTCAGAGACCCTCTTATGAGGGTCAAGTATGATGTATTGAGCTCTGGGAGCTCTAGGGGGGCGTGAGGTACTTCTTGGAGCGACATGTGACCATAGGGCGACTCACCATCCCTTGGTGGAGCACTATGTACAGGGTAAAAGGTTCAACCTTCCCCTGTGACACCCCGTGGCGACTGTGGAACAGGATGATTAGTTCTCTTGTGGGCCAGGATGATTCGTTTTTTGTGGCAACTATGGAACAGGATGATTAGTTCTCCTGTAGGCCAGGATGATTAGTTCTCCGTGGCATCCATTGGACAGGATGATTCGTTCTCTTGTGGTCAAGATGATTAGTTCTCTTGTCGAGGCATCCTACCCATGCAATCTGGGACTCATGGGAAGTACCTCTCATCTGATCAATGAGCAGGGAAATGAGGATAGGGACCATAGTAGTACTATTGATGGACGCATCGCTGTATCTATTGTACTCCCTATGCTAGGATGACCTCCATTGATCTGGGATCAATGATATTGATCTGGAATCAATGATATTGATCTGGGATCAGTGAGAGTGGTACACACTCTGAGGCTGACTTTGGGTCAGTGTAGGATGGTATGATACATCCTCGATCATTTCTTCTTCTTCATAGTTTGAGCAGAGCAGAGCAGAGTGGGGTCAAGCTGTGCAGGACAGTGCATTTGATGGATGGATAGCGACGACGGTATGACGGATTGCAGATGAAGTTCTCCCTAGTTGAGAGGGAGTGTTAAAATTGGCAACTAGGGCCAAACTCCATGTGGGTCACCTTATTTATGGCTACTGATATTTTTCCTAGATTCCTCTCATCGAGAGGTGTAGGATTGATCTAAAGATCATCCGATTCCGATAAGTATTTATGGAGATATGAATTTATTTTGATTATGGACAAATTGTCAAGGTTGGCCAACAAACTTATGTAGGCCAAGGTGCCTCATCCTCATCTGGACAATTCATTCACTCATCTTCTCTCTCTCCTACGCATAAAAGGAGCCTCTCTCTCTCACACGTGTGGCTGAAAGGAAGACGTCCTAGGGCAAGGAAGACGCAAAAAGGAGGATGCTAGGGCAGCAGGTCATCTCTTTGACCAGTGTTGACCAAGCGTTGACCATCTAGGGGTGCGGATTGGGTGTGGCTGCCTCTCCTAGGCAGGCCACAATTTTTGGCACGAAAATTGAGGTGATTTGACCTTTGGTTTGACTAGTGTTGACTGCCCTAGTTTATGGCTGCAAGTTGACTTCAGAAATCTGTAAATTGATTGTACTTTTGGGGCTATTCAAGGGTTGTTTCTTCAGGCTGTTCGAGGACAAGTTGACCGGAAATTGACCAAGCATTTTAGAGGTCAATTTCAACTAGTTTGACCAAGTTTGACTTTGTTGATCTAGGGTTTGCTGCCGCTGATATAAAATTACAGAATTCAGATTTTGTACTATTTCTCTCTGTTGAAGTATTGAAGATAAAAGAAGATTTGATCAAATGGTTTCTCCGCATTGGGGTTTGTCCCTGGCTAGCCGCCACATCTTGTGTCTCTTGTCTTGGCTTGTTTTCTGTTGATCATTTAATGTTCTATTTGCACTTTACTTAATGTATATGTGATTGCTAATTTGTGGCTAATAAGAAGAAAAATAAGTAAACTGCTCTAAGCATAGAACATACCATAATTTAACAATATTCTCCTAGTGTGGGTGGCCCCCACGTATAACTTAACCACATCAACTTAATCACATCAAAATAAATTATACTAAGTCTAACTTCCTAATAAAATCAAATGGGCCCCATCACCTGCAAAATTGGCCCCAAAATGTAATAATTAATCTTGTTCCAAATTAATTTAGGAGGGGACATGACAATCCTCGCCTCCCAAATGTTGCTTGTCCCCAAAAAATTTCAATGCTGGATGCTCAAGTATGTGTTCACCCTCCCAAGTAGCATCCTCATCTGGCAAGCTCTTCCAACACACCAAGTATTCTCTGATGATCCTACTTCTGAGCTTCCTTTCCCTGGTCTGCAAGATGGCCTTCAGTTCTAAAATCAAGTGCCCCTCATCATCAAGTGGAGGCAACTCCACAACTGCTGTAACCTGTTGCCCCAACACCCTCTTGAGGCATGAAACATGAAAAATATTATGGATCCTGCTCCCTGGTGGTAGCTCCAACTCGTAAGCCACCTCTCCAACTCTCCTGATCACCCTGTAAGGCCCAAAAAATCTCGGCTGCAACTTCTCGGCCCCCTTCTGCTTCAGTGTGGATTGCTAGTATGGCTGCAATCGAAGGTACACCAAGTCCCCTTCCTCGAAATGCCTCTCCACTCGATGCCTATCAGCATACATCTTCTGCTGATTTTGAGCTGTTTGCAAGTTATCCTTAAGAGCCTTGAGGATATCTTGGCTCTCTAGGATCCAATCTTTGGCCTTTGGGGCCCTTGCTATCTCCAAAAACAATGTCAGCAAAAGACAAAGCATCATACCCATATAAAGCACGGAAAGGAGTCATACCAATGGACATGTGATGTGTCGTGTTGTAACAATACTCTCCCAAATGCAACCATTGAATCCAAGCCCTCTGCTGCCCTGTCACATAGTTCCTGAGATAGCCCTCTAACCACTGGTTCACCCTCTCTGTCTGGTCGTCAGTTTGTGGATGATAACTGGTACTCGGGGTGAGCTCAGTGCCAACTAGGTTGAAAAGCTCCTGCCAAAATCCCCCCATGAATCAGCTATCTCAGTCACTGACTATAGTCTTAGGGAGTCCGTGCAGTCGAAAGACCTCCCTCAAGAACAACTTTGCGAACTGTGAAGCTGAATATCGTGTCGGAATGGCAAAGAAATAAGCAAACTTTGAAAATTCCTAGATCTAACAATCTCTGGAATCCGACTGCAACCCGCTGAATCTACTTCACCTAGATTGTAAATTACATTACAAGCTTATTTTAGATTTCGGGATGAAACATTGAAGTAAATTACTGAAGCAACCTACACCAATTTAATTATGATTTTGAAACATAGAAACTGAGCAAAGAAAATAGAAACACATAGGACAGTTATTTTTGGACAAAAGTCCCGGAAAAACCCAATGCAGGAAAAACGGTGCAGCAGCTCTGAGGGTTTATTATTATCAATAGCAAAATCTGAATACATCACTGAGTACCTCATAGGGTTATTCAGTTACAGAGAGAAATACTGGCAGAAGATTTGTGAGTTTTACCTCACACAATCACCAAGAAATCCTGGCTGATCCAGCCCCAAACTGACTACCCCTCGGCTTTTCTGGCTGCCTCTGCACTGCCTCTGCCCAATGTCAAGCTCTCTGGGTGCTGCATCACTTCTCTGGCTGGTCGATCTGCTGTCGTGGAAGTTCGATTTCTGCCTCCCGGTCTCACACCCCGGCTCCCGGCTTCTGAAAATCGAATTCCTCTACAGATTTCGGTCTTTTCTCTCCCTTTGCGCTGGTTCTGCGTGGCCCTTCTGGCCTTGCGTCAAGGCTTATGGATCACTCACTGCCTCTCTCTGCTGATGTATCTCCGGCTGAGAATCTCTCTCTCCAGAAGCTGCTATCCATGCCCCTCAACTGCAAGAGTTTTCCTCAATCGATTTTTCTCCTGAGAACTTCTCACTTCAGAAAATTGATTTTCTCTATCTCTCTGTGTGTTTTCCAAATGACCCTCAAGCTCCTTCTTACATCTTCCCATTGGACAACCAACATCCTAGATTAAATCATAATCAAAGGCTCAAATCATTTTGGCTTGATCCGTGGCTTTTTCTAGAAGTTTCACCCCTGTTTAGATTAATACTCATTAATATTTTTAATTTTCCTGAGTTTAGACTTAGGAACCCTATTAAAATTATTAATTATTTTAATAAAATCACTTTTGGATGGAATTTTCCAAAACGCTTTCTGGTTTCTTTGGAATACATGTGCCCAAGCATCCCTGCAAAATTTGAGGCTTAAAGCACATCTGATGCTACCCCAAATCAACACTCCCTCTTAGCAAGGAATGTGCTCTAGCAATACACTGCTACTGCATACTGCTCTGATTCTGAAGCATTTTCCTTTGTGTTGCTGATGTCTTACATTCTGCCCACCAAATACTGCATTGCTGCCTTTCACACTGCCACTGCCAATGCTACATTTGTACTGCAACTCCCTCTCAACTGCTGCATCTGCTATGCTACTAGCACTGCCACTACTAACAGTTCATCTGTACTGCAACTTAGATGCTGAGAGAAGCAACTGAAAACACCCAAAAATGGACAAGTATCTAGTGGATAGACCTCGGTGCTGAAATCCTGACTACTGCTAGTCCCATACTCTCTTCTTAAGCCATTGCGCTGCTGAAGCTCTGCACTGTGCCTCCTCGCATTGCTGCCTCCTCTGCGCTACTCATATTCTGGCGTTACCAACCACTGCATCTGTTGAATCAACACTCCATGGCACCAACTGAAAACTCCTCCATCCCGCTACTACTGATCATGGGCTCCTGTAGCAAGGTGATGATCCAAGAGGTGGGCTCCTCAAGGATCCTACCCATCTGTAGCTCTATCGAACTATAGTTCTATATCAACCCACCTCCCTCCTGGAGGTATCTTGGCTGTCATGGCAAACTCCTCCTGTTCGATCTTTGTGGTTGCAACCTTAGGATCGTGCTTCTCATCCTTGTCCTTTTTCTTCAAAGGACACTGGGATGCATAGTGGCCCATCTCGCCACATCTGAAGCACTTCACCTTGGAGACGTCCTTCTTTCGTCTCTGTTGCTCCTGCTATCCCCTCGATGCAAGCGTTGCGTTATCCTCCTCCTTATGTTATGCCATCTGCTTCTTCCTTCTGACGACTTTTCTGCCCAGCACTCAGCTTGCAGAAAATGCATTCCTCTAGCTCTGCGTGGCTCTACGTAGCTCCCTCTGTCCTGGGCAAGATTTCGATCTAGCAGCCTTACCTCTCTGTTGACTCACAGAGAGAGAGACACCCACGAAAATACAACCCTCCTGGCTTGAACCGCGCAATCCCTCAGGAGATTCGAACTGCTGCTTGCTGTAGCAAGTTGGCCCTTGTTTCAGTGCTAGATCTGCTCTTCCTGTTTCACATCAACAACTCTGATACCATGTGAAAATTCCTAGATCTAACAATCTCTGGAATCCTATTGCAACCAGCTGAATCTACTTCACCTAGATTGTAAATTACATTACAAGCTTATTTTAGAGTTCTTCATGAATCATTGAAGTAAATTACTGAAGCAACCTACACCAATTTAATTATGATTATGAAACATAGAAGCTGAGCAAGGAAAATAGAAACACATAGGACAATTATTTTTGGACAAAAGTCCCTGGAAAGACCCAATGCGGGAAAACCGGTGCAACAACTGTGAGGGTTTATTATTAAGTAGTAGCTAAATTTAAATACATCACTAAGTACCTCACAGGGTTGTTCAATTACAGAGAGAAACACTGGTAGAAGATTTGTGAGTTTTACCTCACACAATCACTGAGAAATCCTAGTTGATCTAGCCCCATACTGATTTCCCCCCGATGTTTCTCGATACCTCTATGCTGCCTCTGCATAGTGTTTGCGTCAACCCAACGTCAAGCTCTTTGGGTGTTGCGTCACTTCTCTGGCTGGTCGATCTGCTGCCCTGGAAGTTCGATTTCTGCCTCCCAGTCTCACACCCCGGCTCCTGGCTTCTGAAAATCGAATTCCTCTGCAGATTTCGAACTTTTCTCTCTCCCTTCGCGCTGGTTCTGCGTGGTCCTTCTGGCCCTACGTTAGCCTTTGCGTCAAGGCTTCTGGATCACTCACTGCCTCTCTCTGCTGATGTATCTCCAGCTGAGAATCTCTCTCTCTGGAAGATGCTATCCCTGCCCCTCAACTGCAAGAGATTTCCTCAATCGATTTTTCCTCCTGAGAACTTCTCACTTCAGAAAATCGATTTTCTCTCTCTGTGTGTTTTCCAAATGACCCTCAAGCCCCTTCTTATATCTTCCTGTTGGACAACCAATGATCTAGATTAAATCATAATCAAAGGCTCATATTGTTTTGGCTTGATCTGTGGCTTTTTCTAGAAGTTTCACCCCTGATTAGATTAATACCCATTAATATTTTAATTTTCCTAAGTTTAGACTTAGGAACCCCATTAAAAATATTAATTATTTTAATAAAATCACTTCTGGGTGGAATTTCCCAAAACACTTTTTGGGTTCTTTGGAATACATGTGCCCAAGCCTCCTTGCAAAATTTGAGGCTTAGAGCACATCCGATGCTACCCCAAATCAACACAAACTTGGTTAGTCAGTCGACCACCACAAAAATACAATCCTTCCCTTGTACTGAGGGAAGTCCATTGATGAAGTCCATAGAGATACTCTCCGATTTCCCCTCAGGGATGGGAAGAGGCTACAATAGGCCTGCTGGATGGATCAACTCTCCTTTGCTCCTCTGACAAGCCTCACACTCCTGCACATGCCTCAACATGTCCCCTTTGAGGCCCTTTCAGGTGAAGTGCTCTCTCACTGCCATATAAGTCTTCCTAAACCCCTGGTATCCAGACAAGGGAGAATCATGAGCTGCACAAAGGACGTGCTCCCTCAACTGGGACCCCGAAACCAAGAATATGTGCCCTTTGTAATATATAACCTCATCCATCACCCTGTAGTGCTCATCTGCATAGCTGCCCTCCAAGATCTCGCATGCCTGACGATCCTTGGAGTACTCTACTAATAGCTGTGCCTTCCAATCATGGCAAATGCTCATGAGTGAAAGTCCTGCTGGTCTCCTAGATAGTGCATCCGCCACCACGTTGTGCTTCCCTCGCACATACTCAATATCAAAATCGTAGGCTTGCACCTTGCTGACCCACCTCTACTGCCTATCATTAAGGCCTTGCTGCCCCATGAAGTGGCGAAGACTATTGTGATCCATCTTCACCCGAAATCAGTTCTCCACCAAGTAGTGTCTAAACTTGGCCAATGCATGCATTATGGCCAACATCTCCTTGTCAAATATGGAATACGACATATCACGTGGTAGGAGCTTCCGACTCTCAAAACCAATTGGGTGCCTTCCTTGGGACAACACTGCCCCTATCCCCACACCTGATGCATCACACTCCAATGTGAAAGGCTGTGTAAAATTTGAAAGTGCCAATACTGGGCAACAACTCATCACCTCCTTGAGGTGATCAAATGCTGCCTGAGCTCCATCTGTCCATGCCAAAGCCCCCTTCTTAGTCATACCAGTAAGGGGTGCTGCCAACTGTGAGAAGCCCTTCACGAACTTCCAATAATAAGTACAGATGCCCAAAAATCTTCTTACATCTTGAGGCTCTAGCCAATCCCGAATCTTCTTGTTGTGCACCTTGACCCCATCTGCGCCTATGATGTGCCCCAAGTAGAGCATCTCTGTCAGCCCAAACTTGCACTTGGACATCTTGGCGTAGAACTGCTGCTCCTCCAAGATACGCAATACCGTCTCTAGGTGCTACAGGTGCTCCTCCCACGTCCTGTTATAGATCAAGATGCCATCAAAGATACTAGTACAAAGTTACAAACCTCCTTAGTTGGCCTCTGAACACGCGGTTCATGCATGACTGGAAAGTAGTATGTGCATTGGTCAACCCAAGGTTACTTGGGAGCGGGAGCGAAAACAGGAGCGAGAGCGACATTTTCAGCAGCTCCCGGTTTGGGGGCAAATCCAGAGTGTTTTTTATATAATATATATTTTTATATTTTTTATATTTTGATGCATATATGTCAACAAAAACATGTAGAATGATGAATTAGATATAGAAAACATAAAAAACATATATAACAACAATCATCTAGAAGTTATAATCTTCATCAATCACATCCACAAGTTAGTAACATTGTAACATACAACATATTGAGTCTCATGATTCACCAATCTTAAAGTTTCAAGCTTTCAAAATTCAATATATAACATTTATCGTCATTGATCACCAAAGTTGTACTTGTAAGCTAAGTGTAACCATTACAACAAATAATATCTAACATGAAATGAAATTTTATAAAATGAAATGAAATGAAACAACTTTCATGAAGCATCATATTCATAATTCATTATTAATGAGTTATAATTGCCAACTTCAAACTTCAAACTTAAATTGTCATATATTGTTTAAAAAAATATCATAATAAATATGAAAGAGTCAATAGTTATAGAAACTACTAGAAACTAGAAAAGACAAGTAAATCTATTATCTATTGCTTATGCTTGGGCCTCTTGCCACCACGAGAAATGTCTAATTTTTTAGTCTTGTTGGAAAATCGAGATCTTTGTCATTAATATCACCCTCTAAGCATTAATATCCAAAGGTATTTTTGTCATTACCTCTGGATCTGTATAGGGATCTTTGTCATTAATTTCACCCTCTAAGCATTAACATAAGACAGAAAAAGCATAGCATGTCAAGTCAAGATTTTGTTTGAGTGATGCGTACATTTTTAGGAGGGTCATGATAGAGGAGTTCGACAACCAATGTCACTAACATCAAGGTACATAGAGGGATTGGTGCTCTTGATTAAATACGAGTTCCATACCCTAATACATGACAAAATTCAATGGAAACATTGCAATCCCCCAAACCTGAAATCCTAAAAAACTGATAAGTCTGCTGGATTTTGAATGAAATCTAAAATTCTACTTTCTCCATATGAAATCCAATGAGGTCGGAATCACTCTCAAACATCCTGATTCATTTCATGGTAATGTTAAAAATTTTATTTTAAGAGTTTAACATTACCATGAGTCACATATCAACACTAGGGCCATAGGCTTGATCATTAGGTTGCCCCACTCAAAACTTATTTGTTTCTTTGAAAAAAAATTGCATTTGGAATATTACAGTAAATTTTTTTTGCAAAAAAGACTAAACGCTCCCGAAAAGGCAGGGAACATTTTTTTTAGGGAGTGTGCTCCCAAAAACGCTCCCTCCTAGGGAGCGTTCTGGGAGTGCGCTCCCGAGGTGCTTCAGAGCCGCTCCTGCCCGGAGCACGAATTGGGAGTAGGAGCAAGAGGGGGAGGGGGGGCTCCTCGAGAGCACGCTCCCGAGGCACTTCGGAGTTGCTCCCCCCCGAAGCGCGAATTGGGAGCGAGAGCAAGAGGGGGGTGCTCCCCTGCAACCCTGGGTCAACCCAAAAGGCATGACTAGGAACTCGAAATGCCCATAATGACATCTGAAGTCTGTCTTCGGGATGTCTTGCTCCCTCACCTGAATATGATGATACCCTACCACAAATCTATCTTAGAGAAGTACTTGGCTCCTCTAAGTTCATCCATCAACTCATCAATACGCGGAATGGGATACCTGTTCTTCAGTGTCTTCTTGTTGAGGGCCCTGTAGTCAATACACATGCAGAGAGTCCCATCCTTCTTCTTCACTAGCACAACCGAAGAAGCGAATGGACTAGAACTCGGTTTGATGTGGCCCAATGCCAATAGCTCCTTGATGGCCCTCTCAATCTCATCCTTATAGGCTTTGGGATGCCTATAGGGTGTAGTAATGATTGCCTGCACACCAGGCTCCAACTCTATAGTGTGCTCGAACCCCCTGTCAGGTGGTTGTCCCGGCGGTATGTCTCCAAAGACTACCGGATATCTATCCAGTACTGCTTGTATGTCTGGATGTGGTGGCTTGGCCTTCCCCCCAGCCTCTGAAATCCTCAGCTCTACTGCCCATGCTATGTCTCCATGCCTCAAATCGGCCTCCATCATGTGGGTTGAAACTGTCTGTGGAGGGTACGAATGCATGCCCCGAAGAACCACTTGCTTGCCATCTGGCCCAGTAAACTCCATCACTAGCTACTTCCAATTGGTGGTAACTCGGCCAAGGGAATACAACCATTGGACACCCATCACCACATTGGTGTCTGGTACATCCACCACGAAAAAGTGGTCTGTCATCGAATAGTTCCCCATGGTCATTGTCAAAGCGGGAACATATCGAGTGCACTACATAGTCCTGTCTCCTAGTACTAGGATTGAAAACCCCTCAAACTCTACAGTGGTGATGCCCCTCCTCTGGACAATTCGAGTATCAATAAAATTGTGGGTGACCCCACTGTCTACTAAAATTGAGACACGCTGCCCCTGCTCCGTACGTCTGATCCTCATGGTAAAAAATTTGGGAATCTCGCAAAAAGAAGCTAGTACTCCCCCAGCTGTTGCAAAAGATCCTCCCCCATGTGGTGGTTGTGGTGGTGGTCCCCTCTTTGCTGGATCCTCACTGTCTCCCCCACCAAGCTCCAACTCCATCTCATCCTCCTGATCGCTATCTGAGAAGACCTCAATGTAATTAGCCTTGCTCGCTGTGCACCGATGGCTTGGTGCCCACGACTCTCAACATGTAAAACATAACTTCCTCCTCCTGAGGTCCCTCCTAGTCTCATCATCCAACTTTCCCCGCCCTTGGGCTGCTCTTTGCGCTGTGGGCACTCTAGTGTCACTTCCCTTCTGAGGATAAGCAGTGCGTGGATTTAAGGGTGTCCGGGTCTTAGGGATGGCCCCCTGCAAGTCTCTCGTACAAGTTACCGCCTCCAAAAGAGTAGATGGTATGCGTGACTTCACCAGTCCCTGCAGTGGCTCTGTCAATCCCTCCACAAATGTGTATACTCTCCTAGAATTTGACAAATCTGGCACCATGACTTAACCACATCAACTTAATCACATCAAAATAACTTATACTAAGTCTAACCTCCTAATAAAATCGAATGGGCCCCATCACCTCCAAAATTGGCCCCAAAATGTAATATTAATCTTGTTCCAAATTAATTTAGGAAGGAACATGAAATATTTCTTTAGATCTGAAATTCATGACAAGAAATAAATTGAGTTCATAACAAAGTATGCACAGCAGAAATAAATAAACAGTAAACCAGACAGAAAATTCTTGACACAGTTTTACCTTGGAAACCCCAATGTGGGATAAACCAACAAACTTGGCCTCTTTAATCAGCTTTCAGAAAAATTGATTACAGCAATTATTTTTCAGGAAATTTACAGCAACAATTATACTCAGAAGATGATAGCCCATAACACTCAAATTTGATCAATGATCATGCTCCTTTTACTACTTCGCTTAATGAATCATTCTCCCTTTCTCAACAACAGCATGAAGAGTTCATTGAAGAGCCTAGTGAAGATTGTGATGAGCCTATTAATGCTATTGAAGCAGGAGGTAGTTTCCAGGGGTTGCATTACTCCAGGAAGAATAGTGAGCCAAATCACCCTTAGGCAAGTAGTAGCAATAACAATGTTCCTCAAAAGAGTGTCAGGCCACCTATACCTCACTAGAATATCCTGAAACCTAATACATTTAACCCCAACAATAGGGTATCTTTGGATGTAGACTTGGGAAGTGCTTTATCAAAAGTAGATGTGCTTGTGCCACTCTTGGAAGTTGCCAAACTTGAACTCCAAAGATGGCGAGTTAGGAAGATCCTTAACTTTGAGAAAGAGTTTGAGGACCCTCCTATTATATTACAAAATACGTATAATGATCATTGGAGGGCATGCACCATTCCTTCTGTCCTTGGTAATCAATAATCAAGGGCCACTCCTGGAACTTGCCAAACTTGAACCCCAAAGAGGGTGAGTTAAGAAGATCCTTAACCTTGAGAAAGAGTCTAAGGACCCTCCTGTTACATTACAAAATATGTATAAAGATCGAAGAAGGGGAGGGCTTGCACCATTCCTTTTGTCCTTGGTAATCAGTAATCCCATATTGCACAACTGTATGTTTGACTCAGGTGCCTCAATGAGTCATGAACCAGTTAGAAATGCATATTATTATGCAATATAGGAATGTGTGTGGTTTTAATTCAAAGTCTATCTTTGTGCATGGTTTGATGAAGGATATCAAGGTCTCATTGGCTACTAACAAAGACTTTTTTGTGTTGATGGATATTGTAGTCATTGATGTTATGGATGCATGGGGCATGCTCTTGTCTAGGAAATGGTGTGTTTCTATAAGTGGGAACCTACAAATGGATTGTCATATGCTTTCATACCCACTTTTGATGGGAAACCATTCATCTTGTATAGGGAACCACACATGGCTGAGCATGTGGAAGACATAGAACCTTTCCCATTTCTTATGCATTCTGGTTAAGGCAATCTTCCCAATTCTCTGAACCTACAAGTAGAATGGAAACACTGAACTAAAAGTCCTTGAAAGACCGAAACAAATTGAGCAAAGACCTGGAAATGTTTGTCAAGTCAAAACAATACCTGTGACTAAGGGTAAGAGGTAGACATATCAAAACACCAAAAAGAAGTAGGTTCAAAAACAAGGTAAGGATTTCCAAGTTGGGGATCTAGTCCTCGTTTATGACAACCCATGTCCTTTTAGGGTTCACGACAATGTAGGGGTAGTAACAAGTTACTTTTACATTGAAAACCTTGATGGTGAGCCTTTATCCTCCATCGTGGAAGGCAAGCACCTCACTTTGTTTAGTGGAATCCGATGCATTTACATTTCATTATATTCATGTGTTTGCATTATTGTGTGTGCATCCTACTTAATTCATTATTCATGCTAATTTGTTTGCATATTAGTTAGATGCATTGTTATCAAATGTTTTATTTTTGATATTATCTTATCCTATATCTCAAGGGTGACGATCAACACCCTACGTAGTTGCTATCAACAAGTTGCTTTGAGTGTATAGGAAATAGGGCTGCGAATCCCTAGGGATTGTTGGAGTTCCCATGCACTCCCCATTCGAGTACATGGATCATGCACTCTACGGTGAGCACATGTCCCTGAGTTGGAGCCAGATGTTACCCACCAAAAAGAGGATAACCCATAGGAGAATTTTTTCTCCTATTTAAAAAACCAACCAACTGTTGATTTCTGGTAGCATCGGATGTGCTCTAAGCCTCAAATTTTGTAGGGAGTCTTGGGCACTGGTATTCCAAAGAACCCAGAAAGTGTTTTGGGAAATTCCACCGAGAAGTGATTTTATTAAAATAATTAATATTTTTAATGGGGTTCCTAACTCTAAACTTAGGAAAATTTAAATATTAATGGGTATTAATCTAATCAAAGGTGAAACTTCTAGAAAAAACCACGGATCAAGCCAAAATGATCTGAGCCTTTGATTATGTTTTAATCTAGGCTGTTGGTTGTCCAATAGGAAGATATAAGAGGGGGCTTGAGGGTCATTTGGAAAACACACAGGAAGATTGAGAAAATTGATTTTCTAAAGTGAGAAGTTCTTAGGAGGAAAATTGATTGAGGAGATCTTATAGTAGAGGGGTAGTGAGAATCCCGGAGAAGGAATTTCCGGAGAGTACGAGGCAGAGGGAGAACAGAAAGACATCTAGAGGAAGGCTGACGCTAGCACATGCAGTGTTGCACAGTCCTTGAGGGGAAGTCAAGTTCCTATTGAGGGAAGTCCAAATTCAGTTGCTAGAAACCAGGGTGTGAGTCTGGGAGGCAGAAGGTCGATTTCTCAGCCAACAGAGGATCCAGAGGAGAGGCAGTGTAATACCCAGGAGGAGTGACGCAGAAACTGCCTAGAGTGATGCACTCCTGCGCAAAGGCCACGCAGAGGTTGACACAGAGCCTCTAGAGCAGCAGGGTCAGTCACTGATTCTCCAGTGACAAGGTGAGATTATTTCACCAGTCTTTTGTTCAGTATTTTCTTTGTATCAGATTGCTAGTTGAGCATCCTAGAATTGTACTCAGATTTTCTCCTGCATAATAATAAAGCCCTTAGAGCTGCCGCACCAGTTTTCACGCATTGGGTTTTTCCGAGGACTTTTTTGTCCAAAAATCATTGTGTCCTATGTGTTTCTATTTTCCTTGCTTAGTTTCTGTGTTTCATAATCATAATTAATTTGGTGTAGGCTACTTCAGTAATTTGCTTCGATATTTCATGAAGAAATCTGAAATACGTGTGTAATGTTATTTACAATCTAGGAGAAGTAGATTCAGTTGATTGCAGTAGGATTCCTGAGATTGTTAGATCTAGGAATTTTCACATGGTATCAGAGCTATTGATGTGAAACAGGAAGAGTAGATCTAGAATTGAAGCAAGGGCTAGCAGCAGTTCAAATCCCCTGAGGGATAGCGTAGTTCTAGCCAGGAGGGTTATATTTTCGTGGGTGTTTCTCTCTCTTTGAGCCAATAGAGATGTAAGACCTCCAGATCGAAAACTTGCCAAGGCAGAGGGAGCTACGTAGAGCTAGAGGGGAGCAGTTTTCTGCAAGCTGAGTGCTAGGCAGAAAAGCCATCAGAAGGAAGAAGAAGATCGCATAGTGAGGGAATACTTCCTCAGTGATTTCTTGCCGAGGAAATCAACATTTCTCAATTATTGAGTAGCAGAGGAGCAATAGTTTAGCAGCTCCATCAGGGAGTACATAAGGTAGCCTAGGAGTTACGCAGTAGGGAGAAAGAGGGAGTTGTTCGACAGTTTTCGGAGGAGATGGCAACCAGTGGCTTGAGGGATCAGGGCAGGTTGGACGAGGCTTCCAACTATGCGATTTGGAAGGCTAGAACGACCTTCCTTCTAGATGAGCATGCCCTCAAGACTTATGTTGATAATGTGGTAGTTGTCCCTGTGGATGCAGATCCACTGAAGAAATATAGAGCTGAGATGGCTAAGGCGAAGAGGATGATCCTGGATGGAGTCAAGGATCACGTGGTATGCCGTGTTGCAAGCAAAGGGACCGCTAAGGAGATGTGGGATGCCTTGGCCACATTGTATCGGGGATCTTCCGAGTAGCGGAAGATGTACTTAGAGCAGAAGCTGAGATCTGCTCAGATGTAGAAGGGAGAATGCGTGGATCCGTTCCTCACGAAACTGAAGGAAACCTGTGATGAGTTGTTAGCTGTAGGACATACACCTCAGGATTCAGAGTTAGTGAGACTGGCTCTAAATTCCATCTCGGATGATTGGAAAATCTTTGTCCAGAGTATCTTGGACAGAGCAACATTGCCAAATTGGGACGAGATGTGGGCAGCTCTGAAACAAGAAGAGCTGAGGAGAGACTTGCTCAAGGTCAAACTTGACAGGAGCAACAATAGCAGTGGGTCGAAGCCCAAAGTAGAGGAGGAGGATAATGTAGCCCTTGCATCGAAGGGACAACAGGGGCAATAGAGACGAAAGAAGGATGTCTCCAAGGTGAAGTGCTTCAGATGTGGCGAGATGGGCCACTATGCATCCCAGTGTCCTTTGAAGAAAAAGGACAAGGATGAGAAGCATGATCCTAAGGTTGCAACTGCAAAGATTGAACAAGAGGAGGAGTATGACAGCCAAGGTACCTCCAGGAGAGAGGTGGGCTAATATAGAACTGTGGTTCGATGGAGCTACAAATGGTCAGGATCCTTGAGGAGCCCACCTCTTGGATCTTCACCTTGCTACGGGAGCCCATGATCAAGAGTAGCGAGATGTTGGAGTTTCAGTTGGTGCCATGGAGTGTTGATTCGACAGATGCAGTGGCTAGGAGAGCGATAGACTGAGCAGCGCAGAGCAAAGAGGCAGTAGTGCGAGGAGGCACAGTGCAAAGCTTAAGCAACGTCGTGACTTTAGAGGCAGCATGGTACTAGCAGCAGCCAGAGTGTCAGCACCGAGGAGTATCCACTGGATAGTTATCCAGTTTTGGGTGTTTTCAATTGCTTCTCTCAGCCACTGAGTTGCAGTGCGGATGCAGTGTTAGCAGTGGAAGTGCTCGCAACATAACAAATGCAACGTTTGAGAGGGAGCCGTAGTACAGATGTAGCATTGGCAGTGGCAATGTCAAAGGAAATACTACAGTAAGCAGCAACAACGCAGTGGTTGGTGGACAGTATGTCAGACATTAGCAGTGCAGAGACGATGCTTTAGAGTGAGAGCGGTATGGAGAGAGATAGTGTATTGTTAGAGTACATTCCTCGCTAAGAGGGAGTGTTGATTTGGGGTAGCATCAGATGTGCCCTAAGCCTCAAATTTTGCAGGGAAGCTTGGGGACAGGTATTCCAAAAAACCCATAAAGCATTTTGGGAAATTCCACCCATAAGTTATTTTATTAAAATAATTAATATTTTTAATGGGGTTCCTAACTCTAAACTTAGGAAAATTAAAATATTAATGGGTATTAATCTAATTAGGGGTGAAACTTCTAGAAAAAGCCATGGATCAAGCCAAAATGATCTGAGCCTTTGATTATGTTTTAATCTAGGTCGTTGGTTGTCCAACAGGAAGATATAAGAAGGGGCTTGAGGGTCATTTGAAGAACACATAGAAAGATTGAGGAAATCAATTTTTTGCAGTGAGAAATTCTTAGGAGGAAAATTGATTGAGGAGATCTTGTAGTAGAGGGGCAATGAGAATCTGGGAGAAGGAATTTCTGGAGAGTACAAGGTAGATGAAGAACAGAAAGACGTCCAGAGGAAGGCTGACGCAAAAGCAACACAGTCCTTGAGGGGAAGTCGAGTTCCTACTGAGGGAAGTCGAAATTCAGTTGCCAGAAGCCAGGGTGTGAGTCTGGGAGGCAGAAGGTCGATTTCTCAACCAACAGAGGATCCAAAGGAGAGGCAGTGTAATACCCAGGAGGGGTGATGCAAAAACTGCCCCGGGTGACGCAGTTCTGCGCAAAGGCCACGCAGAGCCTCCAGAGCAGTAGGATTAGTCACTGATTCTTCAGTGACAGGGTGAGATCATTTCACCAATCTTTTGTTTGGTATTCTCTTTGTATCAGATTGCTAGTTGAGCATCCTAGAATTGTACTCGAATTTTCTTTTGCATAATAATAAAACCCTCAGAGCTGTCGGTTTTCCCGCATTGGGTTTTTCCGGGGACTTTTTTGTCCAAAAATAACTGTGTCCTATGTGTTTCTATTTTCCTTGTTCAGTTTCTATGTTTTAGAATCATAATTAAATTCATGTAGGCTACTTCAATAATTTGCTCGATATTTCATGAAGAAATCTGAAATAAGTGTGTAATGTTATTTACAATCTAGGAGAAATAGATTCAGTTGGTTGCAGTAGGATTCTTGAAATTGTTAGATCTAGGAATTTTCACACCAACCAACAACCCTGTTGATCAACGCTTGACATGATTGCATGGACCTTCCATATATAGATATATATGCTCTAGTCAGATTTTTTTCTCCCATTTGACGTTCCTCCTTGAAGGATGGTGGGTCATCCATTAACAAGTACTTTTACCATGTTGCAATCATGTGATTTTGCTTATTATTTTGGGGCATAATAATATGAATTAGGAGGTGATTAGGATATCACCCACAAAATGGTGGGTAACAGTTCCTATAGGTTCTATGAGCCTCCTTCATCACATAGGAACCCATGATTGTCCCAACTCCTGGTGGGCAATGAACCACCCCACCTTAAAAGGGGGATAATCACTGATATATCTTATACATCACGCTCTCACCCCTTGAGCCCCGAGTGGTTAATCAAAGAAAATCATAAAAAGGCAAAAGACATATAAAGAATGATGGAAAAATCAAGGCCAGGGACCCTCATGTACCACGATTGCTCCCTCCTACATATTATAAACCCAAGTGTGGGCTTCCCTATTATTAGCTACCCTTGTATTCCTGTATGTGACCCAAGGCTGCCCCCTTCTCATTCCTACTTCATTCACCCATCTGTCACATGCCAACACCTTTTGAAGGATGTACTTTGACTATATTATCCCCTTTAGAAGTAGAAACCACCTAATAGGATCATTGGTTAACCCCATTTGGAGTTTAGGAGACATTGGCACATCCTGAAGCCCATTATGGAAGGGTGAACTATTATGAAGTCCCCACCTGTGGTCCATGACTGGTAAGCTCATTTACTCCATTTCTCTAATAAATTATACTGGAAGGCTAGGGGACACATTGGATCTTACACAAGATTGCAGATGGTGTCCATCTTGGGTTTGGTCTACCTATACGGGGTCCTAATCCTCCAGAGGGCTACATTGGCACAAGTAGGGTGTGCGTTGAGAGCCATGGATCTCCACAACAACAGATAGCACTCCATGGATCCCCACAACCATTCAGAGATTGCTCGTGGTTCACTTATTGGATGAGGAATATGTTCCTGATCCATCATACCTAGTTGGCCCCAGATTTGCACCACACACTTCGCAGATGATCCAAGACTTGCACGATGATGTGTCCTAGCCCTTGCAATCGATCTATAGGCATCTTTGATTTGTTTGGAGACCCATGAGGACACTTGTGTGCCCCCACATGTCATTTGGAGTACCACAGGTAATTACAAAGGCCAACCCCTTGACCACTGGTTTTGAGGGTCCTACTCTTCATTGTGGCACCCATGGACCTCATTAGGCCTCCTAGAGAGCCCTACTACATGCATAGATTAATATTTGACCTCTTGAGAGGCTTACTTTTTCATTTATGAGCTAGTTTGGTGGGCTTGTCACCAAAAGTTGAATTATTAGAACATTATTTTATTTTTAAGGCTTATGTAGGCCAATGAGGCTAATTCGAACTCCTAAGTTGTGTATAAATACAAGTGAGATGAGCTCATTTGCTTATCATCACTTTGGATTGGATCTTTTCTCTCTCTTGAGATTTTCACACTTTTTCTAGAGGATGAATTGGAGCTTTATGGATGAATTTTGATGTGTGGATATTGGTCTATCTTCTCTTGGAGCTTCCCTCTTGTCAATTGTGAATGGTTGGATATATTCTATTACATGTAAGTACACGCTTTTAATGTTATTCTTGTTTTACTTTTTGATATACATTGGACTAGGATTTTCGCTGTTCTAGGGCTAATCGCTGTATGCATTCACTGCTTAAAATTGTGGAATTTTGTCTCTATTATAGCATCTTTCAATTTATGGGCCATGTAATATGAATGAAATCTCCTAGGGGTAATTCTATCAAAGAATTTGACCTTGATAAGCCATTCCCTTGTGCATCGAAGTATAAAAGTTGCAAGATTGCTTCTCCTTGACCTAGAACGCTAGCATAGTGGTCTTGAGGCCTCCTTGACTGGGAACCAATAAATCCTACTCTTATTCATCATAGACTCCATTCTCCCAAAGATTAAGGCACTAATTTACCAAAAGGTTGTCACCAAAAACCACATTCTTTCACCTCCTAGGTGTAACCAAGTTGGGGTACCTAGGGCATCAATTTCCCGACAAGCTATCCCTCCAAAACGTTCGATCTCCTAGGGTCTCCTACGCTAGCCTTTCCTCAAGCTCTCCTTGAATTTTAAAGCCATTCAGAGGATGGAGTTGGGAGAAAAGCGAAGCCCTAGGTTCGGGATCAAACCTTGCATTAGCATGCCCAAGGCTAGTACCTCATAGGATCAAATCAACACGTTCAAGTGAAAATTCTTTCTTTGATCCTTTCCCTGCCTTGTCTAGGGTAGGAACATCATTGGTTGGCATACTCATTCCGCCTATCCTAGGACGGGTCCACTTGGTCCCGTGTGGTCCCATTCCTTTGAAAAGATAATTCTTCAAGAACCATCCGGGATACCAATTATAATAAGGATTTTAAGGATTGGGAAATTCTTTCATAAGTCATATACCATAAACCTAACCCTTCAATCCTCACTTCCTTTCCCTAGAAGACATTGTACCTTGCTTAGAAAGCATGCAAGCTCCATCCTTTTTACTCTTCCAAGAAAAGGGATTATTTGGGTCACTCCACATCATTTCATTGAGTTATCCTTCATTGGTGACTCCATAATATACCGGGTCTCCTCGCATCGGTGAAAGTCCGTAAATAGAAGGGAGCCTTAGCTGAGGTGACAGTGGGCTAAGCCTCCATTTGTTGCCCTTGATCTAACATTTGCCCTTTAGGGCCCCTGCTAGTTTGAGCGGTAACAACTCCCACAATGTGCTCCATGAAAATACCTCTGTGCCCAAGAAATGTGCACCACTGAGTAAACTCCTGCAATGATGTCCAATGGAAAATTTGAATTGAGCTCCCCAAATTGCCTCACTAGTGAGACACTCAAATTTCTCTGAAATGAGGGTGGAATTCCCGCTTGGAAATTCCTTGTGCTGAATAGCATGATTTGTCTTGGCTAAGCAGCTCAAGAGATGTAATGTTCCTTTTTCTGGTGTTCCTTATGGAATGGATAGGATGGACTTTCAGAGTTGGGGGAAGACAGGTCACAGGTGCATGTTGGTGTACTCAGCGGCCCCAGGGGCTTTTGGAGGGGTTTATAGGAGTTTTTGTGAGGTTCGATGGCATTCATTTGGTATATTCCATTATCCACACAATTTGCGTTTCGTTCCGACAACTTCCAAAAATCAAAGTTATTAATGGCCCTGACTCAATTAATTATGCTTAAGGTGACATTTTGGGAGAAGTACTTCGTAGAATACCTGAGTGTAATAGCTCATTGGAATTGGAATGAGATCTACAAGATGAGATGGTTAGAAGTGATTTTCAGTGACTTGAGGAGGCATGGTGGCCAATTTACCCTTTTCCCACATTAAAAAGAATACTTAATTGAAATAAAAGAGGGAAAAGTACTCCATGATTAAAATAATAATAAAATAGCAGGTTCTAGAGGGGTCCATCAGATTTATAAAAGAGGAGGAGGAGGCCATTAAAGGACATCTTGGATATGATATTACTTCATGTATGAGAGGTTGAGAACCCGGTTCTCTACTTCATTGGTAGCCCTAAGACGGAAACCCTCGGGTGTGCTAGTGGGTGTTGGACGAAAACCCAACACTCTTGAGGAGATTTCACTCAGAAATCTCACAGTGCTTCAATGGAGTTTGGAGAGAGCAATTTTTCCATAGCCGGTTTGTAGCAGTCTTCTCATTGAGCCGTCTACATCATTGCTAGAGCCATTCATCAGTTGGGTCAAATCTTTTTCCAGGTTTTTCTCCACTTGCTTGGCAAGCTCAGGTTCCACTGTTCCTTCATGTTGATGTACTCTTTTTAGTGGATTAATGAAATGGCTCAGTGATTTTATCGACATCTATTTGTGTATTATTTGCTTGTTGTGTGTCTATTTACGTTTATTTGACTGTTCAAGTTTATTTCTGGTATCTATTGTTCAAATTTCCATTAGGAACATTACAGTGGTATCAGAGCCTTGGTCCTGGCTCAACCCGCGGGTTTTCAATTGGGAGGTATTAGGATTATTTGCAGTTTCAGATTTCTCTATTCGCTGGAGCCATAATTTTATTATAGGGAATATGAAGCCAAAACCCCAGTCCCTCTCGACAATTTTTTTTATTAAGCGTCTGACAATTTTCTGCCAAATTATCTTTCGCTCCATAATTCTCTGGAAAATTCAACTTGACAAAGTAATTAGAAACATTGCATCCATCAAATTGTTAAAAATAGTGCATTGGGCCAATATTATTTCTAAGAGGCGCGTGTTATATTACAAATTCTAAATTATTCAGATGGCCAATTATTAATTTACAAAGAGTTGTCCAAAAAAGCCATCCAAAATTATTTTCGAAGAGCAGAGCTTAAATTATTTTGAAGAGGGAGCCCATAAGCAAAATATCCAAAATCGAATTTTTAGGGCCGCGAGAAATTTTTATTAGGGCCGAATTTCATATTAAATATCGAATGTGAGTTGCCGTCAAGAATTTTAAATGGGCCAAAGTTTGTGAAGGTCGCTGCATGATGTGTGAAAATTTCTGAATCTAACACATCAATAACCCCTATTGCAATTTCTGGTTTACAATCTCCTACTTGTTCTTTACATTAACAAGTTATTTAATTGCATAAACATCGAAGTAAACACTATTGCAGCCTTCACAAATATATAGATCATGCACCGAAACAAACTGAGACAATAACACAAGGGACATTGTTATTTTTGGACAATTGTCCCCGGAAAAACGCAATTTGGTAAAACCGGTGCAGCATATAGAGGGTTTGTATTATTAATCAGATATCGTGAATACAACTAAGGTGCCAGAAATGGATCCCCCAACAAAGAATATCCTTGGCAGTAGTACCTCTATCCGGAGACAGATATTCCGGCAAATCAGCAAGCGGATGATCAAACCCCACAGCAACTATGGCTGTTCCCTATGCTGGACAGCGAAAGCTGCTCCAAGCACTGCTCTGGAATTGCGTCACTCCTCCAGGAGTTGCATCACCCTCTCCTGGCTCAGAATCTGCTGATCTGCTCCCAGTCTGCCCCACAAAATCTCCCCAACGCTGCCTCTAAGGCCCAGCGTCAGCCTCTGTGGCTTCTGCATCTCACTGCGTCAGTCCTCTGTGTCATCTGCGTCAGCTTTATGGCCTCTGTGTCAGCCCTTCTAGGGCTTGCGTTGTCTCTCCCAGCATTGTGATGCCTCTCTGCTATGTATTTTTCAGCCTCGGATGAAAATCCCTTGCTGAACTGCCTCACTGCAACTCTGATCACTAACTTGATTTCCTTAGCAAATCTTGCCCCAGAAAATCGAATTCTTTGATCACTTGGTGTATCTCTAGTTGACCCTCAAGCCTCCTCTTATACTTTTCTTGTTGACGAATCAACGGCCAGGATTAAGTCCCTATTCAACGGCTAAGATTAGAACTAGCTTGATCCTCGTCACTTAGGACTTTATCACCCATATTTTATTAATACACATTAATATTTTTATTTTCCTAAGTTTAGACTGAGGAACCCATTAAAAATATTAATTATTTTAATAACTCCTCATCCGGGCGGAATTTCTCCAAATGATTTTTGGTTCTTGGAGATCTCATGTGCCTTAGCCTCTCTACCAATTTTCAAGGTTAGAGCACATCTGATGCTACCCAAAATCAACACTCCCTCTTAGCAAGGAATGTGCTCTAGCAATGCTTCATCATAGAAGCATCACATTGATCCTCCTTATCGGTCCTCTGTGCTGATGCTTGGCCTGCTGCTCCACATCCACTGCATTGCTGCTTCCTGTACTGCTGCCCATGACGTTGCCACTGCCACTGCTACATCTGCACTGCATCTCCCTCTCAACATGCTGCATCATGTTGCCCATAGTGCTACCACTGCTAACTGTTGCACTGCAACTCAGTTACCGAGAAGTCAGCAATTGAAAACTCACCCAAACACTAACATCTTGGTCAATGTGGATGCCTCGTGATCCTGAAGCTACCTCTCCTGCAAACTGCTTTGTGCCTCTTGCAATGCTACAACATCCACTGCCTTGCTACAAACCTCTGTGCTCTAGCACTGCCTTGCCGCTCCATCACACTTTGCTCCACCCGACACCTGTCATCATGCTACTGTGTTTGAGGGCTCTCGTAGCTGTATGCGATCCAAGAATTTGGGCACCTCAAGGATCCTGCCCCCCTTTTGTAGTCCTCTCAACTACAGCTCCAAGTCTCCCCACCTCTTCTCTAGAGGCGCATGATCACTCATGGCACAATCATCATCAGTCTCGACATCCTTCTGTGCCTTTGTTGGAGCAGCCTTTGAGTCGAAAGCTTCTCCCTTGCATTTTTTCCTGGGGCACTGAGAGGCATAATGTCCCAGCTCCCCACAGTTGAAGCACTTGACCTTGGAGATGTCTTTCTTCTTCCTCTTCTGTAGCCCTTGCTGTCCCGCTGATGCAAGAGATGCATCCTCCTCCTCCTTCTTGATTCGAACTCCCTTACCGCTACTTCCTACCTTGGTCAATCTCTTGAGCTCTTCCTGTCGAAGAGTTGCTCACATCTCCTCCCAACTGGGGAGAGTTGCTCTGCCTAAAATGCTTTGGACAAACATTTCCCACAACTTGGAGACTACATGCAGGGCAGTCCTAACCATGAAATTTGGATCTGGTGTAGACCCCACGGAAGTAAGCTGGTCGCGAATCCTTGGAAACTTGAGAAGGAAGGGATCTATCTCCTCTCTTTTCTGCATTCGATTCTGTCTCAATTGATTTTCTAATAGCATCTTCCATTGCACGGAAGAGCCCTGATACAAGGTGGTCAGGGTGTCCCACATCTCCCTTGCTGTGTTCTCAGCAATGTGTGGTACTACATGATCTTTGACCCCGTCTAGGATCATGCACTTGACCTTAGCCTGGGCCTTCTTGTATTTCTTCAATGGATCAACATCGACCGGTTCAGCAACAACCTTCAAGGCATAATCCTTGATGCGATGTTTATCCAGGATTGCCAGGATCCTGGCCTTCCAGATGACAAAATTGGAAGCCTCGTCCAATCTGTCCTGGTCCCTCAATCCGTTCACTGCCATCTCTACTCCTCTTCTCTAAACTCCTTCTGAGTCTTGATTTCCCTCTCAGAATTCCTCCGGCCAATCGTCGAATCACTCCTCTCATATTCTCCTTTGCAGTTGCAACCCGAATCAAGATTTCTTGGCTAGAAATCTGTCGAGGCAGTGCTTCACTCTACCTCGGTTCAGCCTCGTTAGACATTGTTCTACACCGACAAAAACAACGTCACACCAACTCCACAAATCAAAATTTGCGCAGCTCCCTTAGCCTCGACAACTCGAAGAATATGAGCCCTTGAGGCGCTTCGCAATCACTGCGTGCGCTGAATCTGCTCCTCCCAGTCAACTGCGTCAATCCTTCCTGGCTCAGAAGGATGACGTGGCTCTTCGTGAGCCTGATCTGCCCTCCTCTGCCTCTGCGCTGGCCTTGATCGTTGACGCAACTACTACGTGGGCTCCTCCTAGCGACTGTGTCTTCCTTTCCCAGCTCGGGATGCTAACGCAGGCATTGCGTGAGCCTCTGCGTCACACTCTCTGCACTGTGTCATTCCTCCTCTTGCCTCTTTAACTCTTGAACATTGCTATATCTCGGGACATCTACTTCTCTGTTGCAAATTCTCAAGTCGCCTATGATCTGCAGTCGCTCTGATACCATGTGAAAATTCCTGAATCTAACACATTAGAAACCCCTACTGCAATTACTGGTTTACATTCTCTTACTTGTTCTTTACATTAGCAAGTTATTTACTTGCATAAACATCGAAGTAAACACTATTGCAGCCTTCACAAATATACAGATCATGCACTGAAATAAATTGAGATAATAACACAAGGGACATTGTTATTTTTGGACCACTGTCCTCAGAAAAACCCAATTCGGGAAAACTAGTGCAGCATATAGAGGGTTTGTATTATTAAGTAGATTTTGTGAATACAAGTAGGGTGCTAGAAATGGCTCACACAACAAAGAATATCCTTGGTAGAGTACCTCTATCCGGAGACACATATTTTGCCAAATCAACAGGCAGATGATTAAACCCCACAACGACTCTGGTTGTTCCCTATGCTGGACAATGAAAGTTGCTCGAAACATTGCTCTGGAACTGCGTCACTCCTCCAAGAGTTGCGTCACCCTCTCCCGGCACAGAATTTGCTGATCTGCTCCCACTCTGCCCCACAAAATATCCCCAGTGCTGCCTTTGAGGCCCAGCGTCAGCCTTTGCGGCTTCTGCATCTCATTGCGTCAGCCCTCTGCGTCAACTATATGGCCTTTGCATCAGCGCTTCTAGGGCCTGCATTGTCTCCACTGGCATTGTGCTGCCTCTCTGCAATGTATTCTTCAACCTCAAATGAAAATCCCTTGCTGAACTGCCCCACTACAACTCTGATCACTAACTCAGTTTCCTCAACAAACCTCGCGCCAGAAAATCGAATTCTTTGATCACTTGGTGTATCTCCAACTGACCCTCGAGCCTCCTCTCATAGTTTTCCTGTTGATGAATCAACGACCAAGTTTAAGTCCCTAATCAACGCCTAAGATTAGAACTAGCTTGATCGTTGTCACTTAGAACTTTCTCACCCATATTTTATTAATACACATTAATATTTTTATTTTCCTAAGTTTAGACTTAGGAACCCATTAAAAATATTAATTATTTTAATAACCCCTCATCTGGGTGGAATTTCTCCAAACGATTTCTGGGTCGTGGAGATCTCATGTGCCTTGGCCTTTCCACCAATTTTCAAGGCTAGAGCATATCTGATGCTACTCCTCATTCGGGTGGAATTTCTCCAAATGATTTCTGGGTCGTGGAGATCTCATGTGCCTTGGCCTCTCTACCAATTTTCAAGGCTAGAGCATATTCGATGCTACCCAAAATCACATTGATTTTGGGTAGCATCGGATGTGCTCTAGATGTGATTTTGGGTAGCATCGGATGTGCTCTAGCCTTGGTGATTTTGGGTAGCATTGGATGTGCTCTAGCCTTGAAAATTGGTGGAGAGGCCAAGGCACATGAGATCTCCACGACTCAGAAATCGTTTGGAGAAATTCCACCCGGATGAGGAGTTATTAAAATAAATATTATTTTTAATGGGTTCCTAAGTCTAAACTTAGGAAAATAAAAATATTAATGTGTATTAATAAAAAATGGGTGAGAAAGTTCTAAGTGACGAGGATCAAGCTAGTTCTAATCTTAGCCGTTGATTAGGGACTTAAACGCGGTCGTTGATTCGTCAACAGGAAAAGTATGAGAGGAGGCTTGAGGGTCAGTTGGAGATACACCAAGTGATCAAAGAAGGTGCGAGGTTTGTTGGGGAAATTGAGTTAGTGATCAGAGTTGCAGTGAGGGGCAGTTTAGCGAGGGATTTTCATCCGAGGCTAAAATACATAGCAGAGAGGCAGCGCAGTGCCGGGATAGACAGTGCAGGCCCTATAAGGGCTGATGCAGAGGACACAGAGGGCTGACGCAGTGAGACGCAGAGGTTGACGCTGGGCCTCAGAGGCAGCACTAGGGAGATTTTGTGGGGCAGAGTGGGAGAAGATCAACAAATTCTGTGCCGGGAGAGGGTGACATAGCTCTTGGAGGAGTGACGCAGTTCCAGAGCAGTGCTTGGAGTAGCTTTCACTGTCCAGCATAGGGAACAACCAGAGTCGGCGTGGGGTTTGATCATCCACTCACTGATTTGCTGGAATATCTGTCTCCAGATAGAGGTACTACTGCCAAGGATATTCTTTGTTGGGTGAGCCATTTCTGGTACCCTAGTTGTATTCACGAAATCTGCTTAATGATATAAACCCTCTATATGCTGCACTGGTTTTCCGGAATTAGGTTTTTTCGAGGACAATTGTCCAAAAATAACGGTATCCCTTGTGTTATTGTCTCAATTTATTTCAATGCATGATCTGTATATTTGTGAAGGCTGCAGTAGTGTTTACTTCGATGTTTATGCAATTAAATAACTTGTTAATGTAAAGAACAAGTATGAGATTGTAAACCAGTAATTGCAGTAGGGGTTTCTGATGTGTTAGATTAAGGTATTTTCACATGGTATCAGAGCGATTGCAGATCATAGGCGACTGAAGACAACAGTTGAGAAATCTTAGACTTTGCAGCAGAGAAGTAGATGTCCCAAGAGACAACACTGTTCAAGAGCTGAAGAGGCAAGAGGAGTGACGCAATGCAGAGAGTGACGCAGAGGCTCACATAGTCCCTGCGTCAGCATTCCGAGCCGGGAAAGGAAGTCACAGTAGGCTGGGAGGACTGCGTCAGCATTCCGAGCCGGGAAAGGAAGACACAGTAGGCTGGGAGGACTGCGTCAGCATTCCGAGCCGGGAAAGGAAGACACAGTAGGCTGGGAGGAGCCCATGTAGTAGCTGCGTCAGCCATCAGGGCTAGTGCAGAGGCAAAGGAGGGCAGATCAGGCTCATGCAGAGCCATGTCATTGTTTTGAGCCAGGGATGATTGACAAAGTTGACTGAGAGGAGCAAATTCAGCCCACGCAGAGATTGCATAGAGCTTGAAGGGCTCAGATTCTTCGAGTTGCCGGGGCTAAGGGAGCTGTGCAGATTTTGATTTTTGGCTGGTTTGACATTGTTTTTGTCGGTGCAGAACAATGTCTAAGGAGACTGAACCAAGGTAGAGGGAAGCACTACCTCTACAGATTTCTAGCCAAGAAATCTAGATCCAGGTTGCAGCAGCAAAGGAGGATTGGAGAGGAGTGATTCGATGATTGGCCGGAGGATTTCTGAGAGGGAAATCAGGACTCAGAGGGAGTTTAGAGAAGAGGAGCAGAGATGGCAGTGAACGGATTGAGGGATCAGGATAGATTGGACGGGGCTTCCAATTTTGTCATCTGGAAGGCTAGGATCCTGGCAATCTTGGATAAACATCACATCAAGGACTATGCCTTGAAAGTAGTAGTTGTCCGAGTTGACGCTGATGCAGTTGAGAAGTATGAGGAGGCCCAGGGGAAGGCAAAATGCATGATCCTAGACGGGGTCAAGGATCATGTCATACCACATATTGCTAAGAAAAAAGACAACAAAGGAGATGTGGGACACCCTGACCACCTTATACCAGGGCTCTTTCGTGCAGCGGAAGATGTTATTGGAGAATCAATTGAGGTCATATCAGATGCAGAAAAGAGAGGAGATAGATCCCTCCCTTCTCAGGTTGCAGGGGATTCGCGACTAGCTTACTTTCGTGGGGTCTACTTTAGATCCAGGTTTCTTAGTCAGGACTGCCGTGAATGCAGTATCCGAGGAGTGGGAGACGTTTGTCCAAAACATTTTGTGGCAGAGCAACTTTCCCCAGTTGGGAGAAGATGTGGGTAGCTCTTTGACAAGAAGAGCTCAGGAGATTGACCAAAGCGGGGAGTAGTAGTAAGGGAGTTTGAATCAAGGAGGAGGAGGAGGAGGATGTAGCTCTCGCACCAGTGAGACAGCAGGGGCTACAGAAAAGGAAGAATAAAGACATCTTCAAGGTCAAGTGCTTCAACTGTGGGGAGTTGGGACATTATGCCTCTTAGTGCCCCAGGAAGAAAGGCAAGGGAGAAGCTTCCGACTCAAAGGCTGCTCCAACAAAGGCGGAGAAGGATGTCAGACTAATGACAATTGTGCCATGAGTGCTCATGCGCCTCTAGAGAAGAGGTGGGGAGACTTGGAGCTGTAGTCGAGAGGACTACAGAAGGCAGCCAGGATCCTTGAGGTGCCCAAACTCTTGGATCACATATGGGTACGGGAGCCATTAACGACAATAGAAAAATGAGAGGTGTCAGTTGGAGCGAGGTGTGATGGAGCGACAATGGCATTGCTAGAGTGCCAAAGTGTGAGGCAATGCAGTGGATGTTGTAGCAGTGCGAGAGGCTTAAAGCAGTTTGTAGCAGCGTAGTAGCAACAGAGGGTCAACACATATTAGCAGCAGAGGTAGCTTCAGGATCACGAGGCATCCACATTGACCAGGATGTTAGTGTTTGGATGAGTTCTCAGTTTCTTACTTCTCGGTAACTGAGTTGTAGTGCAGCAGTTAGCAGTGGAAGTGCTATGGGCAACATGATGCAACATGTTGAGAGGGAGCTGTAGTACAGATGTAGCAGTGGCAGTGACAGTGTCATAGGCAACAATGCAGGAAGCAACAATGCAGTGGATGTGGGGCAGCAGGCCAAGCATCAACACGGAGGACTGATGCGGAGGATCAGTGTGATGCTTCTATGATAAAGCATTGCTAAAGCACATTCCTCGCTAAGAGGGAGTGTTGATTTTGGGTAGCATCGGATGTGATCTAGCCTTGAAAATTGGTGGAGAGGTTAAGGCACATGAGATCTCCAAGACCCAGAAATCGTTTGGAGAAATTCCACCCGGATGAGGAGTTATTAAAATGATTAATATTTTTAATGGGTCCCTAAGTCTAAACATAGGAAAATAAAAATATTAATGTGTATTAATAAAATATGGGTGAGAAATTTCTAAGTGATCAGGATCAAACTAGTTCTAGTCTTAGCCATTGATTAGGGACTTAATCTCGGCTGTTGATTTATCAACAGGAAAAGTATAAGAGGAGGCTTGAGGGTCAGTTGGAGATACACCAAGTGATCAAAGAATTCAATTTTCTAGGGTGAGGTTTGTTGAGGAAATCGAGTTAGTGATCAGAGTTGCAGTGAGGGGCAGTTCAGCAAGGGATTTTCATTTGAGGCTAAAGAATACATAGCAGAGAGGTAGCGCAGTGCCGGGAGAGACAGTGCAGGCCCTAGAAGGGCTGATGCAGATGCTGTAAAGTTGATGCAAAAGACGCGAAGGGTTGACACAGTGAGACGCAAAAGCTGCAGAGGTTGATGCTAGGTCTCAGAGGCAGTGCTGGGGAGATTCTGTGACGCAGACTGGGAGCAGATCAATAGATTTTGAGGAGGAAGAGGGTGACACGGCTCCTGGAGGAACACAGTTCCAGAGCAGTGCTTGGAGCATCTTTCGCTATCCAACATACGGAACACCTAGAGTTGTTGTGGGGTTTGATCATCCGCTTGCTGATTTGCTGGAATATCTGTCTCCAGATAGAGGTACTACTGCCAAGGATATTCTCTGTTGGGTGAGCCATTTCTGGCACCCTAGTTGTATTCACGAAATCTGCTTAATAATACAAACCCTCTATATGATGCACTGGTTTTCCCGAATTGGGTTTTTCCGGGGACGATCGTCCAAAAATAATGGTGTCCCTTGTGTTATTATCTCAAGTTATTTCAGTGCATGATCTGTATATTTGTGAAGGCTGCAATAGTGTTTACTTTATGCAATTAAATAACTTGTTAATGTAAAGAACATGTTAAAATTGGCAACTAGGGCCAAACTCCATGTGGGTCAGCTTATTTATGGTAGCTGATATTTTTATTGGATCCCTCTCGTCGAGAGGTGTAGGATTGATTTAAAGATCATCCGATTTCGATAAGTATTTATGGAGATATGAATTTATTTTGATTATGGAATTATTATCAAGCCGACCTGCAACTTGAGTAGGCTCAGAAGCCCAATAGACATGCCTATTCATCATCTACGTTTTAGTATAAATAGAAGAGGACTTGAAGTCATTTAGACATACTGTTCATGTGATCTCCTCTCCACGTCTTGGGTTTTTGGTGAAGGAGAGACACAATGAAGATACGCTGAACTAAAGATGATGCCCTAACTGCGATGATGCTCTAACCGCTGTGATGCCCTAGCCACAGTAAGCCACAAGCTTATGAGGATGCAAACAGAGACCTTATACGCTGTTCATGGAAACATTTATACATAGTCAATGAAGACACCCTATGCGCTGTCATGGAGACATTCATACGTATACAATTCAGACATCTTGCAATGAGGTTTAGGATCTCGGATGCCTCTGAAATGAAATTACTGTGTCTACTGTATAAAGAACTTGGATACTTATGATGTTTTTGAAGAGCAGTTACAGGATGAATGTTGGAACTCTGTCCACTATAATGATCACATTGTCAAGGGAATGAAACTGCAGTGGAGCCGCAGTCAAGGTTGTCAAAGCCGCAATCATAGTAATGAAATCGCAGTAAGGGTAACGATGAAGCCACAGTAAGGGTCACGATGAAACCATAAAGAAAGCGGATCCACATTTCTATATGGGATAAATCTAGGGTTTAGTTGCTTCCTTGAATATAAGGAGCAACAAAATCCAGATAAGCCTCCAGCCTCCTCTCGACATACCTGTAATTAAAGATGATGCCCTTGGATGGATAGAAAAGATAAGTCAGTGTGTGATCTAACTTCACTATGACATACTTGTAGTAGCCTCAACAAGATGTATTGCAGAGCCATGGAAGAAGTTTCCATCATAACAGAGATTCTCGACATCCATAAAGAAGGAGACTATATCATCACAACATGAGGCAATCTCATCATACTTCAAGGAAGAGTGATAATGATCATAGTCTTGATCATGACTGTAATTGATCATACATAGATGTGATCTCACAGTCTCGGAGAAACTCAGAGCAACATAATGATGCATGATGATATGAGCATGGGTAGCATGATGATGAATGAGATCATGAGCATGGGCAGCGTGATGATGGATAAGACCATGGAAGATGTAGCATGATGAGCAACATGAAGATGAGAGCAACTCAGTCATCAAGGTTCAACACATGTGATAGTACAACAAGGTGTCACACGGTAATGTGCAGCAAATAGATGAGATGCAACACTCTGATAGGTGAACGAGTCACTTTAGAGAATCAGTTGAAGCAATATGTCTTCAACTGATCTCATGCGATATCAAAAGTCAAGTATGGACTTGTATTGTAAATGTACTATCTCTCTCACTTTCTCTGCTAAACTTTGAAGAACATAAAAAGAAGAATTGATCAAGGGTTTCCCCACATTGGGGTTTGTCCCTGGCTGGCGCCACATCTTGTGTCCTCTTGTCTTGGCTTGTCTTCTGTGATTTATATTTATGTTCTATCTGCAGTTTACTTTAATGCTGATGTGATTGCTAACTATGAAAATTTAAATAAATTGCTCTAGCATAGAACATACCAAACTCAACATGGTATCAGAGCTAAGGTGAAGACAATGCCCAAGCAAGAGTAAAAGAGCAATCACCAAAGACAATTGGGATAAGACAAAAGGATCAATGGGTTCCTCATAATTCATCCAGGGTGAAGTCGAAGCAGAGAATATTATTAGAATGGTGCAGCGGAAGGTTCTGATGGCCTACCTAAAGATCACTTCATTGGGAAGTTCGGATCTAAGGGTGGAAGGAAAGATAGATGCCTTGATTACAATAAGTTTGGTCATTATGTGAAGGAGTGTCTGAATGACAGAGACACTTCTCTTGATGAAGATAAACAAATCATTCCAGGGTCAAGGGAATGACATGTAATATAGTTCATCAAGGAGAAATGGTCGACTCTTCAAAGAAAGCAAGGAACCCCAGGCACTTCATCGAATAGATAATCAAGGGATTATACTTGGAGCCGTTACCACCTATCCCGAAAAGGGTGCAGGGAATGCTACCGCTCAATTGAATGAGGGTAACTCAATTCATTTACAAAATCTCTTTTATGTACCTGATCGCAAGAAGAACCTAGTGTCCATGTCAGCAATGGAAGTCAAAGGTTACAGGGTGGCACTCATCGACGGAAAGGTATGTTCTTTAAAATAGATTTTTCAAAGATGTTTTTGAGTTCAGGGTTGTATCAAGTCGCAGGAAGTCCACTGGGAACCATGTCCAATGACACGGCATCGGAGGTCTGTGAGTTAGATGGTGACAGGGATGCCTGAATTCAAAAAGAGCATGAAGGTACATGTCTGAGATGTACCGAAGGAAAATCTTATAAGGGGACCATTCCCCTCATGCCACAGGTCCACAGAAGTTTGAGATTCATGATCAGGAATCTCATGTATGCAGGGGGTAGAAAGCCCTCTATGGCTTGAAGCAAATCACCCTGGGCATAGTATTAAAGGATCAACAACTGTTTGATGAAGCTGAGATTCACTAGGAGTGAAATCGATCCAAACCATTACTCGAAGGTTGTGGATGATAGACCTCTCATACTGGCACTTATGTCTGACAAGTGCAGACCCTCTCATTTGTAGGAGACAGAGGGAGTTGGATTCCGTAGGTGGAAAAATAAACTGCAAGCCTGTGACTACCTCGAGGATCTTAACCTTCAAGAAGTTATATGGTAGTGATGTCAGACTAGATTTGAGAAAAGCCTCTGAGGTTCATAAACTCATTCGCGTTGATGTTCTTGGTGAACCTCCATATATTTTGCAGTGAGCATGGTGAGCTCATATTTGGTTGAGCCTCACTGGATTGATGCCAAGAATCTTCTGAGATGTCTTTGGGGCACAATCTCTAATGGATTGAGATACACTGTCGAAAATATGAAACTGCATGATTATTCGAATGTTGAGCAAGCAGGCAGTGTGGAGAGCACTTCTCAGTGCTGGTTCTCTTTGGAATCTGCCTCGATATCCTAGATGAGCAGGAAGCAGAAGTCGGTGGCTCTGAGCACCGCCAAGGCAGAATACATTGCTGCTAGCATGGCCTCCTGTGAGGCAGTCTGGTTGCAGAAGCTCTTCAGTGAGCTGTTTGTACACATGATGAATACCACTGTGATTCTCTGTGACAACCAGAGGTGGGATTCGATTATAGAGGAATCCTATATTCGATAATTGCTCCAATAAATAAACATCAGATGCTGCCTTATCTGGGATATGGTAAGTCGATGAGCAAGGAGGCTCCATCGCATTGAGACTAATGTATAGGTCACTGACATTTTGACAAAGTCCCAGGGAAAGATCAAATTTGTGATTTTCCCGTACAACTTGGAGTTGTTGAGAGACCCTTGTAAAAGGGTCTTGCATGTTGCATACATTGAGCTTTGGGAGCTCTGGGGGCTTGCGATTCTTACTAGAGCAACATACGACCACAGGGTGACTCACCCTCCCCTAGTGGTGCGTATTGGGACAAGATGATTCGCTCTCTTGTGAGACAGGATGATTTGCTCTCCTGTGGACAAGATGATTCGCTCTTCTGTGGACAAGATGATTCACTCTCGTGTAGCAAGATGATTAGTTCTCCTGTGAGGTCTGGATGATGTGTTCTCCATGACAAAATGTAGTAGGATGATTAGTTCTCCTGTGAGGTCTGGATGATGTGTTCTCCATGACAATTGTAGCAGGATGATTAGTTCTCCTGTGAGGACGAGATTGATTAAGTTCTCCTATCGAGGCATCCTACCCATGCAGTCTGGGACTCATGGGAAGTACCTCTCATCTGATCAATGAGCAGGGAAATGAGGATAGGGACCATAGTATTACCGATGGACGCATCGCTGTATCTACCGTACTCCCTATGTTAGGATGACCTTCATTGATCTGGGATCGATGATATTGGTCTGGGACCAGTGGTAGGAGTTGTACCCACTATGACGCTGACTTCAGGTCGACTGAGACTGGTCTGGGACCAGTGGTACATACTCTGAGACTGACTTCAAGTCAGTGGAGGACTGGTTTGGGACCAGTGAGAGTGGTACATAGTATGACGTTGACTTCGGGTCAGTTGAGACTGGTTTGGGACCAGTGGTACACTCTCTGAGACTGATGATACTGGTCTGGGACCAGTAGTAGGAGTGGTACCCACTATGACGCTGACTTTGGGTCGATTGAGACTGGTCTGGGACCAGTGGTACGCACTCTAAGACTGACTTCGGGTCAGTGGAGAATGGTATGAGACGTTCTTGATCAATTCTTCTTCTTCATAGTTCAGCAAAGCAGAGCCAACAGAGCTGAGCAGAGCAGAGAAGAGCTGAGCAGAGCTAGCAGAGTTGAGCAGAGCAAAGTAGAGCCAACAGAGCTGAGCCAGTAGAGCTAAGCAGAGCTGAGTAGAGCAGTGTAGGGCACTGATGGCAGAGATAGTACAACCGACATATGAATCAATAGATGGAGTTCTCCCTAGTTGAGAGGGAGTGTTAAAATTGGCAACTAGGCCAAACTCCATGTGGGTCAGCTTATTTATGGCCGCTGATATTTTTATTGGATCCCTCTCGTCGAGAGGTGTAGGATTGATCTAAAGATCATCTGATTTCGATAAGTATTTATGGAGATATGAATTTATTTTGATTATGGAATTATTATCAAGCTGACCTGCAACTTGAGTAGGCTCAAAAGCCCAGTAGACATGCCTATTCATCATCTACGTTTTAGTATAAATAGAAAAGGACTTGAAGTCATTTAGACATACTCTTCATGTGATCTCCTCTCCACGTCTTGGTTTTTTGGTGAAGGAGAGACACAATGAAGATACGCTGAACCAAAGATGATGCCCTAACTACTATGATGCCCTAACCGCTGTGATGCCCTAGTCGCAGTAAACCGCAGGCTTATGAGGATGCAAACAAAGACCTTATATGCTAGACCTTATACGCTGTTCATGGAAACATTTATACATAGTCAATGAAGACACCCTATGCGCCGTCATGGAGACATTCATATGTATACAATTCAGACATCTTTGCAATGAGGTTTAGGATCTCGGATGCCTTTGAAATAAAATTACCGTGTCTACTGTATAAAGAACTCAGATACTTATGATGTATTTGAAGAGCAGTTACAGGATGAATGTCGGAACTCTGTCCACTATAATGATCACACCGTCAAGGGAATGAAATTGTAGTGGAGCCGCAGTCAAGGTTGTAAAAGCCACAGTCTTAGTAATGAAGTTGCAGTAAGGGTAACGATGAAGCCACAGTCATAGAAATGAAGCCGCAGTAAGGGTAACGATGAAGCCGTAAAGAAAATGGATCACATTTCTATATGGGATAAATCTAGGGTTTAGTTGCGTCCTCGAATATAAGGAGCAGCAAAATCCAGATCAGCCTCCAGCCTCCTCTCGACATACCTGTAATAAAAGATGATGCCCTCAGATGGATAGAAAAGATAAGTCAGCGTGTGATCTACCTTCACTATGACATACCTGTAGTAGCCTCAACAAGATGTATTGCAGAGCCATGGAAGAAGTTTCCATCATAACAGAGATTCTCGACATACATAAAGAAGGAGACTATATCATCACAACATGAGGCAGTCTCATCATACTTCAAGGAAGAGTGATAATGATCATAGTCTTGATCATGACTGTAATTGATCATACATAGATGTGATCTCATAGTCTCGGAGAAACTCAGAGCAGCATAATGATGCATGATGATATGAGCATGGGCAACATGATGATGAATGAGATCATGAGCATGGGCAGCTTGATGATGGATAAGACCATGGAAGATGCAACATGATGAGCAGCATGAAGATGAGTGCAGCTCAGTCATCAAGGTTCAACACATGTGATAGTATAGCAAGGTGTCACATGGTAATGTGCAGCAAATAGACGAGATGCAACACTATGATAGGTGAACGAGTCACCTTAGAGAATCAGTTGAAGCAATATGTCTTCAACTGATCTCATGCGATATCAAAAGTCAAGTATGGACTTGTATTGTAAATGTACTATCTCTCTCACTTTCTCTGCTAAACTTTGAAGAATATAAAAGAAGAATTGATCAAGGGTTTCCCCACATTGGGGTTTGTCCCTAGCTGGCGCTACATCTTGTGTCCTCTTGTCTTGTCTTGTCTTCTGCGATTTATATTTATGTTCTATCTGCAGTTTACTTTAATGCTGATGTGATTGCTAACTATGAAAATTTAAAAAAATTGCTCTTGCATAGAACATACCAAAACTCAACAGAACAAGTAGGAGATTGTAAACCAGTAATTGCAGTAGGGGTTTTTGATGTGTTAGATTCATAAATTTTCACATTTAGTAACCAAAGCGAAATATATCCCTAAGGCCGAAATCTATTCTCTCTGCAGGCTGAGAATCATATTACTTGACAAGCTGAATTCATATTTGAAGGAGATCGAATTTGTGGTTTGAATGCTGGATGGAATTCTCTGTATCTCTCAAGTTGCAAGGTCGATTTACCAAACCATCCGAGCAAGTAAGTGGGTCGTAATTTAGCAGTGGAGGAGGCCAAACTCGATCTGTGTACATCGTATCCAAGTTATTTGTTAAAATTATTTAACCGATTCAAGGATTATGAAATGATTGTTCCCAGCGTTGAGGTTCATGAAAACTTGTGCAAGGAATACGACGACATATCAGATCGTGCATACAATGTGCGGAGCAAATCTGTGGACTTATCCGATTACTCACGTAATTCAGCGTCGACTTGGTGTTGGTAGGCTAATGACCGAGTGGGTAGAACTGCTATTGTGAGATGCCTCCTGTTGTCATCGTTGAATGGTTTATATAGCCGCATGCATCGCTGGCATTTTTACACACAGCGCTGAGAGCACCATTTTGGGCAGAATTTCTCAGCGGCGTGATGAGCAATAAACCAGAACTGACTAATTAAATTTATGAAAGAGACTGTGCATGCAGGTTGAGGAAGTAGTAGCAGAGGTTAAATGGTCCAAGTTATCTATATTGACTTGCATGTGTTGACGGTAGAATGAGAATTGGTGACTGGCGGCACTGGCAAAAGAGTCAAACTACTCTCCGAGAATTTTCGTTTGAAGGTGACATTTCGATTTGTGTAAATGCATATCTGTTGGCTCGTGAAATAAACAATGTCATATAGCTAAGAGGAGCGCAATGGTCAAAGAATCAATATATTGGTAGCATGATGCATTTTCGCTGTTGTGCGATTGTGGCTACCTGTGCAAAAGTGACAAATGCATTAACAATGATGCCAAACTTATATTCACAAGCCACTGCAAATTTTGTTACTGGAGCAGACTTTTAACTTGCTTTACCTGTTACAACGCTTGAGAACCAGACAAAATACACCAAAATACTCTCTGTATCCTTCGAAATGCTTACCTGTGCACATTGTGCTTGCTCATGAGTGCATAAGGAACTTGGAATAAAGATATGAAGTTAGTTACATTGTATAATTGTCAGAGTATGTTGTAGCATTGTGCGCTTGAACAGAGGATGCATTTCAGAGATCACTAAGGCAAAAAGGTCAACTATTGGTTGCTAGTATATTCATTGCACCCACCTGTAGCATGCATTTGTTGAAGTTTCTAAATTTACTTAGTTTAGAAATCCTTCATGCACTTTTTCTGATTTATTCCTACCTACTTGTTATTTTTCTTTAACAAGTTATTTACAAAGTAAACACTGAAAATAAACACCAGTGCATAGCTCAACATATTACAAATCAGCAACTAAAAGAAACAAGAACAAACACACCACATGACACCATTATTTTTGGACCAATGTCCCCAGAAAAACCCAATGCGAGAAAGCCGGTGCAGCTATCTGAGGGTTTTCTTATTAAGCAATATCAGAATACAATCTGGGTGCCAAAACTGGCCTACCCAACAGAGAATTTCCTTAGTAGCTATACCTCACAGTTTGAGAGAAATCTCCTGGCTGAATCCCTGAAAAACCCTTCCGGCAGCTCCTTAGCACAAAACTGCTTTGCAACCCCAGCGTCTGCCCAAACTAGACTGCGTCAGCCCCTCTCTGTCTCACGCTGGCCCTGCGTCAGCCTTTCTAGGCCCGCGTCAGCACCAGGAGGCCCTGCGTCAACTCTGGGAGCCTCTGCGTCAGCTGCCCTGGCCCCTTTGGTGCTCCACGCAACACTTGGCTGCCTTTGCATGGCGCTGCATGAGCCCTTGCTGGCTCTGCGTCACCCTCCTTGGTTGCTGCGTTGCTCTCTCGGTACAATCTCTGCCTTCTCTGTTTCTCTGTACTCAATGCCCCTCAGCTGCTCTCCTGGCACAATCTCTGCCTTCTCTATTTCTCTGTACTCAATGCCCCTCAGCTGCTCTCCCAATCACTGATTCTATCTCTCTTAGCAAACCTCGCTAGAATGACTGATCATCTGGTGTACTGTCCAAGTGACCCTCAAGCCTCCTCTTATAATTTTCTTGTTGACATCTCAACGGCCAAGATTAAGTCCCTAATCAACGGCTAAGATTAGATCTGGCTTGATCCATGTCTTTTGGACCATTCTAAAACAGATTCATATTAATACACATTAATATTTTATTTTCCCTAAGTTTAGACTTAGGGACTCCATTAAAAATATTAATTATTTTAATATCTCATGATCTGTTTATAATCTGCCCAAACCCTTTCTGGGTATTGGAGATCTCATGTGCCCCAACCTCTCCACCAAATTTTGTGGCTAAAGCACATCCGATGCTACCCCAAATCAACATCATTGAGGATAGAACAACAATGCGTATGGAGTAAAGGAAGGCAAGAAACTTGAATATTCATTTCTGAAGTCATTCTAGCAAAACAATATGTGGTTGCATCTGTGCTTAAAGTTCAAATAAACTCAGGCATATAGGGGTTACGATTTCCTCATATCACTGGAAGTGAGCTTACAACCATTATTTCTTCCAACAGTTGCTGGTATTTTCTATTCCCATACCACTGTTATTATTAGTGCATGTATTTTAGAGGTATGTATTTATCCCTCTTTTATATTCCAGATTAAATACAAGTTGTTCTCAAGATATTCTGTCCTTAATACTTGGCACAATCACATTTAAATTTGTTATAAGTGGCTGAAAGAAACCTACATCAGTTTGTCATGAAACTGATTGCCAAAACACCTCACTAAGAAGTTCAACAAACTCAGAGAATAATGGTCTCATTATGCTCCTTGGCTAAACCCATGGAGAAACTCAAAAAGCTCCTAAATAGATTGGAAACATAAACAATGACCCTTGGAACCATAATGCAACATTGTACCAAAATCCCACATAGAACAACAAACCATTCTCCAAAGGGATCCACACCCTTCTCTAGCAAAAACCGCCAAAATAATTACAGAAGGGGCAAGAATTAGGACATAAATTTTTGTACTTGGAACAAATTTGAAGCACTTGAGGGTCACATGGAAAGTTCTTTTCAAATTAGATGAACTGGATGCACTCCTTTCCGAAGTGAACTGGTTAGAGGGGAAGAAACTAATTTGGGCTCTAAAACCAGCTATGCTTGCTCTCATACAACACAATTTCTTGGAGGAACCTTGTGAAGGGGTCAAACTTCTAGTTACATCCTGTCTCAGTAACATTATGAGGTTGACCGCACCTATACCTCCTTACAACAATGGTGTTATGAGGAGAGTTTTCAGATTGATAGTAGATACCTTTCAAGACTTGGATAACACTGAGGGTATTACCTTTGGGAAAAAACTTCAGATTTTGGAAGATATGGCCAAACTTTGAACCTATGACATCATGTTTGATCTAGAGTGTGATGATCTGATTTTTCAAATGTTCCAACAATTTTTCAGCATTAAGGAACATCATCCAGACACGGTCAAAACACACACACAGTCCATCTTGTCTTCAGTTATGTGAGATTGTGACGCCATCTGCAAGAAGTTACAGTCTAAGTTGTTGGCCATTTGGAGGAGAGAACAATTGGTCTCACTTGTTTCTTTTGAACTAGCCGAAAGGCTGGTTGAGCAGAACATTGCAATGTTGCACGAAGCGGGGACGTTTTTTGGAAGCGGGGACACGGAAGTGTCATTTTCCAAAAATATAGGAAGCGAAGCGTCTGCTATATATATATATTTATTTATTTTTTATTTTTTTGCATTTATACTCAAAACAAACATCCCAAACAGGCGGAAGCGTCCAGGAAGCGTCCAGGAAGAGTCTAGGAAGCATCCAGGAAGCGTCCAGGAAGAGTCTAGGAAGCATCCAGGAAGCGTCCAAAACAGCCAGAAGCGCGCTTCCGGGGACGCTTCCTGGATGCATCCGCACGGGACGTGCTCCGGGCCTTGGAACGGGGGGGGAAGCTTCCTGCAACTACGGAACATTGGTCTGTTTAGGAGATGATTGACCCAGGGAGAGTTGCGGAGGATTGGTGGTGACCAACCATGCAATAAGAATGAGTTGAGGAGGAAGGGTCTTTTTTTTCATCTGCAAAGAATCTTGGGAACCTGACCACTCATGCTTGAGAGATGCAGAGGAGATGGTAGAGGTACAGCAGGAAGATATTCCTTCTGTCTTTCAGGATGAGGACTCTTCTTTGGATGAGTTCGTAGGGACATACGAGGATGTCTCTGGGGAGCATGAGCAGTCATGTGCAATTGTTGATAGTAGGCCAGATTTATATTCGGGTGTGTATGGTGAGCAGTTAGTGGACCCTATGGGATACATTCAGGATGATGAGTCACCAACGATGATTCATCATGAGCAGCAGATGGTGGGGCATGAGTCAGCTGAAGAGGATGATTTGCATAGTATGCATGATGAGCCTTTTAGGGAGAGCCAGTTAGAGGTTCATGTTGAGCCCATGATGGAGGGGGATGAGCAACCATCCTTGGGCCCAGCCATTGATTAGGGGCAGGCAAATGTACAGACGGCTATTTGGGTGGCAATATTTGCAGACAAATGTCCTCAGGAGGTGCGAGGGTTTGACGGGATAGTTTTGCAAGAGTTTGGTAGACTCGAGGAGCATGGAGTTTTCAACCAGATGAGGGTGGATATTTTTGAGATGGTGGTGCATCCATCTCTACCCACTGATGAGGTGCAGGTACTTGCATAGGCAGCTGGTAGAGCTAAAGTACTTTCAGGGAGCATCCCTCTTCGGGAGTACATAGACAAGGCTTGTAGAACATCTTGCCCGCCTTTTCCTATTAGAGAGCGAGGGGCAGGTTTCCTTAGACAGATCCTGTTGATTGACCAAATAGAGCATCTTGAGTTGAGCAGGGACCCGTATAAGCTCAGTCAACTTGTTTCTTACGCAGGTGTCTATGCATTGGATTGGCGAGAGATCATGAACTGGTATCCTATTGATGGAGTATCATTTTTAGTCAAGAGCATCACACTGAAGGAAGCCTTAGATGTGAGGGATACTACATTCTCCAGTTGGCAACAGGATGTAGGCTGGCCACTCATCAGTATTTCAGCACCGCATCAGCATGGTGAGTTTGACCTTGGTCTATGCCAAGGGTTGGATTGGAGAGAGGCGACGAGTTTGTACGCGATGGATGGAGCAACACTCATGGTTGGAGTAATAAAACAATAGGAGCCATGGAGCATTGATACTTGTTCTTGGTGGCATTGGGATCTAGGAGGATTGGTTGATGACCAGTTCAGTCAGAGATTGGTTTGGGGTTTGGGCATTGAGGGGCCCATTCATGGAGGGTTGAAACTTGACATAGAGGCATGCCATTTGTATGGGATCTGGGAATTAGGTCTTAGTTACATTGGACCACCAAACTGGTCCACAGGTTTGGATTGCTTGAGGGCAAGCAATCTTGGGGCAGGAGGATTTGTAATGTTCCTTTTTCTGGTGTTCCTTATGACATGGATACGATGGACTTTCAGAGTTGGGCGCAAACAGGTCACAGGTGTAGGTTGACGTCTTTAGTGGGTCCAGGGGCTTTTGGAGGGTTTTTGAGGAGTTTTTGTGAGGTTCGATGGCATTCGCTTGGTATATTCCATCATCCGCACAATTTGCCTTTCGTTTTGTTGCATTTCGACAACTTCCAAAAAACAGAGTTATTAATGGGCCTGTCTCAATTAATTTACGCTTTAGGTGGCATTTCAGGAGGCGTACTTGGCAAAACACCTTCGTGTAATAGCTCGTTGGAACCAGAACAAGAAGATCTACAAGACGGGATGGTTAGAAGTGTTTTTTAGTGACCTGAGGAGGCATGGTGGCCAATTTACCCTTTTCCCACATTAAAAAAATATTTTAATTGAAATAAAAAAGGGAAAAGTGCTCCATGATTAAAATAATAATAAAATAGGAGGTTCTAGAAGGGTCCATCAGATTTATAAAAGAGGAGGAGGAGGCCATTAGAGGACATCTTGGATTTGATATTACTTCATGTATGAGAGGTTGATAACCTGATTCTCTACTTCATTGGTAGCCCTAGGACGAAAACCCTCGGGTGTGCTAGTGGGTGTTGGACGAAAACCAAACACCCTTAAGGATATTTCACTCAGAAATCTCACAGTGCTTCAGTGGAGTTTGGGGAGAGCAGTTAAGCCGTAGCCGGTTTGCAGCAATCTTCTCATCGAGCCATCTACATCATTGCCAAAGCCATTCATTAGTTGGGTCAGAGATATTTTTCTAGGTTTTGCTTCGCTTGCTTGGCAAGCGCAGGTTCCACTATTCCTTCATGTTGATGTACTCTATTCAATTGATTAATAAAATGGCTTAATGATATTATCGACATCTATTTGTGTATTATTTGCTGGTTGTGTGTCTATTTACGTTTATTTTGCTGTTCAAGTTTATTTCTGGTATCTACTGTTCAAATTTCCATTAGGAACATTACAAGAGAACTAGTGTTGAATTGTAAAATGACGAAAGATATCCAAATGAGAGTCTCCATGCTCTATTTATAATTGTTGGCCCTCTCCTCCTTGGTGGCCCCCACTCTCCACTAGTTCTCACCTTTTCTCTCTCTCTCCTCCAAGAAGTGCGAATTGCTCCATTGCATCAAATTTCCTTCTTTTGTGGACCCCACATTCCACTAGAGCTGTAATTTTCCATTTCTCCTAAGTCCCATGCACCAAAAATGTCTCCAATGCCCAAATTACAAAATTTTGCTATGCTTAGCACCTCCCAATAAACACCGTTAATCCCCTCCAATGAAAAATCAAAATTGGGGATATTACAGGCTGTAGGTTGTTCATCTCAGCTCTGTTTTGTCCTTGTAAGAAAACAACCCAAGTTTGATCCTTTGACTTCATGTCCCCTAATTTGGATAGGCACTTGTCTTGGTTCACCCATTTATATTAATTCTAAATTTATCACACACATTACCAGGAAAACCTCCCTTGTGCCATATGATAGATGGCCTAAAGGGAGTGAGGGTGTTGTCATGGTAACAATGGACAATCCCTAATAGTTCCTCTAAGTTAGCACTTGTGTTTTATGGGTTTACCACTTAAGGTGCAGCTTTAAGAAGTAATACTAACTTCTAAGAATGATTTTGTAATGGCTTATTCTAACCTCATTGTAGCTGTGATTGCAATTAGGTAGGGAAGCCCCTTATTTCTGTACTCATATGCTTTTTGTATTTATAAGCAGTAATTTCTTCCCAAAAAACTCTCTTGATCCTGCATTTGCAAGTACAAGTTTGTTCTTTGTTTTGGCTAATGTGGTTTGCAACGTTTCACAAAGCTCTGATACATTGATGTCTCCAGTTTGCAATTTGGTGTCTTTATCATTCGAGGATTTCTACAACTAACTTGAAAGTCTAATTTCTTGCATCTTCTGCTCTTTAACAACATCTGCAACATACCCCAACAAACTACAAATCTCTGCATTTTTTGCAAAAACATGTCTAATTCTTCACGTCTGGTTGTAGAGACAACCACTGCAATACATCTTCCAGCAACAAATTCTGTGCAAACAGCTTCGCAAAAGTCATTTCCAAAATACCTGATATTAATGTACATTGCGGGCTTTCTTCATCCCTGTAAATTTATTGGCCTCTTTCTCTGGTACCCTAATTGGCATATGCATGCGTTGTGCATATATAATTTCTCTTTTCCTGTGAATATGGCTGCGAACAAGAAACAATGTCACGTTTTGCTGGAATAACTTAACGTTGGATCCTTGTTATGTATGTTTATCAATGGCAACTGTATATGTGACTTTACATCAAGTGTCAGAATTGGCAGACATTTCAATCTGGGTTTTCTCCACAACATTTGGTATGCAATTAATGATGTCTAAATTGGGTTAATGGATGGTGTTTTGCTGTGTGCCCTAGTCACACGTGGGCATTGTCTCCCTCTGTGTGGAATCTAGATGAATGTCTAGTCCATGGAAATGTCTAATCTGTGGGTGAGGAGATGTTTCTTATAAGTTTGTTTGCTGTTTGTTTTCTTGCACAAATGCTGTGTCTGCAACGTGGTTTTCTCTGAGTGCTGGTGTGTGCTGTATCTTGCTTCATGATATGACTGCTAAATCCCCTTGGCATCTCAATCTGTCTAGTATGTTGCTTTGAATGCCCATAATATTGTTGTTGCTGCTGCTCATTATCATCATTAGAATGATCTTCGATATATGTTATGATGGACGCCACCAAACATTCAAAGGTTGTCTTCTCTTTAGGATTTTAAAATTTTCACCTAGACATTATTTACACTCAATTAATTTTATACCCTATAATTGAAAGCAATGTTGAAAATATCTTTGATGTCTCCTAATATTTCCGATATTTTCTCAGTTTTTCAGGTTGTTGATGTTTTTGAGTTTTGAAGTCCAACTTTATTCTTGTTGATATTTTCCCCGATATTTCCACCAAACGTCTTTGCGTACCCTCATTAATATATTCCCGAAACAATAGTTGCTACATTGATCGAAATTTTATAAAAATAGCTATCCCTTTTAAAGTCTTTGAAAATAAATTTAGTCTTGCCTCTGTGTCATCCTTATGATCTTCTCCCTCTTTAAACGGTTGGCCTACACATGCTTTTGTAAGTTGCCGCAGATTCTGAACTATGATGTAACCGTCCATGAACATGGACTCTTGGTTCAAGCTGATGCAAGCTATGACGTAATATTGAATTTTAGGAGAAGACAAACAAATTATTGATGTATTCGGTACTCAATATCTACTGGGCCCCTTGTAACTAACCTATCACATAACTAATAGTAACAGTACATGGTGACTTCACATTTAATGCAACCCTTGATATAAAGTTACAAACACTAAGATATAATTATTTTCATGTTACTACTCTAATAAATGGTTTCATGATTGCCTCGCTTTTAGCTTCAAAATTAACATTTTTAATCTTCTCCATATGACGTGGTAACTGCAGTTCAATAGCGTAATGTCTCATGGAATTGTTATCTTTTTATATCTCTCCTTTTACCCTAACTGATTCTCTCAAAAGCTAATTTCTATTCCAACTAGTCAGCGACCTAGAGATATTTGTTTTGCACACATAGGTATGTGTGACATATCATTTAATTTCATGTATTCATGCGTGCTTATATGTAGGTTCTTGGATGTGTGTGTAGAGAGAGAAGCATTCATTTAATTTCATGTATTAAACATGCTTATATGTAGGTTCATATATATATATATATATATATATATATATATAACTTAGTGTGTTCATGCATGCTTATATCTAGGTTCTTGCATATATTATAATAATAATGTTATTAGATGTAATATTTTAGAAGTGTGTTGGTTTGCCATATGGATATGGAATCTGAAAAATGAGGCAACACAACTCATCATGGTTAACTTTTTTATTGATAGGTAGGAGATGTCATACTTGTTGAGGATGAAAACATGCTGGATAATGAGCCAACAATGATTGGCCTAGATTCTTTGGTAAGCTTATTTTCCAAGATAATATAACTTAACTGATTATGATGCATGTAGTAGGCTTGCAATGAAATAGAGAAAACCATATTTTTGCTTGTATGCTTTAGAGTTTAATGTTGGAAAATCATTATGTTCTTTAATAGTTTGGCAATTCTAAGACAAAACATGAAATAATATTGATGACTCTCTAACCTTGCTTAGAATTTTCTACATTAGTTAATGTACTTAATGATAGTTGTGAAAATTCAGAAACCCCAAATCCTACTGCAACAACTGATTAAGTTTCTTCTATTTATTAAATAACTTGAACAAATTATTTACTGCATCCTACGGTAAATGCTCTGGGTCAGCCTATGCAGATCTGTGTCCCACAACTCGGATCAACGTCTCTATCGCTAATTGATTTGCTGCTATCTGGAAAATTGATCCTCCTGGCCTTCGGGCTCCCACTCCAGCTTCTGGCACTGAATTTTGACTGCTCCTCAGCAAAATACGGATCTCCCTCTGAAGCTCTGCGCTGCCTCTCTATGGCACTCACTGCCTCTCTACTATGCACTCACCGGACTGGAGAAACTTCCTTTCGACCTTACTATCCCTGCCCCTCTCTCATTGCTTTGACTTCACTGAATCACCTACGGCAACTGTTTGTTGCTACTTTGGAGTTCGATTTCCCAGTAAAATTGAATTCCTTGTCTCACAAGTGTGTTCTCCAACCCCCATCGAATTTCTTCTTATAATCTCTCTTTGAGGCTTCAACGACCAAGATTAAAACATAATCGATGGTTATGATTAACTAGAAATCGATCCATGTCTTCTTCTAGAAGTTTCTCACCATGACTTAATTAATACCCTTTAATTAATCAGTTCTCCTAAGTTTAGACTTAGGCACCATTAAAAAAAGATTAATTATTTTAATTAAGTCATCTCTATGTGGAATTTCTAGAAACGATTTCTGGGTTTTGGAGAATACATGTATTCTAGCCTCTTCACAAAGTTTCTTGGATAGAACACATCCGATGCTACAAAAACTAACACTCCCTCTTAGCAAAGAATGTGTTCTAGCACTGCAACCCACTAAAGCAACACCCTGTCTCTACATCACCTCCGGTCACGTTGCTGATGTCTGGCTGCTACTGTCGACCAACTAATGCACAACTCTGATAAATGTCGCATCTGTGTTGCTGTTGGCCCTACTGAACTGCTGCCAACACTGTATATGCACTGCAACTCCCTCTCCATTTGCTGTTGCTGCAACTGCAACTGAAAAGCATCCAAAATATTGAACCAACTTTGGTCAGTATGATGCATCTGTCACCTAAGTCCTGACTGCTGCTAGACTCTGCGCTGTCACTGAAGCCTCTGTGCTGCTGCTGGCTCTGTTCTGTGCCATCTGCATTGCTGCCAATCTCTGCACTGTGCTGCCCAGTGTTTGACCGCTACTAGCTACTGCATCTGTCACTTTGGCATTTGACTGGAACTGTTGCCATTGATCCATCCCGCTACTGCACGTTTTGGGCTCCCATAGCAAGGTATTGATTCATGATGTGGACCCCCTCAAGAATCCCGCCCATCTGTAGCTCTTTGGGGCTACAAAACCAAGTCACCCCACCTCACTCCTGGAGGTATCTCGGTGATCATGGCAAAATATTCCTCCAATCTAGAGGACAACCTGTCAATCTCCATGGATGCAGCCTGTTGATCGTGCTCCTCCTCCTTGTCCTTATTCTTGAGAGGACATTGAGTGCTGTAGTGGCCAAGCTCACTACATCTGAAGCATTTCACCTTGGAAATGTCCTTCTTCCTCCTGCGTTGCTCCTGCTGCCCCTTTGATGTGAGGGCCACATCTTCCTCCTGCGTTGCTCCTGCTGCCGCTTTGATGTGAGGGCCACATTTTCCTCTTGCGTTGCTCCTGTTGCCCCTTTGATGTGAGGGCCACATCCTCCTCTTCCTTTACTTGCTTCGACTGCTGCTGCTGCTGCCAGTGATGGTGGTCTTCACCAAATCTCGCCTCATCTCCTGCTGCTGCAGATCATTCCACATACGATCCTAGTCTGACAGCTTTTCTCTGCCTAGAATACTCTAGACGAAGACTTGCCACTCTTCGGAAATGTTGTTTAGAGCAAACCGCACCAACTCAGTAGATTAAGGTGATGACCCTACTGCAGACAGCGGGTCTCGGATATCCTGAAGCCTAGTAAGGAAGGGGTATACGCGCTCCCCTTTCTACATCCTTGTGCATTTCAACTTCTTCTCAAGATACATCTTCTGCTGCTCGAAAGATCCCTCATATAGCATAGCAAGTGCTTCCCACATCTGCCGGGTAGTATCTTTGTGAGCTATGTGAGACACCACGTGATCTCGAACCCCATCGAGAATCAACCTCTTTGCCTTCACCATCTCCTTCTTGTAGGCCTTAAGCAGATCTGCATCTGCAGGTACAACTACCATGCCAATGATATAAGCTTTGAGATCGTAGTCATCTAGAAGATAGGGAATTCTTGCCTTCCAGATCACGTAGTTGGAGGTTCTGTCCAACCGATCCTGATCTCTCAGCCTTGTTGATGCCATCTTTGCAAAAAATGTCGAATTCCTCCTCTTCTCCTCTGTGCAGTTGCTGACTGGCTTTTTGCACTCTCCGTTGGAGTGGGAAAATCTGCGCACAACTACTATTGCTTTGCTAGGAAAATTTGAACTTCTGGGCTAGAAGTCCCCTAAGAAAAGAATTCCCTCAGTGTGCTCTTCCTTCCTCCTGACGCTATTTTGCACTAGCAAACTGCTGCAAAATAACTGCGTCCCATCTGAAGATTAGCTCTACAAGGAAAATGCTGCTGCTCCCTTTGCCTATGGTAACCTTTGATCTGGAAAATCTATTCTTTGTCAACTCTCGTAGAGAAATAATTTTTCTTCAGAAACTAACCCTCTTGGCCCAGGGGATTGCGCTACCTCTTGAGGGTTTCGAACTGTTGCCTCTACAGAGATTCGAAATTCCTCCTTCCTTCTTCTATTGAGCTCTCCGACTTACGATCTGTGCTTTGATACCATGTGAAAATTCGGAAACCCCGAATCCTACTGCAACAACTGATTAAGTTTCTTCTATTTGTTAAATAACTTGAACAAATTATTTACTGCATCCTATGGTAAATATCAAAACTAATACACTGCAACCTTCACAAATACAATACTGCGGAAGAAAAATAATGCTAGAAGAATAGAATCACACACACATAAATAACACTGTTATTTTTGGACCAATGTCCCCGAAAAAACCCAACTTGGGAAAACTGGTGCAACAACTGAGGGTTTTATTTATTATGCAGTAGTAAATATGAGTACAAATCTATGGAAGCTCAAATCTAGATTTCCATACAGAGAAATAACTGACAAGAGATCTAGTGAGAAAAATCTCACTCCCACCGGTGATTTGACACTGACCTTGGCTCAAGATGAGCTGCCCCTTGCTGCCTCTGCGTTAGCCTACACAGATTTGCGTCCCACAACTCAGACCAACGTCTCTCTTGCTAACTGATCAACTTCTATCTGGAAAATCAATCTTCCTGGCCTCCAGGCTCCCACTCCGGCTTCTGGCATTGAATTTCGATTTCTCCTCAACAAAATATAGATCACCCTCTAAAGCTTTGCACTGCCTCTCTGGTCCGCGCTACCTCTCTGCTTTGCGCTGCCTCGCTGTGGCACTCACTACCTCTCTGCTCTACGCTGCCTCGCTGTGGCACTCACTACCTCTCTGCTATGCACTCACCGGACTGGAGAAACTTCCTTCCGACCTTACTATCCCTTCCCCTCTCATTGCTTCGACTTCACTAAATCACCTACGAAAACTGACTGCTGTTACTCTGGAGTTCGATTTCCCAGCAAAATCGAATTCCTTGTCTCACAACTGTGTTCTCCAACCCCCATCGAATTTCTTCTTATAATCTCTCGTTGAGGCTTCAATGACCAAGATTAAAACATAATCGAAGGCTAAGATTAACTAGAAATCGATCCATGTCTTTTTCTAGAAAATTCTCACCATGACTTAATTAATACCCTTTAATTAATCAGTGTTCCTAAGTTTAGACTTAGGCACCATTAAAAAAAGTAATTATTTTAATTAAGTCGTCTCTAGGTGGAATTTCTAAAAACGATTTCTGGGTTTTGGAGAATACATGTATTTTAGCCTCTCCACAAAGTTTCGTGGCTAGAACACATCCGATGCTACAAAAACTAACAATAGTTAACTTAAGTATATATTAAAAAACACATGTAGACTCCCATTGTGGAATGGATCTTTTTGATCCATATCAAAGTTTAATGCTTGTTTAATTTTCATTAGTGTTGCAAATATTTGTGCTTTATCGCCAACATAGCGATATGTTGTGTTCCTCTTAGCTTGACGATATTATTGTTAGGCAAAATCACAATTTTTTAAAATTTTGAATATATTACGATATATTGGCAAAATATTGTGGGAAATTGAATAATTTTTTTTGAAGGGGAAATTGGAAAATATTAGCTAAGTAAATTTTTGCAATGTTCCATCAAGTTTACGGGATGTGGGGACGCGGGAATGAGGAGATGCACAAAGGGGACATGCAGGAGCACCCCCAAATTTTAGGGGGATTCAAGGGGGCCGAGGGGATGTCGACGGGTGTGTCTATATATATATATATATATTATAAACATGATTGAAATTCAAATTCAAATTTAATAATGAAATACATTTATTCATACATCATAAATGTTTCAATGAAATAGAAATAGTAAAATATTGTATACATTGATTTAAATTCATCATTCATCATTCTAGAATCTATATTGATTTAAATTCATCATTCATTATTCTAGAATATGATTAGTACTAAGCAAAATAGCAAATACTAAAGTCTGAAGATTGGAATAGTAAATTGAAATTATTCTAACCCAAAAATAGTAATGATTGACAAGCCAAAGATTCAAGTTTGAGGTCATCAGTGTCTAGAGTCAAGACAAACAAAACTAAAAATGAACAATGGACAATGAAGTGATGTTATAAGAATTGCACTGGTCATCGAACTGATTGACCTCAAAACCAGGAATTGGAAAAAAACTAGACCAAGAAACTAGTTGCCCAAAAAATACATAAATATTAAAATTTTGAAAAAAAATACATAAATATTCATGTGCATTCATATGAATCCAAACCATTACACAAAAATATCCAAAGTTTCTCATATATATAGAAGGGGTGCATATAACCAAAATAACACCGAGTGCAATTCATCTTTGAACCAAAAATACATCAGCAAGAGGTTCTAGATGGCCTCTATATTCCAAGAAAAATAATGCTATAACAAATACCTACATATCAACAAAGTCATTACCTATATTGGGATCCTCATCATCAATATCACCCTTGAAGCATTAAAATAAGATAGAAAATGATTAACATGTCAAATTGAGATTTTGCTTGAGTTATGGGTACATTTTTACTAGGGTCATGACAAAGGAGCTCAACAATCAATGCCAACAACATCGAGTTACATAGAGGGCTTGGTGCTCTTGAGTAAATGCGAGTTCCATACCCTCACACATGAAAAAATCCAATGGAAATGTTGCAATCACACCTCCTTCCCCAATCCTGAAATCTTGAAAATTGTTAAGTTTGCTAGGTTTTGAGTGGGATCTAAAATTCTACATATGAAATCCAATGAGGTTGCAACTACTCTCAAACATCCTGGAACGATTAATGGTAATGTTAAAAATTTAAGTAAAAGGATGAAAATGAAAAACAAAGAAGAATGTCACTTTTACCCCTATGTGTTTCATTTTCATCCTTTTACTTTAAGAATTTAACATTACCATTAATTACATAGCACTACTGGGCCCGTAGGGTTGAATATTAGGCTTTGTTGAATTTGTAACTATGGTCGGTCTTCATAATGTACATTTGGTCATCTTATGTAATTGTATTTATCCTTGTAAAGCATATTTATAAATGCTTGAGTCAAAGTTCCATTGTGACTTTTAAAAGATGTAAATTTGAAATTTTGAAATGAAATTTTGGCTCCAAAAGTGACAAGTTGGCTTCCCTCCAAGTCAAGTCAGCATTAGCCAAGAGACATCTTAATTCACCCTAGACAGACTACTATATAAAGGCAACTCGAGCTCCTCCATTTGGCAATTCACATTCTCTCACACAAGACAATTTCTAGGCAAGTGAGCGAAGGACAAGAAGGACGCAAAGAAGGCTGAGTTTTCTCTCTCCTCTCTCTCTAGAACGCTCGCGTGAAGCAATTGCTCTCCCTCTATGGTTTGCATTTTTCTGGGGCAACTGTTGTAGGGGGGAAATTTTCCTGGGTTATTAGGGAAACAATTGCAAGGATGAAATTCTGGGGCAGCTGGCTAGTGTAGGAAGGTTGAAATTCTGAAGTGCAGGATTAGATTGGGTGACTTGACTTGGAGGAGAAGGCCAAGTTTGACCATAGGTCTAGGTGTTTCTCTTATTGAACAAGAAGAATTTCTCTATTTAGAAGGTTGCTGGGTTTTTCCTCGTAGTAGGTTTTCCCAGGGTAAATCTTGTCTTCTCTTGTTAGTTGTGATCTCTATTGTTCTACTGTTCTTTATGGTTGAATTTCTGAAGTATAATTGCTTAATGATATATTGGAATAAGCTAAACGAAGGTCTACATAAAAGTAATTACTAGAATTTCGGAAATATTGTGCTTACCCTAATTGTACTAAGAAAATGAACAGGCTTCCCCACTCATAAATTATTGTTTTCTGGAAAAATAGAGTGGGGATGCTGACAAGCACCCCTTTGGGGAAACACATTCCCCACATTGGGGAAACATTTCCCCTTGCGTCTCCCTAGGTTTCCCCATAAGGGGACGTGGGGAAACGTTTCCCTAGGTGTCCCCCCCCTCCTCCTAGGAGCATGCGAAACATGGGGAGCACGCCCCCACCTTAGTGGATGAGTCGTCATGGAACACTATTTTTTCAGGCTAATGGAATGAAACTATGGACTCTCTTGAAAAACATGAAGAATGGATCTTGGATGAACCCTAAGTTTGTCCACTATAAACCTTAGAAGCTTCCATGTAGGATGATGACTAGGATGGTGCGCTACAAACCCTAGAAAATCCTCCTATGTCCTTTAACAAGCTTTAAAGACAATATCAAGGGAAGGTTCTCCATTAGAAACCTTCCTAGGGTTTTTCAAGATAGGATGTATTTAAGAAAAATACAAAGGAAAAAGAAACTTTCACAACTTGATAAGCACATCTACACTTCCGACAATCATTAAGATGTTGATTTGTGGTAGCATCGGCTGTGCTTTAGCCATGAAAATTGGTGGAGCGGCTAAGGCACATAAGATTTCCAAGACCCAGAAATGGTTTGGGGAAATTCCACCTTGTTGGAGAGATATTAAAATACTTTCCTAAGTCTAAACTTAGGAAAATTAAAATATTAATGGGTATTAATATAAAACTGGGTGAGAATGTTTTAAATGACATGGATCAAGCCAAATCTAATCTTAGCAGTTGATTAGGGACTTAATCTCGGCCGTTGAAGACTCAACAGGAAAAGTATAAGAGGAGGCTTGAGGGTTAGTTGAAGATACACCAAGATTGATCAGTCAGTTCGATTTTCTGGAGCGGGGCTTGTTGAGAAAATTCGAACTAGTGATCTGTTGCAGTGAGGGGCAATGAGTGCATAGCAGAGAGGAAGGGATAGTGCCAGAGGGTCAGCACAGAGACCAAAGATGCTGACATAGAGGCAACTAGAGCTACGTAGAGGCAGCAGAAGCTACGCAGAGGCAGCTGGGCACTGCACAAGGCTGAGGGGCCTGCGTGGGTGACGCAGATGGCCAGAGAGCTGACGCAGAGAGTCAAAAGGTTGATGCAGAGGCTTCAAGAGCTACGCTGAAGCTAGCGGGGCTGACGCAGAGCCAAGAGGAAGTGTTGGAAGGATTTTCGTGGGGCAGACTAGAGCTAAGAGGTTGAATATCTGTCTTCGAGAAGAGGTATTACTGCCGTCTAACAATCTCTGTTGGGTGAGCCATTTCTGGCACCCTAGTTGTACTAAAGAATCTATAATATCCCTTATCAGGAATATACCTCAAACACAAGCAAACTCCAAATAGAGATGGACTGGGAGGGCATTTACCAGATATGTCGCCTCTAAAAAGAGGACGAGATCCGAAGGCTACCTGGCCCTTTCCAGACTCTGTCTAAGAGTATAATAGAAAACACACAAGTGGTATAAAAGCCGAGAAAGCTCAAAGAGATACAAATAACAATGATTCGATATATATATCAAATAAACCATAAGCAGATACATAAGAAGTGCAGAGAGAATGCTAAGCCATTTTATTATACTGAGTAATAAAATGAGTATAGGAGGTGATCAGGAAGATGGCACCTCTACTTGCACTAGGCAAGTGAAGAAATACACTCAGAATAGCAAAAGAATGGCCCTTCTCTGATCTGCGTCCAAGCTGCTGGGAAACTGCTATGCTGCTGCTGCTACTAGAAATCAAATGAGGATTTGGGGTTGCTCCCCTCCTCAGAAAAGGCTGAAACTCTGGAATCGGACTCTACTCAAGAAACCCAGAAAAACCCAGAAAGCTCTCGTGGAATGGCCGACCCCCGAAAATCACCCCCTTGGGGTTCTGCGCAGTTCCTCACTGCTCTGCGCTGCCACTGAATGAGATGCTCTAGAAACCTGCCTGAAACCCCTGCCAAAACTCCCCAATATGCAAGGGCTGATCCCCTGCTCTATCTCTCAGCACCAAAGCTCTTGCAAACCCTCAACCCAGAACTGCGTCCCTCTCATAGTACTGCGCAGTCCTTCAGAACTGCGTCCCTCTCCTAGTGTTGCGCAGTCCTCCAAAACGCTGCCACTACTGCTGCAAAAAGGCTGATGAAACTACTGCTGAAATGCCAATGGGAATACCTTGCCCGAGCAGGCACTCGAAGTCCCCCGGGGCTAAGGGTGAGATCTCTGAACAGAGACACTCAATGCACTAAACAGTGCTGCAGACTAGCTAAACAGCCAGTGTGCTCCAAGTCGAAATGACTATCACAAATGCTCATCATAGAATGATCAAAATGAGGGGGCTCCTCTCTCATTTATAGCCTTTGCCTCTCTCAATCCCAAGGTTCACCTCCTCCTGCGTGATTCCCCTCTTGCCACGTGTGTCTTCCCTCCTGCACAGTCCCTCCATGTGTTTGCATGGGCTCCATTTCTGCATCCCCCTTTGGCCCCCTTGGCTCCCCTTTAAGTTACAACGTTATGCTACTAGGAAGTGACTTTTTATTCGAAAAGTGAGTTATATCCTCCTTCCTCACTTTTTTATTTACAAATAACTATAGAAAGAAAAATTTGGACAAAATCGAATATTCCAATTAGCGATGGCTAATTAGGAATATTATAGTCTCCCCCTGCAAAATGTTGCTTGTCCTCAAGCAACTGAAGTGATGGATGCTGTAAGATTTTCTCACTCTCCCAAGTGGCATCCTCATTCGGCAAATTCTTCCATCTCACCAAGAATTCCCGGACTGTCCTGCTCCGCAGCTGCTTCTCCCTGGTATCAATGATAGCCTCTAGCTGCAATATCAAATGCCCCTCATCATCCATGGGTGGTAGCTCATCTGTCACTGTCACCTGCTGCCCCAATGCCTTTTTCAGGCATGACACATGAAAAATGTTATGAATCTTGCTGCCTTGGGGTAGCTCCAACTCATATGCAACCTGTCCAATCTTGTGTATCACCCTATATGGCCCATAAAAGCAGGGCTTGAGCTTCTCAGCCCCCTTCTGCTTCAGCGACAACTGTCGGTATCGCTGTAATCGTAGGTAGACCATGTCCCCTACCTTGAACTGTCTCTCCACCCGACCTTTGTCGGCATACAACTTCTGCTGATTCTGCGCTGTAGCCATGTTATCCTTGAGAGCTCGGAGGATATCCTGACTCTCTTGGATCCAAATCTTGGCTCTAGGAGCACTGCTATCACCAAACATCACGTCAACAAAAGATAAAGGATGATACCCATACAAGGCATAGAATGGTGACATACCAATGGACATGTGATATGAAGTATTGTAGCAGTACTCCCCTATATGTAGCCACCTCAGCCATGCTCGTTGCTGCCCGCTAACTGTAAAGACCGAAAACAATTTCCTGATTTATGTCATGAACCTGTAAACATATTTCCTGAGATCTTATAAAATAAATTAAATAGCACTGCTGAGGTACCTACCTGTGCCGCTGCAGTTGAATATGCTGTGCCCCTGCGGTTGAAGATGCCTCCGGCTACGCTACTACAGTTTCCAAAAGACCGAATCCGCCCAGCCAAACTGAGCAGGACCTGGCTGCTCAATCCAGTAAGCTTCTTAATAGAAGCCGACTGTTCCCCCGTGCCCAGAACCTCAGAACACTCAAGCTCTTCCTGTGGATGATTTCCTTCTCCTTCACAATTCTTCCCTCTGGTTTTTGTCCCCCTTCACAATCCATGTCCTGTGGTTTTATTCTGTTGTTTGGCGGTGGCCGCTCTTCCATCTGCAGCCCACCGCTCAACCTGTTGATGACACGCCCTTTCTTACGTATTCCTCCCTTATCTCTTTTAAGGTCGAGGATGTACATGATTTATGTTTTTGAAATCATACTATACTTTTATTAAAATATTCCTTTAATATAACACTATATCGTATATATCACATTATAATTTAATATATCACATTACATTATAAACATTATGTTTTAATATATAACATTGTTTTATTATATATATATATATATATATATTTAATATAACATATAACTTTATACTTAGATCCCTTTTTAATTATTTACTTATATATATTTTAAAATTTATTTTATTAATTTATTAATATAATTCTTTATCAATAATCTGGAATGTATAATTTATATAGGCCTCTTTTGATATTTACCCATACATTAAGTAATATTGACGGATGAGTAGAACCTCTATTCAAAGAAGTGTCATGGTATTTAGCACTTATAATTAATTTAGCATATAATAGTAGTGCGGTGCATACGACACATGCAGATGTAGCCATCATATGCATGTACCGAATACCTGCTATTATGCTTGCGTTCTTTATATATATAGATGGGTCGTTACACTAACAGAGTTACGCAAGTAGCCCTTCAGCCACTTGTTAACTATCTCTGTCTGCCTATCCGTCTATGGGTGATAACTGGTACTCGGTGTCAACTCCGTCCCCACCAATCGGAAAAGCTCCTGCCAAAACCCGCCCATAAAACGGTTGTCCCTATCACTGACGATGGTCTTAGGAACACCATAGCCTGAAGATCTGTTGGCATTATGAGACAAGTGTTGTCTTTGATGGCAAATCACACAGATGACAGATCATAGTGCAGCAGGTCAGCAACAAGGATTTGATGATTAGACTACAAGAATGAAGAGAAAATATATATACGTAGGTTCATCGTGACTAAGCCGCGTATACACGCGTGTTAGACGTTACAAAGGCGCGTGCGCGTATACACGCACTTTCATGCAAGTAAAAGCGCGTATATTTTGGAGAACTTACTTTTGGTCCGTGGTAGTTAGTCCTTGGTATTTGAACCTATGGTTTTGGACCATAGTATCTCGTCAGACGTGTTGACCTCAAGTATTGGGTCCATGGTATTGGTTTGTTATGGTTTTGGACCATGGTATTGAGCAAGGCCTAAGACTATAAAAGGAGAAGAAGATCATTAGGCAAGGGTATCGAAAAAGTCTTGAATATTTGATGAAGCATGAGATCAAGTATGCAGGTTATGGGTTGATGATGCATTGCTTGATCTGAGTTATGGAGGGATCTCACCGGTTGATGGAGAACAAGATCTAAGGATAGATCGGGATCAAATGGTTTGAAATGAACTATCTCTATGATTGATTATGTTTATTCTTGATTTGTATACTGATGCATGTAATGATTTGAAATGGGTATAACTTAAGTTTGAAATTGTTGCAAGTCGTGATTGAATATTTATAGATCTGTACGCGGGTTGGCTTTGATATAAGCGCGTATGTACACGGGTTTGATTCATTGTAGTAGCATATACAATTTGAGCTATGATGTTTGAAGTTACAGGTGGTTCTGGTTGTTGACGACAGTTTAAAGGTGTCAGTATTCTGCATATTCTGATTGGGTGACTGTGTGTAGCTTCAGTATTGATGGATGAGAACTAATATTGGATCAAGATCATAATGACTCATATTTATGTGATCTAATGGACTAGATCTGGTTGCTAACACATATTATTCTTGTATCTGTAATGATCTGGTTATGTCTGAAGTCAGGAAGTGCAGCGAAGTTATGAAGAAGTAATTAATGACATATATGCTGGTTCACCTTGATGAAGTTGCGTATACACGCAGGTTCGGCACTTCCAAGTAGCGTATGCACTCTGATGCATGATTTTGATGATACAATTGGTTCTGATTGTTGTTGCAGAGTTCTATTGTCAGCTCTGTGTTCTGGTGACTGTGATGTTGACAGGTTTCAGTGATTCAGTGATTGATGATGCTAGTATTGATTGTTTTGTGCTTCAATGATATTTATGGGTCCAATATGAAAATTTGATGAAACGTGGCCTTCAGATTATAGTGTTGTGCTTCAAGAGTATCCAGTCTGAAAATGTATGAAACGTGGTACCCGGAGGAGAGAAGATTGTAGGCTGGCGCCTACGTACTAGTATCTTAGCTAGTACAAGAGCAAAGGGGGTTGGAGCTCCCTTCCAGGAGAGTCTGGAGAACGAGAGAAGGTTGTAGCCTTCTGCAGGTTGTAGCCTGCGTGCTGGTAAAGGACTGCACCAGTACATTGTAAAAGAAGTTTCTTAATAAAGGAAGATAGAAACGAATTACAGCAGGTGGTTTTCACCCACATTGGGTTTCCACCTTATATCATGGTGTTCATGTGTGTTGCTTTGATCTATCTGTTTTACTGCTACTGTTGACTGCTAATATGGTTAATAATGTTCTGATGCATCCATTGAAGATCACATAACTGAATCATGAGTTTAATGGTTATACGCTAGTTGCAATAGACACAGTCGCGCATATACGCGGGTATACTTAACTGAAGTAGCGTATATGATTATGAAGTATGAAAATGAAAAAGTTTTATTGATTAGATAATACTGATTCACCCCCCCCCTCTCAGTATTATTTCCAACGGTTGGTATCAGAGCAGGTCCTTTGGTAGAAGCTTGATCGCTTGAAGGAGATCCGTGGAACTATGGGAAAGAAGCTTAAGAAGAAAGCACCTAAGAAGAAGAAGACATCTCAGAAGAACTATGACAGTGGGAGAATCGATTGGGGATTAGGTGTAAGAAGCTCTTCAGATTCAGAATCATTTCAGAATGAAGATGAACTATCAGGTATGAATTTGCTATCCTCTGATGTTCAAGCTATCTATCCATTTGGAAAAGATGAAAGTGATGGCGAACAATTGAATCTGCTCTTATGGGTGAACAAGAAAGATATCAAATAGAGGCAGAATTTAAAAGGCTTTCAGATAAAATCAGAGATCAACAAGATCTATTGAACAAAAGGGGATGTGACTTCAAAGAAGAAGCTACCAAACTAAAGGCCCAACTAGAGGAAGGGAACAAGGTAAGGAAGTTATTCAAGGAAAGATATCAAAAGTTACAGGATGAAGTAACATCACTAAGAGATGAAGTCAATGAAAGAAGCACAACCATCAAGAAACTCAGAGATAGATCCAGTTACTATGAAAGTCTTGAAGCCACGATCCGCTCGCTAAAGGAAGATCTTGAAGAATCAAAGAAGCAGAATAAAGATCTACTCCAAGCTATTGAAAAACAGGTAAATGAAGTTACCAGCTTAAAATCTCAGCTAGAATGTGCCTTCAGAATTCGTCAAATGCAGCAGGATCTTAATGAAGAACAAGAAAAGGAGATTCTCAAACTAAGGCATTAGTTGGAAGAAGGAAGGAAAGCTGAAGAAGACATGAAGAAGCAATGTCTAGAAAAGGAAGAACAACTTCAAGTTGAGGTAAATATCTTGAAAGGTAAATTAGAAGAAAAGGATAAACTGTTACGATTTCAAGATAGTACTAAAGCCTTGGATGATATTCTTAGTAGTCAAAGGTCTCCTGCTATCAAGACCGGTCTTGGTTTTCATGAATCTGTTGAAGGTGAATCTAGTTCACAAGGTGAGGCAAGGAACTCTAAAGAGAAATCTAAAATGATCAACAAGGAGATAAGAGAGATGAGAGGTCAACCCCATCAACAATCAAGGAAAGAGATTCTTCAAAGAAAATCTTTTACTCCTAACTATGGAAGTAATAGTCGGCCATTTACTCAGATGAATAATATTGAATGTTATGAATGTCATAATCTTGGACATGTTGCAGCTAGATGTAGAAGAAGAATGGTTCAAGATCATCACACAGAAAGATCATCACATTCCAGGTACTTTAATGGATATTGTTTTTCTTGCAATATGTTTGGTCACAAAGCTACTGATTGCTACAGGAGGAATATGAAACATGTAAGATGTTATGCATGTAACAAGCTTGGACATATAGCAAAGGAATGCAGGAACAAAGGACGGACATCACACCAAAAGGAGAAAACATCATCACACTTGAAGATATGGAAGAAGAAGGAAGTACAGTCAGAAAGATGTGGCACAACACAATGTACTGAGACACAGCACAACACAGACATAACAGACTCAGGGGGAGCTGAAAGTGTAAAACTTCAGTGTCCTGAATCTCATACGCAAGTTTCTTAAAGGGAAGTCGCGTATATACGTGAGTTAGACACTGCAAAGTCGCGTATATGTCAGTCTGAGGAAAAGCAGTGGGGACAGGCTCAGAAAAAGGATCTGATATGATTCAGTCCATTATTTGCTCTATTGGTTAATAGTTACAGTCTGCTGAGGACGTGTGGAAATGTTTTGATACTTGTAAGATGTTTAGAAGTGTTTTGATCCTAACTTGATGATGATGATGTCTTGATGCTTATTGCTGATATATGCATGATCAGATCTAACAGATGGCACAGGTTGAGGGGGAGCATATGCCTTTAATAACTCATTGTTGGCATTATGGTGATGATGCTTATATGGCTAAATGATATATCTTGCTATGATGTGGTTATGAGTTGTCCATGATAAAATCTCATATGATTCTTGGGGTTACATAGTAGATGTTCAGATCATATTTGTGGATTGATTCTTAGATGTGCATATATGATGCTTACATGGTGATCTTCATAAGGATAAGGAGAAGTACAAATCTTGAATTCACATCTTCTTTACTTGATGATGAGTCACTCATATGCTGTTGTCGTCATATGCATAAAGATCATATATTATAGTTATGATGCAGGATTCCTATTGTTCTTGGCACATATATGGATGAGGATTGTTGGCTGGATACATGGATGATTATTCAAAGTTGCATTATTCGAGACATGATGATGACGAGTTCTTACCTATATGATGATAGGTTATTTCGTACATATGTTGATTGATGCAGATATTCCCAATTGATGATACTTGGTTCATGCAGATCTGGATGGCTATGGTGTTTCTCACATATGATAGAATGTGAATGAGTCTGTATATGCAGAATTCTGTTCAAAGGGATGAATTGATGCAGACATACTTTGTTGATGAATTATACTCTACAGGACATTTATAGGTTGTTGATCTGGAAGTGGTTGTATGCGAGTTCTATGAGTAATATCCACGTATATACGCCTGTTTCTGTGGATACAGTCGCGTATATGTTGGTTTGAAGGAAATCAGTAAGAAGAGTCTGATATGGGTCTGACAGAGACAAGTGGATTGGCTGCAGAAGGAGAACATGATTGCTGATGATTGACAGATGCTGCTGATATCAGTGATTGGTGACTTTCATAAGTCTTGCTCTAGATATTTCGTCTCCATGTCATGTATCTCTTTTATTGTGTCAAGGTCATGTAACGACCTATATTGGTTTCCCCACTATGCCTGGGATGAAGATGTAATGTTCTTGTTTTATCATGTGTAAACTTTTGATGTATCCCCACTTGGTTGGGCGGATGAGTCAATTCTAGTGTATCCCCACTTGGTTGGGAATTGGATGTATTATGAGTCCTTGGTGATAGGAAGGTCATTTATGATAGAGTCATGTTCTTCTTGTAAAACATCTTTTTGCAGACCTTGCTTACAGTCAGGGGGAGCATGAGTTGCACACTTCAGCAAGAGCAGAGCTTTAGCATGTACTCAGAGGGAGCATGGTAAGATTGGTACACCTTGGCATATACAAAGGGGGAGCTCATTCGGAGATTTCAGCAGGTACTCAGGGGGAGTATGGTCAGCGGGATGTTTATCACAGAAAGTGAATATCTTGGTCCGCCCTTTGCCCTTGATGTCAAAGGGGGAGAGTGATTTGGTGTTGTTGCCATCAAGTCCAAAGGGGGAGATTGTTGGCATTATGATGCATGTGTTGTACTTGATGGCAACCCACTCATAGAAGAACATCTCACTCAGTTATAACTAGATGAATCTTCAGAAGAGATATCAGATGTGATTGAATGCATGAGATGCAGGACAAGCTCAAAGGAATCAGATGATAGTTCTAAGTGTGACAAGTTAGCTTTGCCATCAAGTCCAAAGGGGGAGATTGTTGGCATTATGAGACAAGTGTTGTCCTTGATGGCAAATCACACAGATGACAGATCATAGTGCAGCAGGTCAGCAGCAAGGATTTGATGATCAGACTACAAGAATGAAGAGAAAATATATATACGCAGGTTCATCGTGACCAAGCCGTGTATACACGCGTGTTAGACGTTACAAAGGCGCGTATGCGTATACACGCACTTTCATGCAAGTAAAAGTGCGTATATGTTGGAGAACTTACTTTTGGTCCGTGGTAGTTAGTCCTTGGTATTTGAACCTATGGTTTTGGACCATAGTATCTCGTCAGACGTGTTGACCCCAAGTATTGGGTCCATGGTATTGGTTTGTTATGGTTTTGGACCATGGTATTGAGCAAGGCCTAAGACTATAAAAGGAGAAGAAGATCATTAGGCAAGGGTATCGAAAAAGTCTTGAATATCTGATGAAGCATGAGATCCAGTATGCAGGTTATGGGTTGATGATGCATTGCTTGATCTGAGCTATGGAGGGATCTCACCGGTTGATGGAGAACAAGATCTAAGGATAGATCGGGATCAAATGGTTTGAAATGAACTATCTCTATGATTGATTATGTTTATTCTTGATCTGTATACTGACGCATGTAATGATCTGAAATGGGTATAACTTAAGTTTGAAATCGCTGCAAGTCATGATTGAATATTTATAGATCTGTACGCGGGTTGGCTTTGATATAAGCGCGTATGTATGCGGGTTTGATTCATTGTAGTAGCGTATACAATTTGAGCTATGATGTTTGAAGTTACAGGTGGTTCTGGTTGTTGACGACAGTTTAAAGGTGTCAGTATTCTGCATATTCTGATTGGGTGACTGTGTGTAGCTTCAGTATTGATGGATGAGAACTAATATTGGATCAAGATCATAATGGCTCATATTTATGTGATCTAATGGACTAGATCTGGGTGCTAACACATATTATTCTTGTATCTGTAATGATCTGGTTATGTCTGAAGTCAGGAAGTGCAGCGAAGTTATGAAGAAGTAATTAACGACATATACGCTGGTTCACCTTGATGAAGTTGCGTATACACGCAGGTTCGGCACTTCCAAGTAGCGTATGCACTCTGATGCATGATTTTGATGATACAGTTGGTTCTGATTGTTGTTGCAGAGTTCTGTTGTCTGCTCTGTGTTCTGGTGACTGTGATGTTGACAGGGTTTCAGTGTTTCAGTGATTCAGAGATTGATGATGCTAGTATTGATTGTTTTGTGCTTCAATGATATTTATGGGTCCAATATGAAAATTTGATGAAACGTGGCCTTCAGATTATAGTGTTGTGCTTCAGGAGTATCCAGTCTGAAAATGTATGAAACGTGGTACCCGGAGGAGAGAAGATTGTAGGCCGGCGCCTACGTACTAGTATCTTAGCTAGTACAAGAGCAAAGGGGGTTGGAGCTCCCTTCCAGGAGAGTCTGGAGAATGAGAGAAGGTTGTAGCCTTCTGTAGTTTGTAGCCTGCGTGCTGGTAAAGGATTGCACCAATACATTGTAAAAGAAGTTTCTTAATAAAGGAAGATAGAAACGAATTGCAGCAGGTGGTTTTCACCCACATTGGGTTTCCACCTTATATCATGGTGTTCATGTGTGTTGCTTTGATCTATCTGTTTTACTGCTACTGTTGACTGCTAATATGGCTAATAATGTTCTGATGCATCCATTGAAGATCACATAACTGATTCATGAGTTTAATGGTTATATGCTAGTTGCAATAGACACAGTCGCGTATATACGCGGGTATACTTAACTGAAGTAGCGTATATGATTTTGAAGTATGAAAATGAAAAAGTTTTATTGATTAGATAATACTGATTCACCCCCCCCCTCAGTATTATTTCCAACAAGAGCTCCCTGAAGAACAGCTCGGCCACCTGTGCTGCTGTATAATGTGCGAATATGGCAAAGAAATGTGCGTACTTCGTCAGTCGATCAACGACGACAAAGATACAATCCTTGCTCTGTACCATGGGCAACCCTGTGATGAATTCCATCGAAATATTCTCCCATTTCCCCTCCGGAATGGGAAGAGACTGCAATAGTCCCGCAAGATGGCTCATCTCCCCCTTGTTTCACTGGCAAACATCACACTCCCTGACATGCTGGAGTACGTCCTCCTTGAGGCCCTTCCATGAGAACCTCTCTCTAATGGCCCTGTAGGTTTTGGTAAACCCTTGATGGCCTGCCAATGGTGAGTCATGTGATCCCTGGAGTATCTTGTTCTTGAGCTGAGACCCCTCAGTCAAGAAGATCTGATCCCTGTAATAGATGATCTCATCAATCACCCTGTACCTGTCATTTGCTACCTGCTCGTCCAGAATCTCACATGCAAACCTATCCTTGGAGTACTCTACTAAGAGTCGAGTCCTCCAATCTATATCCAAGCTCATAAGAGACAACGTGGCTGGTCTACGTGGGAGGGCATCTGCTACCACATTGTTCTTACCCTTGACATACTCAATGTCGAAATCATATGCTTGGATCTTACTGATCCACTTTTGCTGCCTCTCTTGTAACTACTTCTGCTCCAAAAAAACTTGAGGCTGTTGTGATCAGTCCTCACCCTAAACCTGTGGCCCACCAAATACTGCCGGTACTTAGCCAATGCATGCATGATGGCCAGCATCTCCTTGTCGTATATAGAATACAACCTCTCATGCAGAAGGAGCTTCTGGCTCTCAAAGGCTATAGGGTGACCTCCCTGCATCAATACTACGCCGATCCCCTCTCCTGACGCATCACACTCCAAGACAAATGGTTGCGTAAAATCTGGCAATGCAAGCACTGGGCAGTTGCTCATAACCTCCTTGAGCCTGTCAAAGGCTCGTTGCGCTGTATCCGACCAACTAAATGCCCCCTTCCTCGTCAAGTCCATCAGGGGTGTAGCAAGCTGTGAGAAACCTTTGACGAACTTCTGGTAGTACGTACAAATGCTAATGAATCCTTGAAGTTCCGTCACGTTTCTCGGCTCCGACCATTCTCTGATGGCCCTGATTTTCTCCTCGTGGACTCTCACTCCGTCCACCCCTATGCTGTGTCCCAGATATAACATCTCCGTCAATCCAAACTCACACTTGGAGAGTTTGGCATAGAACTGCTGCTCCTGTAAGATACGCAATACTGTCTCAATGTGCTGGAGATGCTCCTCCCAAGTCTTGCTATAAATGAGAATATCGTCGAAGAATACCAACACAAACTTCCTCAAGTGACTACGAAAGATGTGATTCATGCAGCACTGGAATGTAGTTGGGGCGCTGGTTAGCCCAAAAGGCATAACCAAGAACTCAAAGTGCCCATAGTGACACCTGAAGGCGGTCTTGGGAATGTCCTGCTCCCTCACGCGAATCTGATGATACCTCGATCTCAAAGTAATCTTTGAGAAGAAACGTGCCCCTCTCAATTTGTCCATCAACTCATCGATCCTGGGTATGGGGTACCTGTTCTTCAGGATCTTCTTGTTCAGGGCCCTGTACTCAATGCACATCCTTAGCGTACCGTCCTTCTTCACCAACACCACAGAAGAAGCAAAAGGACTCGTGCTCGGTCGAATGTGCCCAAGAGCCAGCAACTCCTGGATAGCCCTCTCAATCTCATCCCAATAGGCCTTGGGGTGCCTATAAGGGGTGGTGATCACTGCCTGTATGCCTTGCTCTAGTTTGATGGTGTGCTCAAACCCCCGATCTGGTGGCTGTCCTGGTGGAATCTCCCCAAACACTATGGCATACTGATCAAGGATGGACTGTATCTCTGGATGTACTGACTGCCCTGTAGTCCCTGCCTCTGATGCACGCAGCTCCACTGCCCACTCTATGTCTCCCTTCCAGAAGGCTGCCTCCATCCGATGAGTTGAAACAGTTTGAGGTGGATATGTGTGCTATCCTCGTATCTTCTCATGCCTCCCTGTCTTCTCATCATCCCACTCCATCTCTAGGGTCTTCCAATCCGTCGTGACCTTCCCTAGAGTGATAAGCCACTGAACACCCAATATCATGTTAGTGTCCGGAATATCGACCACGAAAAAGTGGTTAGTCAATGTGTAGGTGCCCATCGTCACTGAAAGCTCTGGAACATAACAAGCACACGTCATGGTCTGATCTCCTGGGACCAAGATTGAAAACCCATCAAAGCTCTCTGTCTGTATAACTCTCTGCTCAACCATCTGTGCATTGATGAAGTTGTGGGTCGCCCCACTGTCAACTAGAACTGATACCCGCTGGTCACGTACCGTCCCTCGTATGAGTAGCGTCAGATACTTGGGAACTCCTTGCAATGTTGCAAGGGCCCCTTCGGTGGGTGCAAAAGATGCACCTCCTGCTACTGGTGGTGGAGGTGGTAAAGGTCCTTGTATGGCATGGCTATCTCTTGCCTCCCCATCATCCTTGTCATCCTCTTCTCCACTGCTTTCAGAGAAGACCTCAATAAAATGTGCTTTACCGACAGCGCATCTATGTCCCGGTGCCCACAGCTCTTGACATGTGAAGCACAACCGCTTCTTCTTCAGCTCCCTCCTGGCATCATCGTCAAGCTATACTTGTCCTGGATTCCCCTTTTGAGGTGGAATCCTCACTTCCTTCCCCTTAGACTGGAAAGTCTGTCTCTGGGGGTAAGGTGTCCGGGTCTGGGGTAAGACATCCTGTAAGTCCCGGGTCCTACTGATAGCGTCCTGGAGTGTGGCTGGTCTAGTGGATCGGACTTGACCCCGAAGTGGATTTGCTAACCCCTCAACATACATATAGACCCTCCGTGCCATGGATAGGTTTGGCACCATCACGGAGACCCTTAAGAAATCTGCAATGTAGGTCTTTGGGCTCCCTGTCTGTTTGAGCCTTGTCAGCTCAACAAAATGCTGCTCTGGATCCCTCCGGTCAAATCACTCCATCAATCTCCTGGTAAACTTAGCATATGTCGTCACTGTAGAGTGCTCGAGTGTAACCATCCCATGAAACCACCAATCCTGGGCCACACCATCCAAATGCAATGTTGCCACCTTGATGGCCTCTGTCTTCGACATCTGGTTAAGCTGGAAGTAGATGTCCAGCTTCTCCACCCAAGACTTTGCCGAACTGTTTGATGAACCATCAAATGTAGGCAAGTGGAATCTACTCACTGCACGGTGGGTGTCACCATCATGGTAATACCGGTACCCTCTGTGATGGTCGCAGGGTCTACTATTCTGCTGGAGCTGAACAAAATCTCTGAATGAGAGGGCATCCCTGAACTCTTGCCCATAGGCCTGGTACTCTGCAAAATAATCACCCATATGTCCGAGCTCTGCCTCCTGCTGGGCTACGGCCCCTGTGTCTGCTCCCAAGAAAGTGGGCATGGTAGAGCGTGTAGGGGCATGTAAGGCCACCTGCTGCACAATATCACGCTGCTCTGGCAAATGGTGGGATGTGCCCGATCCCTCACCAACCTGAAAAACCCGTGGACTCTCACGCTATCTGGCCTCTACTGCCGTGAATCTTTGCCCCATCACCTCAATCCATCTCGACAGATCCTGGATTGATTTGAGGAGCATATTCGCAAATCTCTTCCCGTCATCATCCGCCATCGGAGCCCCTTGCTCTGCGTCCACCACAGGCTCCCTCTGCTCTGTGTCTACTACCGGAACACAGTCTCCCTCTTCGTAAGTGTTCTCCAACCTATGCCCAGAGTCCCTATATCTCCGTCCTCTGTAACAAATATAGTGTTTTTCCCCCGATGTCATAGATTGCTAGCTCCACAAGGTTAGCTAGATCTATGCTCTGATACCACTGTAATATCCCTTATCAGGAATATACCTCAAACACGAGCAAACTCCAACCAGAGATGGACTGGGAGGGCATTTACCAGATATGTCACCTCTAAAAAGAGGACGAGATCCGGAGGCTACGTGGCCCTTTCCAGACTCTGTCTAAGAGTATAATAGAAAACACACAAGTGGTATAAATGCCGAGAAGGCTCAAAGAGATACAAATATCAATGATACAATATATATATCAAATAAACCATAAGCAGATACACAAGAAGTGCAGAGAGAATGCTAAGCCATTTTATTATACTGAGTAATATAATGAGTACAGGAGGTGATCAGGAAGATGGCACCTCTACTTGCACTAGGCAAGTGAAGAAATACACTCAGAATAGCGAAAGAATGGCCCCTCTCTGATTTGCGTCCAAGCTGCTGGGAAACTGCTATGCTGCTGCTGCTACTAGAAATCAAATGAGGATTTGGGGCTGCTCCCCTCCTCAGAAAAGGCTGAAACTCTGGAATCAGACTCTACTCAAGAAACCCAAAAAAACCCAGAAAGCTCTCGTGGAATGGCCGACCCCCGAAAATCACCCCCTTGGGGTTCTGCGCAGTTCCTCATTGCTCTACGCTGCCACTGAATGAGATGCTCCAGAAACCTGCCTGAAACCCCTGCCAAAACTCCCCAATATGCAAGGGTTGATCCCCTGCTCTATCTCTCAGCACCAAAGCTCCTGCAAATCCTCAACCCAGAATTGTGTCCCTCTCACAGTACTGCGCAGTCCTTCAGAACTGCGTCCCTCTCCTAGTGCTGCGCAGTCCTCCAAAATGCTGCCACTACTGCTGCAAAAAGGCTGATGAAACTACTGCTGAAATGCCAATGGGAATACCTTGCCTGAGCAGGCACTCGAAGTCCCCCGGGGCTAAGAGTGAGATCTCCGAATGGAGACACTCAATGCACTAAACAGTGCTGCAGACTAGCTAAACAGCCAGCGTGCTCCAAGTCGAAATGACTATCACAAATGCTCATCACAGAATGATCAAAATGAGGGGGCTTCTCTCTCATTTATAGCCTTTGCCTCTCTCAATCCCAAGGCTCACCTCCTCCTGCGTGATTCCCCTCTTGCCACGTGTGTCTTCCCTCCTGCGCAGTCCCTCCATGTGTCTATGTGGGCTCCATTTCTGTGTCCCCCTTTGGACCCCTTGGCTCCCCTTTAAGTCACAATGTTGTGCTACTAGGAAGTGACTTTTTATTCTAAAGGTGAGTTATATCCTCCTTCCTCACTTTTTTATTTACAAATAACTATAGAAAGGAAAATTTGGACAAAATCGAATATTCCAATTAGCCATGGCTAATTAGGAATATTACAGAAGCTGTGTAGTAATAAAACCCTCAGAACTGCGGCACCGGTTTTCCCGCATTGGGTTTTTCCGGGGACGATTGTCCAAAAATAACGGTGTCCCTTGTGTGTTTGTTTCAGTATTTCAATTGATGATCTGTATATGAGTTAAGGCTGCATTTGTGTTTATTTCAGTATTTATATTTATAAATAACTTGTTAATGGAATAAACAAGTAGGAGAAATAAACTAGATAATGTAATAGGGGTTACTAACGTGTCAGACGACTTAGAAATTTCAACACGGTATCAGAGTGTTGCAGATCATAGGAGGATTGAAGGAATCAGCGATATTGGAAATTTGCAGCAGTAGCAGTTGTCCCGAGAGATAGAGTTGCTCCTAAGCAGAAGGCAGTAGAGAAGGAGTGACATAGAGGGCTTGCATCATCATTTCGAGCCAAAGAGAGGGCCAACGCAGAGGTAGAGAGAGGTAGAAGAGGTTCACGAAGAGCTATGTCATCCTACTTAGCCAGGTAGGATTGATGCACTTGGCCAGAGGAGTGATTCAACCTTTGTTGGGATTGCGCAGAGCTAGAAGGCTCAGTTTCTTCAGTTGCGGGGGCCTAGGGAGCTGTGCACAGATTGTGGGTTGGGAAGTTGGTGGGGTGCTATTTCTGTCGAAGCAGAACAACACCTAATGGGACAAAACCAAGGTAGAGGGAGTCACTACCTTGACGAATTTCTAGCCAAGAAATCCAGATCCGAGTTGCAGTTGCAAGGAGGATTGGAGAGGAGCGGTTCAAAATTTGGTGGGAAGATTTCCAGTAGGGAAATCAGGACTTAGAGGGATATTTCCAGGAGGGAAGTCAAAACTCAAAGGGAGTCCAAAAGAGGAGCATAAATGGCAGTGAACGGACTGAGGGATCAGGACAAGTTGGACGGTGCTTCCAACTTTGTCATCTGGAAGGCCAGGATCCTGACAGTCTTGGATAGACATCGCATCAAGGGCCATGCCTTGAGAACCGTCGTTATCCCAGTCGACCCAGTTGATAATGAGAAGTATGAGGATGCAATGGCGAGGGCAAAGTGCATAATCCTTGATGCGGTCAAGGATCATGTTGTACCACATATTGCTGAAAAGAACACAACAAAGGAGATGTGGGATACTTTGACGACCTTGTATCAAGGCACTTCCGTGCAACGAAAGATGCTATTGGAGAATCAGTTGTGGTTGTATCAGATGCAGAAGGGGGAGCAAATAGATCTATTCCTCCTCAGATTGCAAGAGATTCGTGACCAACTTACTTCCATAGGGGCTACGCCAGATCAAGAGTTCATGGTGAGGACCGCCCTGAATGCAGTCTCCGAGGAGTGGGAGACATTTGTCCAAGGAATTTTGGGCAGAGCTACTCTTCCAGGATGGGAGGAGATGTGGGCATCTCTTCGCCAAGAAGAGATCAGACGGTTGACCAAGGCGAGGAGTAGTGGCAAGGGAAGTCAAATCAAGAAAGAGGAGGAGGAGGATGCGGCTCTAACATCTGTGGGACAACAGTGGAAGAGGAAGAAGAAGGTTATCTCCAAGGTGAAGTGCTTACATGGTGGGGAGCTGGGACATTATGCATCCTAGTGTCCCAGGAAGAAGAACACGGGAAAGGCTTCTGACTCCAAGGCAGTTTCGGCTAAGGCGGAGAAAGAAGTCGAGACTGATGACGATTGTGCCATGAGTGCTCATGCACCTCTAGAGAAGAGGTGGGGAGACATCAAGTTGTAGTCAGGAGGACTACATACTAGGGGCAGGATCCTTGAGGTACCCAAATTCTTGGATCGCATTTGGCTACGAGAGCCCTTAATGATAGTAGCAGGATGACGGATGTCGGATAGAAGCAAGATGCAATGGAGCGACAAGGCAGTGCTAGAGTGCAGAGGTCTATAACAGCTTAGTGGAGGTTGCAGCAGTGCGAGAGGCACAAAGGTGTTTGCAACATCGCAGAGGCAGTAGAGGGAGCACAGGATAGCAGTAGAGGTAGCTTCAACATCAGAAGGCTTCCGGACTGACAAGGATGTCAGAATTTGGGTAGATCAATTACTTACTTGATAACTGAGTTGCAGTGCAGCGGTTAGCAGTGGCAGTGCTATGGGAAGCATGGGCAACATTTTGAGAGGGAGTTGCAATACAGATGTAGCAGTGGCAGTGGCTGTGTCATGGGCAGCAGTATAGGAAGCAGAAGTGCAGATGATGTGAGGCAGCAGGCCAAGCATCAACACAGGTACCGGTGTGGAAGGATCATTGTGATGTTTTAGTGGTGGAGCATTACTAGAGCACATTCCTCGCTAATAAAGAGTGTTGATTTGTGGTAGCATTGGATGTGCTCTAGCCACAAAAATTGGTGGAGAGGCTAAGGCACATAAGATCTCCAAGACCCAAAAATGGTTTGGGGAAATTCCACCTGGTTGGAGGGATATTAAATTAATTAATATTTTTAATGGGATTCTTAAGTCTAAACTTAGAAAAATTAAAATATTAATGGGTATTAATATAAAATTGGGTGAGAATGTTCTAAATGACATGGATCAAGCCAAATCTAATCTCAGCCGTTGATTAGAGACTTAATCTCGGTCATTGAAGACTCAACAGGAAAAGTATAAGAGGAGGCTTTAGGGTCAGTTGAATATACACCAAGATTGATCAGTCAGTTCGATTTTCTGGAGCAGGGCTTACTGAGAAAATTTGAACTAGTGATATGTTGCAGCGAGGGGCAGTGAGTATATAGCAGAGAGGAAGGGATAGTGCCAGAGGGTCAGCGTAGAGACCAAAGAGGCTGACGCAGAGGCAGCGAGAGCTATGTAGAGGCAACAGAAGCTACGCAGAGGCAGCTAGGCACTGTGTAGAGGTTGAGGGGCCTGCTTGGGTCACGCAGAGGGCCAGAGAGTTGACACAGAGAGTCAGAAGGCTAACACAGAGGCTTCAGGAGCTACGTTGAAGCTAGTAGGGTTGATACAGAACCAAGAGGAAGCGCCAAAAGGATTTTCGTGGGGAAAACTAGAGCTAAGAGGCTGAATATCTGTCTCCGAGAAGAGGTATTACTGCCATGTAACCATCTCTGTTGGGTGAGCCATTTCTTGCACCCTAGTTGTACTCAAGAATTTGCATAATAATAAAAACCCTAGAACCGCTGCACCGGTTTTCCCGCATTGGGTTTTTCTAGGGACGATTGTCTAAAAATAACGGTGTCCCTTGTGTGTTTGTTTCAGTATTTCAGTTGGTGATCTGTATATGATTTAAGGCTGCATTTGTGTTTATTTCAGTATTTATATTTATAAATAATTTGTTAATGAAACAAACAAGTAGGAGAAATAAACCAGATAATGCAGGAGGGGTTTCTAAAGTGTCAGACTTAGAAATTTCAACATAAGAAACTCCAAAATGATTTAGAAATAACACTTACTAGGTAACCATGTATCATCCATCAAACTTTAGCGGTAATCCTCCACAAGTAGCATTGTTACAAATGAGAGAGCACTTTCTTTATTTATATGAAGAATCTAATTGCTTTACCTCTCAATAAGGATAATATCCATTAAAATCTCCTAAAAACATAATAATTGACGATACAAGGTGGATAGGTCTCATGCTAACCCTAAAAAATGTCTCCAAAATGAAAATACAATGCTAAAACATGAAAGCATCCTCCATAAATGGCACACATTTGAGTGTAAAGGGGCCATATAGGTGATGACATCTCCAAAAGAGTGTAATTGCTCCAAAAATCATGTCTATCTCGAAAAGATGCAATGTTTCATCAAAAGGTCATGTCTCTTCATCAGAAGGTGCCAACACATCATCAAATGTGCTAGGTTAGCTCAAGCAAGTGTTCCATTATCATCAAGTGTGACATCCCTTCATTTATGCAATGTCCTCCATCATGCTTATAACATCATCAAGAAAAAGGGGTTCATGACCTCTTGAAAGAGGTGTATAATCACGATCAAGTTCAATGTCATCAAGCCAAGCCTCATCATCATCAAGGGGCTTCTGGGCCTCTCCAAGTGACACATCATGTGTGCAATGTCCTAGCCCCAAGGTGCAATGTCCATGGTCCAATGAGTGATGGAGTGTATCAAGCAAGTTGCCAAGTTATCACATGGTCCAATGTTCAACATCAATGCTCCAATGTCCATCATCAAGTGTAATGTTCTCCAAGGGGTTTGCAACATCATCCATGAAGTTTGGGAGAAGCATGATCAATGTCCTCTAAAGGACCATGTACATGTATGTATCATCATCAAGCATAGCTCAAGGAATTATGTGAGATTACGCAACATGCATACAAAAGTTAATGTAACATGAAATTGAATCATATTTAATGTAAAAAACCACATAAGTAGATCATATTAGGTATGTTCTTCAAATTTCACACCAGCTCACGACCTTACAAAATCTGCCAAATTTACGTATGGGAGGGTCATCAACTTCCACAATTAGGTGTTGCCAAAATGACAATGAAAGAAAACGCCCTAGGGGGAAGAGTCGACCTTATTGATTTTGGATAGCATCGGATGTTCTCTAGCTCCTAAATTTTGTGGAGGGGCTAGAACACATGAGATCTCCAAGACCCAGAAATCATTTGGAGAAATTCCACCCGGATGAGGAGTTATTAAAATAATTAATATTTTTAATGGGTTCCTAAGTCTAAACCTAGGGAAATAAAAATATTAATAGGTATTAATAAAGATATGGGTGAGAAGCTTCTAAGAGATGAGGATCAAGTCTGTTTTAATCTTAGCCGTTGATTAGAGACTTAATCTCAATGTTGAATCATCAACAGGAAAAATATAAGAGAAGACTTGAGAGTCATTTGGAGACACACCGGGCAAATACTTAGTAACCCGAGGGAAATCGATTCTCAAGGTGAAGGAGTTCGATTTCAGAGGGAGAGTTGCAGGATGAAGGAAGAGGAGGGTTTCAACATCAGTTAGAGACTGAGGAGGAGGTGACGCAGTGCCTTAGAGAGACAGTGTAGGCAGGGACGAGATCTCACGTAGATGATGCAGGGGTGACGTAGTGCAAGATAAAGGGCCTCCGTGGTGTTGGAATTTCTCCTAGCTGAGGAGGAAAATTATCTCAGGTGTTTTCTTGAAGGTTTCTCTATGTACTACAAAAATCATTCCTTGTAAAGAGATTGTTGCTGAAGAATAATAAATAAACCCTCATCTGCTGCACCGGTTTTCCCGCATTATGTTTTTCCGGGGACAATTGTACAAAAATAACTGTGTTGATGTGATTGGTTCTTGTGCTTGTTTATCATTATTATTTTTCTCTATGCTATTATGTGATAACTGCAGTAGAATTTATTTTAATGTTTACTGAAGGGTTTTTGTAAGAAACTTATTGTGAAAAATAAGTAGGACAAATAAATCAATTACTGTAGTAGAATTTTGTGTTAGAAATTTTCACATGGTATCAGAGTAGAGATTGGGCAACAAAGAATCTGCTATGAGTCAGAAGCATGATGCCGGGGCATCAACTTAGAAGGACTCACGCAGATCGTCAGAGGAAGAAGAGAGAACAAAGAACATGGATCATGATTATTCTATGTTAGCTTCCAGATTGGAAGAAGAAGTCGCTTGCTTAGCAAGTTCTGCCTCCTCTGAGGTTTGGTATATAGATAGTGGAGCTTCTTGGAACATGACAGGAATACGAGAATGTTTTTCGAATTATCAAGAAGAAATGATGAACTTCGAAATCACCATGGGAAATAAGTCAAAATTTACCCATGTAGGAAGAGGTACTATAGTCTTTCAAACAGAAGTAGGGGATCGGCTTCGAGCAACCAATGTGCTGCATGTGTCGGGATTGGGGATGAACTTACTCTCTGTATCTCAGCTTCAAAACAAGGGCTATGATGTTTTCTTCATTAAGGAGAAAGTATATGTCAAACACCCGAGTTGGAAAAAGAAGGCCCAGATTGGAGTCAAAAGTAACAGGCTGTATAGATTACAGCTAGAATCTCCAATGGCACTGATAGGCAACAGTGGGGAAAAAGATTTGAATGAACTATGGCACAAGAGGATGGGACACTTACACCATGGGGCTCTAAGAATTCTCGGGAGAACAGTATCAGGAGTTCTAGAGTTGAGTACCAAACGAGATGATGTATGCAGAGGATGCGCACTAGGCAAGTATGCCAAAGTGGCATTTTCCAGAAGCAACAATAGGGCTAAGAGTGTTCTGGGATTGATACACTCAGATATCTGCAGACCCATGTCCACAAAAGCTCTTAGTGGTGCTGAATACTTCGTCACCTTCATTGATGACCATTCCAAAAAGACTTGGATCTACTTTCTAAAAACCAAGGATGAGGTTTTTGGTCGATTCAAAGAGTTCAAGGCTCTAGTTGAGAATCTGACAGGAAAGAAGATAAAGATATTGCGCTTAGACAATGGTGGAGAATACATCGACAAGGACTTCACTGATTTTTGCGCAAGGGAAGGCATCAAAAGAGAGTGGACAACCCCCTATAATCTGAAGTAGAATGGAGTAGCAGAAAGGAAGAACAAGACTATTGTTGAAGCAGCCAGGGTGATGTTGTATGATTAGGATATGCCCAAGTTTCTATGGGCAGAAGCATGCAACACGACAGTGTATGTCCAGAACAGGACTCCTCATAGGGCATTAGGTAAGATTACTTCGGAGAGTGTCTTCACCAGTAAGAAGCCTGAGGTGAGTCATTTCAGGATATTTGGGAGTTTGGCATACTGCCATGTACCCAAAGAAAAGAGGAAGAAATTGGATCAGACTGCAGAGAAAGGATATCTTGTGGGATATAGCGAGAATGCTAAGGCATATAGAGTCTTAAACTGGGGAATAGGAAGATCGTCATTCAACGGGATGTAAAGTTTATGGAGGACAGAGCTTTCAGGAAATCTCGAGAAATGCCTTCTGAATACCTGTCAAAGGATGATCCGTTGGTCCAACCACTTTGTCCAACAGAAACTAGCACCAATACTTCTCCTAAAGGCAAAACTCCATAGGTATCACAACTAGTGGATTCTAAGGAAGAGGAGGAGTAGATAGATATACCACTACCAGTGGTAGAATGAGCCGGGAACTTCGACAGATACTACGAGATGCAGAGAATTTCATCGGTGCACCCAGGAACGAGAAAAGGGAGTGTAGACAGCCAGACAGATACCAAACCTTGGTGGCTCAGGTTGGAGAACCCTCTAGTTTTCAGGAGGTCGTTCAACATCAAGTATGGGTAGATGATATGGTGGAGGAATATAGTTCCATAATGGTCAATGATATCTGGGAAGTGGTACCTAGGCCTCAGGACAGGTCAATTGTAGGCTCGGGATGTCTCTACAAAGTCAAATATGCTGCAGATGGCAGCGTGGAAAAATACAAAGCCAGGTTTGTGGCTAAGGGGTATGCTGAGAAGGAAGGGATAGACTACGAAGAAATCTTCGCCCCAGTAGCCAGGTATACTTCTATTAGATCCATGATATCCCTTGCAACACAGATGGGGTGGGAGATTCACCAAATGGATGTCAAGACGACGTTCTTGAACGGGGTGATAGAAGAAGAAGTATACATTGAACAACCAGAGGGTTTTGAGACACATGAGAAGAAATCTCATGTATGTAGGTTGAATAAAACCTTGTATGGGCTTAAACAGGCACCTAGAGCATGGTACGGTCGAATTGATGGCTACTTGTAGAAGATGGGATTCGTCAAGAGTGACGCAGATCCTAATCTCTACTATCTTGTTGTAGAGAATAAGCCTCTAATCCTGGTGTTATACATGGATGATATTTTCCTGACAGGGCTCATCCAAGCTCATCAAAGATTGCAAGGAGAACCTAGCCACAAAATTCGACATGAAGGATTTGAGACGGATGCATTATTTCTTGGGGTTGGAAGTTGGCAGCAGAAGGGTGAATTTTGCTTGGACAAGGGAGATACACTACAAAGATTTTGAAAAGGTTCAGAATGCAGGACTGTAGACCTATGGCTACTCTAATGATCACCAACTGGAAGAAGATTGATGCATCCGAAGATAAATAAATCGATCCCACCTTGTACAGGCAACTCATAGGGTTCTTGATGTATCTGGTTAATACCAAGCCAGACATTTGTTACGCTGTCAACACCCTCAGTCAGTTCATGGTGGAACCAAAGAGGGCGCATTAGGCAGCAGCCAAGCATGTTCTCAGATATATACGAGGAATAGTCGAGCATGGACTAATGTACACCCAAGGCAATGACATTAGGCTAAGTGGGTTCACTGATGCAGATTGGGCTGGAAGTTCAGTAGAACGAAAAAGTACCATTGGGTACTGTTTCAACATTGGACGAGGAATGACCTCCTGGTGTAGTAGGAAACAAAAATCCGTGGCTCTGAGCTCAGCTGAAGCTGAATATATGGCAGCTAGCACAACTTCATGCGAAGCCATATGGCTTAGGATATTGCTTGTGAATCTATTCAGGAGAAAGATGGAAGTGACCAGTGTTTTGTGTGATAATCAGAGTTGCATCAAGCTCTCTGAGAATCTAGTTTTTCATGATCGGTTGAAGAACATTGATATTAGGTGTCACTTCATTAGACACTGTGTCCAATGAGGGGCAGTACAGTTGAAGAACAGGTGGCAGACATTCTCACCCAGGCTCTAGGAAGAACAAAGTTTGTTTATTTTAGGGAGAAGATGGGGATGGTGAAGAATCCGTTTCAGTAGCAGAAGCGGATAATATAGGCAACTGCAGTACAGGTGTAGCAGTTGCCAGTGACAGTTGCAGTGTCATGGGCAGCAGTGTAGGTTACAGCAGGGCAGTAGGCCGAGAATCAACAACGTAGAGGACTGATGCCGTGGATCAGTGTGATGCTTCTATTGGGAAGTATTGCTAGAGCACATTCCTCACTAAGAGGGAGTGTTGATTTTGGGTAGCATCGAATGTGCTCTAGCTCCGAAATTTTGTGGTGGGGCTAGAACGCATGAGATCTCCAAGACCCAAAAATCGTTTGGAGAAATTCCACCCGGATGAGGAGTTATTAAAATAATTAATATTTTTAATGGGTTCCTAAGTCTAAACTTAGGAAAATAAAAATATTGATGGGTATTAATAAAGATATGGGCGAGAAGCTTCTAAGAGACGAGGATCAAGTCTATTTTAATCTTAGCCGTTGATTAGAGGCTTAATTTCGGTCGTTGATTCATCAACATGAAAAGTAAAAGAGAAGACTTGAGAGTCATTTGGAGATACACCGAGCAAATACTTAGTCACTCGAGGGAAATCGATTCTTAAGGAGAAGGGGCTCAGTTTCAGAGGGAGTGTTGTAGGGTGAAGGAAGAGGAGGGTTTCAGCATCAGTCAGAGACTGAGGAGGAGGTGATGCAGTGCCTCAGAATGACAACGTAGAGGAAGAGCTCTGAGAGAGCGCAGGCGGGGACGAGATCTCACGCAGTCCTCATGCAGATGACGCAGTCCACACGCATATGATGCGGGGGTGATGCAATGAAGGATAAAGGGTCTTTGTGGTGTCAGAATTTCTCCTAGCTGAGGAGGAATATTATCTCAGGTGTTTTCTTGAAGGTTTCTCTATATACTGCAAAAATCATTCCTTGTAAAGAGATTGTTGCTGAAGAATACTAAATAAACCCTTATCTGCTGCACCGATTTTCCCGCATTGGGTTTTTCCAGGGTCAATTGTCCAAAAATAACTGTGTTGATGTGATTGGTTCTTATGCTTGTTTATGATTATTATTTTTTTCTATGCTATTATGTGATAACTGCAGTAGAATTTATTTTAATGTTTACTGAAGGGTTTTTGTAAGCAACTTATTGTGAGAAATAAGTAGGAGAAATAAATCAGTTACTGCAGTAGAATTTCGTGTTAGAAATTTTCACAAACCCCTTAATTGATAGGTGTATATGACGAGTGCTATTGTTGGGAGTGGGTTTCATCGGTGGTGTAGTATGTGGGCTATGTAAGACCATCATTCATGAGTGCCTTTGAAGGAGTGCCTCATGCTTGAGTTACCCTTTCCTTGGTGTTGTGTCTTTTTACCCCTTATTTATCATTTTACTTTCTTTTATTAGCTTGTTTTGCAAGGTTCATTGATTTTCTTTTGAATGCCCTTTTTTTAGTATGGACAATTTGTTGCTCATGGGGGTTGGTATGTTCTTTAAGTCCCTTTTACTTTGATAATCATGATATGCGTGGGACTAGGGGTGATGGCCTCACATGAGGGGGTAGAGCTCAAGCTAAATTTGGCATTTAACTATGATTCATCCCTTGCATATATTTTGCATATTAACATTTGGGACATGCTATTTTATTATTTCTTATAGCAACATCAACCTTTGAGCATTTCCAAGTTCCTTCTCATAGGATGAGACAAATAGGGAACCAATATGAGCGATAAACAATGAACAACTTAAAATTAGGGAGAATGGAGAGAAGGATGAATGGAAAGCATTAAGGATGGAAATATATGGATGCATTATCTCTATCCAAGCTTCCCATTTGTGCCCCTCTTGGACAAGGAAAGAAAAGCCTAGAGGTGGTTGCACTTGACTAGAAGGAATTGATCACCACCAAGGTGAATAAGATAGCAAGCATAACTTCCAAGCATCATAATTCATTCTCTGACTTTAACCCATGATTCTTACTTGAATGTCAAATACATTAAATGTAAACACTTAGTATGAAATGATGGCTAATGTACCTCGTGTGTGTTGAACTATCATCATTGGATGAGTATGCTAATTAGGTGAGCAAGCTGAGCATGATATATATGAGAGGCATTGATCCAGATTGGATCATTATATTGTTTGTCATCCATCTCGATGCTTTTAGCGTGGAAAAAGTGGATCTTAGGACTGTGAAAATTCCTAATCCTCAAGGAACGCCTATTGCGACAGATCTGAATTTACTTCACCTACTTGATTTTGATTACATTCATCAAGTTATTCTTTTGAATAATGAAGCAAATTACTTTTGCAGCCTACGCTACTTAAATTTGATTTACATGAAACAAGGAAACTGAGCAAAGAACAAGATACATAGGACAATTATTTTTGGACAAAATAGTCCTCGGAAAAACCCAGTGTGGGAAAACCAGTGCAGCAACTCTTAGGGTTTTTGATTATTAAGCAGTAATTATAAATACAAATGCTGATCGCCCTCCCGACAAACTAGTGATAGAGAAATACAATGGCGAAAATCTGAGTGAGTTTTACCTCACTTCACCTGACAGATTCCGGTTGATCCGACAATAAGACTAGCTAACCCCGACTACTTCTGCGGTGGCCCTGCGTAGGCCCTGCATCAACCTTTCAGGGTTTGCGTCAGCTTTCCCAGTTGTTCTGGCAATTTCTCGACAATTCTGACTTTTTGCGTGGAAGACAACTTTCTCCTTTGTGCTGGCCCTTCTGGCTCTGCGTCAATGATGCGTGGGCCCAGATTGGCCCAGTGTCAGTCCTCCTGGCTACTGCGTTGCCTCCACAAGCTTCTCTCCACCTCTCTGTCAGTGTTCCCGAACTATCCCTACTCCTCTGCTGCAATATCTCCCCAATCGATTTTTCTCTTGCGAACTTCTCACCTCGGAAAATCGATTTCCTCAATCTCTCTATCTCTAACTGAACCCCAAGCCTCCTTATACTTTTCTTGTTGAGACTTCAATGACTGAGATTAAGTCTCTAATCAACGACTAAGATTAAAACTTGACTTGATCTGCCTTCTAGATCATTCTCACCCATATTTTGATTAATACCCATTAATATTTTAATTTCCCTAAGTTTAGACTTAGGAACCCCATTAAAAATATTAATTATTTTAATAAAATACAATCTGGGTGGAATTTCAGCAAACGGTTTCAAGGTTCTTTAGAACTCATGTGCCTTAGCCTCTCCACCAATTTTCAAGGCTAGAGCACTTCCGATGCCACCAAAAATTAACAAGGAACATTTTTACTGGTGGGACCCAATTTGGCAAATTGGGGTCTGAAACCTTTTGGGAGCATTTTGAAGCATCGAACGACATTTTTTGGGGGTAAAAATTTTCTGCTTTATTGCCGCACTTTTTTTCCCTATTCTACACACAAAGACCTTTCCAATGATGCAATAATTGCGTCAATTGGAGTCCGTATGCGAGAGTTATGCCACTCAGAAGTTGACCTCTGTAGTCTTTTGAATTTGAAGTAAAAACCTTGGATTTATGCACTACTTCCTAGGCTTAGAGGTGTGGCAAAGGCCTAGATAGATTTTCCTTTCACAAGGGAAATATGTTGTGAAACTACTGGAAAGATTTGGTATGGTGTAATTCTATGGCCACATCGATGGAGATGAACTTCAAGAAGTTATGTGGATAAGTTACGAGACTCGATCTAGCAAATCCTACTGAGTACTGATAGTTGATTGGGGGCACTGATGTTCCTTGTGAACACCCATTCGGACATATGTTTTGCTGTTAACACTTTGAGTCAATTTATGACTGAACCTCTTCATGCACATTGGGTCGTTGCTAAGCATGTGTTGAGATACCTTCATGGGACTATTAATTTTGGACTAAGATATATTGCCGTAGATGTGATACTTCATGGTTACACTGATGTTGAATGGGCCAAAAATGTTATTGACAAGAAGAGCACATCAGGGTGTTGTTTTAGCCTTGGATCCGCCATGATATCTTGGATGAGAAGGAAGCAGAAGTCTATTGCCCTTAGCATGGTTGAGGCTGAGCATATTGCAGCTAGCATGGCTAGCTGTGAGGAAGTATGGTGTAGGAAGCTCTTTGGGGAGCTGCTTGAGCAGGTTCTAGATATGATAGTGATCTATTGCGACAAGAGTGGGATTCGACTGCTAGAGAATCATGTGTTCCACAACAAGTCCAAGCACATTGAGATTAGATACCACTACATCCGAGATATGGTCCAGAGAGGAGTTGTAAGACTCCATCACATTTCGAGCGATGAGCCGATAGCAGATATTCTCACCACTTCTTTGTCAAAACGGATGTTCTTGGTCATTAAAGAGTAGCTTGGAGTAGTGGATGTGACCAATGTTGCACGAAGTGCCCCCCTGGTTCCAAGCCCGGAAGCGCGTCCCGTGCGGAAGCGTCTAGGAAGCTTCGGTGGAAGCGCGCTTCCGCCTGATTTTGCCGCTTCCTGGAATTTTTCGAAGCGTGGCTTGGAAGCGCGCTTCGTACAACGCTTCGGCAGTACGAAGCATGGCGCTTCGGAGGGCGAAGCGTACGCTTCCATATGATTCTGGAAAAGCATTTAGAAAATTGTTTTTTTTTCAATTTTTTTTTAAATTTTAGGTGAGTTTGCTTGTTGGGGGTGGGTCCACCTTGGGTTAGGGTGAGGAATGAAGGCAAAAAAAATATAAAAAAAATATAAATATAGCAGATGCTCTCTCATGGTAATGTTAAATTCTTAAAGTAAAAGTGACATTCTCCTTTATTTTTCATTTTCATCATTTTACTTAAATTTTTAACATTACCATGAAATGACTCAAGATGTTTGAGAGTGGTTCCAGCCTCATTGGACTTCATATGGAGAAAATAGAATTTCATATCCTATTCAAAATTCAGCAGACTTAACAGTTTTCAGGAATTCAGGATCAATGGGATTGTGGCATTTCATTAGATTATATCAAGTATGAAGGTATGTGATTAGCATTTAATCAAGAGCACCAAGCCCTATATATACCCTAGTGTTGGTGTTGTTAATTGTTGAAATCCTTTGTCACGTGGCACACCCTTAGCAAAAAATTACCTTTCAATCAAGTCAAAATCATCGATCAAGCATGTTAAGCTTTTTCTACCATATTTTAAGTCTTGACTTAAGTAGTTCGATCAAAATTGGGCAATGTTGACTAATATCCCTAGACAATCGAGGTAGAGGCAAAGGCTAGACAAGAGGAGAAGAATCTAGATTCTAGATGGTTGATGCATCTAAATGGTTGATGCTCGAATAATTAATCATTAATGTACAGTGGATGTTATATCTATCTTGATTTATGCAAAAATATGCATGTTTTCATGTCTTCTACAACTAATTTGGTATTTGGGATGTTTGTTTTGAGTATAAATGCATATATATATATATATATATATATATATAGCAGACGCTTCCGTAGACGCTTCGCTTCCTAGATTTTTGGAAAATGACGCTTCGGCGTCCCCGCTTCCAAAAAACGTCCTCGCTTCGTCCCCGCTTCGTGCAACATTGGATGTGACCCTCTCGGGTAAGGGTCACGGCTAATCGAGAACACTTAGCTATGCTCTTCCCCCCTATTTGAGCTCCCACAAAAAGGAATTGAGCTGGTGAGCTCCTGGGGTTGAGGGATTGCTGGACAATAGGTGTGTGTCATCCCTACCCTTTGTGGTAGGTTGGGTATGTCCCCTATTGTCACTGTAGGGTGTGCATGATCCTTGTATTTTATGAAAATTCGAGTATCTCCTCCTATTAGGTCCGGCAAAGTATACCCCCGTTAAGTTGGCATCCTACCCACAAGCTGGGCTTGTTGGGATTGCCACCCATCTAGCCAACGAGTGAGGTAACCTCTGTGTGTGTGATCCTTACCATTGGTAAGTCAGGTATTCCCCCAGGATGATGTGCAGGTGTTCTACCACTTGACGCTTTGTTGAGATTTGTAGCTTGGAAGGTATTCCAATGTAATATCCCTTTCCAGGAATATTCCTCAAACCTCAGCAAAACCCCAACCAGAAAAACGCACAAGTGGTACAGTAGCCGAGAAACTCACAGAGATAAAATAACAGTAGTGCAACAAACAATAATGTATATGTGAAATATGAACAGATACTCAAGAAATGCAGCGAGAAATGCTAAGCCATTTTATTATACTGAGTAATGGACAGAGTACAAGAGGTGATCAGAAAGATAGCACCTCGACTTGCCTAAGGCAAGTGAAGAAATACACTCAGAATAGCAAGGAAATGGCCTCTCTCTGAACTACGTCCAAGCTGCTGGAGAACTGCTGTGCTGCTGCTACTGTTGGAATCAAGTGAGGATTTGGATCTGCTCCCCTCCTCAGAAAATGCTGAAACTCTGTAATCACCCTCTACTCAGCAAACCGAGAAAAACCCAGAAAGCTTTTCTGAAATAGCTGACCCCCGAAAATCACCCCCTTGGGGATCTGCGCAGTCCCCCAATGCTTTGCGCTGCCACTGAAGAAAATCCTCCAGAACTCTGCCAAGATCCTCCAATATGCAAGGGTTGATCCCCTGCTCAATCTCCCAGCACAAATCCTCCTGAAAAACCCCAATCCGAAACTCCTGCCAGAAAGAACTGCGTCATCCCTCTCAAGACTGCGCAGTCATCCATAGTGCTCAACCCTCCTGCCAACTACCAATGAAACTGCTGCAAAATACTGATGGAACTACCTTGCCCGAGCAGGCACTCGAAGTCCCCCGGGGCTAAGGGTGAGATCTCCAAACGGAGACACTCAATGCACTAAACAGTGCTGCAAACAGGGTAAACAGCCAGTGTGCTCTAAGTCAAAGTGACTAGCTCAAATGCACATAATCTAATGCCAAAATGAGGAGGTTCCTCTCTCCTTTATAGCGTTGGCCCTTCTCAAACCCTAAGGCTCACCTCCTCCAATGTAGCCATCTCTTGCCACGTGTTCCTCTCCATCTGCGCAATCCCTCCAAGTGTTTACATGGGCCCCTCCTCTATGTGGTCCTTTGGCCCCCTTGGCTCCCTTTTAAGTTACAACGTTGTGCTACTAGGGAGTGACTTTATTCCAAAAGTGAGTTATGCCACCCTTTACTCACCTTTTTATTCATAACTAACTATAGAAGGCAAAATTGAGCAAAAATCGAATATTCCAATCAGCCATGGCTAATTAGGAATATTACAGTCTCCCCCGGCAAAATGTTGCTTGTCCTCAAGCAACTGAAGTGATGGATGCTGCAAAATTTTCTCGCTCTCCCAAGTGGCATCCTCTTCCAGTAAATTCTTCCACCTCATCAAAAATTCCCGGACCGTCCTGCTCCGCAGCTGCCTCTCCCTAGTATCAATAATGGCCTCTGGCTGCAACACCAAATGCCCCTCATCATCCATGGGTGGTAGCTCATCTGTCACTGTCACCTGCTGCCCCAATGCCTTCTTCAGGCATGATACATGAAAAATGTTATGAATCTTGCTGCCTTGGGGCAACTCCAACTCATATGCAACCTGTCCAATCCTGCATATCACCCTATATGGCCCATAAAAGCGGGGCTTTAGCTTCTCAGCTCCCCTTCTGCTTCAGTGACGACTGTCGGTATGGCTGTAATCGTAGGTAGACCATGTCCCCTACCTCAAACTGTCTCTTCACCCGACCCCTATCAACATACAGCTTCTGCTGGTTCTGTGTCGTAGCCATGTTATCCTTGAAAGCTCGGAGAATATCCTGACTCCCTTGGATCCAAATCTTGGCTCTTGGAGCCTTGCTATCACCAAACATCAGGTCAGAAAAAGATAAAGGATGATACACATACAAAGCATAGAATGGTGACATACCAATGGACATGTGATGTGTAGTGTTGTAGCAGTACTCCCCCAGATGTAGCCACTTCAACCATGCTCTTTGCTGCCCACTGACATAGTTACGCAAGTAGCCTTCCAGCCACTTGTTAACTATCTCTGTCTGCCCGTCCGTCTGTGGTTGATAACTGGTACTCGGTGTCAACTCCGTCCCCACCAACCGGAAAAGCTCCCGCCAAAACCCGCCCATGAAACAGCGGTCCCTATCACTGACGATGGTCTTAGGAAGACCATGTAGCCTGAAGACCTCTCTGAAGAACAGCTCGGCCACCTGTGCTACTGTGTAGTGTGCGGATATGGCAAAGAAGTGTGCGTACTTTGTCAGTCGATCAACGACGACAAAGATACAATCCTTGCCCTGTACCATGGACAACCCTGTGATGAAGTCCATCGAAATACACTCCCATTTCCCCTTCGGAATGGGAAGAGGCTGCAATAAACCTGCGAGATGGCTCATCTCCCCTTTATTCCTCTGGCAAACATCGCACTCCTGGATATGTTGGAGTATGTCCTCCTTGAGGCCCTTCCATGAGAACCTCTCTTTGATGGCCTTGTAGGTTTTGGTAAACCCCTGATGGCCGGCCAATGGTGAATCATGTGATGCCTGGAGTATCTTCTTCTTGAGCCGAGATCCCTCAGTCAAGAAGATCCGGTCCCTATAATAGATGATCTCATCAACCACCATATACCTGTCATCTGCCACCTGCCCATCCAGAACCTCACATGGAAATATGTCCTTGGAGTACTCACTAAGAGTCGAGCCCTCCAGTCTGTGTCCAAGCTCATAAGAGACAACGTGACTGGTCTACGTGAAAGGGCATTTACTACCACGTTGTTCTTACCTTTGACATACTCAATGTCAAAGTCATATGCTTGGATCTTACTGATCCACTTCTGTTGCCTCTCCTGTAGCTGCTTTTGCTCCAAAAAGAATCTGAGACTGTTGTGATTAGTCCTCACCCTGAACCTGTTACCCACTAAATACTGTCGGAACTTGGCCAATGCATGCATGATGGGCAACATCTCCTTGTCGTATATAGAATACAACCTCTCGTGCGGAAGGAGCCTCCGGCTCTCATAGGCTATAGGGTGACCTCCCTGCATCAATATTGCGCCAATCCCCTCTCCCGACGCATCACACTCCAAAACAAATGGCTGCGTAAACTCTGGCAATGCAAGCACTGGGTAGCTGCTCATAACCTCCTTGATCTTGTCAAAGGCTCGCTGCGCTATATCCGACCAAATGAATGCCCCCTTCCTCGTCAAATCTGTCAGGGGTGCAGCAAGCTGTGAGAAACTCTTGACGAACTTCCGGTGGTAAGTACAAATGCCAATGAATCCTCAGAGTTCTGTCACATTCCTTGGCTCCGGCCAATCTCTGATGGCCCTTATCTTCTCCTCATGGACTCTCACCCCGTCCACCCCTATGATGTGTCCCAAGTACAACATCTTTGTCAACCCAAACTCACACTTGGAGAGCTTGGCATAGAACTGCTGCTCTTGCAAGATACGCAACACTGTCTCAATGTGCTGGAGATGCTCCTCCCAAGTCCTACTGTAAATGAGGATATCATCAAAGAATACCAACACAAACTTCCTCAAGTGACTGCGGAAGATGTGATTCATGCAGGACTAAAATGTAGCGGGGGCATTGGTTAGCCCAAAGGGCATCTCCAAGAACTCAAAGTGCCCATAGTGACACCTGAAGGCGGTCTTGGGAATGTCCTGCTCCCTCACGTGAATCTGATGGTACCTAGATCTCAAATCAATCTTTGAGAAGAACCGTGCTCCTCTCAACTCATCCATCAACTCATTGATCCTGGGTATGGGGTACCTGTTCTTTAGTGTCTTTTTGTTCAGGGCCCCGTAGTTAATGCACATCCTCAATGTGCCATCCTTCTTCTTCACCAACACCACGGAAGAAGCAAAAGGACTCGTGCTCGGCCGAATGTGCCCAAGAGCCAGCAACTCCTGAATGCCCTGCTCAATCTCATCCCGATAGGCCTTGGGATGCCTATAGGGGGTAGTAATCACTGCCTGTATGCCCTGCTCAAGCTCAATGGTGTGCTCAAACCCCCGGTTCGATGGCTGCCCCGACGGAATCTCCCCAAACACTATGGCATACCGGTCAAGGATGGATTGTATCTCTGGATGTACCGTCTGCCTTGTAGTCCCTGCCTTTGATGCACGCAGCTCCACTGCCCACTCTACGTCTCCCTTCCGGAACACTGCCTCCATCCGATGAGCCGAAACAGTCTGAGGCGGATATGTGTGTTGTCCCCGTATCTTCTCATGCCTCCTTGTCTTCTCATCATCCCACTCCATCTCTAGGGTCTTCCAATCTGTCGTGACCTTCCCTAGAGTGATAAGCCACTGAACACCCAGTATCATGTTGGTGTCCGGAATATCGACCACGAAAAAGTGGTCAGTCAATGTGTAGGTGCCCATCGTCACTGATAGCTCTGGAACATAACGAGCACACATCATGGTCTGATCTCCTGGGACCAAAACTGAAAACCCATCAAAGCTCTCTGTCTGTATACCTCTCTGCTCAACCATCTGTGCATCGATGAAGTTGTGGGTTGCCCCACTGTCAACCAAAATTGATACTCGCTGGCCACGTATTGTCCCCCGTACGCGCAGTGTCAAATACTTGGGAACTCCTCGCAATGCTGCAAGGGCCCCTCTGGTAGGTGCAAAAGCTGCACCACCTGCTGGTGGTGGTGGAGGTGGTGAAGGACCTTGCACGACATGACTATCTCCTGCCTCCACATCATCCTCTTCATCCTCTTCCCCGCTGCTCTCCGAGAAGACCTTAATAAAATGTGCTTTGCCAGCAGCACATCTATGTCCCGGTGCCCACGGCTCCTGACACGTAAAGCACAACCGCTTCTTCTTCAACTCCATGCTGGCATCATCATCAATCTGCGCTCGTCCTGGATTCCCCTTTGGAGGCGGAATCCTCACATCCTTCCCCTTAGACTGGAAGGTCTGTCTCTGGGGGTAAGGTGTCTGGGTCCTGGGTAAGACATCCTGTGAATCCCGGGTCCTGCTAATAGCGTCCTGGAGTGTGGTTGGTCTAGTGGATCGGCCTAAACCCTGAAGTGGCTCTGCTAACCCCTCAACGTACATGTAGATCCTCCGTGCCGTGGATAAATCTGGTACCATCACTGAAACCCTCAAGAAATCTGCAATGTAGGTCTCTGGGCTCCCGGTCAGTTTGAGCCTCGTCATCTCATCAAAATGCTGCTCTGGATCCCTCTGGTCAAATCTTTCTATCAACCTCCTGGTGAAGTCGGCATATGTAGTCACTGTGGAGTGTCCAAGTGTGACCATCCCATGAAACCACCAATCCTGGGCCTCACCATCCAAATGCAATGTCACCACCTTGATGGCCTCTGCCTCCGACATCTGGTTAAGATGGAAATAAATGTCCAGCGTCTCCACCCAAGACTTGGCCGAACTGTTTGATGAACCATCAAACGTAAGCAAGTGGAATCTACTAGCTGCACGGTGGGTGTGACCATCATGATAACGCTAGTATCCTCTGTGATGGTCACGGGGTCTACTATCCCGCTGGAGCTGAACAAAGTCCCTGAATGAGAGAGCATCCCTGAACTCCTGCCCATAGGCTTGGTACTTTGCAAAATAATCGCCCATATGATCGGGCTCTGCCTCCTGCTGGGCTCCGGCCCCCACATCTGCTCCTAAGAAAGTGGGCATGGTAGAGCGTGTAGGGGCATGCGAGGCCACCTGCTGCGTAGTATCACGCTGCTTTGGCAAATGGTGGGATGCACCCGATCCCTCACCAACTTGGAAAACCCGTGGGCTCTCACGTTGTCTAGCCTCTATTGCCATGAATCTTTGCCCCATCACCTCAATCTGCCTCGACAGGTCCTGTACTGATTTGAGGAGCATATCCGCAAATCTCTTCTCGTCCTTGTCTGCCATCGGATCCTCCTGCTCTGCATCCACCATAGGCTCCTTCTGTTCTGCGTCCACCACAGGCTCCTCCTGTTCTGCGTCCACCACCGGAACACAGTCTCCCTTTCCTTAGGTGTTTTCCAACCTATGCCCAATGTCTTTGTATCTCCTACCTCTGTAGCAGATGTAGGGCTTTTCCCCCGGTGTCATAGATTGCTAGCCCCACAGGCTGAGCTAGATCTATGCTCTGATACCACTGTAATATCCCTTTCCAGGAATATTCCTCAAACCCCAGCAAAACCCCAACCAGAAAAATGCACAAGTGGTAGAGTAGCTGAGAAACTCACAGAGATAAAATAACAGTAATGTGATGCAGGAAAGTGTTCCCTCTGCGGACAGAGGCAACCCCTCTAGCCCTAGAGTGGGTCTAGTCACAAACAAGGACAGATCAACAATAGCTTTCCTTAAACAGTCATAGTTGGAGGCCTACCTCAACCAGTGGTCGATGGAGTTCCGTTGCGCTGCTCCAGCTTCCGCTTCCTTCTCCTAATGAGTGATCAACCTGAAACAATGCAAAGGAAATACAACAAAGCACGTAACCGGAACAACAATGATTTATTTACTCACAAAGTCAAGAAGTCATGAGTTATCAAGTACATTACATACAAGACATAGGAAAACATCATTGATTGCATTAATTATGAAATAAGAGTAAGCTTACAACCAAAGTCTTGATGTCACAAGCCTTCGCGAAGGGATCCAGCTAGCATGTTCCTCAAGCATTCACTTTTTGAAGATGGATCTCCCAACATGCAAGTCTCTCTCACTCACAAGTTTTACACAATATTAAGGGCACTTCACAACCTTCCTCAAGCTATCAACAATCCCACACTTGTCACACTCACACCAGCTATCTAGCAAGCTCACAAGTACTAACAACACTATCAACAACCACTCCAAAGACTAAGAATTCCAAAACTAGCAACACATAGCAATGGTGAGATTTTAAATAGGAGAAGGAGTCTCCATGAAAGGTGGGAAGATGAGCTTATCTCCAAGGAAGGTAGCACAAATGATGGAACAGCCACACCAGAGAAAGGAGGGTGACATAAACTAGGCCAACAACCAGGTCTAGAGTCATTTGGAAGGCCGACTGTTGGAACAAATCCGCCCAATCTGGATCATCGCGGGCACATCACTGGCCTGCCGCGCTGACATCGCTATTGAATAACGTAGCTAGTCATGAGATCGCTCAGGATTACAAGCGACAATTGCGCTGGCACATAAAATCCGACCATTGCGGGAATCAGGTGTACTTCCGCGATGGCAACGCTTCCGGGCTGTTTTGGAGCGCCCTTCAGCGCGTTTATTGGGCCAACAGACGCGATGAGGCAGAAACCTTTGGAAAAGTGGGTCATTTGGCAGCATCAGAGAGCATTTGTCTAACATGAGCATGTACAACTTGGACACATGACACAGTAGGAAGACTGGAATGAAGACAGTGACAAATTACTGTGTAACGGATGCCCCCTAAAGTATGAAGCCTGAGAGAGAGGGAGGGGTGAAATGCTTTACGAAACTGATTGAGCTACCATCTGGAAGGACCTGCACGCAAATACAACTGATATCTCTGATAATGAAGTACATGTAATCTAGGCATGGGCGCAGCCATCCAAAAGACATATGGAATAGGGTTGTGGTATCGGTGCAGCCATCCAGCTAATGAGACCTTGATGATGATAAAGGTATGGTCGCAACCATCCATGAAGACTCAGGTATGGTCGCAGCCATCCATCAATGAGTCATGTAATCATAAACCAATCCACGCAACCCGAACATGTGTAATCTGAGTTCGGGGTCTTGAACCCATCCGATCATAGTACAAATCCTAACATGCGAATAGATGTGCTGAGGTCGAGCATGATAGAACATCGCTTGATTATCGGTCAATGATGAAAACCGTTAACAAGCGCGAGAGAAACCACCAATAATGCCAATGGCTCTCAAGGTACTGTCTAGCACAATCCACGGAGTGTGAAGAAGGAGCTGAAGTCGAACACTCGTGGAATCACCCAATCGACGACCAATGATGAAAGTCGACCGTCAGGTGCGAAGAACTTGCCATTGAGGCATGCAAGGTCTAATGTACCAAAGGGGATCTCTAGATCAATTTCCTGGATAATGAGTTGAAGTTGACAAGAGACGACCCGTCGCAGGAGGGCCATAATGTTTCCCCCATCAACGACACGAGATAAAGAACAAGTGGTAGATGACGAAACAGAGTACCAGAAAGACGAGGGTGTAAACTGCAGAAGGATTATACTCTTGAACATATCGGTGACATGATTCCGGAGGGTGGCAGCATTCAGGGACCAAGGATCAGAGGCTCGATGTAGACGGCATGAATCAAATGGAATGAGGCTATAATGATAACCCAAACCTGCGGAAGGTCAAATGGCGATGTATGGATGTTCCAACCCGACAAGAAGCAAAAGTGTCGATGTTCAAGAGTGACTAGCTGCCATAAACAATCAATGATAAACCTGTTGTTGAGTCCAACCTAGTAATAGTTTAACGAGCCCTAGGAAGGAGAAGCTCGAGTCTCGTCATGGTGACGAGTCCAATGTCGTCAGGGTTTAACGAGTCCGACATAGGTAAAACTCGGAGTCTTTTTCATGTTTAGAGAGTTTGAAAAAGACACGGAAAAGAAAACTCCAGGGGGTCCTTTTTTGTAGAGTTGTGTCTCTCGAGCCTGAAAAAGTATAAAACGATACTCGAAAGAACTGCCCAACCATTACGATCGAGGAGTACTTTTCGTAAGTAGTGACTTCGACCCGAAAAAGTAGAAAAGCGGTCGGAAGCACGTCGTTTCGTAACCAATAACGAGCCTGAAACGACAAAAGCCCGACAATCTTTTTGTGTTTAAACGGTGTTGAAAATGCAACAAGATGATGGAGCTTAGTGAAAAGAAGTCGTCTTCACTAAGTGGGCCCGCAGGCTATTTTTGGCGCAAAGTTTATTTTTAGACATATGGATTATGGTCTATAAGTTGCAGAATGCTATTCATGGATGATTCGTCATGTTGGTAAAAATAGATGGACCTCTATTTTTAGACATATGGGCGGAGTCTATTTTCACACCGCCAGTCAAAAAATAGAACAGTCGAATATTATTAGCTTTTAATAATATTTGGACTATAAACATTATCTTATCCTCTTGCAGCACTTCCGTTCGAGCTACGGATGTGGCACATGCAACTGCCAGAAGGAAATACGCTTTTTCCTATGGGTTAGTTGAGCTATTGCATGATGGACTTCAGTTAGAACTCAAGTGATTGAGCTTGGTGGAGTTGATTGAGGAGTTGATGGAGTTGTGTTCAGTTTGACTTAGTTGAACTAGTTGTATTTAGTCTAACTGCCAAATACATTAGTGATGAGTGATGTGAATTAATTATTAATTAATTCACTAATTATTAACTCATAAATCAACTAAAGAATACATTAGTTAACTCAGTGCATGGACAGTTCAGTGGAGACAAGTGTTAGAGGTGGGTGAAAGGGTGAGACTACTATCAGTTGTGACTATAGCTGTGCATGAGATTTGCACAATCATTGATTGAGATTGCCAATGAGGATTGCGCAGTACAAGCCAAAGGGAATTCGAACTTGGATCTGATCTATTCTCAACTTGGATTGCGCAGTAGAGGCAGGCAAACAGTGGAGGAGATTTGAACCCGTGACTTGTTCAGATCTGAGCTAGTTTTGTGTGTAGCATGTGGAGATAGTACCGAGTACTTGTGAGGAGTATTGTACTATGTATTGTTACATGTTCTCTATCATTACAATATACAGATAGTCGGGGGTTTTCAGCTGTATGCTTTCCCCATTACATACTGTGTTGATATGTGTGATTGATGCTTCAATGTGCGCATGCGATTGTTTTTTTTAATTCCGCAAATTGATGATCAATGGTAGAGGAGGTTATGTATTATGCATGCATTCCGCAAATAGTGTATAATCAGGATAATCTCTGTGAATAAGTGTTATATTATTCAAATTTCTACAAACGGTCGAAAAAAGAGCTTAAAGGCGATCGCCTCTCATTTCTTTTAACGAGTCAAGAGGAAAACTCGGCTATCTTTTCATTTTTTAAGTCAGAAAAGAGCTTAAAGACGACTTTTCGGGATCAAGTGTATATGAAACTGTCGTAATTCCACTACCTGAAGCTCTGCACAAAAACACGTCACACGTAAACCCGTTCGAGATAATATGAACAATACACATAAAAACATAGGTAAAAACCATATTTTGATTAACCCTGGGGCAAAACGATGAGAAAAACCCACATTTATAAAATACAAATTTTAAATTTGCAAAAATTACTATAAAAAGGGATTAACTCATTCATTTTTACCATAGCACTGTTCAATTTACCGTGGAGCAACTTGGAGCACTGAAGTTGGCGAGCGAAATTCGGCCCCGTTCGTGCATCATTCGTCCCGAAACTGGTTCCAGGTAGACACACGTTGCCCTGCGCTTCAATTTAATACTTTTTTCATGCGTTTTGAACGTTCCATGTGTTAGTTTAGGCGGATTTTCAAACTGGGCTCCGCCGCTCGGTCATCGCGGGTTTACCCTATCGGGTCCGCGATGGCCGAAAAAATTTACACAAGGCACGCTCCGATCATCGCGGGAAAGTGGTGTACTTCCGCGATGATCGCGAAAAATTTGAACTAGCGACCTCGCGCCATCGCGTCTGTTTAAAAAACAGATGCGATGGCGACGCAAACATATGTTTTTATGCAAATTCCGCGTTGAAATTTCCAAATGAAGTGCTAATCCAACTTTTCTCGTCCTGCAGGCTATAATGGCATTCGTCTGGCAAGAACGCACGCATGATAACAACGATATAGAAGCTTTTGCCGATGTGGGGTGCTGAAACGCACTACGGGCATGCGGATTGCTCAAATTCTTCCTAACTCCACACCTGCAGTCACAACCTGACTTGCTGGAGCTACTGATTAGGGCCTGGAATCCCACAGATGGGAAATTCATCATCCGAGGCCGGGATATCGAGTTTGACTCTACAGACATATATTTTTTGACCGGGCTGTCCCGTCGAGGTGAGAGGCCCATTCTGGAGGGGCAGCGACCCGGGGGTGATTCCTTAGATATGCTGATAGCTCAAGTGTGCCCATGGGCACGCAAGACAAGGAGTGGGAAGGTGGCAATCCCAACAGTGGACGATGTAGTGCTTCGTGCTATGCTTTTCATGGTGACACGGGCAGCGGGCTCCCAAGCCCAACATGAGGCTTCGAAGACCCAGCTCTGGCTGGCTCTCGAGTGTCTCAATCCCACCATGTTTAACTGGGCAGAGACAGTGACGACGAACATAAAGAGGCAACTCACCAACTGCCGTCGAGGAGAGATGAAGTAGTTTGGTTATGGATCCATCTTAGTCTCGCTCATGCTGGAGCGGTTTCTGACACTACAGTTACAGGACATGGATTTGGATTTACCCCGGCCACGCGAGACGAGGGCCACACGATGGGCTCACGTCATGCCACGGGGAGGTGGCGGATGACCAGTGGCGTGGGGGACATTTTTCCGAGAGTGGCTGGAGCGACAGACGATCTTCGTGGAAGATTGGCCATATGCCGGCGTGGACTTCCCGCTGCCCGCTGGAGAGCAGTGGGATGACGGTGGTAAGACACTTGATCACATTTTTTGCATTTTATTTTTATGATGTTTTTGATTTTTTCGTGTACATGTCCTAATGACGAACGTTATGGTATGCAGATGTAGGACCAGTGAGACCCATCGGCTGGCTCCAAAGGCGCGAAGGGATGCGCAGGGCATTGGAGCACTAGCCCTGGCTCCTCCAGAAGATGATACGATGGAGACAGTGATCCAGAACCTTGAGGGCCTGTTAGCAGGGATTCCAGATTACATGGGGATCGAGGAGGTCCCCAGAGCGTCCCAGATCCACACAGTAGGAGTGGAACCCAGGATGCACCGCCTGTTGAGGTGGGTGACACGAGCGATGATGTACTATAGGGAGCACAACCCATCGCAGTAGACACCTAAGTTTTTATTTCCTGCTGGTGATTTTTTGAGAGACGTGTCTCAGATGTACGGAGAACACAGACTCTATTTGGACATGTACACTTATTTTTGAGCGCCTCGGTGCGCCACACGATATATATATATATATATATATATATATATACATATTCCTATGGTCTACTATTGTGCTTTACATGCTTTCTTGTATGATGTTTTGATTACATGTTACGCAAATGTTTGTCCAATACATGATTAGCCAATGCATCAGATAACGTGTTTAGTCGTCGTGGAATATGCTGATATGTAATGAAATCAAAATTCCTCTCTAACAATTTGACATGTAAATAAAACCTTAAAATCCGTTGGTCTCTGACGGAATATCGCCCATTGAGTTGGTGGACGACAAGCTGAGAGTCTAGGTTCACAACCAATGCACGGATATCGAGATTAATCGCCTCGACCAGTAATTCAATCACAACACTATATTCAGCAACATTATTTGTGGTACAACCTAAACACACACCTTGAAGGTCTATCAACTCACCATGAGGATCGTAGATCACCCACGCCGCAGAGGACAAGTTGCGGGTACTGCGGCAGAGACCATCAGCGAAACCAACGTAAGGTGTACCAGACATCTGCACAAAAATCCAAAGACACAATAAGCGGCAATCACGCCTTCACACCAAGCCAAAAACATGAAAACACACACACTCAACACACCTACTAAAAACACACGTATGTACAAACCAAAGTGCATGGAATTCACGCGTAGTAATTTTTCAAGTAAAGCCCATTCCGGGGCTTATTGAGAGGATTCCCTTCATAATCAATTAGCTCGTAGGCCCCTTTTTGCAAAACTCTCTTTACAATATAAGGCCCAAGTCACATGGGCTCGAGTTTGCCTGCCCCCAGCTTATCATTCGCTTGATCGTAGAGCAGGACTAAATCTCTCTGGACAAAAGAACGAGGATGGACAGTATGATCGAAGTGAGTTTTCACTCTCTTCTTCTGTGCTTCGATAGCTAGAGAGGCTCGACGACGGGTTTCGTCCAGCCCTTCCAGGTAAAGAAGGCGTTCTTCTACCAGAGTAGTGTTGGGAAGTAATTCGACGGCCAACTTCAAAGAAGGGATCTCGCACTCGATTGGAAGGGTAGCCTCCAGTCCGTAAACTAATTGAAATGGAGTGAAACCAGTGGCATCCTTCACAGAAGTTCGGTAGGCCCACAAGGCAGAGAACAACATCAAGTGCCAGTTAGACTTGTGCATGCCAACGGTACGTTGAAGCATCGTAACTAGAACCTTGTTGACGGCTTCTACTTGGCCATTGGCCTGAGGATAGTATGGAGTCGAACTATCATGCCGTAAGCCTAGCTGGGTTGTTAACTTGGTCATCATGTGATTACGGAAATGCTTCCCGTGATCAGTGACGATAGCCTGAGGGACTCCGAACAGTGAAATAACATGATTAAACAAAAATTGCACCGCTGTGTGACCGTCTTTAGATAATGTGGGCATCGCCTCGGCCCATTTTGTGAAGTAATCAACGACAACGATAATATACCCATGCCCCCTGGCCGAGCGAGGGTTACAGGTCGTATAATCAATGCTCCATTTTTCAAAAGGGCCGACGGTAACAATAGGGTGCAATGGAGCGGGAGGCGCACGCATCTTCCGCTGGTAGATCTGGCACTTGTTACAAGAGCGAACGGCGAGAATGCAATCCTTAAAGATGGAGGGCCAGAAATAACCGGCGTGGAGGATCTTTTGAGCAGTAGCATATCCGGACATGTGACCACCATAGGCGCCAGAATGGCAGTCATTCAAAACTCGCTCAGCCTCCTCGAATGTTAGGCATTGGCAGAGAACGGAGTCGGCGCCGAGACGGTACAGGGTGTCCCCAATGATACGATAGGGCTGAGACTGATGACGAATCCGTCGCTGAGCATCCTTAGACACATTGGGACGAAAAGAGGACGTCTGCAGATATACAATGATATCCCCGTACCAGGGATCGAGGGTGCTAATTAGGAACAGAGTTTCGTCTGGGATATGGTCCTCTGATCGAGAGGGCGCGGTAGAAGATGGCAAAGAGCAAAGTAACTCAGCAAAGACAAGGGATTTCTTAGACTTGGCGGTGGTGAATTCCAAGTCGAACTCTTGGAGGATAACGATCCACTTCGAGTACTTGCCCCCCAGCAACTGACGTGACAGAATGTACGTCATTGGGTTGCAATCAAAAGCCACGACGTTGTGCGCAACAAGATATAATGGCGGAAACGTTGGACGGCACAAACGGCGGCCAATGCCAACTTCTCGACGTAAGTGTATCGAGTTTCCGTATCTAGAAGATTGTGGCTGAGATAATATATGACATGCTCAGTGTCATCATCGTCATCTTGAACGAGAACCATGCCAATAGTGGTATCGGCAGCGGCCAAATACAGAGTATAGTCGCGATGATAATTCGGAGGACGCAACAACGGAGTAGAAACAAGGAGACCCTTGAGATGCTCGAAGGACTCTTGAGCAGCGGCATCCCAATGAAAAGGGGTATCTCGCTTTAATAACCGCGTGAAACCTTTAGCCACTTCGGCATAGTTCGGAATGAATCGTCTTAAAAAATTCGCTTTGCCCTGCAAGCTCTGCAATTGTTGTAAAGAAGCAGGGGGAGGAAGATTCAGAATAGCCTCGACTTTAAGGGGATCCAAACGGATGCCCTCTCGGGAGACGATAAACCCGAGCAGTCTGCCTGACTCAACGCAGAAGACACACTTATGAGGATTAAGCCTGATGCGGTAGTGTCGACAGCGGAGAAAGATTTCGCGAAGATGAGCAGGATGGTCTTGACGTTTTGCTGAATGAGCTGGTAGATCATCCAGGTATGGCTGTACAATGTGTCGAATGTCATGGAATGCATAGGACATTGCACGTTGGAAGGTAGCACCGACGTTCTTCAAACTGAAAGGGAGCTTTTTGTAGGCGAAAGTGCCCCACGGATAGATAAAGGCAGTCTTGTGCTGATCTGCGGGCGCAATATTGATTTGGTTATATCCAGAAAAATCGTCCATGAATGAATACATTTCGCTCCCAGCACACTCATCAATGAGTTGATCAATGAAGGGTGTGGGGAAGTTATCTTTGGGACAGGCCCGGTTAATATCACGATAATCAACACAGACTCAAATGGTACCCTATTTTTTAGTCACAGGGACGATATTGGAGACCCAATCTGTGAGTGGGATGGGGTAAATAAAACCAGCCTTAAGAAGCTTTTCAACTTCCGCTTTAATAGCCGCAGCCTTTCAGGGGTGCACGGGGCGTAGATGCTGGCGAACAGGCTTAGCACCCGGATATGTAGGTATCTCATGCACCACTATGCTAGGATCAATGCCAGGCATTTCTTCGTAGGACCAAGCAAAGACATCACGAAATTCGCGAAAAAGATCAGTATAGAGCTGAATTTCCTCCGGAGTACAAGATACTCCGACATGGATATGCTCGACAATCCCTAGTTTCACAGAGATGTCGATGGGCTGGGTCTGCGTGATGTTTCCCATATTTCCTTCAGAAGACACTTGATAAACTTGAATGGGTGTTTGAAGGGGTTGGGATGGGAGACAAGGAGCAAACCGCTCGAGACAGGTAAGCATTTCCCGGTGGGTAGGGAGAAACAAGGAACGATGGTGATGATCAGACCAAGGGGGTTCCTCGAGAGACATGGTCTCAATAATGGCTTCATCAGAAGGAAATATTTCCTTTAAAGGATCCGAAGAAGCGTCATCTCCAAGCCAAGGGGAATGAGCGTACGAGTCGAGAGCTCTGCTCGAAGGAGCAGATTCAGGAGGTGGAGCCGATGCAGAAACAATTTCGACGTAGTTGAGCTCGGCAGGACTCAACGGCATCTCATCGCCCCAAGATTCTACCTGATCAGCGGGGGAAGAACCCACGGATCAGAGCGAACGGAAATCATATTGATAGGAGCGACGTTAGGAGGTGGGAGTGAAAACACACCCATTAGGGCAGGATCTTTAAAAAGTCCAGCTCCCACACTCTCATATGGGATGGAGGTATGCTCCACAAAAGGCACGTTGCCTTCGGAAGAGGAGGCGAAGAAGGACAGTTGGTCTACGGTGACGATCTTCCCCTGATGAGGGAAACGAATGACACGGAATAGAGATGAAGCCATGGCTCGCATGGCATATGTCCAGCTACGTCCCAGAAGGAGGTTGTAGGTAAGATTAGCATCAACAACTTCAACTTCCACTTCGACCGTCTTCCCTTCCAAAGTAATGGGCAAACGTTGGAGTATACCATAAGGGCGAGACTCTCTCCCATCAAAGGCTTCCAAGGTCGTAGGAGACTGGCTCAGAGTCGGAGAACCAATAGCCTTCCAATAGGCAACAGACATGATGCAAGTTGAAGCACCTTCATCAATGACTGTACGATGAATTGTTTTGGAATTGATGATGACCTGAATGAGGAAGGCAATTTGGTGAGGCAGTCTCGGTATATGGCTTTCTAGGTCAAAAGTAATCAGATCCGAGTCAGCTGGGTCTATGCCACCAATGGCCGATAGCAAGGACTTCCTCTGAGAGGGGCAGCTCTGGAGTACTTCTAAGGCAGACATAGCCGACGGAGCCTGGGCTAAGTCCTCAACGATGCTATAGTGCTGGGCAGCACGAGCATTAGGGTTGTAAGAAGATTTCCGGAGTACACCTTTCGGAGGGGGTCGGACGGGCGTCTCAGTGCTAGGTCTCTCGATATGGAGTGGACCAGAACTGGACGGAGGAGCGCTAGAGGGGACCTCAGGCTCTTTCCCGGCAGGCGATGGATACTCTTTTGCCCGAGTACTGATGTGGACGGGAATCGTCCTAGCCATAAATACTTGAGAACCAAAGGGAGAAGAGGATTGAGATGGATCAGCCACCATTTGCGTTTGCTATGAGGGAAAAGGTTCTTTGAGCACAGCAGGAGTCCCGGGAGCACCTTTCAACAAACGACTAACTTCGGACCGCCTTGGGTAGTCTTTGGTATAGTGATCCTCGTCACAGATAAGACAAGGGTACTTGGGCTTGCGTTTGGCGCCTTCCTCGGGTGGAGGTTTAGGGGAATCCTGCTTAGGTTGATCCGCTTTATTCTTTCCTTTTCCCTTCTTCTTTCCTTTCGAGGCTTTGTCCGCCGTGGTGGACTGAACGGCGTTAACCTCGGAAGTACTACCAGAATTGGATACAGCCTAAGAAGTATTTTCATTCGGAGCATTTGACTTTTGCTTCCCAGGGTTCGCGGAAGTTTTCTTTGAAGGCAGATTAACGGAACCAATGATACCGTCAACAGATGGTGTTGGCGGGGCTTTGGAAGTTTTGGGTCTCGGGGCATCAGGCAAATAATCATATAGCGTACCGGACTGGGAGTAAACCAAGTCAAGGTATTGAGCGCGCGCAATAGCCTGCTCTTCAGTTACACATGCCCCCATAGCAATGTCCTGTGCTATCGGACCGACGAATGAGGTCGTGAACCAGTCGGTAAGAAGCTAATTGGGAATCCAAAACTTAATCAAACGACGACGCCGTCTCCATTCATGGATATGATCAGAGATATGCGTAGCCGTTGTCTGTTTTAAGGATGTCAGGAGGTGTGTGCTCGTTTCATATCGAATCGGTAACTGAAAATGAGTTAAAAATGCCATAGCCAACGAGTTAAAATCCTGAAAAGATTCGCAAGATAACTCAATATACCATTTAGCAGCAGAGCCAGTGAGAGTCCTTTGAAAAAGGCGGAGCCGGATTGAATCATCAAGCCATGAATTCGATGAACACCATAGATGATAAGTCATGACGTGAGCCTGGGGATCTTCTCTAGCTTTACCATCGAATTTGGGACAATCACTGGGAATCTTAGTTGGAACCGGGGGCCAATACGGATTATGAAGAATAGGATCATTGGTCAGTTTGGACACATCCGGTAATTCCAACGTTGCTAAAAAGGGTAATTGAGGGTTAAAGGACATCTGAGGCTGCGGGTAGGAAGTGGTACCAGAGTTCCAGCCAGCTGCCGGTTGCCCCCATTGATTTTGTCCAGACGGATTTGGCCCAGGAGGGTTTTGTCCGTAGGGATTTTGTCCATAGGGGTTATAGGATGGCTGACCTTGGATTTGCCCCCCAGCATTCCATTGATTACCAACTTGGCCTGCAGGAGCAACATAAGGTTGCTGGTAATTCTGATAAGGACTCACCTGCAGTTGTTGATAATTTTGATATGGGGCAAATTGAGTTTGCCCTTGGGATTGCTGGAAACCATAAGGCGGCTGGGCTCCAAACTGAGCCTGGGAGGCAGGCTGCGTTTGATAGGCCGGTTGGGATTGAGATCCAACCTGCATTTGAAGACCGGATTGGTCTGGAGCCCAACATGGGGCTGAAAATTGGGTTGAGCTTGAGAAGCAACAATCATTTGAGTGCCCGGTTGAGTAGGCCCAGAAGGATGTCCTTGAGAGAATTGAGGCTGAGCCATCTGGCCAGAAGGTTGACCCAGTTGAGATTGAGATTGACCCATCTGCCCAGAAGGTTGAGCTTGCTGGGTGTTGGGCTGTCCTTGCACAACTGAGGGTTGTCCTGATAGACCGGATGGCTGAGCGGACTAGACAGTTGGTTGACCTGATTGGATTTGAGGCTAACCAACTTGTCCAGATGGTTGACCATACTGGACAGTGGGTTGGCCTTGCTGAACGTAAGGTTGACCAACTTGCCCAGAAGGGTAGCCTTGCTGGACACCAGGTTGGCCTTGTTGCATGTAAGGTTGTCTCAGATTACCAGAAGGTTGCGCAAAATAAGTAAAAGACAGACCACCAGAGGCTGAAGGTTGCCCTTGGAAGGGTTGTCCTTGGAAGGGTTGTCCTTGTGGGCCTCCAGGTTGCCCTGGATAAGACTGCCTGTAATACTGCTGCCCATAAGAGGTTTGCATGTAAGACGGTTGGCCTTGATGAGGTGGTCCTTGAAGATGTGCAGGCGATACTTGGCCACCGCCGTAACCAGTGGTGGTCCAAGCAACGGATAACGGGACTGTGACCTCAACTGCAGGTTGAGGTGATAGAGGTCCGCGGTAATAGATATGAGCCCCTCTAGAATCATAATAATGAAACGGATTTTGAGGATCCGCATTTTGAAGAGCATGCAAATATTGATCGTATGCCCCCCCTGCTGGAATAGAACCAGAAGAAGGTGGGGCACCTAGTGTAGGGTCAACAACTTCGGGTACGGATGCCGATGGGCCACTATTAGCTGAGCCTGAAGAAGGTCCAGCAACAGCGGTCACAACTGAGGATGCAGTAACGGCACCGACAACGGGGGTTGAGGAAGTCACACAAACAGTCGGAATAGTCGGGACGGAAGTGACAGGCACATTGTGGATTTGAGGAATAAAGGACTCCGAGGTCGGAGTGATGGTGTGTGACCACATAGAACTCGTAGGGGGAGTCCTAGAAGACATAACATCTCTCAACGCCTTATAGCGTAAAGGCAACATAACACCAAGAGGGGTGATACGAAAAGGTGGAGTTTCCGTTGAGGTGGGAATTTCACCGCTCGTCGCAACGGATTCTTCACTTGTGACGGGGGATGTGTCCTCCATATTAGAAGAAGACATTGGGACCGAAACACTAGGAGGAGTACTGGGAATATCTTCTTCGGAAGGCTCCCAAACGGGGTTCCAGTGAATCTCGTAAGTCTTGTCCTCTGGAGCGCGAGAGTTAATCGGTTGGATACTCGGAATAACAGGGAGAGTATCACTCACAACCGGTACCTCAGGGGCAACAGAAGAAGGAGACCCTTGGTCACTCGGAACGGGAGACGGGATCGGTGATTCCGCCAGGATGATGACTTCAAAAGATCCTAGGCAAACTAACGAGAAAGGACCCTACTCACGCTAACGCAAACAAGATCTAATCGGGTAAATGTGAACCGTAGCCGAATAAATTTTAAGACACAGAAACAAAATTGACCTTTTCATCTTCAAAGAGTCGAGAAAAGGACAAAAGATGACTCTAGTCGCCTTTGAATATTTAATGAGCCTGAAGTGACAAGTGCTCAGATGGACCTTTTCTTTTAGGGAGTCTGAAAATGAACGAAAGTGACTACTCTGGAGAACTAGCCAAAAGGTTTACCAAACAAATCCGTAAAACTACATATACACCTTGGCAGTGATATGAAAACCAAGGACTTTCCGTATGGCAGTCAATCTTCTCGAATGCTGTGCTCGGTGCGTTACGGCTTGTAAGGCGGCAGACACAGCTTCCTATGGATAAAGGATGATAACCTAGTGGGGTCTCCCAGCATATACTCGATGGTACATGGGAGCACAAATCCGTGCTAGACCACTATTGAGTCACAGAAGGAGGAATCACCCAACCTTGAGTGGAAACAAAAGTGACTAGGTTTAATGATGCCGGAGCACGTCTCTAGCCTAGACCTCTAAATGTGTGCGTTATGTTCCAATGCGTTGTTAGATTTATTCAGTTCATTTTAGAGTTGATCTTGAATTATGTTTCAGTTTTCAGGCCTTACTTTATGCATATAACGGATCCTAGGATGCAGCTAGAATGAATGAAATATCCTTTTTTTTGAATGAACACCTACCTATGGGAGGGTAGAGAGATCATTCCCAAACCAAGAAAACCAAGGCAACAAAAGTCACTCAATGCAAACAGACACCAATTCCTAAAGTGCACGGATACTACTAATGAGAGATTTAATCATTCGCTTTTCAATATGCAACTTGAAATGCAAATTCACTTTCACTTTCACATGCTAAATGAAATGCAATCTTTTTGATTTTGATGTCTCTAATCTAAAAGAAACCAATAAGCAACAAACAAATGTGGAAAAATGGTTGATCCAAACAATTGTAATCTATGTCCGGGTAGTGAAGAGAAATCGAATCAATGCCGAGATTGGTCCAATAACAATCACTAAACAATCAACCAAAAGTAAGCAAAGGGGAAGGCTCAATCAAACCAACAGCAAGCAGCAAACGAATCCTTGCAAACAGGCAACCAAGCGAAATTGATCCAAAAGACTTGAAACAATGAAACTAGGTCACAAAGCAAGAAAAACAAGATTCATTTAACAAAGCTCACAAGAGAGTGCCTCAACCTCTAAACAGTGAAAAACAAGTCATCAAACAAGTGAGAACAACAAGGGACTAGCAAGACTGACGGATTTAGGAGGCAGAATTGAAAAAATCAATTCTACAGAAATCAGCGTGGGTGATACACAAGCAACAAGCGTTGATAGGAAGCACATCGCAGCAACAAAGCGATGTCAGCGCGGAAGTACACGACTTTTCCGTGATGGTCCGATTTACAGAACCGTCGCGACTGTTAGGCGTAATTACGCGATGAACATGATACTACAAAAGGGGTGACGCGATGACAGTGTGATTGTTAGATTAAAAGCTGCGATGATGTTCAAAACAGTAACAGGCGAACCAAAAACTCCCAAATCAAAGACAATCAATCTTTAATCAAATAAGGGCATTTCCCAGATCAGGCCAAGAAACTCAGAAGACTGGTAACTAATCCCCAAAACTTCAAAAGAGACCAAAACAAAAATCAAGACAAGAGTAAACAAGAAAAGAACAAAGGCCAAAGGCTCCCCAGCGGAGTCGCCAATTTGTGATGCAGGAAAGTGTTCCCTCTGCGGACAGAGGCAACCCCTCTAGCCCTAGAGTGGGTCTAGTCACAAACAAGGACAGATCAACAATAGCTTTCCTTAAACAGTCATAGTTGGAGGCCTACCTCAACCGGTGGTCGATGGAGTTCCGTTGCGCTGCTCTAGCTTCCGCTTCCTTCTCCTAATGAGTGATCAACCTGAAATAATGCAAAGGAAATACAACAAAGCACGTAACTGGAACAACAATGATTTATTTACTCACAAAGTCAAGAAGTCATGAGTTATCAAGTACATTACATACAAGACATAGGAAAACATCATTGATTGCATTAATTATGAAATAAGAGTAAGCTTACAACCAAAGTCTTGACGTCACAAGCCTTCTCGAAGGGATCCAGCTAGCATGTTTCTCAAGCATTCACTCTTTGAAGATGGATCTCCCAACATGCAAGTCTCTCTCACTCACAAGTTTTACACAAGATTAAGGGCACTTCACAACTTTCCTCAAGTTATCAACAATCCCACACTTGTCACACTCACACCAGCTATCTAGCAAGCTCACAAGTACTAACAACACTATCAGCAACCACTCCAAAGACTAAGAATTCCAAAACTAGCAGCACATAGCAATGGTGAGAGTTTAAATAGGAGGAGTCTCCATGAAAGGTGGGAAGATGAGCTTATCTCCAAGGAAGGTAGCACAAATGACGGAACAGCCACACCAGAGAAAGGAGGGCGACATAAACTAGGCCAACAACCAGGTCTGGAGTCATCTGGAAGGCCAACTGTTGGAACAAATTCGCCCAATCTGGATCATCGCGGGCACATAACTGGCCTGCCGTGCTGACATCGCTATTGAATAACGTAGCTAGTCATGACATCACTCAGGATTACAAGCGACAGTCACGTTGGCACATAAAATCCGACCATCGCGGGAATCAGGTGTACTTCCGCGATGGCAGCGCTTCCGGGCTGTTTTGGAGCGCCCTTCGGCGCGTTTATTTGGCCAACAAACGCGATGAGGCAGAAACCTTTGGAAAAGTGGGTCATTTGGCAGCATCAGAGAGCATTTGTCTAACATGAGCATGTACAACTTGGACACATGACACAGTAGGAAGACTGGAATGAAGACAGTGACAAATTACTGTGTAACAAGTAGTGCAACAAACAATAATGTATATGTGAAATATGAACAGATACTCAAGAAATGCAGTGAGAAATGCTAAGCCATTTTATTTACTTAGTAATGGACAGAGTACAAGAGGTGATCAGAAAGATAGCACCTCGACTTGCCCAAGGCAAGTGAAGAAATACACTTAGAATAGCAAGGAAATGGCCTCTCTCTAAACTGCGTCCAAGCTGCTGGAGAACTGTTGTGCTGTTGCTACTGCTGGAATCAAGTGAGGATTTGGGGCTGCTCCCCTCCTCAAAAAACGCTGAAACTCTGCAATCAGTCTCTACTCAACAAACCCAGAAAAACCCAGAAAGCTTTTCTGAAATAGCTGACCCCCAAAAATCACCCCCTTGGGGATCTGCGCAGTCCCTCAATGCTCTGCGCTGCCACTGAAGAAAATCCTCCAAAACTCTACCTGAAACTCTACCAAGATCCTCCAATATGCAAGGGCTGATCCCCTGCTCAATATACCAGCAAAAATTCTCTTGAAAAACCCCAATTCGAAACTCCCGCCAGAAAGAACTGCGTCATCCCTCTCAAGACTGCACAGTCATCTGCAGTGCTCAATCCTCCTGTCAACTACCAATGAAACTGCTGCAAAACACTGATGGAACTACCTTGCCCGAGCAGGCACTCGAAGTCCCCCGGGGCTAAGGGTGAGATCTCCGAACGGAGACACTCAATGCACTAAACAGTGTTGCAGACAGGCTAAACAGCCAGCGTGCTCTAAGTCGAAGTGACTAGCTCAAATGCACATAATCGAATGCCAAAATGAGGAGGTTCCTCTCTCCTTTATAGCGTTGGCCCTTCTCAAACCCTAAGGCTCACCTCCTCCAACGTAGCCATCTCTTGCCACGTGTTCCTATCCATCTGCGCAGTCCCTCCAAGTGTCTACGTGGGCCCCTCCTCTACGTGGTTCTTTGGCCCCCTTGGCTCCCTTTTAAGTTACAACGTTGTGCTACTAGGGAGTGAATTTATTCCAAAAGTGAGTTATGTCACCCTTTACTCACCTTTTTATTCATAACTAACTATAGAAGGCAAAATTGAGCAAAAATCGAATATTCCAATCAACCATGGCTAATTAGGAATATTACATCCAAACCCTAGGCTTGAGGGTTGTGGTGGAATGGGCACACAAGTATGGCTTGTGGGCTTGGAACCCAAGCCTGTGGGCTTTGCACCCGAGCATATGGGTGTGAATCCATGCGAAGATTTCTACATGTGATAATTTGAGTTGATAGAGGACTCTGGGAATAGTCGGACGCAACAAAAATCACTCGAATCCGAGTTGTAGAATTGAAGATATTAATTTTTGAAAAGTGTAGGCTTGTGCATGAAGAGTTAAGGTCAGATTAGTGTTTGAGTGACCTTATGACAATTGGCATGCCCTTTTGGTTGAATTTGAGAAGCCCTTGTATTGTGTATAAATACAAGGTGAGGTTGGAGTCTTTTCCAACCATCCTTGAGCAACACAAGTGAGCAACTCGATTTCTTTCGTATCTTTGTTTGGGCCGCAGGTTAGGACCAACTAAGGGAAGGAGGAGGAGCTTAGTCTTGGAGCTTTTCCGTGGTTGTTTGGATGTGGAGTCAACCTAGCAGTAGGGTTGCATAGGAGAGGAGTGTTTCTGGGTTGTTTGGTGGAGTTTGTGGTTCTTTTTGTGTGGCAGACCTTCCCTATAGCATGATGTATTCGTGTAGGACATCTACAGCTAGGCTGCAGGCCTTAGTATCCTGTTCACGGGGTTGAGAAGCTACAGTTAGGGCCGCAGGTATGTTTTGCTTGGACGGGGGGTTGTATGGTCCAGTTCTAAGGCCTAGAAAGAGGCTATATAGCTGTGAGACGGAGCAAACTGCCTAGGAAGGAGAGCTACAACTGTTGGGAACCTTTACGAGTTGATTGGAAGTGCTTAACAAGTGTTGTTAGAAGCCCTAACCAAGCAACCAAAGTGACATCAGTGAGACACTAGCTCAGAGGTATGTGTTGAGTTGATTTGTTGCTAGGTGCTGGGTCTAGTTTTGGACCAGATTGGATGGAGTGTTTTTGGATGATTGTAGTAGCCAAGAGAAAGGGTTGACGTGGACTGTTAGATGCCCTAATCAGTGAGCAGATGCTACAACAGTCTATTGGAGCCTAGATTTGCATAATAACTCCTCTATTGCAGTGCAAAGGGAAGATCTTTGGATCTCTAATTGGATGATGTTTGAGCAAATATGATGGACATTAGTTGTTGGAGTTGAATTGGGCATTTGAGGTCTGGTTGAGGGCAGCATGAAAGTTCCCAATTGTAAAGTGTTAGTTTTTGTAGCATCGTAGGTGTTCTAGTCTCGAAAGTTTGTGGAGAGGCTAAAACATAGGAGTTCCCCATAACACAAAAATCATTTATGGAAATTCCACCTAAAAGTGTCTTAATTAGATTATTAGCCTATTTTTAATTATTTCCTACGTCTAAACCTAGGAAAAGTGTTCAATTAATCATAATTAATTGAGATAAGGTGTGAATCATCTAAAATCTCACACAAATCGATTTCGATATGATCTTAGCCATTGATTAAGATTTAATCTTGGCCGTTGGAGGTGCAACAGAGGATTATAAGAAGTCATCGATCGATAGATGGAGAACATACACACAGAGATCGATTTCCTTGGAGAGTTCAATTTTCCAGAAGAAGTAGTCAGAAGAGTTCGAGCTTCAGAAGGAAGCAGAGACAAAGAGGGACAGGGATAGCGAAGCCGAAGGAAGATTTTCTAGATCTGGCGAATACTGTGTAGAGAGGCCAAAATTTCTCCATGAGGTAGCTCAGGGGCAATGCAAAAGCATCAAAGGGCATTTCGATTTGCTGAAGGAATTTTTTTTTTACAGTTCTAGAGGCCAGGAAGGGGTTCTAGAGTGCCGGACAAGAGTTTTCCCAGTTAGTAGCAGGCAGGATAGCTAGATTGGCAGTTGATTTATGCAACACGTGTGGCAAGAAGCTTCAGAGTGACACAAAACTTGCACAGGCCCAGTTGGACGGCTAGCTTTTTAGAGGCAATCAGGTGTTGGGATTTCTCGGAGTGAGGGTAATTTCCCTCAGATTATTTTTGATAGTATTTTCTTTGCAGGATAGCCAGTTCTCAGAATATAGATTGTACTTAGATTATTTCACTACTGCATAATAATATAACACCCTTAACTGCTGCTTCGGTTTTCCCAAGTTGGGTTTTTCAGGGGACATTTGTCCAAAAATAAGTGTGTCAAATTTTATGTGTGTTAGCATATTTCTCAATTTCCAGCACGATTATTTTCTGCAATTTTAATTGTGAAGGTTGCAGTGTGATTTATTCGATATTTATCATAGCAAATAAATTGTTAAATTAATTAACAATTAGAAGAATTAATTCCAGTTGCTGCAATAGGATTTTAGTGGTGAAATTTTCACATGAAGCCCTAAGTGCAGTCCCTTGATGGACTAAGGGTTGCTAAGAGAGGCATTTTGTTGGAGCTCATAGGTCTAATCAGTCGGAGGAGCAGTTTCTTGCAGCCCGTGTTCATCATTGGAGAAGTGACACCTGATGGTGATAAGTGGCAACCCTCCTGCACTATGTTAGTCTTCATTGTAGCAGCGCAGGAAGACTATAGTGGGAAGAAGTCCCTGAGTAGATGAGGAGCAACAGTGGGCAGTTGATGAGTCTCGATGTGTTGATATGTTGATGGATGAACGATCAACGAGAGAGCATATTTTTGAGCCGAGATTCAATGTCCAGATGGACTTGGAGCATTAATATAGGAAGATGCCGCAAATGGAGAGCTAAAAGACTGGGAAGATGTGTACAGGGTCCGACCAAGGCAGTTGTGAGGAGCTCTACATCAGCTAGATGGTTAGGGTATCTTGTATTGGGTAGATTGGTGGTCATCACGACAGACACCAAGCCCTAGTTGTTGTATATCTTGTATTAGTGGATGTATGAGGGCCATTATCCCTGGTACGGGAGCCCTCTACTATTGTATTATTCAGGTTAATTAATATAACAAAGTTGGGTTGAAAGTTTGTAAAATGTTGTCTATATTTGTGCAAGTGTGATTTACTCCTGTTTATATTCCATTATGATATGTTGTGATACTTGGTTTGGTAGCGTCAATGATTTAAGATTCTATCCTAAACACTAGTATCATGGAAAAACATGGTATCGGAGCGTGTTTGAGCTCCTTTGAAGGGACAATGAATGAGAGTGTGTACAACGAAGAAACTTAGAGGGAGATGGGATTGTCTAGACCATGGAGCAGAGGGTTCAGCTGAAGACATGGAGATCTGGTCTTGATAGGCTACATGGTGAGATGGGCTGGGAGTTCTGGTGGATTAGTGGTGAACTTGGTGCACTTCAATATGTTGTGTGGTGGTTTGCAGATCGTGGACTTCCTATGTCTTGTCATGGATGGTTGGGACAACTTGAGGCTTTCTTTGGCATGGACGAGATCAACATGATCGAGATGGCTTCATGTGATGGACTGGATATTGGCAAGCTAGTTTCTTCATCAGATCGTGATGTTGCATATCCGAGATTGAAGGGATTTTCAAGGGTTGTGTTTGATCCAAGAGGATGAGTGCTTGTAGGTCTAAGTCAGTGGAGTTCGTGTAGGCTCAGAGGGAGTCTAGCTTCAGAAGGAGCAACCCTATGGAGGTTTGGGATCTCCAGGTTCAGATGAGATGACCGAGATTGCAGGGTTCATTCTATAGAGTATGCTGTAGTAATGGATGCTAGATGGGTTGGTGTTTCTAGATGATGTTGATGGAGACTACCTAGTGTTGGAAGTACCTCCCTCGCTAAGAGGGAGTGTTGAGATTTGTAGCTTGGGAGGTACTCCAAACCCTAGGCTTGAGGGTTGTGGAGGAATGGGCACACAGGTATGGCTTGTGGGCTTAGAACCCAAGCTTGTAGGCTTTGCACCCAAGCATATGGGTGTGAATCCATGAGAAGATTTCTACATTTGATGATTTGAATTGATAGAGGACTTCGAGAGTAATCGGACACAACGAAAATCACTGGAATTCGAGTTGTAGAAGTGAGGATATGGATTTTTGAATTTAGAGTGTGGGTTTGTGCATGAGGAATTAAGGTCGACTTAGTGTTTGAGTGATCTTATGACAGTTGGAAAGCCCTCTTGGTCGAATTTGAGAAGCCCTTGTATTGTGTATAAATACAAGGTGAGGTTGGAGTCATTTCCTACCATCCTTGAGCAACACAAGTGAGCAACTCGATTTCTTTTGTATCTTTGTTTGGGCCGCAGGTTAGGAGCAACCAAGCGAAGGAGGAGGAGCTTAGTCTTGGAGCTTTTCCATGTCTGTTTGGGTGTCGAGTGAACCTAGCAAGAAGGTCGCATAGGAGAGAAGTGTTTATGGGTTGTTTGGTGGAGTTTTTGTGGGGCAGACCTTCCCTATAGCAGGCCACATTTGTGTAGGGCATCTATAGATAGTACACAAGCCTTAGTATCTTGTTCAAGGGGTCGAGAAGCTACAACTAGGGCCGCAGGTCTGTTTTGCTTGGACAAGGGGATGTATGGTCCAGTTCTAAGGCCTAGAAGGAGGCTATATAATAGCTAGATGGAGCAAACCTCCTAGGAAGGAGAGCCGCAGTTATTGGGAACCTTTAGGAGGTGATTAGAAGGGCTTAATAAGTGCTGTTAGAAGCCCTAACTAGGCAACCAAAGTGACAACAGTGAGACACCAACTTAGAGATATGTGTTGAGTTGATTTGTTGCTAGGTGTTGGGTATAGTTTTGGACCAGATTGGATGGAGTGTTTTTGGATGATTGTAGCAGACAAGAGATAGGGATGACGTGGAATATCAGATGCCCTAATCAGTGGGAAGATGCCACAATAGTATATTGGAGCCTAGATTTGCGCAATAACTCTATTGCAGTGCAAAGGGAAGATCTTTGGAGCTCTAGTTGCACGATGTTTGAGCAGATCTAAAGGACATTGGTTATTGGAGTTAGATTGGGTATTTGAGGTCTATTGGAGGGTAGCGTGAAAGTGCCCAGTTGTGAAGCCCTAAGTGCAGTGCCTTGATGGACTAAGGGTTGCTAGGAGAGGCAGTTTGTTGGAGCTCATAAGTCTGATTAGCCATAGGAGCAGTTTGTTGTAGCCTGTGTTCATCATTGGAGAAGCGACATCTGATGGTGATAGGTGGCATCCCTCCTGACCTATGTTAGTCTTCATTGGAGTAGCGCAAGAAGACTATAGTGGGAAGAAGTCCCTAAGTAGCTAAGGAGCAACAATGGGAAGTTGTGAGTTGTTCACAAACGGAGTTGTGAACAACTCGACATGAGTCTCGATGTGTTGATACGTTGATAGACAAACAATCAACGAGAGAGCAAATTGTTGAACCGAGATTCGGTGGCTAGATAGACTTGGAGCATTGATAGAGGCAAATGCTGCAAATGGTGAGCCGAAGGACCAAGCAAATGTGTACAGGGTACGACCAAGGCAGCTGTGAGGAGCTCTACATCATCTAGACGGTCAGATTATCTTGTATTGGGTAGATTAGTGGTCATCATGACAGACACCAATTCCTAGTTGTTGTATATCTTGTATCAATGGATGTATGAGGGCCATTATCCCTGGTATGGGAGACCTAGACTGTTGTATTATTCAGGTCGATTAATATAAGAAAGTTGGGTTGAAAATTTGTAAAAAGTTGTCTATATTTGTGCACGTGTGATTTATTGTTGTTTATATGCCGCTATAATATGTTGTGATACTTGGTTTGGTAGCGTCAGTGATTTAAGATTCTATCATAGACACTAGTATTGTGGAAAAAAAACACTCTTGAGTGACAAGGTGGGAAGATCAATGGACGATGGGATGGTTGTGATCCTTACCTTCATGGTAAGTTGTATCTCGCCCATCGTCATTGGAAATAGGGTGGTAGATTAATCTCCCCTTCAATGTTTCTTCTTCTTTAGATTCGAGAGTGTTCAACAAATGAGCAGAGATGAGTAGAGATGAGATATTGCAGTGATGATGATGGCGGGTCACTTGAGCTGAGACTTATGATGTAGTCGGTTATTCCTCCCTAGCTGAGAGGGGGTGTTAAATTTTGATAGCTTATGGAGAAATTCCCTCCTTTGGATAGGCTTCCTCACCCTGAAAAGACCCCTCTAGCCCTTGAAAGAATTTAATTTGCTCATGTAAATATATTATTTTTAACATGAAACCCACAACTACACAAAAGTACAAGTCGCCTGGGCAAGGAAATCTACCTCATCAAACACATATAAATAGACCACATGTCACATCACTCGGAGGCATCATCAACTCATCACATCTTCTCTTGTTTGGTTCGACTAGCTCTAAAATTGCAGGTTCGAGTTCACATGTGCGAAGGGAAGGAAGGCATTTATGTTTGGTTCGTTGACTTTTTGTTTTGGGCCTTTGACTAGCGTTGACTTTTGGGATTCTTGGGATGGTTTGAATTGGGATTATGGATCTGTTTTGGAGGCCAAATTCAGGAGCAAGGAGAACGAATTTTTCTGGGCACTTTGACCTCATTTGACCACAAACTTGAGGCAACCTTGGACCACAAGGTTGACTTTGGCATTGATTGATTTTGAGGCAGAATTTTGGGATTGTTTTGACTGAGTTTGATTGAGGGGAAGAGGCCGAATTCTTTGCTGCCTTGAATGAACTTTTTGGAGCACTTTGACTGTTGATTGGTTAGGGAAGAGTCGATTGTTGTTGACTTTGACCAGAAATTGTAGGTTTGACTTTTGACTAGAGTTGAGTTTTTGGGTTCATCTTTGATTGGGTATTGGATGGTTGATTTGACTAGTCAAGGCTTTGACCTTTGACTTATTGTTGTTGTACTTGGACATAGTATCTCTCTGCTAGACATTTGATGACAATCTAATAGAAAAAGAATTTGGAAAGGGTTTTCCCCCTTGTGGGGTTTTCCCTGGTCTTTGACCAAATTGCTATTTCTATTGTTCTTGGTTGTCTTCCATTGTGCATTTGGTTTTCTGGTCTATCTACAATTGCTTATTGTTGCTGGAAGATCAAATTATATTGGAAATTGATTGCTAATTGAAGAAAAATTGATATAAGTGATTGTGTTAAGCATAGAGTTGAGTTTTTGGGCTCATCTTTGATTGGGTATTGGATGGTTTATTTGGCTAGTCAAGGCTTTGACCTTTGACTTATTGTTGATGTGGTTGGACATTGTATCTCTTTGCTGAACATTTGATGACAATCTAATAGAAAAAGAATTTGAAAAGGGTTTTCCCCCTTGTGGGGTTTTTCCTTGGTCTTTGACCAAAATTCTGTGTTCCTATTGTTCTTGGTTGTCTTCTTTTGTGCATTTGGGTTATTGGTCTATCTACAATTGCTTATTGTTGTTGGAAGATTAAATTATATTGGAAATTGATTGCTAATTGAAGAAGAATTGATATAAGTGATTATTAAGCATAGAACAATAGAAAATTAACAGTACATAGAGGGCTTGGTGCTCTTGATTAAATACGAGTTCCATACCCTAGTACATGACAAAATCCAGTGGAAATATTGCAATCCCCCCAATCTTGAAATTTTGAAAAACTGATAAGTCTGCTAGGTTTTGAGTGAGATCTAGAATTCTACTTTCTCCATATGAAATCCAATGAGGTCGGAACCACTCTCAAACATCCCGAGTCATTTCATGGTAATGTTAAAAATTTATATAAAATGATGAAAATGAAAGATAAAGGAGAATGTCACTTTTAATTTGAGAATTTAACATTACCATGAATTGCATATAAATACTAGGGCCATAGACTTGAATATTAGGTTGCCCCACTAAAAAATTCTTATTTCTTTGAAAAAAATTTGCATTTGGATTCTGGAACGTCTTTGCGTAATTGTTTTTGTGAAGAAAAGCTAGGGAGCGGATTTTCTTTTTGTGAGAGTGCACTCTCGAAAATCTCTCCCAAATGGGATCGATTCGGGGGCGCGCTCCCAGGGTCGCTCCCTGAGCGCTTCTATTTGGAGCGTGCTTCAAGAATGGGAGTGGGGGGGCGGCGCGCCCCCACAACACAAGAATAGACTATGATGAGACATTTGCACCCGTGGGCCGGTGTTCATCCGGTAGTACCATATTGCCGATCATAGCGCAAATGGGGCGGAAGATCCATCAAATGGACGTGAAGATTGCCTTCCTTAACGAAGTTGTTGAGGAAGAGATATATGTTGAGCAGCCTGAGGGTTTTGAGGTATTCAACAAAGATATGCATGCTTGTAGGTTGAAGAGAGCTCTTTATGGGCTCAAGCAAGCACTGAGAGCTTGGTATGCTAGGATACACAACTACCTTCTTGGATTAAGCTTCACTAAGTGTGAAGCTGACCCTAACTTATATTATATTGTGGTTGGGGGATAACCTCTCATTCTTCTGTTGTATGTTGACGATTTGATACTAACAAGGGATGAGAAGCTCATCAATGACTACAATAGAGATCTTGCAGTGGAGTTTGAGATGAAGGATACAGGGCTGATGCACTATTTCCTTGGGCTGGAGGTATGGCAGGGTGATGGGCATTGGGGAGATATTCTTGGGACACGACATGTATATGAATGAGATTCTCAAGAGGTTCCGCATGCAGGAGTGCAGGCCTGTGACCATGCCTCTAGTCACAAACTGAAGGAAGGTGGACGCTACCAAAGCAGAGCGAGTTGATGCCACACTTTAGAGGTAGCTTAATGGGTCGTTGATGTATCTGGTGAACACACGAACCAAAATATGCTTTGCAGTTAACCAGTTGAGCCAGTTTATGGTTGAGCCGACCAGAGTGCATTCACATTGGGTTGCTGCCAAGCATGTGTTGAGGTATCTCAGGGGTACAACAGATTATGTGTTGTTGTACAAGCATGTTGATGGTGTGAGCCTTTAGGGATTCACAGATGTAGATTCGGCAGGGATTTCAACGGACAAGAAGAGCACTTTAGGTTGTACTTTTAGTGTTGGGTCTGCGGTTGTTTCTTGATTCAGCAAGAAGCAAAGATTAGTGGCACTAAGCTCAACTAAGGTCGAGTACATGGCTTCCAACCTGGCAGCCTGCAAAAGGCCATATGGTTGAGGGAACTATTTGTTGGGTTATTAAGTTAGAAGTTGGAGCCCACAGTTATACACTGTGACAATTAGAGTTGCATCAAGCTCTCTGAAAATCCATTGTTTCATGACCGCTCCAAGCACATTGAGATCTGGTACCACCATATTAGAGATTGTGTTCAATGGGGTAATGTCAAACTCCAATACATGCCTACAGATGAGTAGACAATTGATATTTTGACCAAGGCATTGGCAAGGCGCGAATTTGTCTACTTTGGAGATAAATTGGTTGTAGTACATATCACCTTCCTCTCTAGGAGGGAGTGTTAAATGGATGTATAGGAGAAAGGGTTCAACTAAATTCAGAGGTGCACTAGGCAAAGGGACCCACAAGTAGGACAGAGGTGCAGTTACACTTTATCTCATTATTTTGACTTAGGAAAATTTTAATTTTCCTATAGTAAAAAATTGAAGTGATCTCAGCCATCCATTGAGATCTAATCTCAACTATTTGTGGAGATGGTGGGCCCAGGTCGACTTCAAAGGAGGAAAAGGGCATAGACTAGGCTCATTATGCGCTAGACAACTTGTGTGTTCAACTCAATAGAGAAAGGGGTGTTCAGTTCAGTACCTAGGATTTTCAGATCAGCACATCTAGGGAAAAAAGAGAGGCAGAGCAATCTCATTATTTGTCCAACTAGTTTACATTTTCAGCCAGGCCACATTCAGCTATGCAGAGGGCCCATACGGGCTTGTACAATTCCGTATAATGCACATGCAGGCAGGTCGAGTAGGAGAGAAGGGCACAAATCAGTTGCGTTGAGGGATTTGCTGAGTGAAGAGAAGTATTTCCTCCTCTTTGCAATCTTTTCTGAATATTTCATGAGCATAATAAGAACACAAAAGTTGGTAGGTTTTCCCCAGTTGGGGTTTCTTGGGTAAATTTTTGGTGTATTGTTTTTATGGCATGCTTGGCACTTGCGTCTTCAAGTTTGTTTTTCCACTGCAATTTTCAGTTACTAAACTCATTATATTTGATGAATGATTTTTTGAAAGTTTGTGTTCAGCTCTTTCATTTTCCAGAAATTTCATTAAATTAGTTGTCGGGTTTTAAAACTAACAATGTCCTATGTGCAGCTATGTCTTTCCCACATGGTTTTTTTATTGAGTATGTATGTATTCTTTGGCCATGGTACATTCATCAAACAATTCTCAACATGGTGGTCTCATAGCTTTTCAGCATGTTCACTCTTCTCGGGGTAGTACATGCTTCCCAATGGACCTGCTTTTGGGAGGAAAAAAGTCAACTTAGTATCAAATTGTTTAGCAAAAAGTTTCGATGATATGGCATGTTGAAATTTTTCCAAAATGTGAAGGCATCAACAACAAATTGATAGTCAAAGGTGGCCCAATAGCATATGGGGGTTCCACGTGGCAAAACAGAGGCAAATTTTGACCGAATTAGACATGCAATACATTAAAGGATATCTACAAAATTAGTTGGACGAAACCCAAGTGGTAGAATTTCCAAATTCACTAGGGCGTTGGAGATCCTCTTCCCATGGATGATGATGTCCTCCTTAACTACCACATGGAGGTCAAATGTGATAGCATGGTGGTCAATCTAACCATTGGGGCTAGTGGGACGTTACATATGGTCAAGGATCCAATGAATAGTCAAAGAGTCCAAGCAAAATGTGTAAGGGCATTGAAGATTAACATCCATGGACCAAAATGTACCACGTACTAGCTATCAAAGTCAACAAGAGGGAGCACTGATGGTCAAGGTGGAACGTTGCATCATGGTTGCGAAGGAGCCCCTATGAATCACTCCTAGAGCATGCTCCCACAAAAAAAAAATGCTCCCTGGTTTTTTCACAAAATTTGTCACAAAGATGTTCCAAATGATTTTTTTCAAAGAAACAAGATTTTTTGAGTAGAGTAGCCTAATATTCAAGCTTGTTACCCACCACCTTTGGATCATGTTGACCCTGCCGCCTACACCTACCTACAAGTCAGTGAGAAAAGCCTTTAACCCCACAAGGTGTGGTTGGTGGCAGGGAACTCAGAGAAGGGGTTGTCACACTAATCTCGACTCTCTTCGTTTGAGCTATCTCCTAGGTTAGCTAAGGGGGTGGTCCCTAATGAAAAGTTAAGTTAAAAAAAGATGTGAGTTTCTAGGAGAATTATTAGAGTTAAATAAATTATTTCTTTAAGATTTATAAGCAAACCTGATATGAGCAATAACCATGAACACATAAGATAAGCATGAAATACATAAACAACCAGTGCCTTCAAAGTATTGCTCTTTAAGAAATGAAATTGTTTTTTTTGCTTAGAATGAAGTGAAATGCTTTCAAATGAAAGCCCAAATAACCTTGGACCTGGGTTTCCAAATGGAAAAGGGTTACTCAGCTTATGCTTCAGCGCTCTTTCTTCAAACTTGAATTGCCTCCAAGAACACCTGTAGGAAAGCAAGAAAAAGAGTTAGCATGCAAAAGAAATAGGGCCTCAAATGCTAGATAAAACCAATATGCACACAAATGAAAGAAGAAAATATATGATATTTTTTCAAGATAGAAAAGAAGCAAAGGGCTCATGAAACCCCCTCTTAAATAAATCTCTTGATGTCTTATGAGATTGTTGGCTTGAACAACTTGTGGGATCTTTGATATCCTTGGGGGTGACAATTCCAACCGAAGAAGTCCTCACACTCCAATAGAGTTGGCAAGCTATCCTTTGAACACAAAAATGACTGCAAGCCAATTGTTAGTGCAAAAGAGGCTTGGCATATAGAGACCAAGTTGAGCTTGTCATTCAACTGAAAATAACAAGCTACAACAAGAGCACAAAATATACCAAGCCTAAAGGAGATTTGAGATAGCTGCAAATCTCTCCTCCTTAGACAATAATGCCTTCAGGCAAATGCACACAAAAAAAACAACTAGATAGCAATGTAAAATCAAATGAATAATAACATCAAATGACATAGGTATACCTCATCAACCGAAGAATGCACCACAAGAGAAGCTAGTAACTCCAAAGACTTTTATTTATTTATATGAAAGATAAATACAAAATCCAACAGAGTCTCCGCAAGCCCAACAGCTCGTTCTATGATACAAATGAGAGCTCAAGACTCATATAAATAAGAAAATGGGAGATGATCCCAAGGCAAATTCCAATGACAATTGGAGATGGATTGACAATCCCAATGTAGAAAATCAAATCACAAGTGGCAAGATGACTGGCTGTAGGTGGAAAACTTGACTCCTTGATTGTCCATCGATTATCCTCAAATCTGCTGTGTGTTTGGCTGTCTCTAAACTGCTGTTGACACCTCAAACAGTGAAGCCAACCAAATGTTGTGTAAGCTGTTATGAAGATCTGCCTATAGCTATTATGGTGATTGTGTATTGACTGCTGTTAACTGTGCGTATAGGTTGGCTTCATTTGCTGCGGGTTCCCTTATGCTGGCTGCTTGGTACATGTGTACAGTTCGGTGGAGATATGTCCTTGATTTCATGCATTTAAATGATCTTTCCAAATCTGCGTTGAGATGCCTTGCTGTAGCGTTGATCTTTGACCGCCAATGTGCACCTAATTTGCCCATACGTGGACCTGTCTCCTTGATTGCCAGCGTAAATATCCTCTTAAAAATCTGTTGTGTAATATCATGAACCTAAAACTGCCTATAATTGCTGCGTACAAGCTGAACTGAACTGCTATTGGCTGATTTGCGTGGAGCTGGAGTGGCTGTGTTGACACTTTGACTGGGCCAGCATGGATCTCTTTTATGGCATGTGCTTATTTGCTTTTGGCTATACGTAGATTATGGAGAGTGAGTGGGGTCGATTCCCCACTCATTTTATTAGAATCTGAACTTTAATCTCCAACATCAATTAACAATATAAAATATTTCAATGTGGCCTCTTTAACTCATCGTGGAACCTTTTGACTTACCATTTGGAACTTTGACTTTGACTTTTCTCCATATGGTGGGCTGCGCATGGCTGTCACATCACTCTTGATATTCCCTTATATTTCCATGTCAAAATTTGACTTATTTTGAGTTTGGAAAAATTTAGAAATTTTTTCACTTATTGAATTTTTTTGATTTTTTTCTCATTTTTTGCCACTGTCACTAGGAAAATCGGCTTTTGAGGGACTATAAGTCATTTTTTGACCCTCAAAGTGGGCTTTGGGTTAACATAGGGTCTTTGAGGATGAATTTTGAGTAGTCACAAGCCCCAGACATTTCCTAAGGCCACTTATTTACACCATTACATAGAAAATAATTAAAAAATCTCGTTTTGCGGGAAATTTTAATTATTAAAAAATCTTACTTAGACCTACCCAAATTTCACGAAATGTTTTGTGTGATCTAGTATGGTAATATACATCGACTCTAGACACTAAAATGTGTTAGGGGCTCAACCTTCAAACCATCACCCTGGCTTTGGAGTAAAAAAAGAGTGAAAAACCCAGAAAATTATCCGCCTTTGAAAAAGAAGGGATAATTAACCGGATAAAAAAAACACTCCAAGGTGTACTCATCTGCTGATCAAGTCCCAACATCTTAGGCCTGTTACAAATTCAAAAACTCATCATTACTAGTATCACTTATTACAATTCCCCGCAGGGTGTGGAATCTGGGTACAAGAAAGATGATGAGAAGATAGAAGTAGAGTTAAAAAACTCTGTTCACTGATGACACCTGATGGTACAAGTGTCCTTTGGATCATCCTTGGGCATGGAGTCTTCATATAATCATCAGGTGCCACTCCAGTGGTCAACATTTGGCTCCATATGGGGATGCATGTTAGATATGAAGTGATAGTGTGCAAGAACCTGGAATCTGCATCCACCGACAAAAGACATATATCAGCAGTATCCATTCAAAATATCATCAAATGAAATAAAGTACAAAAACGAAGAAATGGAAATTTATTCTAAGAGCATAAATGACAATTTATTCATGAAATAAAACTACTTAAACAAAAATGGCATGAGATAAGGTTAGAAATATGATACAAAAAGATGCCCCATGGCATCAGATGTCTTCGGTGAAATCCATCTTGAGAACCTGCCTACTCACAAGCAAGTCCATAGGTTCTTTCTTTGATGTGCCTTGCCCAATTTTGACTATCTTGGGATTATGAATTGCCCCAATTTTAACATGTTTGTGGCCATTAGATATACCAAACCTCTTCCTTTTCCTTTTTCAACTATTGATGTGTTGAGGCTTGATCTTGCTCAAAACTGGTGGTTCATTTTTTATATCTTTTTTCTTTTTTCGCTTTTTTCTTTTCTTCTTGGTTAGTTGCGATGGTGATGATGATGCATTTATTGCCAATCCTACTACTTTGTCTTGAAAATGCTCTAATGGAAAATTTGAAGTACCCAATCTTTTTGAGCTATGCCTAATCTCTTTGTTTTGAATTTGTTCTGTTAAGGGGGGAAGGAAATTTGTCAACACTGCATCACTCCCTGTCTGGCATGATCTATAGATAATCTCATTGTTGGGTTTCCTTGGATCTTCAACATGATATCTTTTCTCTAACTCTCGATCAAGTCTGACAAAGGTATTATCAGGCATGGGGATGGTGGCATATGATAAGTCCATTTGAAGGTTGCCACCTAGATCTGATGCCCATTTTCTTGATAGGAGCATTCCCCATGAATCTGGAACATCTATCACAACAATATCCATAGTCATTATTCTATTTGTGTATGCAGCTAGGAAAACCTGTAAATCTTTAATTATCCCACACACTTCAATTCTTTTAGAATCCATTGAACATATGTTGTGATAGGGCCTAGAAACCCTTAAATTCAGTTGCTCCATGACTTTCTTGGTCATGACATTTGATGAAGCCCCTGAATCAAGCATGCAGTTGTGTAAAAGACGATCATTCACTATCAAAGAAACATAAAATGGTAGATGATCTTCATTCCCCACATAACAGTTCATACTTTTCAATACAATTTCTTCATCTTCTGGTTCGTCACTAGGCTTTTCTTCCCTTTGAGTAACTTCAATGGCACTTAGTAACTTGGCCCTTTGAGATGGTATCTTTAAAAGTTCTGTCACTGGAATAGAAACCTTTGCATTATTCAACCAATTGCCTAAGTCAAAATTCAATTCTGAAGTAGGAGGAGAAAAATTTCTGTGATTATTCTAGTCTTGGATATCCCTTCTCTGATAAGTCATCCCTTTGTGTTTTGCCATAGCAAGAATCTCTCCAGATGTAGGTTTTTCCCTAAAATTCTTAGTGACCTCGTCAAAATTTGCAATCATACTGTAAACCCCAAGATTATTAGGCCTATGGTCAATCTTTTGATTTCTCTCAAAGGTGTATATCTGATCTTCCATGGAGAACATATTGATTTGACCACTTGTCCCTCCTAACATGCCACTTTCCATGATTCTCTTCACATATGGGCATGTGGCTTCTTCATGGAACTCATTACATGGCCTACAAAAAGGGGAATCTGATCTACCATGTTGGTTGATTCCAATGGATTTGGAGGCCTATGCTCCTGTTGAGGGCCTTTATTATTTTGCCATCTATTATTTGGCCTAGTTTGGAATCTTTACACTTGTGATCTCTCTATGGCCACCAACCTATTTTGCATGTTTTGCATTTCTTTGATGTGATTTGCTTCCATGCTCTTGATGAGTTGAGTTAATTCTTTAATAGGATCATGTGTAGTCTCTTCCTTGGCATTGCCTTTATAATCATTTGATTTTGATGGCCCTCTATTGAAACTAGGGATTTCAGATTTTCCTGATTGCTTTCTAGTGCTTTCTATCTTCAAGGCTTCAGATTGAGCTACACTTAGATTCGTAGGCTCCTTCCTCCTCAACTCATACGCAGTGTCAATCCCAAAAGCATCTAGATATGAGCGTAAAAGAAATTCATCAGGAGGTTTAATAGTAGCAGGCATGTTTTTTACTAATTCATTGAATCTCTTGTTAAAGTCCTCCATGGTCTCATTCTCATTTTTCTTCATGTTGCTAATGGCATTGATCAAATGCCTATTTTCCTTCTTCTCTCCAAACTTATTTAAAAATGCAGTTAGAATGGCTTGTAAAGAGTTATATGAGTTAGCAAGTTTCTCAGTGAGCCAATCAAGAGCATCCTCTTCTAAATATAAAACAAAAAGCCTCATCTTCACATCCTCATAATTAGCAGTGTTACACCATTTAAAGATACAAACATTAAAGTTTTTCACACGTGATGTAGCACTAATGGCATTGTTACCTTGAAAGGAAGGCAACTTTTCAAGAGCCTTGTCAGGGATATTGTGAGGATAGCCATTTATGTTAGTGAAGTCACAAGGAGCAAAAAGATCATTCATGATGCTAGGCTCTGCTTGTTCTTGAAAAAGCAAATGAATATCAGAAATAGCCTCTTGCCCAAGACTAGCAAGAGCTCTACTACGAGAAAATCTATTCAACCTCTCTAAAAACCATTTCAGGATTAGAAGAGGGGCTAACTAGACCACTTGAATTTCTCCCAGTAGAGACTCTTGCAAAATTTGGATTGAGTGGAGTCACCACTTGAGCAAGAATCTAAATCTAAAGTTCAAAAATGCTAAAACCAAAAGGTTAGTCAATTTTTCCCAGGTACAAGAAGACTTGTCCCTGGCAACAGTGCCAAAAATGTTGACCCTGCTGCCTACACCTACCTACAAGTTAGTGAGAAAAGCCTTTAACCCCACAAGGTGTGGTTGGTGGCAGGGAACTCAGAGAAGGTGCTGTCACACTAATCTCGACTCTCTCCGTTTGATCTATCTCCTAGGTTAGCTAAGGGGGGGGGGTCCCTAATGAAAAGTTAAGATAAAAAAAGATGTGAGTTTCTAGGAGAATTATTAGAATTAAATAGATTATTTCTTTAAGATTTATAAGCAAACCTGATATGAGCAATAACCATAAACACATAAGATAAGCATGAAATACATAAACAGCTAGTGCCTTCAAAGTATTGCTCTTTAAGAAATGAAATTGTTTTTCTTGCTTAGAATGAAGTGAAATGCTTTCAAATGAAAGCCCAAATAACCTTGGACTTGGGTTTCCAAATGGAAAAGGGTTACTTAGCTTATGCTTCAGCTCTCTTTCTTCAAACTTGAATTGCCTCCAAGAATACCTGTAGGAAAGCAAGCAAAAGAGTTAGCATGCAAAAGAAATAGGGCCTCAAATGTTAGATAACACCAATATGCACACAAATGAAAGAAGAAAATATACGATATTTTTTCAAGATAGAAAAGAAGCAAAGGGCTCATGAAACCCCCTCTTAAATAAATCTCTTGATGTCTTATGAGGTTGTTTGCTTGAACAACTTGTGGGATTTTTGATATCCTTGGCGGTGACTATTCCAACCAAAGAAGTCCTCACACTCCAATAGAGTTGGCAACTTATCTTATGAACACAAAAATGATTGCAACCCAATTGTTAGTGCAAAAGAGACTTGGTATATAGAGACCAAGTTGAGCTTGTCATTCAACCGAAAATAACAAGCTACAACAAGAGCACAAAATATACCAAGCCCGAATGAGATTTGAGATAGCTGCAAATCTCTCCTCTCTAGACAATAATGCCTTCAGGGAAATGCACACAAAAAAAACAACTAGATAGCAATGTAAAATCAAATGAATAATAACATCAAATGACACAGGTATACCTCATCAACCAAAGAATGCACCACAAGAGAAGCTAGTAACCCCAAAGACTTTTATTTATTTATATGAAAGATAAATACAAAATCCAACAGAGTCTCCGCAAGCCCAATAGCTCGTTCTATGATACAAATGAGAGCTCAAGACTCATATAAATAAGAAAATGGGAGATGATCCCAAGGAAAATTCCAATGACAGGTGGAGATGTATTGACAATCCCAATGTAGAAAATCAAATCACAAGTGGCAAGATGACTGGCTATAGGTGGAAAACTTGACTCCTTGACTGTCCATCGAATATCCTCAAATCTGCTGTGTGTTTGGCTGCCTCTAAACTGCTGTTGACACCTCAAACAGTCAAGCCAACCAACTGCTGTGTAAGCTGTTATGAAGATCTGTGTGTAGCTGTTATGGTGATTGTGTATTGACTGCTGTTAATTGTGCGTATAGGTTGGCTTCATTTGCTGCGGGTTCCCTTATGCTCGTTGCTTGGTACATGTGTACAGTTCGGTGGAGATATGTCCTTGATTTCATGCATTTAAATGATCTTTCCAAATTTGCGTTGAGATGCCTTGCTATAGCGTTGATCTTTGACCGACAACGTGCACCTAATTTGCCCATACGTGGACCTGTCTCCTTGATTGCCGGCGTAAATATCCTCTTAAAAATCTATTGTGTAATATCATGAACCTAAAACTGCCTATAATTGTTGCTTACAAGTTGAACTGAATTGCTATTGGCTGATTTGCGTGGAGCTGGAGTGGCTGCGTTGACACTTTGATTGGGCCAGCGTGGATCTCTTTTATGGCATGTGCTTATTTGCTTTTGGCTATACGTAGATTATGGAGAGTGAGTGGGGTCGATTCCCCACTCATTTTATTAGAATTTGAACTTTAATCTCCAACATCAATTAAATCAATAACTTAACTTTTCACAATATAAAATATTTCAATGTGGCCTCTTTAACTCAATGTGGAACCTTTTGACTTACCATTTGGAACTTTGACTTTGACTTTCCTCCATATGGTGGGCCGCGCATGGCTGCGACACCACCCTTGATATTCCCTTATATTTCCATGTCAAAATTTCACTTATTTTGAGTTTGGAGAAATTTAGAAATTTTTTCTCTTATTGATTTTTTTTGAATTTTTTCTCATTTTTTGCCACTTTCACTAGGAAAATCAGCTTTTGAGGGACTATAAGTCATCTTTTGACCCTCAAAGTGGGCTTTGGGATAACGCTGGGCTCTGAGGATGAATTTCGAGTAGTTACACGCCCCAAACATTTCCTAAGGCCACTTATTTACACCATTACATTGAAAATAATTAAAAAATCTCGTTTTGCAGGAAATTTTTAATTATTAAAAAATCTTACTTAGACCTAGCCAAATTCCACAAATTTTTTTATGTGATCTAGTTGGTAATATACATCGACTCTAGACACTAAGATGTGTTAGGGGCTCAACCTTCAAACCGTCACCCAAATTTTGAGGTAAAAACTGAGTGAAAAAACCCAGAAAATTATGCGCCTCTGAAAAAGAAAGGATAATTAACCTGATAAAAAAAACACTCCAAGGTGTACTCGTTTGCTGATCGAGTCCCAACATCCTAGGCCTGTTACAAATTCAAAAACTCATCATTACTAGTATCACTTATTAGAATTCCCCGCAGGGTGTGGAATCTAGGTACAAGAAAGATGATGAGAAGATAGAAGTAGAGTTAAAAAACTCCGTTGACTGATGACACCTGATGGTACAAGTGTCTTCTGGATCATCCTTGGGCATGGAGTCTTCATATAATCATCAGGTGCCACTCCAGTGGTCAACAGGTCGTATGCATAGGAGAAATTTTTTCTCTTAGATGGCTGTCAGCCGGCAGCCAACAACCCCTTGCAGCCCCTAGATAGGTCGATGTGCCATTTTCTTCGCCACTTAGCTAGCCATGTGGTCTGCCGCCCATCTGTTATGAATGTATGTTTGAAGGTGGGTCTCTTGACCCCAAAGGCATGGATTTTCATCTGTGTAGTTGAGTAATTTTCCTTACTTGTCATGGGCACTTTTGGGCATGAATTGGTGGGGGGATTCGACGGAAAGAGTGGGTTAGGCTTGTATTCTTGTCTCCACTGCCCGATTTCATGGTTACCCTTGTATCCTAGTCTCGTGGGATCTCCTTTACTGACCATTTGGCTTTTGGGTTGGCACTACATGGGAAATCTCGATTTTGGTTGCGTGGTCCTGCTTCCCGATACCACCTACATCACTCTCGTTCCACTCATTTTAGCCCCATTCATCTATTTTCCCATTCGGGTCCACATGTGTCCACTGGGTCCACATAGGGTTAGCCTCCCCCTCCCCTTGTCCACACCTTGGGTCGGGCTTGGAACGATGCCCCGAAGGTTGATGCAGCTAAAAAGAAAAAGAAAAAACATAATTTGGCCACTCTCAATAGGAAATGTACCACAAAATGCAAAATATGGCCGGGACATATAAATTTAGTGCATGGGCAAAAACCAAACATGAGCTCTACCCCTTATCCATGACCATCACGTTGGTTCCTATGGGCCCTAGATGAGCCCCCTTTATCATTATGGAACCTATGCTTGTCCCAACCCCTGGTGGGTAACGAATCGCCCCACCTTAAGGGGGTATCTACTACAACATATTACACATCATGCTTTTATCCTCTGGAGCCCTGAGCAGTTATGAAGAAAAATCAATCAAAGGCAAAAGGCATATGAAGAAGGGTGGAAAAACAAAGGCTAGGGTAACTCATGTACCACGATTTGCTCCTCGCTACACTTGTACATGTGAAATCCCACTACTAAAGGGCATGCCACCATGAAGTGCCTCATTGATCTCATGATTTCTAAGCTCTTTTATTTGATTATGCTAATGATTTGTTGTATTGGAGGGCAAGGGGACACATTGGATCTTATGCAGGATTGCAAGTGGGTCTTCATTTGGGGCATGGTCTCCTTATACGGGGTCTTAGCTCTCTAGAGGGTCACATTGGCAGTTATAGGGTGAGCGTTGAGAGCCATGGGCCTCCACGATAACAGATAATACTTCATGGATCCCCGACACCGATCATTGATTTTTCATGTTCCACATTTTTGGATGGGGATGATACACCTGGTTCACCATGCCTAGTCCTCTCCACACTTGCACCATACATTTGGTAGATGTTCCAGGGTCTAGAGAATGTCTCCTGTTGCAGAGAGAGGGCTTACACCACCATCCTAGCCCTTACAGATGGTCTACAGGCATTTTCGATCACTTGGAGACCCATGAGGATGTCCTTGTGCCTCCACACCCACTTGAGAGCACCATAGGTTCTTTCTTGGAAAACGAGGGGCCAACCCCTTGTCCATTATGTTTGGAGTCCATTTCCACATCATGGCACCCTTTGGACCTCATTAGGCCTCCTCAAAGGCCCAATGATTCACGTTGTTGATCATTCAGCCCTCTTGAGAGGCTTATCTTTACGTTATTGAGATATTTGGTGGGCTTGTCACCAAAAGTATTGTTTTTTTTTTTTTTTTGTTTTGTTTTTTTTAAATCTAGGATAATCGGTAACTGGTGAGAGTTATCCTGAACAGACCCAGGATCAAATCTAACTGGCTGCCACTATAAACCTAGGCTACGTGCAACCGCCTGCAAGCCGCACAATAACAGGAAACTTATGCCTCAATAAGAGCTGAGATGTCCGCTATGGGGTTGCCTACTCTTCTAGCCAAGACACAACAGGTCATATATATACTCAATGAGATTACCCTCATCTTGTGGGTTTCACCTAGCGTTAGGCCAATTTACCTTAATCGAATTCATTAAAGAGTGTAAAAATAGAAGTAAGATGATTCATTTTGATCATCATCACTTGGATTGGGTTATCCCCTCTTATGAGATTTTTGCTATCCTTGGAGGACGAGTTTGGATAATTGATGAATTTTGATGTTTGAATCTCTTTCATTTTGTCTTGTAACTTCATTATGGGAATATGTTGATGATTGGATATACTCTTTCTTCATGTAAGTACTCTTTAAATGCTATACTTGTCATTTTCTTTTGTCACATGGATGTTGTTGGGATTTTCGCTATACTAGGCTGAAATTTACTGCTTTTCTTATGCGAAATTGTGGAAATTTGATCTTTTATAGCATTGCATCATGTCATGGCTATGTATGAGTGAATATTCCTGGGGATATTTTGTGTCAAAATTTTATCTTGATAAGTCATCAAATATTGCAAATCGAAGTATAAAGACCTTGAAGCAGCGATTATCATGCCCTAATGCCATGCGAAGTTGTTTCCAAGGCCTCCTTGACTAATTGAATCCATTCCAAATGTTAAAATCTCCTTGACTCCATCTTTCCCAAAGGACAAGGCACTAATCCTCCATAGGTGATCACTCAAAAGCATATTTTTCCTCACCTCTCTCCCTTTGTTTCTAGTCCTAGCCTTTATAGGTGAACTAGGGCATCAATTTTCTCATGGTTCACGCATCTAAAGAGTTCGATCTCTTGCCCATTGCTGAGTTGTCGTGTCTTCTAGAGGCCCTCCAAATTTGAAGCAATTCTGGTGATGGGATCTTGAGATATTTCAAGCCCTAGGTCCGAGATCGATTCTTACCCTTGGCTAGTGACTTCATTGGGATCATTGCATCAAAATTACTGAAAATTTCTCCTTTGATCCCCTTCTCCCTCTCAATTAGGTCAAGCACACCCCTGGTTGATCAATTCCATCCCCTTGACCTAATTTTGGGTCCACTTGGTCCCATAACCTATTGAAGTTAATTTCACAAGACCACTTGGAAACCAAGTTTTCACAAGGATTTATAGGACTAGGTATCTTCCTTACAAGTCTTATTCTTAAACCCTAGTCTTTGAAATCCCCTTCGCCCTTCCTAGGGAGCCTTATACCTTGCTTATCAACCAATGTGATATTCCCACTTAGCAATATTGTTAAGCGAAAATATCAATTTTGTTCAATTTTGTCTTATTTTGTACTTGCACTTAGGAAAGTTGGGTTTAGAGGTCCCACATGAATTTTGGAGTTAAGAGGAGGCCCAAACATTAGAGGAAGGGGGAGAAAATCGAACTGCTAGCAGCAAGTGGGGGCCACCCATAGAAAAATACGACCCACAAGGAAGTACGCATTCATTGGAGGGAGATTGGTGGGGGAAAGTCGATGGTTGGTCCTTGTGAAAATTTCTACACTAAAATTCTACTGCAGCAACTGATTCATTTCACCTACTTATTATTCACAATAAGTTATTTATGAAATCCCTTAGCAAATATTAAAATAAATTCTACTGCTGTTATTACACAATTACCTAGAGAAAAATACATGCACAAGAACCAATCACATCAATATAGTTGTATTGGACAATTGTCCTCGGAAAAACCCAATGTGGGAAAATCGGTGCAGCAGATGAGGGCTTTATTAATCTTCAACAACAATTGCTTTTACAAGGAATGATTTTACAGAGAACTGAAAGAAAACACCTGAGACTTTCTCTTTGAGACTTTTTGACACTTTGGAGACCTTGCTCCCACTTCTGCGTTACGTCTCCATCACTCTGCATGGCTCAGGCTGGCCCTGAGTGGCTATGTGTCCCTCTGCGTGAGGGTTGCGTCTCTCCTCTGGACTACGTCTCTCTCTGCGCTGTCTCCCACTGTCCCTGCGTCACCTCCTCTTCAATCACTGACTGCTGCTGATGCCCTCCTCTTCTTCCACCTTGCAACTCTCCCTTTGAAATCAATCTCCTTGACTTGAGAATCAATTTTCCTAGAGATACTGAGTATTTGCTGGTGTGTCTCCAAATGATCCTCAAGTCTTCTCTTATACTTTTCCTGTTGATGAATCAACGACTGAGATTAAGTTCCTAATCAACGGCTAAGATTAAAACAGACTTGATCCTTGTCTCTTAGAAGCTTCTCACCCTTATCTTTATTAATACCCATTAATATTTTTATTGTCCTAAGTTTAGATTTAGGAACCCATTAAAAATATTAATTTAATAACTCCGCATCCAGGTGGAATTTCTCAAAACGATTTCTGGGTCTTGGAGATCTCATGTGCCTTAGCCTCTCCTCCAAATTTCAAGGCTAGAGCACATCTGATGCTACCACAAATCAACAGTCCTGTTGTCACCCAGATTGTATGGGCACCGCGACAATGCTCAAGACGGGGGTTGTCACTCTGATCCCCGCCCACTCCGTTCTAGATGTCTCCCAACAACAGGCTATGGGGGATTAGTCCCTATGAAATGAGGCGAAGGAAGACAAGTTGGGAACCAACTTGTTTGAGAGACACAGATGAGTGGCCTAGCCACTTGGTTGAAATCAAGAAAAATCATTGATTAGATTTAGATCTTCTATTATGAGACTAGTGCCTTAATGTAGTCACAAATCCTTGCTTTCTATAAATTGGAACCAAATGACCGGATGGACACCCGGTGCTTGAATGCTTGACTAACCTATATGATATGCAAGACCTAGGACTTATGTAAGATGCAATGATCTTGGTAAATTTTAATCAAATGCCTAGTCTAAATGTAACCTTTTCTCCAACTGTTTTGAGAAGCAGTTCTCAAAGTAAGTTGTGAAATGGAAGCCAACGGGAAGTAGACAGTGGCTTGATTAATAATACCTCCCCATGTGTTCCACTCACCTAGTGTCTCCGGTGTTGCAGAGACTGTGGCTCTGATGATTGCAAGGTCACTGTGTTAACTACTAGGAGAAATTTAATCTCTCAAGCTAGTGTGAAAAGGGATTCCCTATATCTCTATCAACCTAGCTTATGCTAGGAGGTAAATTATTAATGTAAGCTAGATCTAGGACACTAAATGCAAGATGGTGAGTGAGGTTATCTTGAATTAATAATGTTTGAGTTTCTTAAGTACTTAAGTTATGATTACTCTTCATGCCAATAGTACTTAACAACAATGAGAAAAACGATCTTAATACAAGATGACTGCTTAACAATAGAAGTGCAAAATTCAACTATAGGTCAATCCACAAGATGCTTAAGTAAATCAACTTATCCACCAATGATTACCAACACAAGATATTATGCCAATTCAAACTTAGAAGTCCAAGATAACTCTATCAACAAGATTAACTTCAGATTTTGAGTGCAAAGTTAGACAACCTTTAAGACCAATATGAAATAAGCCAATTCCAAATTTAAGACAATCTATATCAGCTGTACTAATCCAAAAATTCCAGACTTTATTAGTGTTATGACAACAATGAGGAAGCCACTTTAAATCATCAAATTTTGCTAAACCATAAAACATAAAGATTTACAATGACCAACAAATGTAAATTAACATGTTTAGCCCACTTTATGATGAAGTATTCAGTGATATTCCAGATCTGATATATTTATAACAGAAGTAAATAGAGCACAGATCAACAAATAAATGGGGCCCAAAACAATGCCCAAGATGTCCAAAAATAGTAAAATTTCACCAAAACTTGAAAAATTTAATTTTTAGGGCTATTTAGAGGATTTGATTAAGAAATTTCAGATATGATCTATTTATTACAACAGTAAACAGATGACAGATCAGCGACCCAGCAATGCTCAAGACAATCCCCAATATATCCAAAAATAGTAAAATTTTGCTGGAAATTGAAAATTCAAAATTTTGGCCCTTTTTAAGTATTTGATTAAGAAAATTTTGCAGGCTTGATTCAGCAATTTACGCAGAAAATTCCAGCAAACAAAAATTTAGATCTAGGTCAAATCCAAGATGCCCAAGTGGCCAAAACTCATGAAAATTAAGATTTTACAATTTTAAGTGATTTTGATTGTTAAATATGTGATTTTAGGGCTTAATTGTTGTTGATTTGATTGCTGTAATAAAACTGAAGTAAAACAAGGGTTTAAAGGTCAAACCCTAAGCCTAAGGCATTGTTACTTGGGAGCGGGAGCAAAAGCGGGGAGCGGGAGTGAAAACGGGAGAGGGAGCGACATTTTCAAAAGCTCCTGGTTTGGGAGCGAATCCCGGAGCGATTTTTATATATATATATATATATATATTTTATATTTTGATACATATATGTCAACAAAAACATGTAGAATGATGAATTAGATATAAAAAACATAAAAAAACATAGATTGATCATTGAACCATCAACCATATAACATCAATCATCTAGAAGTTATAATCTTCATCAACCATGTCCACAAGTTAGTAACATACAACATATTGAGTCTCGTGAATCATGATTCATCAATCTTAAAGTTTCAACTTCAAGCTTTCAAAATTGAAAATTCAATATATAACATTTATCATCATTGATCACCAAAGTTGTACTTGTAAGCTAAGTTTAAAGTTTAAACTTTAACCATTACAAGAAATAATATCTAACATGAAATGAAATGTTATAAAATGAATTATGAAATGAAATGAAACAACTTTCACGAAGCATCATATTCATAATTTAGAATCATTACCAATGAGTTATAATTGCCAACTTCAAACTTCAAACTTAAATTGTCACAGTCATATATTGTTTACAAAAAATATCATTATGATATGAAAGAGTCAAGACTCAACAGTTATGAAAACTAATAAAAACTAGAAAAGACAAGCAAACTGTAAATCTATTATCTACTACGACATGTGGCCCTTGCCACAAGAAGTGTCTAATGTATGAGCAGGTCGTGGTGGTCTTCTAGGAGTCTCCCGCACAGACCGTCGTCCAGAACCAGAAGGCACATGCCCTCCACATGAGGGTATAGATGGAGGCGACGACAGCAAAGGAACAAGACTCGGAACTCGAGCACTACGACTGGATGGTGGAGGTGGCATGGTTGTTGCTTCATCTTCCTCTCTTATAAGTTTCGCTTCCAGTTCTTCAAGATGTATAGTGCCATCCTCCAAATTATCATCCTCTGGGTGGTTGTCCCAAATTTTATATGTTGGATTCTCGTAAGCCCGATCATAGTAATGACTCAACAACCTCAAGTTGTAGTGCACATAAACCAAGCTTTCTGCCGGGTTTTCATTGAGTTCGTTTCTTTTCACATTATGTATGAAGCTGTAGGTGCTCCAACACCTCTCTGCAGAAGAAGTATTTACAACTTGTGAGAGAACATTTTTTGCCAATTTTGGCAAAAGTCCATGGCCGCCATATGATTCCCACCATGTGAGAGCATCAAATCTATCTCTATCTTCCATTGCATGAAAGGTACCAAACAAACCAGTGCAACTGAAGTATCTGCCTATTTCAAGACGCACACTAGCACATTCCTCCCTGTCAGGTATCAACTTTTCTAATGCTTGCAAATATCTTGTAGATACCTCTTCATCTATATGGGGTTTGGCCCTAACCCCACCCCCTGGTGCAGGTTGGCCCAACCAAGATGTAGAGTAGTATTTTGGCGTAAGGATATACGCCAAGCAATGTAGTGGAACATTAAGTTTATCCCACCGTATACACACACAATCGTGAATCAGTTTGTACAAGTTGGGATCATTGTTATGAACAATATCTCTTATTTGCCCCAACATGGTATCCATTTGCTCATACACCTCGCCAATCACTAGTTTATCTATATCTTCACATCGAATCATGTGATAAATGGGCTTGGTGAAATCCAATACTTGCCTCACATGTGCCCAAAACATACCATCAAGAGCAGCCGCCTCCACCTGTTCAAAACCTTGCCTGTCAGCTGCATTTGTAGCCCTTTTCTTTAATACCTGCCAGTGTGGACTTGATACCATGCTAGCCAATGACTCTCTTACCTTCAAATGCGCCTGAAGGTGAGGTAATAGCTACCAAATCTAGTTCTCGCAATCTTCAACAACTCCAATCTTGAGTGACTGCGGAAAAGGCCATGGGTATTGCTATGATTTGTAATAAATTTTATCATTTGTTTGCCTTTCTTGTACAAATCACCAATTCATTTGTATTGTTCGTTTTTGTTCTTAACAATATCATGCATCAAAAGGTTCATTGTGTGAACCAAACACCTAGACCAAAATATGTTGGGGTATTTATCCTCAATAATTGCTCCCATTGCCTTACAATTAGGAGCATTATCAGTGATGACTTGGATGACATTGTATGGCCCAATACGGTCAATTGTTTCAAGTAATGGTTCTACAATGTTGATGGCAGTCTTGAACTTGTCAGAGTAATCATATGCTGAAAGAAAGATGGCACCACTAACAAACACAACAAGAACATTTATCAATGGCTTGCCTTTTACATTTCTCCATCCATCAGATACAATGGACACCCCATGGTCAGTCCAAGAACTTGTCATTCTATTCAAAGAATGTGATATTTTTGCTTTTTCATGATCAAGTCCAACGGTTCTTGCCTTGTCATACCCAGGTCTCTTGTATCTTTTAGGGGCATCATTTATGGCAGAAACCATTTCGTGCCAATAAGGTGAGAAAAGAACATTGAATGGTATCCCACATGCATAGAGAAACGTGTAAACTTTTGAATCCACATCATTCCTACACCCTTCATCAAGAAAATCTCATATGGTTCTACACCTTAAACCTGGTGACCCTTTGCCTCCATATCCACTGTTTTGGGAGGTTGCTGAAGGAGTTCTTTGTGCATGTGATTGTGAGCTTGGTTCAAAGAAACCCCTTGATTTTTTAGATTTGTATTGGGCTTCCTCCTCTTCCCTTATGTATTTGGCTCTATCTGCTGCTAACATCCCTGTACACGTTTTGATTCCTATTTGTTTATCTCCATCCCATGGCATTTTCCCGCAAAGGTGTTTTCTCGCACGGGTGTATGAACTTGTGTAGTTATTGTTGCAATGGGGGCAATGAAATTTAGTAGTTCCACCCCCTTTCCCTGCTTCGGGCTTGTTTACATATTTCCACAATGGGGTTTGGTTTTGTTTAGTTTCTTGAGCTGACTCATGTTCACTCTCTTCCAGCTCCTCCTCACAGGGGTTTTCATCAAATCCACTATGCCCCCTTCTTCATCCCCTTCTTCATTTTCAGTTTCAACCCTCCTTTTTCTACTCTCCAACGCCATAATAACCAAAAAAAGAACCAAGAAGAAGAAAATGCCAAGAAATATAACCATGATGTTTGAAATTTGAAGTTTTGAATTTGCAAAATTTAAAAAAATCGAATGGGAATGGGAATGGGAAATAGAGAAAAAGTTATTTATTTATTTAGGAATAAACTTAAAAAAAAAAATTGCTGGACACTCTATTCAATATTGTAGAGTTTACCTCTTTGGCGACCAATCTCCCCTTGCAAGCTCTTCAATCTCCCCTTGCTCCTTGCTTTCTCTTGCTCTCTCACTTTCTTGCTCCTTGCTCCTTGCTCTCTCCTTGCTCCTCACTCTCTCCTTGCTCTCTCTCACTCTCTCCTTGCTCCTCACTCTCAGCCTCTCTCAATCTCAATCTCACTCTCACTCTGACAATGATGAAATGAAATGAGGGAGAGTCTATTTAACCCTCCCTCCCTCATTTTATTTCCACAAAAACTAATTTTTATTTATTTTTATTTTTATTATTATTATTATTTTCCGCAGATTTTTTTTTTTTTAATTTAATTTTTTTGATTTATTTATTTTTATTTTTATTTTTATTTTTTTCGCGCGTTCTGCTTCTGTCGGTCGCTCTCGTCGCTCCGGGAGCGGTCGGGAGTGATCGCTTCTGGGTTATAAAATTTGCTCCCGGAGCGACGCTCCCTGCTTCGCTTTGGAAATAGGCATGGAGCACAATTTTTTTACGAGAGCGCGCTCTCGACCTGCTCCCGAGTCGTTCCCGCCTGGAGCGTGGATTGGGAGTGGGATCGAGGGGGGGGGGCCTCCCCCGCAACACTGGCCCAAGGCCTTGTATACACTTGTCCAAGTGAACTAAAATTTTGGATGAAGATGCCACTTGAAAATCAGAATCTTGAAAATCAGAATTTTTGAGTCTCAAACCCTACAAAACCACCAAGTATTTAGCTTTCAAAAATTTCGAATGAGGGTTTAGGGCAGATTAGGGCAAAAGAGGTTAAAAAAAAGCAAAACAAGGCCAAGGAAAGCCAATTTGTGGGGATAAAAGGTCAGACATGAGGGGGCTGAAATGGCAAGCGTAGGCCAAAAACTGAAAACCCGTGTCTCGGAAAATTATTTTCTCTTCCGGATCTAAATTTTGTCGTCAAATCTTCAGTGAATGTCCCTGCAAAATTGCCTAGAGATTAGATCTTATCCTTAAGGGCCTAGATCTAGCTCTTCTCTCACTTGATCCCTTGATCCAAACTACAAAAATGAAAATAAAAACATCCAAACCCCAAATATATACAAAATAGATCTAAAACCCCAACCCAAGTTAGAAAAATAATTTACACTTAAAATTACAAAATTATTTTACAAATTGTACATGGGTTTCTAAATAAATTTTGAGAAAATAAATTTTATAATATTTTTTCTTGAAAGAATGGCTAAAACGCTTAAGAAAAATTATTGCTCACTATAGACCTAGCGAAGATTTAATCCACCATATAAAAACTAGAAATCAAAGGAAGATGATTCTTTCTCATAGTCTGTGAACTTGGAGACCAAGGATTGAGTGCCATCAAACACTATGTATTATCTCAAAATATATTGAGTAAAGCACCATCAAACACTATGTATTATCTCAAAATATATCAAGTAAAGCACCATAGATCAACGAATAAGAACACATTGAGTTGCACCCCAAAGTCTCTTATTATAGTAGGAAAAATAGTTCCCAACGGGACAATAATTTACAAAATGCTTCAACAACAACTCTAGTCAGAGCTCAAGAATACTAGACTCAACTGACTCTCTAATTTATAGATAAATCCTCCAAATGGAAAAATAACGGCTAGTTTCTTTGATCCCTGTCAAAATAATCTTGGTCGTTGATAAACACTTCAAGATCTTTTATTCTTGGCCCTTGATTTTTATTTTTGAGGGATTTTCGAATTTATTATTTAATTCGATTTTAATTAGCTCAAAATAAAGCTAATTTCCTCAAAAGTTTGACTTTGACTTAACAACCAAGGTCCAAGGGTCCAAATTTTCTTAAAATTTACAATATTCCTTTGGTGGAGGACTTTTAAAAATTGACTCTTTTAAAACCCACGAATTTGTCCATTTGGAGAATTTATTTTCCTAAGACAATTTAATTTTACTTTTAATTAATTAATTTTCCGGCTTAGGATTTAATTTTATTTTGCTAATAAAATTAATTAATTTACACATGAGGGGATTTAATTATTTTTCCAACCCTCTAATAAATAAGATTTTATATTTACAAGACTCAAAGAGGGAATACACATTTGGCTTAGACCCTTGAGACACAACCCATTTGTGACACAACATGATCTAGTAAACCAAGTGATTTGTAACAAAATAATTTAGCCAACTAGCTTAAATTATTTCCAAACGACTTTTACATCAAACTCAACTAAAAACACTAGGACTCACATGATAATTCGACAGTAAATTTCACCCTAGCTTTGGGGTTTAAGCTGGAGGGAAAAAACTCTTTTGATTATCTGTGTCAAAAAACACAGGTAATCAATGAGATTAAAAAACCTCCTAGGATGGAATTCGTCATCAAATAATAGGCTTAGCTAGGTTGTTACATAGGATCAAGGTTTTACTAAGACCATTTACAATATATAACTTGCAAAATGTGATGACGATGACACACAAACTACTGATATGTGATCCGATCCTTGTTGAAATGGTTGGTACTTCTGCTTCCTTGGAACTTTGACAATTTGAGTGCAACATTTGGCTCCATATGGGGACACATTGCTTCCAAGAAGGAATGTGAGAATCCCAAAATCCTCCAACCAAGGAAACAAAATTTTATCAAATAGATACCTATTCAACATCAAATTCACATGCATATATAGAAAATATATCCCTGGGACAGAAAAATCCAGTCTAATAAACTGAAATGACATAATATAAATGATATTTTCACTTTCCTCCCTAATATGTTCACTTTTGGAAGGAGGAAACTAAAAAATCGATTTCTTTCTTAGCGGATAGACCCGTCCGTTGATCTCTTGCCATCCATCTCTACCTCCTGAGATTTGGACATACTTGACCTTCAGACCTGACGACGATGAATAACTTGAAGGGGCTTGCTAGACGAACCCGGCTCCTGTCGACTGGGAGAAGAAGTGAACGGGGTGAAAGTAAAACTATGTAACTGACATGAAATAAAAGGGAATAGGGTTAGAGATACAATACAAAATGATGCCCTATGGCATTAGATGTCATCAACATGGTGCATACTGAGCATCTGCCGACTCTCCAGCAAGTTTGTGGGCTGCGTTTTGGATGTGCCATGCTGAATTCTGAAAATTCTAGGATTGTGACTCATCCGAATATCGAGTTTCTCTCGGCCATCAGATGCATCAAACTTCTTCCTTTTTCTTTTCTTCTACTCGTTACTTTTCTTTCCGGTGGGCTATGATCTCAATAATGAGACCATTGTAGATTTCTTGTCTTGATTCTGAGAATGCCTGGATGAAGGATCTGAAGTATGCCCAATCTTATTCTATATGTACTCGGTCAGAGGTGACACATAACCTTGAACATTCTTAGCTTCTTTGTCAATTTTGGTACTTCCAGTTGACCTGTATTAAGTGTGGCAAGTAACCTCCTGGCAATGAGATGAGAACTACTCTGGTGGACAGGGAGGCTTGTGATCTGTTGCAGGCTCTTTGCTTCTTTCATTATATGATATATGATGAAGTTCTTGTACCTGTATCTTTTCCATTATTTGTAGTTTATTCTGAAGAGCGATCTTTTCAATTCTCATGGCACCCATCTGATCTAAGTGTTCAAGCTTCATAGCACTGATTTCTTTGTCATGGCTTTCCTCCATGGTCAACAACTTATTCTGGAGACACATCTGACCAACTTCCATATTTTTTATTACTTTGTCATGATCTGTTTTTATGGCAATCAAATGATTTTGCGTACTAGACTTCATAGCCTTCATCTCTCGAGCACACTTTATTTCTATGGTCAACAACTTATTTTGGAGACACATCTGACCAACTTCCATATTTTTTATTACTGTGTCATGATCTGTTTTTATGGCAATCAAATGATTTTGCATACTAGACTTCATAGCCTCCATCTCTGGAGCACACTTTTCCTCTATTGTATCCATTTGATTAGAGTGATTAGTTTTCATGATCTTTACTTCCTCATCACGCTTTTCCTCTATAGCTGACAACCTGTTTTGAAAACCAATTTTCATGTCTTTTATTACTTTATCGTAATTTACTTGAATGGAACTCATTTCTTCTTTATGATTTGCTTCCATAGTGATCAAATGGTTTTGCATGGCGGCCACTTGATCGAAGTGATTGACCTTCATGCTTTCTAGCTCCTCATCACGTTTTTCTAATTTGGTGAACAAGGTTTTTATATCCTTGGAATGATCTGCCATCAATTTCTCTTGATTAAGTTCCATGGTTTTTATTATTTGAGTTAACTCATTGATAAGTTGCTTATCTTTTTCCTTTTCATTGTTGCTACCAACTCAACAACTCGTCCTTGCCTTTCCACTATCGAGGATTCGTCTTGCAATGTGAAATTTCTCGCAAGGTTTGCAATATGGCACAGTCTCTTGATGACCACTTTCAGCTTTCTGCCCAGTACTAGAGGCACAAGGTGGGCCCCTTTGATTTCCATATTTATCTTCAAAGGCCTCAAAAATTGATTGTAAGGAGTCAAAAGTTTCATCAGGGAACTTCCAAAACCAATTCAATGCATCATCTTCTAACGAGAGAACAAAGAGTCGCATCTTGACATCCTCATGTTCATCATATGCATAGCCACCGAACTTTTCCATACGAAAAATGAACTTTGTAAGGTGCTCACTAGCAGTGACTGCATTATTACTTGTGAAGGAAGGAAAATTATCAATGGCATCTCCCAGAAGATCATGAAGAATATCAGTAAAGTGATAAGGGGCGAACAAGTCACTCATGATGACTTGCTTAAGGGGAAAGGGAAGTTGATGGATGTCAGAGAGAGAGAGAGATCCCTGTTCAAGAAAATAAGAGATCCACAAGAAGCGAGCTTCTAGCAGAAATTCTTGTAAAAAATGAAAGAAGTGGAGTCGCCACTTGAACATGAATCTAGCTCCAAGATCCAAAAGGTAAAACCGAAAAGTTAGTCAAGGATCAAGCAGATGGATATCAAGTAGAGCTTCTTGCTTGAGAAAAATGAATGAATAAGTGGAGTTGCCACCCAAACAGGAAACCAACCTAAACGTCCAGGTGCTAAGAGTGTGAATGAACAAGATGATAGGATTAGTGAAAGGAAAAATGATAAGGTGATGAGAAGATGAAGAATGATGGAGATTAGAAGATTAGGAAGACTAATGAGAGTGTCGTCAACACCAAAGTCCAATAAATTGGTCCCCAACAACGGTGCCAGAAAATGTTGTGCTACTTGACAGGCTAAATGGGAGAACAATAATGATACTGTTGTTAACCCCGACAACAAAACAAACTCGTCCCCAACAACGACGCCATAAAATGTTGTCGCCTGGATTGTACAAGCACTGCAACAACGCTCAAGACAGGGGCTATCACTCTAATCCCTGCCCACTCCATTCTAGCGGTTTCCCAACATCAGGGTATGGGGGTTAGTCTTTATGAAATGAGGCAAAGGAGGACAAGTTGGAAACCAACTTGTTTGGGAGACACAGATGAGTGGCCTAGCCACTTGGTTGAAATTAAGCAAGATTATCGATTAGATTTAGATTTTCTAGTATGAGACCAGTGCTTTAATGGAGTCACAAATTCTCTCTTTTTATAAATTAGAACCAAATGACCGGATGGACACCCACTGCTTGAATTCTTGACTAACCTATATGATATGCAAGACCTAGGACCTATGTAAGATGCAGTGATCTTGGTAAATCATAACTACATGCCTAGTCTAAATGTAACCTTTTCCCCAATTGTTTTGAGAAACAATTCTCAAAGTCAGTTGTGAAATGGAAGCCAACAGGAAGCAGAGATTGTGGCTCTGACGACTGCGAGGTCACTGTGTTAACTACTAGGAGAAACTAAATCTCTCAAGCTAGTGTGAAAAGGGTTGCCTTATATCTCTATCAACCTAGCTTATTTTAGGAGGTAAATTATTAATGCAAGCTAGATTTAGGATGCTAAATGCAAGATGATGAGTGAGGTTATCTTGAATTAAGATTGTTTGAGTTTCTTAAGTACTTAAGTTATGATTACTCTTTATGCTAATAGTACTTAAAAACAATGGGAAAAATGATCTTAATACAAGATGAGTGCTTAACGATACAAGTGCAAAATTCAATTATAGGTCAATCCACAAGATGCTTAAGTAAATCAACTTATCCACCAATGATTATCAACACACGATATTATGCCAATTCAAACTTAGAAGTCCAAGATAAGTCTATCAACAAGATTAATTTTAGATCTTGAGTGCAAAGTTGGACAACCTTTAAGACCAAGATGAGATAAGCCAATTTCAGATTTATGATAGTCTATATCAGTAGTAATAATTTAGAAATTCCAGACTTTATTAGTGTTATGACAACAATGAGGAAGCCACTTTAAATCATGAAATTTTGCTCAACCATGAAACATAAAAATTTCCAATGACCAGCAAATGTAAATTAACTTGTTTAGCCCACTTTATGATGAAGTATTCAGTGATATTTCAAATCTGATATATTTATAACAACAGTAAATAAATCACAGATCAACAAACTAATGAGGCCCAAAACAGTGCCCAAGATGTCCAAAAATAGTAAAATTTCACCAAAACTTGAAAAAAATAATTTTTAGGGCTATTTAGAGGATGTGATTCAGAAATTTCAAATATGATCTATTTATTACAGCAGTAAACAAATGATAGATCAACAACCCAACAATGCTCAAGACAATCCCCAATATATGCAAAAATAGTAAAATTTTCCTAGAAATTGAAAATTGAATTTTTTTGGCCCTCTTTAAGTACTTTATTAAGAAATTTTGCAGGGTTGATGCAAACAAAAATTTAGAACTAGGTCAAATCCAAGACGCGCAAGTGGTCAAAACTCATGAAAATTAAGGTTTTACAATTTTAAGTGATTTTGATCGTTAAATATGTGATTTGAGGGTTTAATTGTTGTTGATTTGACTACTATAATAAAACTGAAGTAAAACAAGGGTTTAAAGGTCAAACCCTAAGTCCAAGGCCTTTTAGAAACACTTGCCCAAGTGACCCAAAATTTTGGATGAAGATGCCACTTGAAAATCAGAATTTTTGAGCCTCAAAACCTGCAAAACCACAAAGTATTTAGCCTTAAGAAATTTCAGATAAGGGTTTAGGGCAGATTAGGGCAAAAGAGGCCAAGAAAAGGCAAAACAAGGCCAAGGAAAGCCAATTTGTGGGGATAAAAGGGCTGAAATGATAGATCGAGGGTTGAAATTGCAAATTGAAAACCCTTGTTTTGAAAAATTATTTTCTCTTTCAGATCTGAATTTTGCCGTCAAATCTTCGCTAAATGTCCCTACGAAATTGTCTAGAGACTAGATCTTACCCTCAATGGCTTAGATCTAACTCTTCTTTCACTTGATCCCTTAATCCAACCTATTAAAATGAAAATAAAAATACCCAAACCCCAAATATATTCAAAATAGACCTAAAATCAAAACCCAAGTTAGAAAAATAATTTACACTTAAAATTACAAAATTATTTTATAAATTGTACATGGGCTTTTAAATAAATTTTGCGAAAATAATGTTTATAATAATTTTTCTTGAAGGAATGGCTAAAACGTTTCAAAAAAAGTATTGCTTACTATAGCCCTAGCGAATATTTAATCCACCATATAAAAACTAAGAACCCAAGCAAGATGATCCTTACTCAGTCTGTGAACTTGGAGACCAAGGATTGAGTCCCTGTAAACACTATGTATTATCTCAAAATATATCAAGTAAAGCACCACATAGGAAGCCCGTAGTCAATACATACCACAAATCAACGAACAAGAACACCTCGAGTTGCACCCCAAAGTTTTTTATTATAGTAGAAAAAATAGTTCCCAGCGGGACAATAATTTACAAAATGCTTCAGCAGCAATTCTAGCCAGAGATCAAGATGACTAGAGACTCAACTGACTCTCTAATTTATAGATAAATCCTCCAAATGGAAAAATAACGGCTAGTTTCTTTGATCATTGTCAAAATAATCTTGGTTGTTGATAAACACTTCAAGATATTTTAATCTTGGCCCTTGATTTTTTATTTTTGAGGAATTTTCGAATTTATCATTTAATTCCATTTTAATTAGTTCAAAATTAATTATTTTGAGCTAATTTCGTAAAAAAATTGACTTTGACTTAACCACCAAGGTCCAAGGGTCCAAATTTTCTTGAAATATATAATATTCCCTTGGTGGAAGACCTTTAAAAATTGACTCTTTTAAGACCCACTGATTTTTCCATTTGGAGAATTTATTTTTCTAAGACAATTTAATTTGACTTCTAATTATTTAATTTTGTCTTAGGAATTCATTTTATTTTGCTAGAAAAATTAATTAATTTACACGAGGGGATTTAATTATTTTTCCAACCCTCTAATACATAATATTTTACATTTACAAGACTTAAAGAGGGAATACACATTTGGCTTAGACCTTCAAGGCACATAACTCATCTGCGACACAACATGATCTAGTAAACCAAGTGATTTGTAATAAAATAATTTAGCCAACTAGCTTAAATTATTTCCAAACCATTTTTACATTATGCTCAACTAAAAACATTAGGACTCACCTGATAATTCGATAGTAAATTTCACCCTAACTTTGAGGTTTATGCTGGAGGGAATTTTTTTTTTTGATTAGCCGTGTCGAAAAACACAGGTAATCAATGAGATTAAAAAACCTCCTAGGATGGAATTTGTCATCAAATTATAGGCTTACCTAGGTTGTTACATAGACTCAAGGTTTTATTAAGATCATTTATAATATATAACTTGTAGAATGGGATGACCATGACACACAGACTGCTGATATGTGATACGATCCTTCTTGAAAAAGTTGGTACTTTCGCTTCCTTGGAACTTTGACAATTTGAGTGCAATAGGGCCCACATGGGCAATTTAGAGGCTCTTTTGACAAAAGAGGAGGAGGCAATCATTTTTGGGCATTCTTGATCATTTGAGTTTTCTCTTAGACTAGCATGCTTGAGCTTAAGCCAAGTTTGCAAGGGTTGTTGAGCACAAGAGGTTTCTAGGCAGAAATCTCACCCTTCGCTTTGGTGGACTTCTAGTGCCAGCCTAAGGAGGGAGTCTCATCCTTTTCAGATTGATCCGGGAGCAACGTAGTGTGAGTGTGGGGAAGTTCCGGCAACAACGTAGGCACTGTGCAGTGCTTGGTAGTGCCACACGTGGGGGTTGAGGAGAGAAGGGAATTTTGGGCTGAAACTTGTGGGGGAGTCTAGGAAGGAGATTTGTTGGTGATTGTAATCATTTGGGGGCATTCAACAACAAGATTTATAGGTGGGTCAAATTACCCAACCATTGAAGGAAATTGGGTCGAAATTCCAAGGTTAGTATTTGGCCAATTCCTTCCGGGGCTAATTTCACGAAATTATCTGAGCAACGGAGGAGGCCCTAGCAGCTATTGTTCACAACCAACAACTCATTTTTTGGGCAGTTCAACACAGAGCCAAAGGGAGATCAACGAACAGTCTTGGGGGGAATTCATCTTCTTCACTTGGGCTTTGCTAACTTGCCTTTGACAAGCCCAGGTGAACACTTTCCAAGCACCAATTGTAACCCCATGTTTTACTAATAAAATGGCTTAGTGACGCAATTTTTGGCTCTATCTCGTGCTCTGATTTGTGTGCAAATTTTCTGTGTGTTTTTCTCTATGCATGCTTTGTTTATTACTGTAAATTTTCCTTAGGGATATTACAGTGGTATCAAAGCTCATAGTCTTGGCTCAACCTGTGGGAGCAACATCAGTCTATGACACTAGAAGACCAACAAAACGTAACTTACCAGAGGCAAAGGTACAGGAGCAGAGAGAGGCAACTACAAATTACCCCAGATCCAGTGATAGTTGAACTAGAGGTCGAAAGGCCAAACATGGGGGATAACGAGGGAGACAAAAGGAGTAAAGAGGAGGAGTTTTCCCAACATCTTCTCAAGGTCGTGCAGGATTTGTCTAAGGGTATTGAGGAGCTGAGGCAACAAAATTGCAGTAACAACAGGGGCAAAGGGATTCAAGGGGAATTCCAAATTGGTGAGGGCTCTGGTACTTCGCATCACCAAGGGGGTCATGGCCCCAATGCACCCCTCATTCCCAGCACACCACCTAGGTCCACTATTCCCACATTTATACATCCGGTGTTGGTCACAAGGGCAAGAGGAGATGCCCATGGGGGACTATTTTGTGGAGTATCAGTCTTATGGGCTTGACTTTAGAGAGGCCATTACCTTCAGGGACTTTTTTCAGCTGAAAGGTAATAACAAGGGAAAAGGGCAAGGTGGAGGAAGCTACACTCATGGTACTGATTTACAACACACCATGGGGAGATTGTTCCTCCCAACTTTCGATGGTTCATCCAAGAGCTCAGTGAAAGCATGGGTTGAGAAGCTGGATGTCTACTTCCAACTCAATCAGATGACGAAAGGAGAGGTAATTAAAATTGCCACTTTGCATTTAGAAGGGGAAGCCCATGATTGGTGGTTCCATGGGCTAACCATGATGGGGCATGCCAGAGTGACAACCTACGAGGATTTCACTAGGAGGGTGTTGGAGCATTTTGAGAGGAGAGACTCGGATGAGCATTGTGGGAGCTAACAAGGCTCAAACAAATGGGAAGCACTGAGGCCTACATCTCAGAGTTTTTGAGGTTGTCAGTGATGGTGCTTGATCTATCAGAGGCCAGGAGGGTCTTCATGTTTGTAGAGGGGCTAGCAGAGCCATTGAAGGGATTGGTGAGGTCCAACAGGCCCACTACCTTACAGGATGCAATGGGGAGGGCCCGAGATCTGTTGGATGCTCTACCCAGGGCTAGAGCACCTTTACCACCTAGACAAGGTTTCCAACAAAGGAGAAGAGACACTAGGGCTCCACCACTGAGAGCCAACTAGGGGCGTGGACAGCTGGATGAGGAGACCCCGAGAGACCTTTCGAGGAGGAAGTTTTGTTTCACCTATCAAAAACCATGGGCACCAGGCCATAGATGCACAGCAGGCAAGGCCCATTTCATTGAGGTCTTTTCTAACAGTGACCTGGAGGACGATGTAGAGCTGGAGGTGGGTGGAGATGACAACATAGCATGTGTGGAGGGGGGACCACCACCACCACCAGGGGGAGCGCCCTTTGTACCAACAGGAGGGGTCCTTGCATCTCTGCGTGGGGTACCCAAGTTTTTGACCTTGAGGATTAGGGGCATCGTGTCTCAGTTTTGGTGGACAGTGGGTCTACCCACAATTTCATTAATGCATAGATGGTTCAGAGGAGGGGCATCACAACCAAGGAGTTTGAGGGATTTTCGGTTCTTGTGCCGGGAGATAGAACCATGCAGTGCACACGCTATGTTCCCGCCTTGACAGTGACCATGGGGAACTATTCAGTGACAGACCACTTTTTTGTGGTGGATGTGCCAAACACCAATGTGGTGATGGGTGTCCAATGGCTCTATTCGCTTGGCCGAGTCACTACCGATTGGAGGAAGCTGGAGATGGAATTCACAGGGCTGGATGGAAAATTGGTTTTGCTGCGAGGTATGCACTCTTACCCTCCACAGATTGTTTCGGCCCACAGGATGGAGGCTGATTTGAGGCATGGTGACATTGAGTGGGCCGTGGAGTTGAGGATTTCTGAGGCTGGGGGTCAGCTCAAGCCACCACACCCAGACATACATGCTATATCGGTTAGGTACTCGGTGGTGTTTAGAGACATATCGCCTGGGCAACCACCTGATCGGGGTTTTGAGCATGCTATTGAGTTGGAGCCGAGGATATAAGCCGTGATCACTACCCCTTACAAACATCCCAAGGCATACAGGGATGAGATTGAGAGGGCCATTCACGAGTTGTTGGCACTTGATCACATCAAGCCTAGTTCTAGCCCTTTTTCTTCATCGGTTGTCCCGGTGAAGAAGGATGGGTCCTTACGCATGTGCATAGACTAAAGGCCCTCAACAAGAAGACCCTTAAGAACTGTTACCCCATCCCACGCATAGATGAGCTGATGGACGAGCTGAGGGGGCGTTAAGTTCTTCTCCAAGGTTGACTTGCGTTCGGGGTACCACTAGATCAGGATCAAGGACTAGGATGTCCCTAAGACAACTTTCAAGTGCTAGTATGGGCACTTCGAGTTCTTGGTTATGCCCTTCGGGCTAACCAACGCATTAATGACCTTCCAATCTTGCATGAACCACATGTTTCGTGGATAGTGGTGGAAGTTCGTGTTGTTCTTTGATGATATCTTGATCTACAACTGGACCTGGGAGGAAAACTTGTAGTATTTAGAGACAATGTTGTGTATTTTGGAGGAGCAATAGTTTTACGCTAAGTTGTCCAAGTGTGAGTTCAGTTTGACGGAGATGCTGTATCTAGGGCACATTATTGGGGAGGATGGTGTGAGAGTCCATGAGAAGAAGATCAGGGCCATCCTTGATTGGCCAGAGCCTCGAAATGTGACGGAGTTGAGGGTTTTTGTGGGCATTTGTACCTACTATCGGAAATTCGTGAAGGGCTTCTCTCAGTTAGCAGCTCCCCTCATCGATTTGACGAAGAAGGGGTCATTTGAGTGGATAGATGGGGCGCAAGAGGCTTTTGAGCGCCTCAAATAGGTCATGAGCAGCTGCCCGGTGTTGGCACTCCCCGATTTCGCACAACCCTTTGTGCTTGAGTGTGATCCATCATGGGAGTGTGTAGGCGTAGGAGGCTTTTGAGCACCTTAAAAAGGTCATGAGCAGTTGCCCGGTGTTGGCACTCCCTGATTTCTCACAACCCTTTGCGCTTGAGTGTGATGCATCATGGGAGGGTGTAGGAGCAGTTTTGATGCAAGGGGGACACTCGATAGCTTTCGAGAGCCTGAAGTTATTGTCCCATGAGAGATTGTACTCCATTTACGACAACGAGATGCTAGCCATCATGCATGCGCTAGCCAAGTTTAGGTAATACTTGGTGGGAAACAGGTTACGAGTCAAAACATATCACGACAGTCTCAAATTCTTCTTGGAACAAAAGTAGTTGCAGGAGAGGCAACAAAAGTGGGTGAGCAAGCTCCAGGCATACAACTTTGACATCGAGTATGTCAAAGGGAAGCACAATGTGGTAGCTGATGTGCTGTGCAGGAGGCTGACTACCCTTTAATTGATGAGCATTGCACCTGATTAGAGGGCACAATTTGTTGATTTTCGGTAGCATCGGATGTGCTCTAGCCATGAAATTTGGTGGAGAGGCTAAGGCACATGAGATCTCCAAGCCCCATAAATCGTTTGGAGAAATTCCACCCAGATGAAGAGATATTAAAATAATTAATATTTTTGATGAGTTCCTAAGTCTAAACTTAGGAAAATAAAAATATTAATGTGTATTAATATAATATGTGTGAGAAAGTTCTAAGTGATGAGGATCAAGTCAGTTCTAATCTTAGCTGTTGATTAGGGACTTAATCTTGGCCCTTGAGGGTCAATTGGAGACACACCAAGAGAGATCAAGAATTCGATTTTCTGGGGCAGTGTTCGCTGATGAAATTGAGTGAGTGATCAGTTGTAGTGAGGGGCAGTTCAACAAGAAGATTTTGATCCAAGGCTGAAGAATACATATAAGAGAGGCAATAGAGTGCCGGAAGAGGTAGTGCAGAGCCTAGGATGGCTGACGCAGAGGCAACAAGGGTTGATACAAAGGCTAAGGAGGCCAGCGTAGAGGACGCAGAGGGCTAAAGAAGTTGATGCGAAGGCCATAGAGGCTGACACAGAGGACGCAGAGAGCTTCTAGGGCTGTGCTGAGGTGATTCAGTGGGACAAACTAAGAGCTGATTGGTTGACGCAAAGCCAGAGAGGGTGACGTAGTTCTGAAGAGGGTGACACAGTTCCAGAGGAGTGTGTGGAGCATCTTTCGCTGTCCAGCACAAGGAATAACTGGAGTCACTACGGGATTGTTCATCTGATTGCTGATCAACCGGAATATCTATCTCCAGATAGAGATATTGCTGCCAAGGATATTCTTTGAAGGGTGAGCCATTTCTGGCACCCTAGTTGTATTTAGAATCTGCTTAATAATAAAACCCTCATATATGTTGCACTGGTTTTCCCGCATTGGGTTTTTCGAGGATGATTGTCCAAAAATAACGGTGTCCCTTGTGTTGTCTCAGTTTATTTTAGTTGTTGATCTGTATATTTGTGAAGGCTGCATTTGTGTTTACTTCGATATTTATGCATTTAAATAACTTGTTAATTCAAAGAACAAGTAGGAGATAGTAAACCATAAAATGCAGTAGGGATTTCTGATGTGTTAGATTCAGAAATTTTCACATAGTATCAGAGGGATTGCAGATCAAGGAGGACTGAAGACACCAACAAAAGAAATCTGAGGATTTGCAGTAGAGAAGCAACTGTCCTGAGAGACAACGCTGTTCCAGAGCTAAAGAGGCAAGAGGAGTGACGCAGTGCAAAGAGGGTGATGTAGAGGCTCATGCAGAGCCTGTGTCAGCAGAAAGGCCAGTGCAGAGGCAGAGGGTGGGCAAATTAGGCCTATGCAGTGCTCGGTCATCTTTCTCAGCCAGGAAGGATCGACGCTGAGGCCAGGAGGAGCTGATCCAACTCTCACTGTGATTGCGCAGAGCCAGAAGGGCTCAGATTCTTCAGTTGCCGGGGCTAAGGGAGCTGTGTAGATTGTGATTTGAGGAGCTGGTGGGACGTTGTTTCTGTCTATGCAGAACAATGTCTAAGGAGATAGAACCAAGGTAGAGGGAAGCACTACCTCGACGAATTTCTAGCCAAGAAATCCAGATTCGAGTTGCAGCAGCAAAGGGGGATTGGAGAGGAGTGATTCAACAATTGGCTGATTTCCAGGAGGGAAGTCGAGACTCAGAGGGAGTCTAGAAGAGGAGCAGAGATGGCAGTGAACGGATTGAGGGATCATGACAGATTGGATGGGGCTTCCAATTTTGTCATCTGGAAGGCCAGGATCCTGGCAATCTTGGATAAACATCGCATCAAGGACTATGCCTTGAAAACTGTAGCTATCCCAGTTGACCTGAATGCTAATGAGAAGTATGAGGAGGCCGAGGCAAAGGCAAAATGCATGATCCTAGATGGGGTCAAAGATCATGTCATACCACATATTGCTGAGAAGAACACAACAAGGGAGATGTGGGAGGCGCTGACCACCTTATACCAGGGCTCTTTTGTGCAGTGGAAGATGTTATTGGAGAATCAGCTGAGGTCATATCAAATGCAGAAAGGAGACGAGATAGATCACTTCCTCCTCAGGTTGTAAGCAATTCACGACTAACTTACTGCCGTGGGGTCTACACTGGATCTAGAATTTATGGTCAAGACTGCTTTGAATGTAGTCTCCGAGGACTGGGAGACATTTGTCCAAAGCATTTTGGGCAGAGCGACTCTCCCCAGTTGGGAAGAGATGTGGGCAGCTCTTCGACAGGAAGAGATCAGGAGGTTGACCAAGGTGGGGAGTAGTGGTAAGGGAGTTCGAGTCAAGAAAGAGGAGGAGGAGGAGGAGGATGCGACTCTAGCATTTGTAGGACAACAAGGGAAGAGGAAGAAGAAGGACATCTCCAAATTCAAGTGCTTCAACTGTGGGGAGCTAGGACATTATGCATCTCACTGCCCTAAGAAGAAAGGCAAGGGAGAAGCTTCCGACTCAAAGGTAGCTCCAGCAAAGGTGGAGAAGGATGTCGAGACTAATGATGATTGTGCCATGAGTGCTCATGCACCTCTAGAGAAGAGGTGGGGTGACATTGAGTTGTAGTTAGGAGGACTACATGCAGGGGCAGGATCTTTGAGGTACCCAAACTCTTGGATCACATCTGGCTATGGGAGCCCTTAACGATAGTAGCATGGTGACAGGGGTCAGATGGAGCAAGGTGTGATGGAGCAACAAGGCGGTGCTAGAGTGCAGAAGTCTGTAGCAACACAATGGAGGTTGCAACAGTGCGAGAGGCACATAAGAGGTTGCAACAACATAGTGGCAGTAGAGGGAGCATAAGATAGCAGCAGAGGTAGCTTCAGCTTCACGAGGCTTCCAGACTGACCAGGATGTTAGTGCTTGGGTGAAGTCAGTTACTTACTTCTCGGTAACTGAGTTGCAGTGCAACAATTAGTAGTGGCAGTGCTATGGGCAGCATGATGCAACATTTTGAGAGAGAGCTGCAGTACAGATGTAGCAGTGGCAGTGTCATGGGCAGTAGTACAGGGAGCAACAACGTAGTGGATGTGGGGCAGCAGGCCAAGCATCATCACAGAGGACCGATGCGGCTTCTATGGTGAAGCATTGCTAGAGCACATTCCTCACTAAGAGGGAGTGTTGATTTTTGGTAGCATTGGATGTGCTCTAGCCATGAAATTTGGTGGAGAGGCTAAGGCACATGAGATCTCCAAGACCCAAAAATCGTTTGGAGAAATTCCACCCAGATGAAGAGATATTAAAATAATTAATATTTTTAATGAGTTCCTAAGTCTAAACTTAGGAAAATAAAAATATTAATGTGTATTAATATAATATGGGTGAGAAAGTTCTAAGTGACGAGGATCAAACTATTTCTAATGTTACTCATTGATTAGGGACTTAATCTCGGCTGTTGAATCGTCAACAGGAAAAGTATAAGAGGAGGCTTGAGGGTCAGTTGGAGACACACCAAGAGAGATCAAGAATTCGATTTTCTGTGGTAGGGTTTGCTGAGGAAATCGAATGAGTGATTAGTTGAAGCGAGGGGTAGTTCAGCAAGAGGATTTCGTTCCAAGGCTGAAGAATACATATCAGAGAGGCAGTAAAGTGCTGGAAGGGCAAGCACAGAGCCTAGGAGGGATGATGCAGAGGCAATAGAGTCTGACGTAGAGGATGCAGAGAGCTTCCAGGGCTGCGTTGAGGTGTTTCAGTGGGATAGATTGAGAGCTGATTCGCTGATGCAGAGCCAAAGAGGGTGAAGTAGTTCTGAAGAGGGTGATGTAGTTCCAAAGGAGTTTGTGGAGTAGCTTTCGTTGTCCAGCACAAGGAAAAACTGGAGTCACTATGGGATTGTTCATCCGATTGCTGATCAGCTGAAATATCTGTCTTCGGATAGAGGTATTGTTGCCAAGGATATTCTCTAAAAGGTGAGCCATTTTTGGCACCGTAGTTGTATTCATAATCTACTTAATAATAAAACCCTCATATATGCTGCACCGGTTTTCCCACATTGGGTTTTTCTGGGGACGATTGTACAAAAATAACGGTGTCCCTTGTGTTGTCTCAGTTTATTTCAATTGTTGATCTGTATATTTGTGAAAGCTGCATTTGTGTTTACTTCGATATTTATGCATTTAAATTTTAAATAACTTGTTAATTCAAGGAACAAGTAGGAGATAGTAAACCAGAAAATGCAGTAGGGATTTCTAATGTGTGAGATTCAGAAATTTTCAGATAGTTACTGGTGGAGTATTCCAAGGACCATTTTGCATGTGAGGTCCTTGATGGTATAGTAGTGGATGACTGGTACAAGGTGATGAGCGAGGTGATTTACTTTTGGGACTAGATTTATTTAGTGCCCAACTCCTAGTCAAGGGAGAAGATCATGCAGGAAGCCCATGACTCACTGTTATCAGGGCGTCAAGGTTTTACCAAGACACAGGGCCATCAGGGAGCGCTTTGCATGGAAGGGCTTCAAGGATGATGTTCTGAGGCATGTGTTGATTTGGGGTAGCATTGAATGTGCTCTAAGTCTTAAATTTTGCAGGGAGGCTTGGGAACATGTATTCCAAAGAACCCAGAAAGCGTTTTGAGAAATTCCACCCAAAAGTGATTTTATTAAAATAATTAATATTTTAATGGGGTTCCTAAGTCTAAACTTAGGAAAATTAAAATATTAATGGGTATTAATCTAATCAGGGGTGAAACTTCTAGAAAATGCCCCAGATCAAGCCAAAATGATTTGAGCCTTTGATTATGATTTAATCTAGACCATTGGTTGTCCAATAGGAAGATATAAGAAGGGGCTTGAGGGTCATTTGGAAAACACAGAGAGAGAGAAAATTGATTTTCTGAAGTGAGAAATTCTCAAGAGGAAAAATTGATTGAGGAAATCTTTTGCAGTTGAGGGGCACAGATAGTAGCTTCCAGAGAGAGATTCTTAGCCTGAGATACATCAGCAGAGAGAAGCAGTGAGTGATCCAGAAGCCTTGAAACAGAGGCTGACGCAGGGCCAGAAGGGCCATGCACAACCAATGTAGAGGGAGAGAGAAAAGTCTGAAATCTGTAGAGGAATTCGATTTACAAAAGCCGAGAGTCAAGGTGTGAGACCGGGAGGCAGAAATTGAACTTCCTGGGCAGCAGATCTACCGGCCAGAGAAGTGATGCAGCACCCAGAGAGCTTGACGTTGGGTTGACGCAGACATTGCGCAAAGGCAATCAGAAAAGCCGGGGGGAGGTCAGTTTGGGGCATGATCAACCAGGATTTCTCAGTGATTGTGTGAGGTAAAACTAACAAAGCTTCTGCCTGTATTTCTCTCTGTAACTGAATAACCCTGTGAGGTGCTCAGTGATGTATTTAAATTTTTCTACTGTTTAATAATAAACCCTTAGAGTTGCTGCATCGATTTTCCCACATTGGGTTTTTCTGGGGACTTTTGTCCAAAAATAACTGTCCTACGTGTTTCTATTTTCCTTGCTTAGTTTCTATGTTTTAGAATCATAATTAAATTGGTGTAGGCTGCTTTAGTAATTTACTTCAATGTTTCATGAAGAAATTTGAAATAAGTTGAAGTAGATTCAGCTGGTTGCAGTAGGATTCTAGAGATTGTTAGATCTACAAATTTTCACATGGTATCAAAGCTGTTGATGTGAAACAGGAAGAGTAGATCTAGCACTGAAGCAAGGGCCAACTTGCTGCAACAAGCAGTAGTGCGAATACCCTGAGGGATTTCGCAGTTCAAGCCAGGAGGGATGTATTTTCGTGGGTGTCTCTCTCTGAGTCAGCTGACAGAGAGGTAAGACTGCCAGATTGAAATGTTGTCTGGGACAGAGGGAGCTACGCAGAGTTACACAGAGCTAGAGGAACGCAATTTCTGCAAGTTGAGTGCTGGGCAGAAAAGCTGTTCGAAGGAAGAAGCAGATTACTTAGTGAGGGAATACTTCCTCAGTGATACTTGCCGAGGAAATCAATATTTCTCATTTGCTGAGCAACAGAGGAGCAACAACTTACCAGCTCCATTAGGAAGTGCGTAAGTCAGCCTAGGAGCTACGCAGTAGGGAGAAAGAGGAAGTTGTTCGACATTTTTTTTTTGTGGATATGGAAACCAGTGGCTCGAGGGATCAGGACAGGTTGGACAGAGTTTCCAACTATGTCATTTGGAAGGCTAGGATGACTTTCCTTCTAATTGAGCATGCCCTCAAGACGTATGTTGATAATGTGGTAGTTGTCCCGATGGATGTAGATCCGCTAAAGAAGTACAAAACTGAGATGGCTAAGGCAAAGAGGATGATCCTGGATGGAGTCAAGGATCACGTGGTGTGCCACGTTGCTAGCAAAGGGACTGCTAAGGAGATGTGGGATGCCTTGGCCACATTGTATTAAGGATCTTCCGAGTAGCGGAAGATGTACTTAGAGCAGAAATCAAGATCTTCTCAGATGCAGAAGGGAGAATGTGTGGATCCGTTCCTCACGAAATTGAAGGAGACCCGTGATGAGCTATCAGTTGTGGGACATACACCTCAGGATTCGGAGTTAGTAAGACTGGCTCTAAATTCCGTCTCAAATGAGTGGCAAATCTTTGTCCAGAGTATCTTGGGCAGAGTAGCATTGCCAAATTGGGACGAGATGTGGGCAGCTTTGAAACAAGAAGAGCTAAGGAGAGACCTGCTCAAGGTCAAACTTGACGGGAGCAGCAGCAACAGTGGGTCGAAGCCCAAAGTAGTGGAGTAGGATAACACAGCGCTTGCATCGAGGGGACAACAGGGGCAACAGAGACGAAAGAAGGACGTCTCCAAGGGAGAGGGCTTCAGATGTGGCGAGATGGGACACTATGCATCCAAGTGTTGTTTGAAGAAAAAGGACAAGGATGAGAAGCATGATCCTAAGGTTGCAGCTGCAAAGATCGAACAGGAGGAGGATATTGCCATGACAACCAAGATATCTCTAGGATGGAGGTGGGCTGATATAGAACTGTAGTTCGATAGAGCTACAGATGGGTGGGATCCTTGAGGAGCCCACCTCTTGGATCATCACCTTGCTATGGGAGCCCATGATCAGTAGTAGCAGGATGGAGGAGTTTTCAGTGGGTGCCATGTAGTGTTGATTCGACAGATGTAGTGGTTAGTAGCCGTTGAAGTTTCTAAGTTTACTTGGTTTAGAAACCATTTCTGATTTATTCCTACCTACTTGTTGTTTTTTTCTTTAACAAGTTATTTACAAAGTAAATACTGAAAATAAACACCAATGCATGCTCAACATATTACAGATCAACAACTAAAAGAAACAAGAACAAACACACCACATGACACCATTATTTTTGGACCAATGTCCCTGGAAAAACCCAATGCGGGAAAACCGGTGCAACTATCTGAGGGTTTTCTTATTAAGCAATATCAGAGTACAATCTGAGTGTCGAAACTGGCCTACCCAACAGAGAATTTCCTTAGCAGCTACACCTCACAGTTTGAGAGAAATCTCTTGGCTGAAACACTGGAAAATCCTTACGACAGTTCCTCAGCACAAAACTGCTCTGCAACCCCAGTGTTTGCCCAATCTGGACTGCATCAGCCTCTCCTAGCCCAGCGCTTGCCCTGCGCTAGCCTTCCTTGGCCTGTGTCAGCCCCAAGAGGCCCTGCATCAGCTCTGGTAGCTCCCGCGTCAGCTATGCTGGCCCCTTTGGTGCTCTGCGTAGCACTTGGTTGCCTCTGCGTGGCCCTACGTGAGCCCTTGCTGGCTCTGCGTCACTCTCCTTCGCTGCTACGTTGCTCTCCCTGCACAATCTCTGCCTTCTCTGTTTCTCTGTATTCAATGCCTCTCAGCTGCTTTCCCGATCGCTGATTCTATCTCTCTTAGCAAACCCCGCTCTAGAGAATAGAATGACTGATCATCTGGTGTACTCTCTAAGTGACCCTCAAGCCTCCTCTTATACTTTTCCTGTTGACATATCAACGGCTGAGATTAAGTCCCTAATCAACGACTAAGATTAGATTTGGTTTGATCCATGTCTTTTGGACCATTCTAACACAGATTCATATTAATACGCATTAATATTTTATTTTCCCTATGTTTAGACTTAGGGACTCCATTAAAAATATTAATTATTTTAATATCTCCCGATTTGTTTAGAATCTGCCCAAACCCTTTCTGGGTATTGGATATCTCATGTGCCCCAACCTCTCCACCAAATTTCATGGCTAGAGCACATTCGATGCTAACCCAAATAAACACTCCCTCTTAGCGAGGACTGTGCTCTCGCAATACTCCTCACTGAGTATTACTTTGATCACCCGACATTGGTGCCTGTGTTGATGCTAGGCCTTCCTGCCCACCATCCTCTGCACTACTGCCTACTGTACTGCTGCCCATGGTTTTGCCACTACCACTGCTGCATCTGTATGACAACTCCCTCTACATCCGTGCTGCTAATGGTCCTTTCTCCCAGCACTGCATCCGCACTGCACCTCCTCCCATTATGTTGCATTGTGCTGCCCACTGCTACAGTGCAACCCAGTTACTGAGAAGTAAGTAACTGATCTCCCAACTGAGCTCCCTGTTGGGCTAGAATCACCCACTGATGCTAAAGCTCCCTATGCCGCTGACAAATGCTCCCTCTCTGTGACCTCTACGCTGCTGCAACAACTCCCTGCATCTCGCACCGTTGCACACCTCATTGTGCCTTCCTGCCTTGGTGCAACACTCTTGTGCCTCTCGCACTGCTGCAGCCTACTAGCTCTGCGCTGTCTCGGGACTCTTGCACTGTAGCTCTCTCTACTGCACCATTCGATTCCGTCTCTACCCACTCAGCTAGTCTTGCTACTCCTCGTCGGGGCTCCCGTAGCAAGGTCTAATCCAAGAGGCTGGGTACCTCAAGGATCCTGCCCCTCATCACCTGTAGTCCACCTGACTACAACTCGATGTCTCCCCACTTTCGCTCAAGTGGCGTGTGTGCACTCATAGCACAGTCATCGTTTGTCAAAACTTCCTTCTCTGCTTGTGCTGGAGCTGCCTTAGTCTAGGAAGACTCTCCCTTACTCTTCTTCCTTGGGCACTGGGTCGCATAATGACCCATCTCCCCACAGTGGAAGCACTTGATCTTGGAGAGATATTTCTTCTTCTGCTTCTCCTGCTTTCCCTCAGATGCTAGGGCCACATCCTCCTCCTCCTACTTGACCTTGATCCCTTTGCTGTTGCTACTTGTCTTTGACTGCCGTCTGATCTCTTCCTGGCGAAGAGCTGCCCACATCTCGTCCCAAGGTAGGAGAGTCCCTCTGCCTAGGATGCTCTAGACAAACACTTCCCACTCTTCTGAGATAGCATTCATGGCTGTCCTCACCTTAAGCTCCTGATCTGGTGTCGCTCCTATAGCATTCAACTGATCTCGGATCTCATTCAGTCCTCCGAGGAAGGAGTCAATCGTTTGACCCTTCTTCATCTAATACGACCTCATCCGGTTCTCGAGCAGCATTATTCTCTCCATAGAAGTATGCTGGTACACGTTCTTGAGAGCCTCCCATATCTCAACTGTCGTTTCCTTCTCGGCTATATGTGGTACCACATGATCCTTGACCCTGTGCACTTGGCCCTCGCGATCGCCTTCTCGTACTTGTCATTATCATTGGGGTCGACTGGGATAGCTATAACCTTCAAGGCGAAGTTCTTGACACGATTCCTGTCAAGCACTGATAAGATTCTGGCCTTCCAGACTGCGAAGTTCGATGCTCTGTCCAGTCTATCCTGGTCTCTTACCCCGTGTAGTGCCATGACGCTCCTCTACTTCCCTCCTGGAAGTTCTCTGTTCGACTCCTCTGAGTCTCTACTTCTCGTCTGGAAGTTCTCTTCTGGACTCACTTTGAATCCTGATTTCCCTCCTGGAAATCCTCCTACGCTTGTCGAGATGCCACCTACTCTGATCATCTTATGCCACTGCACTACTGATCTGGGTTCCTCGGCTAGAAACTCTCGGTAACACCTCCTCTAACCTTACTCTGTCAAGTACTGTTTTGACTATAGTACCTTGCCAACTCCACTCTACAATATTTCTGCAGCCTTCTAGACTCCAACAACTGCCTCTGTGAACTACGTCAACCCCTCTCTGTCTCACGCTGGCTCTGCGTCACCCCAGATGGGTCTGTGTTAGCCTTGGGATGCCCTGCGTCAGCTCTCTGGCCCTCTGTGTCAGCAACGCTGGCCTTTCTGAGGCTCTGCGTAGCTCCCGGCTTCTTTTGCGTGGCTTTAGCTGGCTCTGCGTCACATTTTTTGGTTTCTACGCTGCTAGAAACAACTTCTGTCACCTCGGGACAACTGTTTTTTGCTGCTATTGCTCCACTCGGCTGATGTCTTTTAATCCTCCTGTGATCTGTAATCACCCTGTGATACCATGTTGAAGTTTCTAAGTTTTTTTAGTTTAGAAACCCTTGATGCACTTTTCCTAATTTATTCTTGCCTACTTGTCATTTTTTCCTTTAACAAGTTATTTACAAAGTAAATACTTAAAATAAACACCAATGCACGCTCAACATATTACATATCAGCAACTAAAAGAAACTAGAACAAACACACCACGTGACACCATTATTTTTGGACCAATGTCCCAGGAAAAACCCAATGCGGGAAAACTGGTGCAGCTATCTGAGGGTTTTCTTATTAAGCAATATCAGAGTACAGTCTGGCCTACCCAACGGAGAATTTCCTTGGCAGCTATACCTCACAGTTTGAGAGAAATCTCCTGGCTGAAACCTCGGAAAATCCTTTCGGCAATTCCTCAGCACAAAACTGCTCTGCAACCCCATTGTCTGCCCAATCTAGATTGCGTTAGCCTCTCCTAGCCCAGCGCTTGCCTTGCGTCAGCCACAAGAGGCCCTGCGTTAGCTCTGGGAGCCTCTATGTCAGCTACGCTGATCACTCTGGTGCTCTGTGCAACACTTGGTTGCCTCTGCGTGGCCCTGCGTGAGCCCTTGCTGGCTTTGCGTCACTCTCCTTGGCTGCTACGCTGCTCTCCCGACACAATCTTTGCCTTCTCTATTTCTCTGTACTCAATGCCCCTCAGCTGCTCTCTTGATCACTGATTCTCTCTCTCTTAGCAAACCCTGCTCTAGAGAATAGAATGACTGATCATCTAGTGTACTCTCCAAGTGACCCTCAAGCCTCCTCTTATACTTTTCTTGTTGACATGTCAACGGCCGAGATTAAGTCCCTAATTGACGGCTAAGATTAGATCTGGCTTAATCCATGCCTTTTGGACCATTCTAACACAGATTCATATTAATACACATTAATATTTTATTTTCCCTAAGTTTAGACTTAGGGACTCCATTAAAAATATTAATTATTTTAATATCTCCTGATCTGTTTAGAATCTGCCCAAACCCTTTCTGGGTACTGGAGATCTCATGTGCCCCAACCTCTCCACCAAATTTCGTGGCTAGAGCACATCCGATGCTACCCCAAATCAACAATAGCGCCAGAATATGAGCAACTCAGAGCAGAGAGGCAATAGTGTGAGGAGGCACAGTGCAGAGCTTCAGTAACGCAGTGGCTTCAGAAGAGAGCATGGGACTAGCAACAATCAAGATTTCAGCACCGAGGTGTATCCACTAGATACTTGTCCAGTTTTGGGTGTTTTCAGTTGCTTTTCTCAGCAACTGAGTTGCAGTACAGATGCAGTGTTAGCAATGGCAGTGCTAGCAGCATAGTAGATGCAGCGTTTGAGAGGGAGCTGCATTACAGATGTAGCATTGGCAATGGCAGTGTCAAAGGTAGTAGTACAGTTGCAGCAGCAGCGGAGTAGTTGGTGGACAACATATTAGACATCAACAACGCAGAGGATGATGCTTCAAAGGGAGAGCAGTATGCAATAGCAGTGTATTGCTAGAGCACATTCCTCGCTAAGAGGGAGTGTTGATTTGGGGTAGCATCGGATGTGCTCTAAGCATCAAATTTTGTAGGGAGGCTTGGGCACATGTATTCTAAAGAAGCCAGAAATCGTTTTGGGAAATTTCACCTAGAATTGATTTTATTAAAATAATTAATATTTTTAATGGGATTCCTAAGTCTAAACTTAGGAAAATTAAAATATTAATGGGTATTAATCTAATAAGGGGTGAAACTTCTAGAAAAAGCCACAGATCAAGCCAAAATGATCTGAGCCTTTGATTATGATTTAATCTAGGTCGTTGGTTGTCTAATAGGAATATATATTAAGGGGTTTGAGGGTCATTTGAAAACACACAGAGAGATAAAGAAAATCGATTTTTTAAAGTGAGAAGTTCTCAGGAGGAAAAATCGATTGAGGAAATCTCTTGCAGTTGAGGGGCAGGGATAGCAGCTTTCGGAGAGAGAGATTCTCAGTCGGAGATACATCAACAGAGAGAGGCAGTGAGTGATCTAGAAGCCTTGACACAGAGGTTGATGCAGGGCCAGAAGGGCCACGCAGTACCAACATAGAGGGAGAGAAAAAAGTCCGAAATCTATAGAGGAATTCGATTTTTAGAAGCTGGGCGCCGGGGTGTGAGACCGAGAGGCAAAAATCGAACTTCCTAGGCAGTAGATCGACCAACTAGAGAAGTTACGCAGCACCCCGAGAGCTTGACACTGGACTGACGCAGACACTATGCAGAGGCAGTGCAAAGGTAGCCAGAAAAGTCGGGGGGCAGTCAGTTTGGGGTTGGATTAGCTAGGATTTCTCAATGATTGTGTGAGGTAAAACTCACAAAGCTTCTGCTAGTGTTTCTCTCTGTAACTGAATAACCTTGTGAGGTACTCAGTGATGTATTCAGATTTTGCTACTGCTTAATAATAAACCCTCAGAGCTGCTACATCGGTTTCCCGCATTGGGTTTTTCCGAGGACTTTTTTCCAAAAATAATTGTCCTATGTGTTTCTATTTTCATTGCTCAATTTCTATTATTCAGAATCATAATTAAATTGGTGTAGGCTGCTTCAGTAATTTACTTCAATATTTCATGAAGAAATCTGAAATAAGCTTGTAATGTAATTTACAATCTAGGTGAAGTAGATTCAGCTGGTTGCAGTAGGATTCCAGAGATTGTTAGATCTAGGAATTTTCACAGCATGTTCGAGAGTGTGACACATGCCAAAGGAAGAAGGGTGAGTAGACACACCGTACTGGGTTACTACAACCTTTTCCTATTCCTGAGGGGAAAGGGGAGAGTGTGTCGATGGATTTTATTACCAGGTTGCCCACAGTGAAGGGCAAGGACTGCATATACATGGTGGTAGACCGATTGACAAACCTTGCACACTTTTTCACCATTTTAGCTTCATGGTCTTTTGAAGACCATTGTTAGTGATTGAGACAACAGGTTTATGGGAGGATTTTGGCAGGAGTTGTTTCGACTAGTGGGCACAAAGCTCACTTCAAGTACCAGTTATCACCCCCAAACTGATGGGCAGACAGAGATAGTCAACAAATGGTTGGAGGGTTACCTACATAACTACGTGATGCGCCAACAACGTGCATGGATATGATGGTTGCACTTGGGTGAGTACTGCTACAACACCATGTACCACATGTCCATAGGTATGTCCCCATTCAGAGCCTTGTATGGTTATGATGCATTATCTTTTGTTGACGTGATGTTTGGAGACAGCAAGGCCCCTAGGGCCAAGGATTGGATACAGGAGAGCCAAGATATCTTGCAGGCTCTCAAAGATAACCTGCAGACTGTGCAGAACCAACAAAAGCTCTATGCAGACAGGGGCCGAGTAGAGAGGCAATTTGAGGTTGGGGACTTAGTCTTCTTTAGGCTCCAACCATACAGACAGTTAACACTCAAACAAAAGGGGGCCAAGAAGCTCAAGCCTCGCTTCTGTGGCCCGTACCTAGTCACTAGGAGAGTTGGGGAGGTAGCATATGAGCTGGAGCTACCCTTAGGGGAGCCGAGTACACAACATTTTTCATGTGTCTTACCTGAAAAAGGCACTGGGGTAGCAGGTGACCGCAGCTACAGAGCTACCACCCATGGATGATGAGGGGCACTTAGTTATGGAGATGGAGGCTATTTTGGACACTTGTGAGAGGCACTTGCGGAACAGGGTTATCAAAGAATTTTTTATCAGATGGAGGAACCTACCAAATGAGGATGCTACTTGGGAGAGAGAGAAAATACTTCAGCATCCTTCATTACAGCTGCTTGAGGAAAATCAACATTTTGGCGGGGAGGACTGTGATATTCCCACTTACCAATATTGCTAAGGGAAAATATCAATTTTGCCCAATTTTGTCTTATTTCGTACTTGCACTTAGGAAAGGTGGGTTTAGAGGTCCCACATGAATTTTGGAGTTAAGGGGACGCCCAAACATTAGAAGAAGGGGGAGAAATTGAATTGCTAGTGGCAAGTGGGGGCCACCCATAGTGAAATACAAACCACAAGGAAGTACACACTGATTGGAGGGAGATTGGTTGGGGAAATTCAATGGTTGGGCCCAAATGGGAAATTGGGAGGCTCTTTGACAAAAGAGGAGGCGACAATCATTTTGGGGCATTCTTGATCATTTGAGTTTTCTCTTAGACTAGCACACTTGAGCTGAAGCCAAGTCTACAAGTGCTATTGAGCACAAGAGGTTTCCAAGCGGAAATATCACCCCTTGCTTCGGTGGACTTCGAGTGCCAGCCCAAGGAGGGAGTCTCATCCTTTTCAGATCGATCTGGGAGCAATGTAGTGTGAGTGTGGGGAAGTTCCAACAGCAGCAGTGTAGGCATTGCGTAGTCCTTGGTAGTGCCACACGTGGGGGTTGAGAAGAGAAGGGAATTTTGGGCTAAAACTTGTGGGGGAGTCCGGGAAGGAGATTTGTTGGTGATTGTAGTCATTTGGGGGCATTCAACAACATGATTTACAGGTGGGTCAAATTACCTAGCAGCAGAGCCATTGAGGGAAATTGGGCTGAAATTCCAAGGTTAGCATTAGGCAATTCCTTCATGGGCTTTAGTGGGTATTTGGTGGAGAGCTCAGGGTTAATTTCCTAGAATTTTTTGAGCACCGGAGGAGGCCCTAGCAGCTATTGTTCACAATCGGTAGCTCATTTTCTGGGCAGTTCAACCTTCGATCATTTTAAAGAATTTAAGGCTCTTGTGTAGAATGTAACAGGGAAGAAGATCAAGGTGCTTCACTCAGATAATGGTGGAAAATATATTGGTAAGTACTTCACATATTTTTGTGCGAAGCAAGGCATCAGAAAAGAATTGACAACCCCATATAATCCACAACAGAATGGGGTAGCGGAGTCGAAAAATAGAACCATAGTTGGGGCTGCAAAGGCTATGTTATATGACCAGGATTTGCCTAGGTTTCTATGGGCAGAGGCATGTAACACGACAATGTATATTCAGAATAAGACTCCTCATAGAGCATTGGGGAAGAAAATGCCAGAAGGGGTCTTCACAGGGAAGAAGCTAGAAGTTAGTCACTTCAGGATCTTTCGCAGTGTTTCTTATTGCTACGTGGCAAATGAAAAGCATAACAAATTGGATCAGACTGCAGAGAAGGGTTTTCTCATTGGGTATAGCGAAACTTCAAAGGCATACATGATCTACATTCATAGCAGTAGGAAGATTGTTCTGAGACGAGATGTGAAGTTCACGGAGGATCGAGATTTTAGGAGATCTCGTGAGATGTCTGTAGGTGATCAAAATTAGTCAGCAGATGCTCCTTTCGTGTAGCAACAGGGGCAGTGAGTGGGACCGATAGGAGGACAGTCACAGGGATCGAGTACAGTGACTAGTACTAGTATTTCCTCAGGTGCAAGAGATCCGGGAAGTTCTCAGCAGACGAAGCAACAAAGACAGGACGAGCAAGAACTGTTTGAACCTCCCACCACTAGTGGTCGAGCTAGCAAAGAGGTTTGTCAAACATTGAGAGATGCAGAGGAGTGTATTGGAACTCATAGGATGGAAAAAAGATAGCAGAGAGAACCTGACAGGTACCAAGCATTGGTGGCTAAGGTTGCAGAACCTTCCAGTTTTCTGGAGGCTGCACAACATCAGGCGTTCTATCATGATGAATGATGTTTGGGAGGTGGTGCCAAGGCTTGAAGACAGGTCAGTTGTAGGTTCTAGATGGATCTATAAGATCAAGTATGCTATAGATGGCAGTGTGGAAAAGTACAAGGCTAGGTTCGTGGCAAAGGGGTATGCACAAAAAGAAGGGATAGATTATGAGGAGACCTTCACCCTAGTTTCTAGATACACCTCTATCCGGTTAGTTATATCCCTAGCAACTCAGATGGGATGGCAGATTCACCAGATGGACGTCAAGACAACATTCTTAAACGGGGTGATAGAGGAAGAGGTGTACATAGAACAGCTAGAGGGCTTCGAGACTCATGAGAGGCACACTCATGTGTGCAGACTGAAGAAAGCTCTATACAGACTCAAGTAGGCTCCCAAGGCGTGGTATGGTCAGATTGGCGTGGTATGGTCAGATTGACAGCAACTTGCAGCAGATGGGATTCATCAAAAGTGATGCAGATCCCAACCTTTACTATTTGATGGTAGAGGGTGAGCCACTCATCCTAGTTTTGTATGTGGATGATCTTTTCTTGACAGGATCATTAGGGCTCATAGAGGATTGCAAGAGGAACCTAGCAGCAGAATTTGATATGAAGGATTTGGGGTTGATGCACTATTTCCTAGGATTGGAAGTGTGGCAGAAGGATGGAGAGATCTTCCTTGGGCAAGGAAGATACGCTACAGATATTCTAAAGAGGTTCAGGATGTAGGATTGTAGACCCATGTCTACGCCCATGATCACCAACTAGAGAAAATAGATGCATCAGATGACAAGGATGTCGACCCTACCTTGTAGAGACAACTTATTGGGTCTCTCATGTATCTGGTCAACATTAGGCCAGATATTTGCTTTGCAGTCAATACTCTCAGTCAGTTCATGTTAGAGCCAAAGAGGGTACATTGGGCAGCAACGAGGCATATTCCGAGGTACGTGTGAGGCACAGTCGAGTATGGGTTGAGATATACCTGAGGGGACGACGTCAGACCATGTGGGTTCACAGATCCAGATTGGGAAGACAATTCATTAGACAGAAAAAGTACCTCCGGGTACTGCTTCAACGTTGGATCAGTGATGGTTTCGTGGTGCAGCAGGAAGCAGAATTCGGTAGCTCTGAGCTCTGTAGAAGCAAAGTACATGGAAGCAAGCACAACTACATGTGAAGCTATATGGATTCAGAATCTGCTAGTAAGCTTGTTTAGGTAGAGAATGGAGGCGACTAGAGTCTAATGTGATAATTAGAATTGCATCAAGCTCTCTAAGAATTCAATGTTTCATGACAGGGTGAAACACATAGATATTTGGTGTCATTTCATCAGAGATTATGTACAACATGGGGTAGTCCAACTACAATATGTTTCCACAGAAGTGCAGGTTGCAGACATACTCACAAAAGCTCTAGGGAGAGCTAACTTCGTCTATTTCAGAGAACATATGGGTATGGTGGAGAACTCGTTCCAGTAGGAGGGACATATTTTCAGTTGCAGATATTGCAATTGCAACAACAATAGATGAGATGGAGTTGCAGTACAGATGTAGTGTTGGTAGCAATATGGTAGTGTTAGCAACAACACAGATGCAACATCAGAGTTGCGCAGTAGTTGGTGGGCAACGACAGCTAGACATCAACAACATGACAAAAGATGATACAAAGATAGAGTGTTGTGGCAGAGTGTGCAACACTAGAACACATTCCTTGCTAAGAGGGAGTTGTAGCATCAAATGTGTTCTAGCCACGAAATTTGGTGGAGAGGCTAAAATACATGAGATCTCCAAAACCTAGAAATCATTTATGGAAATTCCATCTAGAAGTGTCTCAATTAGATTATTAGCCATTTTTAAATATTTCCTAAGTCTAAACTTAGGGAATATGGTTAATTAATCAATGTTAATTAAGATAAGGTGAGAATCATCTAGAAACTCACACGGATCGATCCAGAAATGATCCGAGCCATTGATTAAGATTTAATCTTGGCCATTGGGGTCCCAACAAGAAGATACAAGAAGGTATTGATGTGGTGATGGAGAACACACCAGTGTAGATACTAAGTTGCCCAGACAGTTTGATTTTCTCAGTGGCAAAGATTCAACAGAGAAGATAGATCCAGAGGGCGAGTAGTAGGTGGTAGAGGAGGTTAACAACATTCCTGGAGGTAATATTCCAGTCCCGGGAAGAGGCAGTGAGAGGAAGGTCGAAATCCCCAAAGGTTCTGCGCAAATAGTGTGCAAAGTGTGATGCAGAAGGTTCAGCGTGTGGCTAGCGAGGCAATTTCGGTGGCAGAAATTAGCTGTGGGCTGAGAGAAAATTCTCACAATAATTTTTCTAGTATTTTCCTCAAATTAGATTGCTAGTAGAGCATCTAAATTATTGTACTCAGAATTGCTACTGAAGAATAATAATAAAACCCTCATCTGCTGCACTGGTTTTCCCACATTGGGTTTTTCTGGGGACAATTGTCAAAAAATAACCGTGTCAAAATTCTTATGTGTGTGCTAGAATTCCTCAGCTTCTAGTATTTTATTTTCCGCAGTATTTTTATGGTGAAAATTGTAGTTGTGATTTTATTTGTTGTTTGCCGTAGCAGATAAACTGCTTAATTTAATTTACAATTAGGAGAATAATTTCCAGTTGCTGCAATAGATGAAATTTTCACAATTATGCTGACTGGATTGTTATTTGTATCAAAAAGTGATTGAAAGGAAATATAAAGTTCAATCAACAAAAAGTTAGAATCTCATTATGTGGCAAGAAGAACTGCCTTCCTGCAGTAGTAGATTGGACTACTCTACCAAGATTGAATTTCTTTAAAAGTTCAAAAAGCTGCCAAAATTGCATCCTGAGCCTCTTAACTGCAATATCATGCCTCTAGAAAACGTCAAGTTGTATCCAGATTCCAAATGGCCAATTGTATATTCAAGTTTTAGTAGCTACTAAGGTTAGTTATAAATGTGCAGATTGAGCAACTGTTGGAGTGAGGTAATTTTTATACAAAATCTGTTTTACATATCTTCTTGGTCTTTATCATTTTCTGATCCCATTTTTTTGAGGTTGACCTGCGTCCAAGCTTGGTTGGCCTATATATGTTAACATGTGTCACAAGTTAACTGGGGCTCCAGTACTGGGTCCACCTGCTTTAAAAAAATGAAATTCAAAGGTTTTTCATCTCCTCAGGTGACAAGAGGCAGTTATTTGGAAGAGAGATAATATAAGAAAGGAGATGACAAGAGAAATATATAATATAAGAAAAAGGATGAGAAGAGATAGAATCCATCTAAATTACATTAGTACGACAAAAGACACAAAAGGGACGATAGTTGTTAGGTGTAGTCCAGAAATCACAGCCACATGGGGCCTAGTAATTGACATGTTACCTTCTTGGAAGATGATTGTATGAGAGCTAGCCTTGGTCACACCACTTAACTGGAAGCAAATAAAATAAAATGAGGTGAGGACTAGCAGATAGTTATTCCCATCTATGGCATTGGTTTGCTTCTTATGCATACATGCAACTTAAGGTTGGTCAAAAACAGTTCTGAGTGACTGGCCATGCTTGGAATATGTTTCATCTTTTTAATGCTATGACTTGCCTGTAAAACCACAAACTGAGGAGGGTTTTCTTTAATTATGTTACCAAGTTTGGCACCGTCTTTATTATTCTTGGACCATTTCTTACATTGATTGAACTCAAGTTGGATTTTGGAGCTCCTTTGATTTGAATGGTTGTATATCTTTGTTTTTGGACTTGGTTTTTTCCCCACATATAATTCTCTTTTTTAATTGGTCAAATTTCTTCCAATTGAATTTGAGTTGTAGAAATCTATGTTCAAAATTAATAAACTGTAATGTTATTTTGAAATGCTTGGACATGTGAAATTCATTTCCTTTTATTAAATGGACTCCTTTAATGTTTTTTCGCTTGAAATATTATGCATGCTTGGAATGGATGCTGACTCAACTTTCTAGATCACTATTAGCAACTGAAAAAGGATTAATTTGTTTGTGCATGTTCAGGTTGGTTATGATATTGTAACGGAAGATAGATATTACCTTGGAAAGGTAAGTGACCATTGACAGCATTTTATGGGTTGCTTTCTATTATATCGCTTTGCAAACAGAAGAAATTTACAGTTCCGCTTATAGTAGATCTTTTCTTGTCAAGGTTCGTGATTACAACTTCAATATCAACTTGGGGAATGTGTCATATCTGGTGTTTGATTCCTTTGGGATTTCTTTCATTCCTTCAAGTGTGGTATGTAATATTTGTCTGTTTTCAATTTTCTCTATCATGCATAAATGCTTTCATTTTCCTTTAATTTCTGCTAGCAACTTTCTGTTTGTAAGAATTCAGAGAAACTTCCTTGATTCTGTAAATCCTCTTTTTTCGTTTTTTCAGGTAAGCACGTATTCTTTGTCTATTGATGATGTGGTCGAAGTTTCATCAGATACAATAGTAGTAGGTTATGGTGCCAACTTTCGAGTGCAAAGACTAACAAAGGTACATTATGCAAAAAACATCATGGCTAGATAATATAAATTATCTTAAAAATAACTACTATTTTGTGGGGTTAATGATTCATGCACAAGTCTGCATTTTGCTTTATGACGTTTAGATAGACCTATGTTGCACCGAGTTTCAGGAATGGGGAGATAGGTATCAGGGCAATTGGAATTTGGAAGTTAAATCCAAATTTCTGAAGGAAAGGTGAATGGGGTTATGACAAAGAATATTTAAAAAAACAAAAAATATTTACAAATATCAGTGTTGCAAGGGGACATGCTCCTTATGCTCCCAGGATGTGGGTACAGCATGGGGGACATTTTCTCATGCCCCCTTTTAGGGGGAACATAGTAGGGAATGTCCCCCTCAAAAAATGAGATGCTCCCAAGGTCCCTTTTGGCCAAAGTCCATTGTTCTGAGGAATAAAAAGGACAACATAAAATGAATGTAAACCTAATACATATACGAGGAGGAACCTAATTAGGCACTAGTTGGGTTGGTTGGCGTGCCATTGAGTATTCTGGAGAATGCAAATGATTTTGGTTTAATTGGTCCTTGTTCCTTCATGCAGTAGCTAGATGTAGAGACTAGAGGGGCATTGCGTTGAGCAGTGATGCTCATTTCATTTCATCTATTCTTCAATTAGCAATCTTAAGATTTATATCTATAAATTTTCTATGGATATTGAGACATACAATACTGATAGATGAGTTATGAATCATGATTGTTATGCTGTTTTACATTCTTACATGTATCATTTAAGATTTATTATCTCACATGTGCTGATGTATGCTATTGGTGCATTGTTATTTATGAAATTTCAATGATAATTTTTCAGTTTTCATACATTTTAATTTGAATTTCTAGTATTTTGGGCAGGATCCCCTAAATTGGATATTGTGACATCCCCTACAATGTTCCCTAGATTTTTGGGGGTGCTTCCACGCATACCTTGGATGTGTTTCTCTGCTCACATTGAATATATGCGGGGAGTGATAGGTGTAGTGAGACAGGCAGGCTACAAAACAGTACAGGATGGTATAGCCGTAACCGGGGGTATCCAGTGGTGTACTGGGATAGGTTGCGGCGTACAGGGGCATGCCGATGAGTGTAATGATACTTGGTGGTATGCAGTGATGCATGATGCGGCGCAACAGGCTCTTGGAGCATTTCCTTAAAGGAGACTTATGGACAGGGGCATTAGGTGTACCATTGGATGCAACTCACCTAGGATCAATGAGGACATTGTTGAGCATCTGGGGACACCATGTTTAGTGGATACAAGGCTTCGAGGGGGTTATTAGCAGATCCAAGGCGGAGATAGGGTCATTCGTAGGATTACTCTTGAGCATTCCGACAGAGTCTTGATCATACCCTTTGGGACATACCCACCCATCATTCTCCTGTGTTGCTTACGGTCACAAAGTGTTTGGTTGTTGCCCCTTGACACTCCATTCAGGCAACAGGGCATGGGAGGCTCACCCTAGGCAGTGGGATGAGACACGTGTCATGGGTTGGGAGGAGACTCTCCAGTTGAGACACTTGGTAGGTGCACGAGTTGACGGATACAGGCTTAGGGATGTCATGGTTGATTGTCAAGGTAGCATATGTTCCACCCTTGGGCTCACACTTGGGGAGGTGACCAAGCGGGAGTTGCATGGTAATTTTTCAGCTGGACAACTAGAGGCATTAGGTGAGCATGAGGTGCGGGGGATGGTAGTCCTTGTTGGCAGGATGATGCCTAGGCTTCCGGCAGTACCCGGGCACATCATCAGGAGCTGGGACCATAGTTTTAAAAACCGTTTTGAAAAACCGGTAACCGGTCAAACCGGCCGGTTAGCTAGCTGGCCGGTCGGAACCGGCCTAAAAACCCGGTTTAACCCATCACTTGCCCGATTTTTTGACCTAACCGGTAAAAACCGGCCGGTTTAGGACAAAACCGGCCGGTTTGTAACAAACCGGCCGGTTTTGTCCTAAACCGGCCGGTTTTAGGCACAGACTCTGTGACTCTTCATGTTGCTCTTCTAAAGCCGGAGACAAGTTTGATTGTTGCTCAGCACTTGTGCTTTGTGTCCTTTCTGCATTTTCCCCATTATTCCTTCCATGTTCTGAGCCTTTAGTCTCTCTTGCTATATTAATGAGTAAAGGATCTTCCTCTGTTTCCACATTCGCATCTGGAGAACTACTGGATTCTTTGTTCTTTTCATCTGTTGTTATTGTCAGCTCTGTTGTCTGCATGCTAACTGTTGGAAGCATCCCATCAATGCTTCTGCTCTCTGGCTCTTTTAGCTCTTGAACACCACTGCTTTCAAGTTCAACAACTTTTGCATCCCCTCTTTCTTCATTAGTAGCCTCCGCTGTTGCATCAATGACAGAAGTCCTATTGAATTCTTTATGAAGTTCTTCCTGTAGTCTTATTTGTTTTAATTCCACTGTATCATCCTTTGCATTAAAAGTCTTAATGACTGCTAGTGCTAAAATAGTAGGTTGAGCTATGTCGGATTCCTCATATTTCTCTTTCAATGATGGAGATGACACATTTAGTTGCTCATCAACATCTATATTTTTATTATTCTGGTCAACTTTAATATCCTTGCATTCAATTTCCACATCTAGTACAGCCTCTGCTGCAACATTGTCAGCCTGAATGTCTTTTTTTATTGTTGTAGTTGTACATGATAGTTTGTGATGTTCTCCTGTTTGGAGTGTGGCATTTGTTCTATCCATCATTGGAATATTAGCGTTTGATGTTACTGCACTGGCAGGTGGTGCTGGATATGGGTCTTTACCCTTGTCTTCTAGAGGGTCCTGCTTTTTTTCATCATATATACTTGCTGTCTCTTCTGCTTTCCTGATCTTAATACTTTGAATATCCATGCATTGCCCCTGTGCTGCTGTATTTAATGCTGTAACATCTACCTCTTTTGTTGCATCAGTTGCTATTGGATCCAGGACTTTGTGCAGTTCACCTGAAGTAATTGTTGGGTCTGCTTCCCAGGCATTGTTCCTTGTATGAAGCATCTCTCCATCTTTTACTTCATTGATAAATGGAGCTGACTGCATTTTTTTATGTTGCTCTTCCAAAGCAGGAGACAAGGTCAACTGTTGCTTATCATCAACTGTGCTTTCTGTTTTTTCCACATTTCTCTTGTTACTGTTTTCATATCCCATACCTTTATCCTCTGTTGCTGCATCAATTTGTAGAACAGTTCCCTCTGTAGTCACATCACTAGCTAGAGCTCTACTGGTTTCTTTTTGCTGTTTATTTATTTGTTCTGCCAGGTATGCTATCTGTTCATTTTCTTTGGTCGGAAGTATCCCAACAACTTTTGTTGTTGTAATATTTGCTGGATTACTTTGTGATTTTGTCTGTTGATCTTCCATAGCTGGAGACAGAACTGTTTCTTGTTGGTGATGGACTTGTCGATGATATGTATTGCACTCGGTGCCATTTTGATATAATCACCTTTGCATGGTATATAAATGAGCAAACTTTGCATATTTTGTCTCTATTCGCTTGGAATCATGGTTTTACATCTTAAAAATAGTTTTGTTTCATTAAAAATTAATTATTTAATGTATTTTTTTAAAACCGGTTCGTTTAGACCAAACCAGTCCCGGTTAGACCGGTTCCGGTCGGTAAACCGGTTCATTAGGTGGACCGGTCCGGTCACCGGTTCCGGTTTTAAAAACACTGGCTGGGACAACAGATCTTGCCGTGTGATTAGGCAGGCACAGAGGAGTTGGTTATTCACGGCACAGGTTCTTGATGCTCGATGCCTACCTATTGGATACCTATAGGAGTCAGAGATTGGACACAAAGGGGTCCAACAGCTAGCAGCATATCACAACGACGGGTAGAGAGGATTGGGGGTTGTGGACCTCTAGTACGGTTATGGGATCTAGGGATCCGGTGGATTGGTGGGATACTTTGTGAAAATTCCTAAACCCGGAATCCTTATTGTAGAAACTTGATGTTACTTCTCGTATTTGTTAATCCATACAAGTTATTTACTGTGTTCTACAATAAATATCAAAGTAAATACAACAACAACATTCGCTAAAAATAATATGCTGAAACAAGAAACTGAACAAGGAAAAGATACAACACAAGTGACAACTATTTTTGGACAAATGTCCCCAAAAAAACCCAATGCGGGAAAATCGGTGCAGCAGCATCGAGGGTTTTTATTATTATGCAGTGGTAATTTTTTAATACAACTTCTGGATGCCTTCTCGATAATCCAGTTAAAGAAAATATCACTGACAGAGAGATTTGTGAGATTACCTCACACTATCACTGGAAATCTTGGCTCATCCAGCCCCTGAATCATTGCCCCTGATTGGCTCTGCATTGCTTCTGCGTCAGCCTAGCGTCAAACCCTCTGGGGACAGCGTCACTCCTCCATCCAATTGATTTGCTGCCCAGGAACTTCGATTTCTGCTTGTCGGTCTCACACCCTGGCTTCCAGCTCAGAAATCGATCTCCCCAGCAATTTTTTGGACCTCCTCAAGGCTATGCGCTGCCTTTGCGTTAGCTACCTCTGCGTGGGCATGCGTAGCTCTATGTTAGCCTCTTCTGGCTCAGCGCTGCTTGGCCTGGATCTCCCTCTGCCTCCTCTGTTGAGTATTCCCGGATCAGGAGACATCTTCAACCGGAACTATCCTTGCCCCTCATTGCAAAAGCTCCCTTCGAATTTCTCATCGGCAGTTGCTCTGCTTCATAAATTCGATCTTATGAACTCTCTGTGTGTGTCTTCCAAATGACCCTCAAGCCTCCTTAAATAATATTCTCGTTGACATTCAATGACCCAGAATAGAAGCTAATCAATGGATAAGATCATTTCTACTTGATCCTCATCTTCTTCTAGAAGTTACACCCACAATTGTTATTTATTTTAATTTCCTAAGTTTAGACTTAGGGTCCCATTAAAAATAATTAATTATTTTAATAAAGCTGTCTTCGAGTGGAATTTCCCAAAACGCTTTCTGGGTTCTTTGGAATACATGTGCCCACGCCTCCTTGCAAAATTTGAGACTTAGAGCACAGCCGATGCTACCAGAAATCAACATACTCTACTCTTGAGTGAGCATGGTCAGAATAACAGGCAAATTGATTCATTCATAGGCAGACACATGGGGAATCACCGAAGCCCTCACCATATTGTTTCTTAGGATTGGGGCCAACCATGGAGTGATAGGCACTGGCACTATTGAGTCGCTTTGGCAGGTTGGGCCTAACGTCGATCATCACATAGATTGTGGTCGAGAGTTATGCGAGAGGGGGCTTTGGTATGAGCATGCTAGACAGTTAGTGATGACCAAGGTGTCGCATGGTCAACACGACAATTTCTTCCTGTGATGGGCATGGGACCCTAGCGTCACAGTACTTGGCAGTTAAGCTACCCATAGGGGTGAGTTGGTTTTTATAGGGGAGGACTATCCAAATTTTCCATCAAGTTTCAGTGATTCACTGATGGCGTTGGTGACTTCCACAACATGGCAGGTTGGCCAACAGGAGGATTTCAGGAGGAGCTCATGCATGGGAGACTTCATTCACATAGAGATTGAGTTGTATCTTCAGGGGCCCACAATCAATGTGCATGAGGTGGACTATTCGATAGGGCAACTTCATGAGGATTTGGACAAAGTTTTACATCGTCGAGATGCTCTACTTATTGGCGGTAGACAAAGGGCTTCTAATGCCCATATCTGGCAGGATAGTGAGTGGAGCAAGGGGTGCTTCACGTTGATCAGGTTGGCTTGCGATCCTGGTATTGAGGGACTCCTTCACTATAGGATAGTACAAAGATTAGGGATGATCCAATGGTACATTTGGGACCCTGGTGAAGTTTGCAGTGACAGTAGGGATCCACAGTCAGAGAGGGCGCTTGTTTAGGCATTGCTTGAGGACAAACCATTTTTGATGGGGAGGACTATAATGTCCCCAATTTTGATTTTTCATTTGAGGGAGTTAATGGAGTTTATTGGGGAGGTGCTAAGCATAGCACAATTTTGTAAATTGAGCATTGGAGACATTTTTGGGGTATGGGACTTAGGAAAAATAGAAAATTAGTTTTCTAGTGGAATGTGGGGGCCACTTGGAGAGAAAAACGAATTGCCAAGGGAAGGAAGTCGAAATATTAGATGGAGGGACCCACATGGCGAGGCAAGAAAAAAATTATAAATAGGAGCATAGAAGCTAATAGGGTCTTTTGTTCACTCATCTATTTCCTTTGTTGCTTAAGCTGTTTAGTTGGGTCACTATGGGTCACTAGTGCTGCTTAGTACAAAATTTTCCAAGGGAAGAACTCACCCTTCTTTTGGTGGACTTCGAGTGCCACCCTAGTGAGGTAATTTATTGTTACTTTGGTGAGAGGGTTGTGGAGTATTGTGGCACATCTCAGCAGATTCTTTCAGCCAATTCATACTTCAGGGAGGACGCAGTAGAGAAATCGTACCATTCATTTCAGCTAGCTTCTGAGTGTATTTTGCCGGGAGAAAATTAGTTGAGTTGCTTGAGGGGGAGCTCAACCTTTGTGGAAAGTTTTGGAGCTGGAGGTGGCTGCTATTGGGGGGAAAGAATTTATCTTCCTAGGGCTTGCGCAAGGAGTCATTGGACAACGTTTCTGTGGAGCTGGTTCCAACTATCTTGTGTCAGGATTTGATGTGAGACTTCTCCCTTACATCTGGGAAAACTTCCTTTATCATTCCTATTGCAGATTGAGGAGGAATAAGGAGGATTTCAACAGATTTCATCACTGGGGGATGCAGTCTTTGTTCAGGAGGGCGTAGTGCCAAAATAGGGCAATTTTGGAAGGTCAAAATTAGCCAAAACCCTTTCTGGGTTTTTGTGGGTTTGTTGAGAGGAGTTCAGGCTTAAATTTGCAAAATTTTCCGGGCAGTATTCAGGCCATAATTCCCATTTTTGTCCAGCAGTACGTTTTATTATTCAATTGACAATTGCACCATTTTGTGGGTTTTCCGAGTGGTTGGTTTGGGGCAGATTCCTTTCTGGGTTTGGATGAGTATTTTTGGGAGAAGCTACAACTGCATTTTCAGGCGATTCTGAGCATCATAGAGGGTCATTCTAAGCATTTCTAGTGCAACAACAATTGCTAATTTATGGGTCTGCGCAGAAGGATATTGGGCCGAAGTTTCCTAGCTCTTGGGGTCATTTCCTCCACTTGGGTTTGCTCTAGCTTGCTTATGCAAGCCCAAGTGCACTTGTTCCTTGCTATATGTACTCCTTACAGTTCATAAAGTAATAAATTGGCTCAACATATTTGCTCAACTTCTTGGTGTTTTTGATGGTGCATGCGTGTTTATAATTTTATTTGCTATAGCCTAGTTCATGTGTCTGTTATTAGTTGTAAATTTCAATTTCGAACATTACGGGAATGAAAGGAAAGTTGGCAAATGATCATCATGAGTTGGTATCCTATTGATGGAGCGGTATTTTTATTCAGGGACATAGCATAGCGAGAGAGATCCAAATGACCAATAGGTGGGACCAATTGTCAATACTCCCAAAGTGCAGAACATTGGTCTATTCCAAATGACTAATAATCTAGACTGCAACCTCTTGCAAATGGCATCATAGCCTTACATACATGAGGACAAAATGGACTGCATGTGTGTTATGACTGTGTTAGGATGATGTTTCCTAATGCTGAAGAAGCATTGGAACATTTGCAAGATCAAGTTGTCACACTCCAACTCAAACACGAGGTCATAAGATTTAACCAAGGCCATGACTTCTAGAATCTCTAGCCTCTTCCCAAAGGTAGGGTCCTCACCATTATGCAAATCCTAAAAGGCATCCACTATCAGTCTAAAGACTCTCCTCATAATGTTATCACTGTAAGGGGGTATAGGTGTGGTCAACATCATGATACCACTGAGACAAGAGGCAACTCGAAGTTTGACTCCTATACAAGGTTGTTCCAAATACTTATGTTGTACTAGGGAAAGCATGGCTAGTTTTAGAGCCCAAATCAAACTCTTCACATCTAATTGATCTACCTTGGAGAGGAGTGAAGAAAGTTCTTCCAATTTGAGAAGGGATTTTACTAAAAACCCCATGAATCTCAAATCTTTCCCAAGTGCATAGATTTTGTATCCCAACTCATGCTCTTTTTGTGGTTGCTCTTGCTGTAGCAAAGTAAGTATCCCCTTGGAAAAGGATCTGTTGATTTTTGTTACTAGTTTATAACTTTATTAAGGAAATTTATGAAGGTTTGATCCATGTTTTAGAATGCTCAAATGAGTTCGATACCACACTGCATGCATGCAAAACCCAGGTGAAATGAAGTAGACCCAAGTGCTTGAAATAACCCAAACAGGTAGCACACATTGCCCAGAAAATGTTGCTGTTGCTACTGAAGAAGAATTGGAGTTTCTACCCTCAAAACTACTTAGAAAATTAAAAAAAAATTAACTTGGAGCTCCTCACACCAAACTCGTAAAAACCCAAAAATGGTTTGTCTTAAATCCAAGCCAAGATCAAGTTCACCAAGTGGTGTGAATTACCCAATTTACCAATAAAACGAATTGCTGAAGGAATGTTGATTTACATCCCGAATACTTCTTGGAAAATTTTGAAATTTTAACCACAGACTCTTTTCATAAAACTCAGAAAACCCAGAAAAATCCTTGGTAGATTCCAACTGCTCCAGAAAACCCAATTTAGTGCAAGTTTCCCAGTCCCAAAAAAAATTAAAATTTTCTTTCATGCATTTTGTCAAACAGTTTATGGGCAAACATTTCTTCGAACATTTTGAGAGCAAGATTATAAACTTTGGGGGAAATATTAATTTGATAAAAAATAATACAAGCAATATATCAAATCAAGAACCTTGATATTCTCTTGAAGATTACCCAACAACTAGTGGCTCCTCAACACATAAAATTCTGACCCCAACAATAAATAAATCAGTTCCTCTGAAATGATAATCCCAACCTCCTTTTGGGAATAATTAATTTGGCCTTCAAGAATTGATGATTAAACTCGACCCCAATAAATAAATTAGCTCCTGCAAATGAACTCGACCCCAATAGATAATCTCAGCCCAGTAGATAAATTCGAGTTTCGACAAATGAATTCGGCTCCAACAAATAAATCTAGCATTGGAAAATAAACTTGGCTCCAATAGATAAATCTAGCTCCGACAAATAAACTGGGCTCCAATAAATTCAACTGCTGCAAAATAATTTGACCCAACAAGAGAAATCCAGCTTGGCAAGATAAATTTGGCCTAGCGAAATAATCTTGGTCCAAAAAGATAAATTCGGCCCAACAAAATAATTCCAGCCCTGCAATAAATCCAATCAAACAATTTTTTTTTTGGACACACCTGCAACAATCATCCTCCGACAAATAGATTAAAAATTTTAATCCACAAACAATAATAGCTGCAACTGAAACCCTTGAACTTGGTCTTTCAAAAATAACCCACAAATTGATCTGCAATAAAACCTTCAGGCTGGCAAGAAAACCAGCTCTGATACCACTGTAATGTCCCAAATACAGTTTTTATAAGTTTCTTAGGATTTTTCTCAAGGAAAATATTGCCGCAAATTCCATAAACAAATTGCATAAATTAATCCATAAAATTAATAGCAAAACCATGAAATATTGCTCTAATACCACTGTAATAATCCAAATATAAATTTAGCAGCAAATTGCTTCAAAAATTTTAGCCATCAGCTCCATAAACAATTTGCACAAATTAAACCACAAAATTTACGGAAAGCTTAGAGAGAGCTTGGAGTGTATTGTAACGAGCCTTGGCTTCTCCATAGTGCAGAGCTAGTACATCTCTTTGGAGGAGCAAGTGGTTGTGATTATAATGTTCCACTATCGAGGCTAGTGGAAGTCATGGTTGTATGTTTGACTGGATCTTTCACTCTTTTAATATAACAGAGCCAACATGTTTCATGCATATGATGTTATTGTAGTTTGGATATCCTGGTTACTTTAATGAAGTATGCAGCTGTAATTTACGCATGTATATATGGACTATTCCGTATGTGTTTGTATGAATCTTATCAAAGCGTGTTGTTGATATAATCCATCACCTTGGATCATCGGCTATCCTGCTTTCCATCTCGTGATGTCTTTCTGCTCGTGTTTTCCCTTTGAAGCTGCGTGCTATCACAGGTTTCTAAGGGGCGCACTCTTCCCCCCTTCCTTGTGTTAGAGCCTTTCATCCACCTTCCTTGACTTGTGGCAAGGTCACACCCTTGCTACCAGCAAGGACGTCTTACATACCTCTGCGCGCAACCACAGTCAAGGTGATACCATACTACCCACTGTTGGGACTCCTACTCCAAACGATCTGAGGTCTAGTTGGGACTTCTTACCGAGGAGATCCCCTGACATGTTGGTGGGTCCATCACCATCAACATTTCTGGCACTAGAAGGAGGGCTAGATGACACGCTGAGTCCTTACATCCTATTTTGAATCTTTGCACATCTATCATGGATATCTTTGTAGTTAACCATCCGCGATGTCTGTCCAATGCACATCCCTTTGAAATCACGGAGTTTTTTGATCACTTGTCTGAAATCACATATGATGGTGAAGGCGAAGTGGCCTGGCCTGAGCACTTACATGACTTCCTTGCATTCTTGGAGGATGTGAAAAAGTTTGATGAAGTAGAGGTCAGCGTGCTGCTTGCAACTACACTTCGTGAATCTATACAACGATGGTGCCACAACATGCCTCACAATTGCGTGTGTTGACCACTACGTGTCAACTTCCCATAGCAAGTACACCCCCTTTTCTTCGCAAAAGGGATAGCGCTTGATTGACATGTCTGTGCCATTCGACAGTCATCGTCGACTTGATCATATTATGTTGTAAACCCAGTCTGCATGTGTGAATTGTAAATAATCTTAGCAGATATGAGTCATGTATGTTAATTGCCTAGGTGGATCTAATTTTCTCGTGATAATCTACGTTCCGGAAGGTTTTTTGTCTCACCGATCCATGATCGGCAGAGTTTTCCTTCAGCCTAACCCCAAAGTCGAAATGAATTTTGTCATTAGAATCTTAGAGGAATCCTAGTGTGTTAATCTGCCAGATTATAGTTGTGTCGCAGAACTGGGTGGTTTATGAGGGTCTATGTCAAATGGGTTTTCCCCCTTGAGATGTACAATTGTAAAAGTCATGATGTAAAGTGTCTTGAGGGTTAGAAAATCTTTTAATCCCCTCATAAGTCCTAAGTCCTAGGTCCTAGGTGATTTTTCCAAAGACTAAGTTCGAGGATCCATTTAAAAATAAATTTAAAATTTAAAATTTTAAAAATTGAAAAGATAAAAAACAATAAAAAAAAGAAGAATATATATATAAAATAAAAATAAAAATAAAAATAATAATAATAATAAAATAAAATAAAAACTTAAAAATAATAAAATAATAATATTTTTGAGAAAATAAATGTAGAATTTCAATTTTTTAATGCATTAAAAATTCGACGGATGAGATTAAGAGATATCTTGATCCTCATCGGCGTTCGAGATCATTTTGACATGGATCACTCGAACTAGCCGTTGGGAATTTTTCCTTTAAATAGGGTGCGAAGGGTCATTTGAGATCATTCGATCTGTGAGTCTTGTGCTGAAGAAAGCTCTCTTGTAAACTTTTTCTGGTGCAAATAAAGAAAGACTTTGGGGTTGAAATCTTGCTGGTGTTACTCTCCTGAAAGTGCTGTGAGCTATTTTATTTTCTGCATAATTTTATTTTCAGCCATTAGTAATAGCTTGATGTAGAGTATTGTTGAACATAGGTATCTTGTTCACTTACTAAGGTTTGAATGGTATTAGAATTTTTGAAATAATGGCAGGTATCTCCATTGCATTTAGGATCTAGTACTGTTTTTTCTCTCTTTATTGATGGTTGAAGTGAGCTGTGCAGGAAACCCTTATTCAGAAAATCAGTGGGCGTTTGGGGAAGTTCTCGGCTGAACCAGCCAACTCCCGCAAAGCACTCTCTTGTAGAGCCCAGCCAGTTTTGATTCTGGGTTTATCATTTAGAGTTTATTTCTGAGTTGCATGAGAGTTTTTTCTAAAGCATTTCATAGCAAATCTGAAATTCTGAAAATATTATTGAAGGTTATTGTCAAATCTGGCTGTTGTAGAGTCACAAAGCTGTAAATGATGTAATTGTTTAGTTGATCTAAGGTTTTAGTTTCGTTTTCTGCACATAGTGTCTCTAGGTGTTTGTTCTGCTGTTGCAGGTTGCAGATCTAAAGGTGAGCTTAAATCTTGAAGCCAGATCTAGGCCCTGGAGGGTAAGATCTGGCCTCAGAATCAGCTATTGCAGGAATACTTATTTCAGAGCTGGAAATCTTTGTGGGGTTTGATAACTGGAAGCGCTGAAGCAGAGGAATATCACTTTATTTGCAAATTTCTGAGGAATTTTAAAGGGTTTACTAGTTTCTGGCTGCATATTATATTTCTCTGGAAAATTTATACAAAAAAAAATATATATACATATATTTGTTTGCCCTCTGGGATCTGTTCAGCTCCAATCATTTTCACGCAGGCCTTTTTTGCTGCTGCCTCACTCGAATCCATCTTTAAATCCTGCAAAAGGCACTGTCATTCAAAGCTGCCCTGTGGATACAAATCGCAGTCCAAAAATCGTATCAGCAATCGCAGCCGCATTCTTGTTTGAGCCTGCGTCTCCATTCCACACCACCCACGCTGCTTCACGCTGTCAATCCTTTGCCCATCTGCGTGCTACATACTGCCTGTCCGCTGTTACGCTGGCCTCTATTGCTGCTGCCAGAACCCACAAACAAGTGGCTGCCTCCTGCAAACACTAGATCAAAGTGGCATTTTTCCCACGTATTTTTAATTCTCTCCGCAGCTGCCATTACCCATTCGCTCTCCACGCTGCGGCTACACCTTTGCTTCCTGCAAAACACTTCACGCAGCTGCCTCAACGCTGCTATCCAATCTACAAGCAATACGCATTTTCCTCCTCAGCAGATTCATCGCTGCCCCATCAGCTCCAACCAATCCATCAATTGCATCATCTCCATTCGACTGCCTGTCCCTTCTCTCCACGTAGTTTTTCATCTTCCGCCTTTCTACTTGCAAACAAAACTCAAAACACGTTACCTTTCCCACGTTGCAACCTTCCTAAACTTGCATTGCTGCTATATCCGTGTCACTCCTCCGCTTGCCTTCATCGAACCCGCACCATCGCGTTGTTGCGTCTTCCATCCGCTGCAGTCTTCTCCCTGTCATTATTCTGCAGCCTGACCAAACCTATTCCACCGTCGTGTCTGCTCCTTCCTGCGGAAAAAACAAATTTTTTTGAAATATTTTCTGAGCACGAGCTAGGTTTCTATGTTTTGGATTTTAGTTTTAACGTGAATATGATTTTAGTTTTGGGTTTTGGTTTCATATAACAAAAAAATAAAAAGGTAACGTTTAGTTTTATATTTTCTTTATAATTTAGTTAGGGTAAGGTTTTTAAACTTTTATTTGATTCTTTGTATATTCGACTAAGGAATTTTTTTTAGTTAGATTTCTTTTAATATAGTTTTAGATTTGGATTAGGATTTAAGTTATTTTAGTTTTTCATTCAAAAATATAACCATAAAAATTCATAAAAATTATAAAACTTTAAAAATCATAAAGAGTTTCTCTTCTTATGGTTTAGATTTTTTGATTTAATTTAGTTTAGAATTAATTTTGTTTAAAGTTAGACCTAACAAAAAAAAAAAAAAAAAAAAGCTTAATTTTTCTAGTTTTGTTTTGTTTTGATTTCATTTAGATTTAATTTTTTTTTTTTTAACTTTAACAAAAATAAAATAAAATTATAGTTTAGAATTTTTTTTAGACTTAAGTTCTATTTATTTAGATTTCTGTTTTATTTGAAAAATATAAAAATATTTTTTGAGAAAGTTTTTGCCAGTTTGAGTCTTGGCTCAGGAATTTGTTATGTTTTATCTTTTCTGTTGAGGCTAAAATTTTGATGTGGGAATTAATGTTTATCATTTTTAACATGCTTAAATGTTCATTCGAAGATTAACTACATGAATGTAATCTCTGGCTAGCATCTTACGTGGTTGTTTAAAGCACTTTAACTTTCGAAATTTTAATTGCTGGAGTATCATTAAGCCATTAAGCATTTATTGATTATCTCGCATGTGGTAAAAGTTAATCTTTGTTGTTTGATGGTAAAACGATTGTTAATGAGTTCATATCTCTGCAGCATTTGATAAATAATCGTTTAATCAGGCACTGGTCTATTAATTTAATAAAATCAATTTAGTTCTGGTTTCCCTTCGTGTCTCCCAACCCAACTGGTTCACAGTTGGTCATCCATTTTCCTATAGGGTCTACCCCCCTTAGCCGCGGGAGACAGGCTTAAACGAAGAGATCGGGGATCAGGGTGACAGCCCCCGGTCTGAGCGTTGTCGTGACAATCTGTGCGAAAACATTTTTTGGCGCCGTTGTTGGGGACAAAGTTTTTTCTATCCTTGGTCCTTTCATTTCGAGCTTTCTGTGTTTCACTTCCTGCCCGGGTAGCGACTCCACTTCATATATTATCTACAGGAGTGTATACTAGAAGACATCCAAGCAGTCTGTGCAATCCTGCTCCTGATCCTGAAAGGGCCCTCAGGGTACGATTACACAAACTCTCTTCTCATACACTTCTTGTTAACCTCGGACAAGAAGCCCTCTCTGATATCCATTTACTTTTTACTAGTCCAGTTGAGCACGACATCATGGACATATTCGCCCCGTGTAACTTTGCTAATATTCAGGGTTATCCTAATGATACTCCAAAGCATGGAATGGATAAATTGCCTATCTTTCAGGGAGATAACGCAATCAGTGCTAATTCACATTTGAAAGCTTTTAGTTCATGGCTAGGGAAGTACGCAAGGGCCGCTGATTTTAATCATGAAGATGTTAAAATGACCCTTTTTGTTCTGACCTTGGAGGGTGATGCTTTAGATTGGTTTACTGAAAAGCCTCAAAATTCATTTGATTCCTTACAATCGATTGTTAATGCCTTTAAGGAAAAGTATGGAGATAAGAGAGAAGGAAGACACCTTGTGAAAGCTATCAGCATAATCAAAAAGAGAGAAAATGAAACCGTTGAAGAATTTAATAAAAGGTTTAATGATATTATTAAAGAATTACCTCAAGACTATAAACCTACCGACAAATCTCTTCGAGATTTTTACATTGATGCCTTTAGTCCTGAGCCATCTTATGAATTGAGGCGTGCTAGACTTAATGATTATAGGGAATGCCAGGTTTAGCTATCGAGCTTGAAAAGGACAAGGCGACATCTGGGAAGTTTGAGATCCCAAGTTTTGATAGGGCTGCTATGAAACTAAAAGAACCTAAAGGAAAAGCAGTTCAAGAGCTTGAAAGCGAACTTGTTCTCAAATTACTCCAAAAGATTGAAACCATGGAAATTAATCATAACAAGGAGATAACCACTTTGCAAAATAGGTTGATTCAAATGGAAAGAACACAAACGCAAAACTTCCAACCTCGAAATAATAATAACAGAAATAACAATTGGCAAAAGAAGGGTCAGTCTAGTGAGCAGAGACCTCCTAATCCGATAACTAATTTGGTGGATAACACTCCTTATTGTCGGGTTTGTGATGCTCTTCATGAAGAGGCCACTTGCCCTATCGTTAGAAGAATCTTGGATAATGGAATGTTTGGGACAGGTGATCAAATAAATGTGGTAGGTAACAAGTTTCCTTTGTCTATGGATGATTGGATAGAGGTCAAGGAAAATAGTCGTGATGTTATGAATCCTTCATCAGCTTTTAGTATAAATAACCTTGAAAATGAAGATGACATTTTGGCTAGGTTATATGGTGAAAAACCCTCTCCCGAGCAAATCTTGGGAATTGCTAGAGATAAAGGTTTGACCTACCAGAGAAGGGATAAAGATCAAAGCGGGAATCAAATTCCCCCTCGAACCTTTAACCCTAGTTTAAACTCTAGATTAGATGTCGATTTGGGAAGTTGGTTTAACAATGCAAAAATCTGGGTTCCTGTCTCCGAGATTGCTAAAACCCCTTCCCAAAGAGATAAGTTACTAAAAGCTATCCAAGGTCCTCAAGTAAATATTTCTCAACAGAAGAATCGGGAAGTTGACTATCATGATGCTCCCATATATTTGCAAAGCTTAGATGCAGATAACAAAGATCACCAGCCTTTCTTTATCACCTTGTTAGTTAATGGATATAAATTGAATAATTGCATGTTGGATTCTGGTGCATCAGCTTGTGTAATGACTAAAAGGGTCATGGAACAGCTTAACTTAAGAGTTTCTAGACCCTACTATAACATATGTGCCATGGATTCTAAGAAAATTGAAGTGCATGGTTTGATCAAAGATTTGCAAGTTCATCTATCAGTTTACCCAGACATCATGATTGTCATGGATATTGTTGTTGTGGATGTGCCTGATGCCTGGGGTATGCTTTTATCCAGAAAGTGGGCCTCTGATCTAGGAGGGAGTATTCAAATGAATTGGTCATATGCTATGATTCCTTCTCCTAGGGGTGATGATTTTGTAAGACTAAATAGAAAGCACGAAAGAAAATTTCATGTCGAAGATCCTAGGAAACCTCACAACGAGATAATCAAAGAGCAATCTGACATTGGGAACTATGCCATCATGTCTAATTTCATAGTTCCTCCCAATGATAAGATTAAGGACCTCAATGATAAAGTTTGGTACATGTACTTCGATGGTGCATCGTCTAGGCATGGTAAAGGTGCTGGAATAGTGCTTAAATCTCCCCTTGATCACATTTTCAAGTTTTCCTATCGATTAGAATTTGAAGCAACCAACAATGTCGCTGAATATGAGGCTATATTGTTGGGTCTTGAATTGGCAAAATCTTTGAAGATTAAGTTGCTTAGCATTAAGGGGGATTCTGATTTAATTATCATGCAGCTTAAAAATAAATTCACATGCAAAAATCAAAGACTAAGGAATTATCGAAATGCTGTGTGGGATACTATGGAGCACTTTGATGCCCTTGACCTCAAAGCTATCCCAAGAGAGCAAAATAGTTTGGCAGATGAACTTGTCGTAGCTGCTACTACTTTCCAGTTATCTGATGAGCTAATTAATGATAAGATCAAAATGGAAGTAATATTTAGACCATCTGTTCCAGATAACTCAGAGCATTGGCAGGTCTTTAATGATGAAAAACAGGTCATTCGTTTTCTTAATAGTCTGGATGAGTTTGAAGATTTCCGGATAGATTCTCAGGAGGATGGATCTTTAAATTATGAGCATATCATAAATCCTACTCCTAGGAATGTGGTTGCCTTAGAGCAACATTTTGATCGGCATGATGCCACGAAGTTGAGAGAAGAAAATAAGATGGACCCAGGCGAATATCTCGAGATAAACATTGGTACTTCTGAAAACCCAAAGATTGTTAAAATTGGTAGAGGTACTAGTGTGGAGGAAAGAAAAAAGTTAACTAATTTACTTCGCGAATATCGAGATGTTTTAGCTTTTTCTTATGATGAATTAAAGGGCTATAGGGAAGATGTCATGGAACATACTATCCCCTTAAAAGATGAAAATGCTAAACCCTTTCGCCAGAAACTTAGGCAAATTAATCCTAAATTAGCCCCTTTGGTTCAGAAAGAGCTTGCAAAAATGCTTGCAGCAGGAATTATCGCTCAAACCAGGCATTCGACATGGTGTTCAAATCTGGTGATTGTTAGGAAAAAGAATGGTACAATAAGGCTTTGTGTCGATTTTCGAAACCTTAATCTAGCATGCAAGAAAGATAATTACCCTTTGCCAAACATGGAGACTTTGTTGCAAAGAGTGACCGGTTCTGGATTGATGTCGCTGCTAGATGGTTTTTCTGGATACAATCAGGTATGGGTTAAAAAGGAAGATCATCATAAAACCACATTCACCACAACATGGGGTACCTTTGAATACATTAGAATGCCGTTTGGATTAACAAATGCTGGGGCTACATTCCAAAGGGCTATGGATTATGCCTTCAAGGGGTTAATCGGGAAATTTATTGAGATTTACCAAGATGATCTTACTGTTTTTTCTAAAGATGGTATCAGTCATGTAAATCATCTTAGGCAGGTTTTCGATAGATGTAGAGAATATGGGATTTCTTTGAATCCATCTAAGTCTGTTTTTGGAGTAACGGAAGGGAAATTACTTGGCCATATCATTTCTAAGGATGGAATCAAGATTGATCCTGAAAGAATTGAAGCAATCCAAAAGATTCCCCTCCCTCATAATCTTAAATCCCTTCAGTCTTTCCTTGGAAAGACAAATTTTATTAGAAGGTTTATTCCAAATTACGCAGAAATAGCTAAGCCTATTCAAAGTCTTCTAAAGAAAGATGCAAAATTTGTTTGGCAAGAAGACGACAAAAAGGCTTTTCAAGAAATCAAATGTGCTATTGCAAGAGCTCCTGTCTTAGTTAGTCCCGATTATTCCAGGGATTTCATGATTTTTTCTTTCGCTTCCGAAGATACCATTGCTGGTGTCCTGCTACAAAAGAATAAAGATGGTCATGAGCAGCCTATTGCTTTCATGAGTAGAGCGCTTCAAAATTCTGAATTGAAGTACAATACCATGGAAAAGCAAGCTTATGCCCTGGTCAAGTCTCTTAAGCACTTCAAAACATATGTGGGTTATTCTAAAATCATTGCTTTCGTCCCACATTCTGCTGTTAAAGATATATTAACTCAAACCGATTGCTTAGGGACTCGTGCTAGGTGGGTTACTAAAATACAAGAATATGATTTAGAGATCAGACCCACCAAGCTAGTCAAAGGCCAAGGTTTGGCTCAAATGTTGACTGAAGGTAACAAAAAGACTCTTGGTTTATTTTGTCTTAGCAATCTATCTTCGCCTGAGTTGCAAAGATTAGGAGAGCATGAGTGGTACAAGGACATAGTTTATTACTTGATGAATCTTGCATGTCCTAACCATTTAGTTGCTCATAAGAGAAGGGCTCTTAGACTGAAAGCCACTAAGTATTGCCTTATGAAGGATGGCCTTGGATGGAGAAATCCTGAGGGCATAGTGCTTAGGTGTGTTGATGATATTGAGTCCAAGAAATTAATCTCTGAGTTTCATTCAGGATTTTGTGGTGGTCATTATGCTGCTAGAACTATCGCCCACAAAATCCTGAGAGCTAGTTATTATTGGCCTTCAATTTTTTCTGATGTGCATAAGTTTGTTAGAAATTGTCAAGCCTGTCAACTATTCACTGGGAAACAGAAGCTTGCTGCCCTGCCCCTACATCCTGTCATTGTAGAGGCACCTTTTCAGCATTGGGGTCTGGACTTCATAGGGAAGTTCCATGAAAATTCTAGCAATGGCTACTCATGGATTTTGACTGCTACGGATTATTTCACTAAATGGGTTGAAGCCATTCCTGCTAAGAATGCCATTGAAAAGGTTATTATGGATTTCATTGAAAATAATATCATTACTAGATTTGGTGTCCCTGCTAAGATCACTACTGACAATGCCAAAGCCTTTAGTTCCTCAGAGTTTTCATATTTTTGTTTCAAGTATGGCATTGTCTTATCTCATTCGTCAAATTACTATCCTCAGGGTAATGGTCTGGCTGAATCAAGTAACAAGAATTTCATAACCATTATCAAGAAGATAGTAGGAGATAATAAGAGATCATGGGATAGCAAAATCAAGTATGCTTTATGGGCAGATAGAATCACTAAGAAGAAAGCTACTGGTAAATCTCCCTTTGAATTAGTTTATGGCTTGGATGTAACCTTACCTGTGCACCTGAAATTGCCAGCTTATCAGCTCCTTCAGGATTTTTCTACTAATAAAGATTTTGTTCAGAATAGAATAGATCAGATTGTGGAGTTAGATGAAGCTCGTAGGACAGCTTTTGATGCTATATGTAAAAATCAATCTAACATTAATAAAAGCTTTGATAAAGTCTCTCGATCTAGATCTTTGCAGGTGGGAGATATGGTATTGCTTTGGGACCGCAAGAATGAAAAACCAGGAAAACATAAGAAGTTCGACAGTTTGTGGCTGGGACCGTACATCATTCGAGACATAGTTGGACCAAACTCATTCCACTTGAGCAGATTGGATGGCGAACCACTTGATCTACCTGCGAATGGCCAAATGCTCAAGCTGTTCTTCAAAGATGATATCTGATGCCATGGGGCATCCTTTGTATTGTATTTCTAACCCTAATCCTTGTTTTTTCAGCATTTTCATTTCTGTTTTAGGATTAGATTTACTTTTTCATGTTGTTAGATTAGTTAATAAATGAAGAGCTTATATCTTTCCTGTGCTTAATGTTATATGATGATTTTTGAACGGACGCTAATTTCTATTGTGTGTTGCGTGGATGCAGATTCTGGATTCTCACATTCCTGCAGTGCAGCAACGTGTCCCCAAGTAGAGCCAGATGTTGACCACTACGTGTCAACTTCTCATAGCAAGTACACCCCCTTTTCTTCGCAAAAGGGATAGCGCTTGATTGGCATGTCCGTGCCATTCGACAGTCATCGTCGACTTGATCATATTATTTAAGTATGGGGGATTTACGCAGTGCATTATATTAGATATCATTTTTGGGATTCAACTGCGTTAAGTAAGTCATTCAAACGTATGACCATTTCCATGAGAGGTAGTCGTAACTGACTAATTTCTCATGATTTTTGAATAGTTCACTTAGCACTCATTGCATCGGGTGATGCTCACAGGGGTGAAGAAGTGGGATTGAAACTAGTGAAATGTGGAGAACGAGTCACATAGCATCAATCATCACTTCCGGGGCTTGCACCCGGTAACCAGGACTTCCCAGGAGGTCACCCATCCCAGAACTCCTCTGGCTCAAGCGCGCTTAACTGTGGAGTTTTTCCCCACAATCAAGCCCACTTAGCTTGCTACCCCATTTGCAAAACCTTAGCAAGTATTGTGCCTCATGAACCATTCAAGTAGAGATCCCTTGACTCTTTTTAAATTTAAGTATGGGGGATTTACGCAGTGCATTATATTAGATATCATTTTTGGGATTCAACTGCGTTAAGTAAGTCATTCAAACGTATGACCATTTCCATGAGAGGTAGTCGTAACTGACTAATTTCTCATGATTTTTGAATAGTTCACTTAGCACTCATTGCATCGGGTGATGCTCACAGGGGTGAAGAAGTGGGATTGAAACTAGTGAAATGTGGAGAACGAGTCACATAACATCAATCATCACTTCCGGGGCTTGCACCCGGTAACCAGGATTCCCAGGAGGTCACCCATCCCAGAACTCCTGGAGGAGCAAGTGGTTGTGATTATAATGTTCCACTATCGAGGCTAGTGGAAGTCATGGTTGTATGTTTGACTGGATCTTTCACTCTTTTAATATAACAGAGCCAACATGTTTCATGCATATGATGTTATTGTAGTTTGGATATCCTGGTTACTTTAATGAAGTATGTAGCTGTAATTTACGCATGTATATATGGACTATTCTGTATGTGTTTGTATGAATCTTATCAAAGCGTGTTGTTGATATAATCCATCACCTTGGATCATCGGCTATCCTGCTTTCCATCTCGTGATGTCTTTCTGCTCGTGTTTTCCCTTTGAAGCTGCGTGCTATCACAGGTTTCTAAGGGGCGCACTCTTCCCCCCTTCCATGTGTTAGAGCCTTTCATGCACCTTCCTTGACTTGTGGCAAGGTCACACCCTTGCTACCAGCAAGGACGTCTTACATACCTCTGCGCGCAACCACAGTCAAGGTGATACCATACTACCCACTGTTGGGACTCCTACTCCAAACGATCTGAGGTCTAGTTGGGACTTCTTACCGAGGAGATCCCCTGACTTGTTGGTGGGTCCATCACCATCAACATTTCTGGCACTAGGAGGGCTAGATGACACGCTGAGTCCTTACATCCTATTTTGAATCTTTGCACATCTATCATGGATATCGTTGTAGTTAACCATCCGCGATGTCTGTCCAATGCACATCCCTTTGAAATCACGAAGGAGTTTTTTGATCACTTGTTTGAAATCACATATGATGGTGAAGGCGAAGTGGCCTGGCCTGAGCACTTACATGACTTCCTTGCATTCTTGGAGGATGTGAAAAAGTTTGATGAAGTAGAGGTCAGCGTGCTGCTTGCAACTACACTTCGTGAATCTATACAACGATGGTGCCACAACATGCCTCACAATTGCGTGTGTTGACCACTACGTGTCAACTTCCCATAGCAAGTACACCCCCTTTTCTTCGCAAAAGGGATAGCGCTTGATTGACATGTCTGTGCCATTCGACAGTCATCGTCGACTTGATCATATTATGTTGTAAACCCAATCTGCATGTGTGAATTGCAAATAATCTTAGCAGATATGAGTCATGTATGTTAATTGCCTAGGTGGATCTAATTTTCTCATGATAATCTACGTTCCGGAAGGTTTTTTGTCTCACCGATCCATGATCGGCAGAGTTTTCCTTCAGCCTAACCCCAAAGCCGAAATGAATTTTATCATTAGAATCTTAGAGGAATCCTAGTGTGTTAATCTGCCAGATTATAGTTGTGTCGCAGAACTGGGTGGTTTATGAGGGTCTATGTCAAATGGGTTTTCCCCCTTGAGATGTACAATTGTAAAAGTCATGATGTAAAGTGTCTTGAGGGTTAGAAAATCTTTTAATCCCCTCATAAGTCCTAAGTCCTAGGTCCTAGGTGATTTTTCCAAAGACTAAGTTCGAGGATCCATTTAAAAATAAATTTAAAATTTAAAATTTTAAAAATTGAAAAGATAAAAAACAATAAAAAAAAGAAGAATATATATATAAAATAAAAATAAAAATAAAAATAAAAATAATAATAATAATAATAATAAAATAAAATAAAAACTTAAAAATAATAAAATAATAATATTTTTGAGAGAATAAATGTAGAATTTCAATTTTTTAATGCATTAAAAATTCGACGGATGAGATTAAGAGATATCTTGATCCTCATCGGCGTTCGAGATCATTTTGACATGGATCACTCGAACTAGCCGTTGGGAATTTTTCCTTTAAATAGGGTGCTAAGGGTCATTTGAGATCATTCGATCTGTGAGTCTTGTGCTGAAGAAAGCTCTCTTGTAAACTTTTTCTGGTGCAAATAAAGAAAGACTTTGGGGTTGAAATCTTGCTGGTGTTACTCTTCTGAAAGTGCTGTGAGCTATTTTATTTTCTGCATAATTTTATTTTCAGCCATTAGTAATAGCTTGATGTAGAGTATTGTTGAACATAGGTATCTTGTTCACTTACTAAGGTTTGAATGGTATTAGAATTTTTGAAATAATGGCAGGTATCTCCATTGCATTTAGGATCTAGTACTGTTTTTTCTCTCTTTATTGATGGTTGAAGTGAGCTGTGCAGGAAACCCTTATTCAGAAAATCAGTGGGCGTTTGGGGAAGTTCTCGGCTGAACCAGCCAACTCCCGCAAAGCACTCTCTTGTAGAGCCCAGCCAGTTTTGATTCTGGGTTTATCATTTAGAGTTTATTTCTGAGTTGCATGAGAGTTTTTTCTAAAGCATTTCATAGCAAATTTGAAGTTCTGAAAATATTATTGAAGGTTATTGTCAAATCTGGCTGTTGTAGAGTCACAAAGCTGTAAATGATGTAATTGTTTAGTTGATCTAAGGTTTTAGTTTCGTTTTCTGCACATAGTGTCTCTAGGTGTTTGTTCTGCTGTTGCAGGTTGCAGATATGAAGGTGAGCTTAAATCTTGAAGCCAGATCTAGGCGCTGGAGGGTAAGATCTGGCCTCAGAATCAGCGATTGCAGGAATACTTATTTCAGAGCTGGAAATCTTTGTAGGGTTTGATAACTGGAAGAGCTGAAGCAGAGGAATATCACTTTATTTGCAAATTTCTGAGGAATTTTAAAGGGTTTACTAGTTTCTGGCTGCATATTATATTTCTCTGGAAAATTTATACAAAAAAAAATATATATACATATATTTGTTTGCCCTCTGGGATCTGTTCAGCTCCAATCATTTTCACACAGGCCTTTTTTGCTGCTGCCTCACTCGAATCCATCTTTAAATCCTGCAAAAGGCACTGTCATTCAAAACTGCCCTGTGGATACAAATCGCAGTTCAAAAATCGTATCAGCAATCGCAACCGCATTCTTGTTTGAGCCTGCGTCTCCATTCCACACCACCCACGCTGCTTCACGCTGTCAATCCTTTGCCCATCTGCGTGCTACATACTGCCTGTCCGCTGTTATGCTGGCCTCTATTGCTGCTGCCAGAACCCGCAAACAAGTGGCTGCCTCCTGCAAACACCAGATCAAAGTGGCATTTTTCCCACGTATTTTTCATTCTCTCCGCAGCTGCCCATTCGCTCTCCACGCTGCGGCTACACCTTTGCTGCCTGCAAAACACTTCACGCAGCTGCCTCAACGCTGCTATCCAACCTGCAAGCAATACGCATTTTCCTCCTCAGCAGATTCATCACTGCTCCATCAGCTCCAACCAATCCATCAATTGCATCATCTCCATTCGACTGCCTGTCCCTTCTCTCCACGCAGTTTTTCATCTTCCGCCTTTCTACTTGCAAGCAAAACTCAAAACACGTTACCTTTCCCACGTTGCAACCTTCCTAAACTTGCATTGCTGCTGTATCCGCGTCACTCCTCCGCTTGCCTTCATCGAACCCGCACCATCGCGTTGCTGCGTCCTCCATCCGCTGCAGTCTTCTCCCCGTCATTATTCTGCAGCCTGACCAAACCTATTCCACCGTCGTGTCTGCTCCTTCCTGCGGAAAAAACAAATTTTTTTGAAATATTTTCTGAGCACGAGCTAGGTTTCTATGTTTTGGTAGGATTTGATTTTAGTTTTAACGTAAATATGATTTTAGTTTTGGGTTTTGGTTTCAGATAACAGAAAAATAAAAGGTAACGTTTAGTTTTATATTTTCTTTATAATTTAGTTAGGGTAAGGTTTTTAAACTTTTATTTGATTCTTTGTATATTCGACTAAGGAATTTTTTTTAGTTAGATTTCTTTTAATATAGTTATAGATTTGGATTAGGATTTAAGTTATTTTAGTTTTTCATTCAAAAATATAACCATAAAAATTCATAAAAATTATAAAACTTTAAAAATCATAAAGAGTTTCTCTTCTTATGGTTTAGATTTCTTGATTTAATTTAGTTTAGAATTAATTTTGTTTAAAGTTAGACCTAAAAAAAAAAAAAAAAAGCTTAATTTTTCTAGTTTTGTTTTGTTTTGTTTTCATTTAGATTTAATTTTTTTTTTTTTAACTTTAACAAAAAAAAAAAAATTATAGTTTAGAATTTTTTTTAGACTTAAGTTTTATTTATTTAGATTTCTGTTTTATTTGAAAAATATAAAAATAATTTTTGAGAAAGTTTTTCCCAGTTTGAGTCTTGGCTCAGGAATTTGTTATGTTTTATCTTTTCTGTTGAGGCTAAAATTTTGATGTGGGAATTAATGTTTATCATTTTTAACATGATTAAATGTTCATTCGAAAATTAACTACATGAATGTAATCTCTGGCTAGCATCTTACGTGGTTGTTTAAAGCACTTTAACTTTCGAAATTGTAATTGCTGGAGTATCATTAAGCCATTAAGCATTTATTGATTATCTCGCATGTGGTAAAAGTTAATCTTTGTTGTTTGATGGTAAAATGATTGTTAATGAGTTCATATCTCTGCAACATTTGATAAATAATCGTTTAATCAGGCACTGGTCTATTAATTTAATAAAATCAATTTAGTTCTGGTTTCCCTTCGTGTCTCCCAACCCAACTGGTTCACAGTTGGTCATCCATTTTCCTATAGGGTCTACCCCCCTTAGCCGCGGGAGACAGGCTTAAACGAAGAGATCGGGGATCAGGGTGACAGCCCCCGGTCTGAGCGTTGTCGTGACAATCTGTGCGAAAACATTTTTTGGCGCCGTTGTCGGGGACAGAGTTTTTTCTATCCTTGGTCCTTTCATTTCGAGCTTTCTGTGTTTCACTTCCTGTCCGGGTGGCGACTCCACTTCATATATTATCTACAAGAGTGTATACTAGAAGACATCCAAGCAGTCTGTGCAATCCTGCTCCTGATCCTGAAAGGGCCCTCAGGGTACGATTACACAAACTCTCTTCTCGTACACTTCTTGTTAACCTCGGACAAGAAGCCCTCTCTGATATCCATTTACTTTTTACTAGTCCAGTTGAGCACGACATCATGGACATATTCGCCCCGTGTAACTTTGCTAATATTCAGGGTTATCCTAATGATACTCCAAAGCATGGAATGGATAAATTGCCTATCTTTCAGGGAGATAACGCAATCAGTGCTAATTCACATCTGAAAGCTTTTAGTTCATGGCTAGGGAAGTACGCAAGGGCCGCTGATTTTAATCATGAAGATGTTAAAATGACCCTTTTTGTTCTGACCTTGGAGGGTGATGCTTTAGATTGGTTTACTGAAAAGCCTCAAAATTCGTGTGATTCCTTACAATCGATTGTTAATGCCTTTAAGGAAAAGTATGGAGATAAGAGAGAAGGAAGACACCTTGTGAAAGCTATCAGCATAATCAAAAAGAGAGAAAATGAAACCGTTGAAGAATTTAATAAAAGGTTTAACGATATTATTAAAGAATTACCTCAAGACTATAAACCTACCGACAAATCTCTTCGAGATTTTTACATTGATGCCTTAAGTCCTGAGCCATCTTATGAATTGAGGCGTGCTAGACTTAATGATTATAGGGAATGCCAGGTTTAGCTATCGAGCTTGAAAAGGACAAGGCGACATCTGGGAAGTTTGAGATCCCAAGTTTTGATAGGGCTGCTATGAAACTAAAAGAACCTAAAGGAAAAGCAGTTCAAGAGCTTGAAAGCGAACTTGTTCTCAAATTACTCCAAAAGATTGAAACCATGGAAATTAATCATAACAAGGAGATAACCACTTTGCAAAATAGGTTGATTCAAATGGAAAGAACACAAACGCAAAACTTCCAACCTCGAAATAATAATAACAGAAATAACAATTGGCAAAAGAAGGGTCAGTCTAGTGAGCAGAGACCTCCTAATCCGATAACTAATTTGGTTGATAACACTCCTTATTGTCGGGTTTGTGATGCTCTTCATGAAGAGGCCACTTGCCCTATCGTTAGAAGAATCTTGGATAATGGAATGTTTGGGACAGGTGATCAAATAAATGTGGTAGGTAACAAGTTTCCTTTGTCTATGGATGATTGGATAGAGGTCAAGGAAAATAGTCGTGATGTTATGAATCCTTCATCAGCTTTTAGTATAAATAACCTTGAAAATGAAGATGACATTTTGGCTAGGTTATATGGTGAAAAACCCTCTCCCGAGCAAATCTTGGAAATTGCTAGAGATAAAGGTTTGACCTACCAGAGAAGGGATAAAGATCAAAGCGGGAATCAAATTCCCCCTCGAACCTTTAACCCTAGTTTAAACTCTAGATTAGATGTCGATTTGGGAAGTTGGTTTAACAATGCAAAAATCTGGGTTCCTGTCTTCGAGATTGCTAAAATCCCTTCCCAAAGAGATAAGTTACTAAAAGCTATCCAAGGTCCTCAAGTAAATATTTCTCAACAGAAGAATCGGGAAGTTGACTATCATGATGCTCCCATATATTTGCAAAGCTTAGATGCAGATAACAAAGATCACCAGCCTTTCTTTATCACCTTGTTAGTTAATGGATATAAATTGAATAATTGCATGTTGGATTCTGGTGCATCAGCTTGTGTAATGACTAAAAGGGTCATGGAACAGCTTAACTTAAGAGTTTCTAGACCCTACTATAACATATGTGCCATGGATTCTAAGAAAATTGAAGTGCATGGTTTGATCAAAGATTTGCAAGTTCATCTATCAGTTTACCCAGACATCATGATTGTCATGGATATTGTTGTTGTGGATGTGCCTGATGCCTGGGGTATGCTTTTATCCAGAAAGTGGGCCTCTGATCTAGGAGGGAGTATTCAAATGAATTGGTCATATGCTATGATTCCTTCTCCTAGGGGTGATGATTTTGTAAGACTAAATAGAAAGCACGAAAGAAAATTTCATGTCGAAGATCCTAGGAAACCTCACAACGAGATAATCAAAGAGCAATCTGACATTGGGAACTATGCCATCATGTCTAATTTCATAGTTCCTCCCAATGATAAGATTAAGGACCTCAATGATAAAGTTTGGTACATGTACTTCGATGGTGCATCGTCTAGGCATGGTAAAGGTGCTGGAATAGTGCTTAAATCTCCCCTTGATCACATTTTCAAGTTTTCCTATCGATTAGAATTTGAAGCAACCAACAATGTCGCTGAATATGAGGCTATATTGTTGGGTCTTGAATTGGCAAAATCTTTGAAGATTAAGTTGCTTAGCATTAAGGGGGATTCTGATTTAATTATCATGCAGCTTAAAAATAAATTCACATGCAAAAATCAAAGACTAAGGAATTATCGAAATGCTGTGTGGGATACTATGGAGCACTTTGATGCCCTTGACCTCAAAGCTATCCCAAGAGAGCAAAATAGTTTGGCAGATGAACTTGTCGTAGCTGCTACTACTTTCCAGTTATCTGATGAGCTAATTAATGATAAGATCAAAATGGAAGTAATATTTAGACCATCTGTTCCAGATAACTCAGAGCATTGGCAGGTCTTTAATGATGAAAAACAGGTCATTCGTTTTCTTAATAGTCTGGATGAGTTTGAAGATTTCCGGATAGATTCTCAGGAGGATGGATCTTTAAATTATGAGCATATCATAAATCCTACTCCTAGGAATGTGGTTGCCTTAGAGCAACATTTTGATCGGCATGATGCCACGAAGTTGAGAGAAGAAAATAAGATGGACCCAGGCGAATATCTCGAGATAAACATTGGTACTTCTGAAAACCCAAAGATTGTTAAAATTGGTAGAGGTACTAGTGTGGAGGAAAGAAAAAAGTTAACTAATTTACTTCATGAATATCGAGATGTTTTAGCTTTTTCTTATGATGAATTAAAGGCCTATAGGGAAGATGTCATGGAACATACTATCCCCTTCAAAGATGAAAATGCTAAACCCTTTCGCCAGAAACTTAGGCAAATTAATCCTAAATTAGCCCCTTTGGTTCAGAAAGAGCTTGCAAAAATGCTTGCAGCAGGAATTATCGCTCAAACCAGGCATTCGACATGGTGTTCAAATCTGGTGATTGTTAGGAAAAAGAATGGTACAATAAGGCTTTGTGTCGATTTTCGAAACCTTAATCTAGCATGCAAGAAAGATAATTACCCTTTGCCAAACATGGAGACTTTGTTGCAAAGAGTAACCGGTTCTGGAATGATGTCGCTGCTAGATGGTTTTTCTGGATACAATCAGGTATGGGTTAAAAAGGAAGATCATCATAAAACCACATTCACCACACCATGGGGTACCTTTGAATACATCAGAATGCCGTTTGGATTAACAAACGCTGGGGCTACATTCCAAAGGGCTATGGATTATGCCTTCAAGGGGTTAATCGGGAAATTTATTGAGATTTACCAAGATGATCTTACTGTTTTTTCTAAAGATGGTATCAGTCATGTAAATCATCTTAGGCAGGTTTTCGATAGATGTAGAGAATATGGGATTTCTTTGAATCCATCTAAGTCTGTTTTTGGAGTAACGGAAGGGAAATTACTTGGCCATATCATTTCTAAGGATGGAATCAAGATTGATCCTGAAAGAATTGAAGCAATCCAAAAGATTCCCCTCCCTCATAATCTTAAATCCCTTCAGTCTTTCCTTGGAAAGACAAATTTTATTAGAAGGTTTATTCCAAATTACGCAGAAATAGCTAAGCCTATTCAAAGTCTTCTAAAGAAAGATGCAAAATTTGTTTCTCAAGAAGACGACAAAAAGGCTTTTCAAGAAATCAAATGTGCTATTGCAAGAGCTCCTGTCTTAGTTAGTCCCGATTATTCCAGGGATTTCATGATTTTTTCTTTCGCTTCCGAAGATACCATTGCTGGTGTCCTGCTACAAAAGAATAAAGATGGTCATGAGCAGCCTATTGCTTTCATGAGTAGAGCGCTTCAAAATTCTGAATTGAAGTACAATACCATGGAAAAGCAAGCTTATGCCCTGGTCAAGTCTCTTAAGCACTTCAAAACATATGTGGGTTATTCTAAAATCATTGCTTTCGTCCCACATTCTGCTGTTAAAGATATATTAACTCAAACCGATTGCTTAGGGACTCGTGCTAGGTGGGTTACTAAAATACAAGAATATGATTTAGAGATCAAACCCACCAAGCTAGTCAAAGGCCAAGGTTTGGCTCAAATGTTGACTGAAGGTAACGAAAAGACTCTTGGTTTATTTTGTCTTAGCAATCTATCTTCGCCTGAGTTGCAAAGATTAGGAGAGCATGAGTGGTACAAGGACATAGTTTATTACTTGATGAATCTTGCATGTCCTAACCATTTAGTTGCTCATAAGAGAAGGGCTCTTAGACTAAAAGCCACTAAGTATTGCCTTATGAAGGATGGCCTTGGATGGAGAAATCCTGAGGGCATAGTGCTTAGGTGTGTTGATGATATTGAGTCCAAGAAATTAATCTCTGAGTTTCATTCAGGATTTTGTGGTGGTCATTATGCTGCTAGAACTATCGCCCACAAAATCCTGAGAGCTAGTTATTATTGGCCTTCAATTTTTTCTGATGTGCATAAGTTTGTTAGAAATTGTCAAGCCTGTCAACTATTCACTGGGAAACAGAAGCTTGCTGCCCTGCCCCTACATCCTGTCATTGTAGAGGCACCTTTTCAGCATTGGGGTCTGGACTTCATAGGGAAGTTCCATGAAAATTCTAGCAATGGCTACTCATGGATTTTGACTGCTACGGATTATTTCACTAAATGGGTTGAAGCCATTCCTGCTAAGAATGCCATTGAAAAGGTTATTATGGATTTCATTGAAAATAATATCATTACTAGATTTGGTGTCCCTGCTAAGATCACTACTGACAATGCCAAAGCCTTTAGTTCCTCAGACTTTTCATATTTTTGTTTCAAGTATGGCATTGTCTTATCTCATTCGTCAAATTACTATCCTCAGGGTAATGGTCTGGCTGAATCAAGTAACAAGAATTTCATAACCATTATCAAGAAGATAGTAGGAGATAATAAGAGATCATGGGATAGCAAAATCAAGTATGCTTTATGGGCAGATAGAATCACTAAGAAGAAAGCTACTGGTAAATCTCCCTTTGAATTAGTTTATGGCTTGGATGTAACCTTACCTGTGCACCTGAAATTGCCAGCTTATCAGCTCCTTCAGGATTTTTCTACTAATAAAGATGTTGTTCAGAATAGAATAGATCAGATTGTGGAGTTAGATGAAGCTCGTAGGACAGCTTTTGATGCTATATGTAAAAATCAATCTAACATTAAGAAAAGCTTTGATAAATTCTCTCGATCTAGATCTTTGCAGGTGGGAGATATGGTATTGCTTTGGGACCGCAAGAATGAAAAACCAGGAAAACATAAGAAGTTCGACAGTTTGTGGCTGGGACCGTACATCATTCGAGACATAGTTGGACCAAACTCATTCCACTTGAGCAGATTGGATGGCGAACCACTTGATCTACCTGCGAATGGCCAAATGCTCAAGCTGTTCTTCAAAGATGATATCTGATGCCATGGGGCATCCTTTGTATTGTATTTCTAACCCTAATCCTTGTTTTTTCAGCATTTTCATTTCTGTTTTAGGATTAGATTTACTTTTTCATGTTGTTAGATTAGTTAATAAATGAAGAGCTTATATCTTTCCTGTGCTTAATGTTATATGATGATTTTTGAACGGACGCTAATTTCTATTGTGTGTTGCGTGGATGCAGATTCTGGATTCTCACATTCCTGCAGTGCAGCAACGTGTCCCCAAGTAGAGCCAGATGTTGACCACTACGTGTCAACTTCTCATAGCAAGTACACCCCCTTTTCTTCGCAAAAGGGATAGCGCTTGATTGGCATGTCCGTGCCATTCGACAGTCATCGTCGACTTGATCATATTATTTAAGTATGGGGGATTTACGCAGTGCATTATATTAGATATCATTTTTGGGATTCAACTGCGTTAAGTAAGTCATTCAAACGTATGACCATTTCCATGAGAGGTAGTCGTAACTGACTAATTTCTCATGATTTTTGAATAGTTCACTTAGCACTCATTGCATCGGGTGATGCTCACAGGGGTGAAGAAGTGGGATTGAAACTAGTGAAATGTGGAGAACGAGTCACATAGCATCAATCATCACTTCCGGGGCTTGCACCCGGTAACCAGGACTTCCCAGGAGGTCACCCATCCCAGAACTCCTCTGGCTCAAGCGCGCTTAACTGTGGAGTTTTTCCCCACAATCAAGCCCACTTAGCTTGCTACCCCATTTGCAAAACCTTAGCAAGTATTGTGCCTCATGAACCATTCAAGTAGAGATCCCTTGACTCTTTTTGAATTTAAGTATGGGGGATTTACGCAGTGCATTATATTAGATATCATTTTTGGGATTCAACTGCGTTAAGTAAGTCATTCAAACGTATGACCATTTCCATGAGAGGTAGTCGTAACTGACTAATTTCTCATGATTTTTGAATAGTTCACTTAGCACTCATTGCATCGGGTGATGCTCACAGGGGTGAAGAAGTGGGATTGAAACTAGTGAAATGTGGAGAACGAGTCACATAGCATCAATCATCACTTCCGGGGCTTGCACCCGGTAACCAAGATTCCCAGGAGGTCACCCATCCCAGAACTCCTGGAGGAGCAAGTGGTTGTGATTATAATGTTCCACTATCGAGGCTAGTGGAAGTCATGGTTGTATGTTTGACTGGATCTTTCACTCTTTTAATATAACAGAGCCAACATGTTTCATGCATATGATGTTATTGTAGTTTGGATATCCTGGTTACTTTAATGAAGTATGTAGCTGTAATTTACGCATGTATATATGGACTATTCTGTATGTGTTTGTATGAATCTTATCAAAGCGTGTTGTTGATATAAGCCATCACCTTGGATCATCGGCTATCCTGCTTTCCATCTCGTGATGTCTTTCTGCTCGGGTTTTCCCTTTGAAGCTGCGTGCTATCACAGGTTTCTAAGGGGCGCACTCTTCCCCCCTTCCTTGTGTTAGAGCCTTTCATCCACCTTCCTTGACTTGTGGCAAGGTCACACCCTTGCTACCAGCAAGGACGTCTTACATACCTCTGCGCGCAACCACAGTCAAGGTGATACCATACTACCCACTGTTGGGACTCCTAATCCAAACGATCTGAGGTCTAGTTGGGACTTCTTACCGAGGAGATCCCCTGACTTGTTGGTGGGTCCATCACCATCAACATTTCTGGCACTAGGAGGGCTAGATGACAAGCTGAGTCCTCACATCCTATTTTGAATCTTTGCACATCTATCATGGATATCGTTGTAGTTAACCCTCCGCGATGTCTGTCCAATGCACATCCCTTTGAAATCACGAAGGAGTTTTTTGATCACTTGTCTGAAATCACATATGATGGTGAAGGCGAAGTGGCCTGGCCTGAGCACTTACATGACTTCCTTGCATTCTTGGAGGATGTGAAAAAGTTTGATGAAGTAGAGGTCAGCATGCTGCTTGCAACTACACTTCGTGAATCTATACAACGATGGTGCCACAACATGCCTCACAATTGCGTGTGTTGACCACTACGTGTCAACTTCCCATAGCAAGTACACCCCCTTTTCTTCGCAAAAGGGATAGCGCTTGATTGACATGTCTGTGCCATTCGACAGTCATCGTCGACTTGATCATATTATGTTGTAAACCCAGTCTGCATGTGTGAATTGTAAATAATCTTAGCAGATATGAGTCATGTATGTTAATTGCCTAGGTGGATCTAATTTTCTCGTGATAATCTACGTTCCGGAAGGTTTTTTGTCTCACTGATCCATGATCGGTAGAGTTTTCCTTCAGCCTAACCCCAAAGCCGAAATGAATTTTGTCATTAGAATCTTAGAGGAATCCTAGTGTGTTAATCTGCCAGATTATAGTTGTGTCGCAGAACTGGGTGGTTTATGAGGGTCTATGTCAAATGGGTTTTCCCCCTTGAGATGTACAATTGTAAAAGTCATGATGTAAAGTGTCTTGAGGGTTAGAAAATCTTTTAATCCCCTCATAAGTCCTAAGTCCTAGGTCCTAGGTGATTTTTCCAAAGACTAAGTTCGAGGATCCATTTAAAAATAAATTTTAAATTTTAAATTTTAAAAATTGAAAAGATAAAAAACAATAAAAAAAAGAAGAATATATATATAAAATAAAAATAAAAATAATAATAATAATAATAATAATAATAATAATAAAATAAAATAAAAACTTAAAAATAATAAAATAATAATATTTTTGAGTAAATAAATGCAGAATTTCAATTTTTTAATGCATTAAAAATTCGACGGATGAGATTAAGAGATATCTTGATCCTCATCGACGGTCGAGATCATTTTGACATGGATCACTCGAACTAGCCGTTGGGAATTTTTCCTTTAAATAGGGTGCTAGGGGTCATTTGAGATCATTCGATCTGTGAGTCTTGTGCTGAAGAAAGCTCTCTTGTAAACTTTTTCTGGTGCAAATAAAGAAAGACTTTGGGGTTGAAATCTTGCTGGTGTTACTCTCCTGAAAGTGCTGTGAGCTATTTTATTTTCTGCATAATTTTATTTTCAGCCATTAGTAATAGCTTGATGTAGAGTATTGTTGAACATAGGTATCTTGTTCACTTACTAAGGTTTGAATGGTATTAGAATTTTTGAAATAATGGCAGGTATCTCCATTGCATTTAGGATCTAGTACTGTTTTTTCTCTCTTTATTGATGGTTGAAGTGAGCTGTGCAGGAACCCTTATTCAGAAAATCAGCGGGCGTTTGGGGAAGTTCTCGTCTGAACTAGCCAACTCCCGCAAAGCACTCTCTTGTAGAGCCCAGCCAGTTTTGATTCTGGGTTTATCATTTAGAGTTTATTTCTGAGTTGCATGAGAGTTTTTTCTAAAGCATTTCATAGCAAATCTGAAGTTCTGAAAATATTATTGAAGGTTATTGACAAATCTGGCTGTTGTAGAGTCACAAAGCTGTAAATGATGTAATTGTTTAGTTGATCTAGGGTTTTAGTTTCGTTTTCTGCACATATTGTCTCTAGGTGTTTGTTCTGCCGTTGCAGGTTGCAGATCTGAAGGTGAGCTTAAATCTTGAAGCCAGATCTAGGCCCTGGAGGGTAAGATCTGGCCTCAGAATCAGCTATTGCAGGAATACTTATTTCAGAGCTGGAAATCTTTGTAGGGTTTGATAACTGGAAGCGCTGAAGCGGAGGAATATCACTTTATTTGCAAATTTCTGAGGAATTTTAAAGGGTTTACCAGTTTCTGGCTGCATATTATATTTCTCTGGAAAATTTATACAAAAAAAAATATATATACATATATTTGTTTGCCCTCTGGGATCTGTTCAGCTCCAATCATTTTCACACAGGCCTTTTTTGCTGCTGCCTCACTCGAATCCATCTTTAAATCCTGCAAAAGGCACTGTCATTCAAAACTGCCCTGTGGATACAAATCGCAGTTCAAAAATCGTATCAGCAATCGCAACCGCATTCTTGTTTGAGCCTGCGTCTCCATTCCACACCACCCACATTGCTTCACGCTGTCAATCCTTTGCCCATCTGCGTGCTACATACTGCCTGTCCGCTGTTACGCTGGCCTCTATTGCTGCTGCCAGAACCCACAAACAAGTGGCTGCCTCCTGCAAACACTAGATCAAAGTGGCATTTTTCCCACGTATTTTTAATTCTCTCCGCAGCTGCCATTACCCATTCGCTCTCCACGCTGCGGCTACACCTTTGCTTCCTGCAAAACACTTCACGCAGCTGCCTCAACGCTGCTATCCAATCTACAAGCAATACGCATTTTCCTCCTCAGCAGATTCATCGCTGCTCCATCAGCTCCAACCAATCCATCAATTGCATCATCTCCATTCGACTGCCTGTCCCTTCTCTCCACGTAGTTTTTCATCTTCCGCTTTTCTACTTGCAAACAAAACTCAAAACACGTTACCTTTCCCACGTTGCAACCTTCCTAAACTTGCATTGCTGCTATATCCGTGTCACTCCTCCGCTTGCCTTCATCGAACCCGCACCATCGCGTTGTTGCGTCTTCCATCCGCTGCAGTCTTCTCCCTGTCATTATTCTGCAGCCTGACCAAACCTATTCCACCATCGTGTCTGCTCCTTCCTGCGGAAAAAACAAATTTTTTTGAAATATTTTCTGAGCACGAGCTAGGTTTCTATGTTTTGGTAGGATTTGATTTTAGTTTTAACGTAAATATGATTTTAGTTTTGGGTTTTGGTTTCAGATAACAGAAAAATAAAAGGTAACGTTTAGTTTTATATTTTCTTTATAATTTAGTTAGGGTAAGGTTTTTAAACTTTTATTTGATTCTTTGTATATTCGACTAAGGAATTTTTTTTAGTTAGATTTCTTTTAATATAGTTTTAGATTTGGATTAGGATTTAAGTTATTTTAGTTTTTCATTCAAAAATATAACCATAAAAATTCATAAAAATTATAAAACTTTAAAAATCATAAAGAGTTTCTCTTCTTATGGTTTAGATTTTTTGATTTAATTTAGTTTAGAATTAATTTTGTTTAAAGTTAGACCTAAAAAAAAAAAAAAAAAAAGCTTAATTTTTCTAGTTTTGTTTTGTTTTGTTTTCATTTAGATTTAATTTTTTTTTTTTTAACTTTAACAAAAAAAAATAAAATTATAGTTTAGAATTTTTTTTAGACTTAAGTTTTATTTATTTAGATTTCTGTTTTATTTGAAAAATATAAAAATAATTTTTGAGAAAGTTTTTCCCAGTTTGAGTCTTGGCTCAGGAATTTGTTATGTTTTATCTTTTCTGTTGAGGCTAAAATTTTGATGTGGGAATTAATGTTTATCATTTTTAACATGATTAAATGTTCATTCGAAAATTAACTACATGAATGTAATCTCTGGCTAGCATCTTACGTGGTTGTTTAAAGCACTTTAACTTTCGAAATTGTAATTGCTGGAGTATCATTAAGCCATTAAGCATTTATTGATTATCTCGCATGTGGTAAAAGTTAATCTTTGTTGTTTGATGGTAAAATGATTGTTAATGAGTTCATATCTCTGCAGCATTTGATAAATAATCGTTTAATCAGGCACTGGTCTATTAATTTAATAAAATCAATTTAGTTCTGGTTTCCCTTCGTGTCTCCCAACCCAACTGGTTCACAGTTGGTCATCCATTTTCCTATAGGGTCTACCCCCCTTAGCCGCGGGAGACAGGCTTAAACGGAGAGATCGGGGATCAGGGTGACAGCCCCCGGTCTGAGCGTTGTCGTGACAATCTGTGCGAAAACATTTTTTGGCGCCGTTGTTGGGGACAAAGTTTTTTCTATCCTTGGTCCTTTCATTTCGAGCTTTCTGTGTTTCACTTCCTGCCCGGGTAGCGACTCCACTTCATATATTATCTACAGGAGTGTATACTAGAAGACATCCAAGCAGTCTGTGCAATCCTGCTCCTGATCCTGAAAGGGCCCTCAGGGTATGATTACACAAACTCTCTTCTCATACACTTCTTGTTAACCTCGGACAAGAAGCCCTCTCTGATATCCATTTACTTTTTACTAGTCCAGTCAAGCACGACATCATGGACATATTCGCCCCGTGTAACTTTGCTAATATTCAGGGTTATCCTAATGATACTCCAAAGCATGGAATGGATAAATTGCCTATCTTTCAGGGAGATAACGCAATCAGTGCTAATTCACATCTGAAAGCTTTTAGTTCATGGCTAGGGAAGTATGCATGGGCCGCTGATTTTAATCATGAAGATGTTAAAATGACCCTTTTTGTTCTGACCTTGGAGGGTGATGCTTTAGATTGGTTTACTGAAAAGCCTCAAAATTCGTTTGATTCCTTACAATCGATTGTTAATGCCTTTAAGGAAAAGTATGGAGATAAGAGAGAAGGAAGACACCTTGTGAAAGCTATCAGCATAATCAAAAAGAGAGAAAATGAAACCGTTGAAGAATTTAATAAAAGGTTTAACGATATTATTAAAGAATTACCTCAAGACTATAAACCTACCGACAAATCTCTTCGAGATTTTTACATTGATGCCTTAAGTCCTGAGCCATCTTATGAATTGAGGCGTGCTAGACTTAATGATTATAGGGAATGCCAGGTTTAGCTATCGAGCTTGAAAAGGACAAGGCGACATCTGGGAAGTCTGAGATCCCAAGTTTTGATAGGGCTGCTATGAAACTAAAAGAACCTAAAGGAAAAGCAGTTCAAGAGCTTGAAAGCGAACTTGTTCTCAAATTACTCCAAAAGATTGAAACCATGGAAATTAATCATAACAAGGAGATAGCCACTTTGCAAAATAGGTTGATTCAAATGGAAAGAACACAAACGCAAAACTTCCAACCTCGAAATAATAATAACAGAAATAACAATTGGCAAAAGAAGGGTCAGTCTAGTGAGCAGAGACCTCCTAATCCGATAACTAATTTGGTTGATAACGCTCCTCCTTATTGTCGGGTTTGTGATGCTCTTCATGAAGAGGCCACTTGCCCTATCGTTAGAAGAATCTTGGATAATGGAATGTTTGGGACAGGTGATCAAATAAATGTGGTAGGTAACAAGTTTCCTTTGTCTATGGATGATTGGATAGAGGTCAAGGAAAATAGTCGTGATGTTATGAATCCTTCATCAGCTTTTAGTATAAATAACCTTGAAAATGAAGATGACATTTTGGCTAGGTTATATGGTGAAAAACCCTCTCCCGAGCAAATCTTGGAAATTGCTAGAGATAAAGGTTTGACCTACCAGAGAAGGGATAAAGATCAAAGCGGGAATCAAATTCCCCCTCGAACTTTTAACCCTAGTTTAAACTCTAGATTAGATGTCGATTTGGGAAGTTGGTTTAACAATGCAAAAATCTGGGTTCCTGTCTCCGAGATTGCTAAAATCCCTTCCCAAAGAGATAAGTTACTAAAAGCTATCCAAGGTCCTCAAGTAAATATTTCTCAACAGAAGAATCGGGAAGTTGACTATCATGATGCTCCCATATATTTGCAAAGCTTAGATGCAGATAACAAAGATCACCAGCCTTTCTTTATCACCTTGTTAGTTAATGGATATAAATTGAATAATTGCATGTTGGATTCTGGTGCATCAGCTTGTGTAATGACTAAAAGGGTCATGGAACAGCTTAACTTAAGAGTTTCTAGACCCTACTATAACATATGTGCCATGGATTCTAAGAAAATTGAAGTGCATGGTTTGATCAAAGATTTGCAAGTTCATCTATCAGTTTACCCAGACATCATGATTGTCATGGATATTGTTGTTGTGGATGTGCCTGATGCCTGGGGTATGCTTTTATCCAGAAAGTGGGCCTCTGATCTAGGAGGGAGTATTCAAATGAATTGGTCATATGCTATGATTCCTTCTCCTAGGGGTGATGATTTTGTAAGACTAAATAGAAAGCACGAAAGAAAATTTCATGTCGAAGATCCTAGGAAACCTCACAACGAGATAATCAAAGAGCAATCTGACATTGGGAACTATGCCATCATGTCTAATTTCATAGTTCCTCCCAATGATAAGATTAAGGACCTCAATGATAAAGTTTGGTACATGTACTTCGATGGTGCATCGTCTAGGCATGGTAAAGGTGCTGGAATAGTGCTTAAATCTCCCCTTGATCACATTTTCAAGTTTTCCTATCGATTAGAATTTGAAGCAACCAACAATGTCGCTGAATATGAGGCTATATTGTTGGGTCTTGAATTGGCAAAATCTTTGAAGATTAAGTTGCTTAGCATTAAGGGGGATTCTGATTTAATTATCATGCAGCTTAAAAATAAATTCACATGCAAAAATCAAAGACTAAGGAATTATCGAAATGCTGTGTGGGATACTATGGAGCACTTTGATGCCCTTGACCTCAAAGCTATCCCAAGAGAGCAAAATAGTTTGGCAGATGAACTTGTCGTAGCTGCTACTACTTTCCAGTTATCTGATGAGCTAATTAATGATAAGATCAAAATGGAAGTAATATTTAGACCATCTGTTCCAGATAACTCAGAGCATTGGCAGGTCTTTAATGATGAAAAACAGGTCATTCGTTTTCTTAATAGTCTGGATGAGTTTGAAGATTTCTGGATAGATTCTCAGGAGGATGGATCTTTAAATTATGAGCATATCATAAATCCTACTCCTAGGAATGTGGTTGCCTTAGAGCAACATTTTGATCGGCATGATGCCACTAAGTTGAGAGAAGAAAATAAGATGGACCCAGGCGAATATCTCGAGATAAACATTGGTACTTCTGAAAACCCAAAGATTGTTAAAATTGGTAGAGGTGCTAGTGTGGAGGAAAGAAAAAAGTTAACTAATTTACTTCATGAATATCGAGATGTTTTAGCTTTTTCTTATGATGAATTAAAGGGCTATAGGGAAGATGTCATGGAACATACTATCCCCTTAAAAGATGAAAATGCTAAACCCTTTCGCCAGAAACTTAGGCAAATTAATCCTAAATTAGCCCCTTTGGTTCAGAAAGAGCTTGCAAAAATGCTTGCAGCAGGAATTATCGCTCAAACCAGGCATTCGACATGGTGTTCAAATCTGGTGATTGTTAGGAAAAAGAATGGTACAATAAGGCTTTGTGTCGATTTTCGAAACCTTAATCTAGCATGCAAGAAAGATAATTACCCTTTGCCAAACATGGAGACTTTGTTGCAAAGAGTGACCGGTTCTGGATTGATGTCGCTGCTAGATGGTTTTTCTGGATACAATCAGGTATGGGTTAAAAAGGAAGATGTCTGGTGCGCTTGAGCCAGAGGAGTTTTGGGATGGGTGACCTCTTGGGAATCCTGGTTACCGGGTGCAAGCCCCGGAAGTGATGATTGATGCTATGTGACTCTTTCCTGACATCTTTGGTGAGTATTCTATCTCTGATTTTCCTTGTGTAAATTCATCTACGGATGCATCTACTTTCGATCATTCGTATAATACACTCGATGTCAGTGCATCATTTGACAGCAGAGAGGACAAATTCTTCATTGAAAATCCACTTGATTTTTCATCTGCCTTTTCTGAAACATAGAGGGTGAACATTCTTGCTTCTCATCTACCCCTCTGTTTGATTTATCAGATCATGAGGATGTCGATGAACTCATTGATTTTTCTAATCGTAGCTATCGTGATCTATTTACTCTTGTATTTGATCACGATGTTGATTCTATCATTGTTGATCTTTCAAAGCCACCTGTTTATGATGATCTATCTGTCGATGAAGTTGAAACCTCGCAGGCTGTCGAGGCACTTCAGCCTGAGATGATGGTTATGTCAAGTCCTCACTGTCCTGAGGTTAGTTTCACTTCCAATCAGGAAATTATTGAAACACCCAAGGCTCCTCATCACTCATCTGTATGCATTGAAGATCTATCCAACACACAGATTTCACTTCCTCCACTCGAATCACATGATCCCATTGCTCATGCATTGGAGGAATCTTACACAACAAGCACACTTGCACGACGTAAGTTGTTTATTTTTCTCATGTTTGCTTGCATGTCACAGTCAAGAGAGTGCATATGCTTAACATCTGCACGCAGTGTATCACAACACCATGGTAAGTCCACAGAGTGCTTGTCGTGTGCTTTCACTCATTTCTTTTCTGTGGACGCATTTAAACTTAGTGTGTTTGTCTTCATTCTTATATCTTTCATGTTTGCTAGTTGGCCTGACTGTGCTCTTTGCGAACCATGCCTTCACGAACATGGGTTGACCAATGTGCCGATGGTTGCATTGGAAATATCACTTCATGTGAGCAGACCCATGCACCGTTAGCTTAGGAGTAGGAGTAGTGTTTTCTTTATGTTTTGTTTGCTTGCATGCATGTTTGCTTTCTTGCTTTGTTTGTTTGTTTTCTTTCTTGCTTGCTTTGCTTACTTGTTTCGCTTTCGCATTTACTTCTTCTCTTTGCTTTTTTGTTTTGTTTGCTTGTTTACGTTTGTAGGTTAGTTTCGCATGAAACCGTGTATGACTCTTGAAACAAGCAAGGTAAATTATAGTGACTTGTACAACTATCAATACTTGGTTATCTGTTGTCCTCTCTCTTTATGCAGGACTTGTGGTTTGTAGTCAATGATACACCAATGGAAAATACATTTTGTTCGAAGTGAATCTTGATGAAAACACAATGCTTGCGTGCTAACTAGTACTGCCTACTCTAATCATTTCTTTTGGGTTAATCTTTGTTATCCCACTCAAACAGAGTAAGGTGAGGAGGAAAACCTTAACAAGTATGTTAGAGTTATATATAAAATACTTCTCTGAAGGAACAATATCTTCTACTCTCAATAACTCGGGATCCCTCTTCCACCACTGAAATAAATAAATGCCTATGCACAGTTCTTGAAAAAATGAAAAATGTGAAAATTTTTGAAAAAATGAAAAAGGTGAAAGAAGAGAAAGGCTTCCTTTGCAGAGAGGTGATGCAAGTAACTTTGTCGGGGTACTGAGGAGGCTCATTGGCAGCGGAGCAATGCTTGTGTTCCTGTGGGACTCCACCGGGGTACTGTCCAGGCCTGCTGGTAGTGGAGCAACACCAGAGATGAAACTTAAACTTTGACAGTCATATTGCTTGTGTACCAATACACCCCTCATCCCCAATCGAAACAACTGTGTTGACTTGGCTTGGAATGTGTGTTGATCGATCAAGAGCATGGCAGGTGCTACATCTTTTAATCAAGCTAGTGTGGAAACCAAGATGATAAGAGAATCGAACAATACTTTCGGAGGAGTTAGACTTTCTTTTTACGAAACAACATCCATTCAGAGAGTTGGAGTTCTGCCAGTGTGTCGCCAAGTGTTGTAGCAGCTACAACGACCCTCCAAAATTTTTCCTTAGCTTCGTTTTGGAGCCTCCCTACCAACCATCCTTAGTAGCATGTCTTGCACTGACAAGTACTTATGCTTTAGTTGAGTTTCAGTGGCTTATCAACTTGTGTTTGCTAGCTTGTTTGCCTTCCACCCGCAAGCTGACATTCCGGAACTTGGTCATTTTCTGGTTGTTGTGCTCACTTGGAAAATTGTGCAAAACTGGAGGGGAACCAACCTTCCTCTCCAGAATTGCGCAAACCATCTAGGCAGCCTACTGCTCTCCAGAAATGTGTAGAGCAAGCAGGCAACCTTCCCTTTGGAAATTGCGCAAAGTAGCCCATCACTGGGCTTGCTCTAAAAAATTGTGCAGTTTTGGCTGACAGCCAGGGTTTCAGTCTAGAAATTGCGTAGAGCCTGAGGAGCAGCTGGACTAGCTCAGCGCAGAAACTGCGCAGAAATCACTCCCAGGCTTGCAGACCGTTGCATGTGCTCCCAAGTTGACTAGTTCCCTCCAGGACTGACCAATCTTGATTTGCATGCATGGGCTGCTTTTCTCGAAAAAGAAAAAGCATCCCTAGATTTTAGGGATCCATTTTTAGTAGCTGGAGGTTACAGGCAAAAGCCGTTTTAGAAACCTCCTGTCAAGTGTCGCTTTTTCCTAGATTTGTGGCATGCTCGTCATAAGCCTTGATATTATCAAAACTATTTATTTGACACTTCAGAGGTCATTCCTCACTTCGATCTTGGAGCTCTGGTATCCCACATCACATCCAGGAGCATTCAGCACACTCAACTCAGCTTTTTTCGGATAAGTCCGCTTTTCATGTCTTTTGCTGCAACTTTTTGGATTTCGGTTTGTGTGAGTGTTGTTTGCTTGGTTTTGTTGAATGCTTGCTGTCGTTTTAATGCATGTTAGGTTGTAGAAGCATTGTTTCAGTTTTTCGTTGCATCTTACTGTCGTCGCATGCATGACACTATTTTTGCACTAACGGTCGCCGTTGCGGCGACTTGATTCACACACTTACTTATTTTCCCATTTTCCGAATCTTGCACTCACCATTTGCATGCATGATCATTCACTCTTGTCTGCACTCAGCTTCGCTATGCATTTAGCCTTTACATGTTTTCAATCGCCCGTCAGCAGGTCCGGGCTGCCTTGGCCCCTTGCCTTGCCTAGCTTGCACTGTGCATTTCTGAGAGTGAAGGCTCTGCCTTCCACTACGCAGAGCTTGCCCAACACTGGCCTCTAGGCTTGCTTTGCGCAATTCTAAGAGGCAGTGCTCGCTGGCCCTCGGAATTGCGCATATGCAATTGACTGGGTTGTAGCCATTGCTGACTGAAACTGCACATTGCGCAGTTTTAGTCCTCAGCAAGCCAAGCTAGACTGTGCTCTGCGCATTTTTAGCAGTTAATCAGCTTCCTGACAGTCCAGGCTGTGTTCTACGCAGTTTTGACAGTCAATCTCCCAGCCTCTCAGTGAAAATTGCGCAAACCTTCCAGTCAGTCACCCAGGTGTGTTGCATGTTAATCCTCAAGTTGCTTGTGGTTTTCAACTGACATTGTGCTTGCCATGAGATTTGCTTTGTCTCCAGCTATCACAAGTGTTCGTCCGTCTCTCAACAGTGCAGGTACAATGGCTTCCAAGAGAGCAGGGTCAAAGGACACCGTTGAGAGTGCAATTGGAGATGCAATTGAGCAAGTGTCTATGAGCTTGCCCATCTATGAAGACACTAAGTTGTTCATAGACAAGGAGATCAAGATGAAATGGCAGGACATCAATGACACCTTTTCAGGCACATTTGAGGAGAATTTGGAAGACCGCAGGGTCTATGTCAACATACACAAGTCTGGCTTGTACCAGATTTCATGTAGGTATCCCACATTTCCATGCGCGGACATGATCCACTGGATTGTCTCGCATACTAATCTGGAGACAATGGTGTTGAGCAGTGCCAGTGGAACAAAACTTGCTACTTTCAAGGCAAAGGACTTTCAGGAGATGTATCACTTGCCGCAGCCGGTGATCACGATGGATACACCCTTCACCAGACCCAGCAATAGTGCAAACTCAAGAAACATCTTGAAGAGCTGGGTGAAAGAGCCGTCTAAGTTCAGGACAACACCTAACCAAGTGTACGAGATAAGGATATTGCAGAAGGCATATCAGCTCTTGGTCATCTTCGCATGTCGCTTATACGGCCAAGAGAGTATAGAGACCTTCCCGTAGAGTTGGGTGATTGTATTGGATCAACTGGCGAATGAAGGGAGACCTTTCAAATGGTCTGACATGTTGGCTCTCCGGTTGAAGGAACACATAACAAAAGCCTGACATTTGCCCAAGGGTTAGCAAGCGAAGCTTTTCATGTCCACTTACATACTTGATGTAATCTGTGCTCGTCAGCAGTTCCCAGGCTTGGGTTGGGGATGGACACCTTCGGAAACCTTTGTGCACTCTTATTGTAGGTTCTCCAAATGTAGCTTTCGTGGAGTTATCATACAACTATCAGACCACTTCGTCACCCCGGTATACAAAATCATCTTTGAGCAGGATCCGCCTTGCATGTCGCAGGCAACAATGGAGGCATTGATTGACATAACAGATTGGTATGCCTCACTCCTTGGCACCTTCATACGGATGTATAGCGCAGAGAAGGATCCACTTGTTTTACCGAAGTTTTCCATGGATACACTGGTCATGCAAGAAGTGTCATATCATATCTCGATAGGGTTGTCAGCTAGACTACATAGGAAGAAGAAGGCACCTTGGCTCGCTCTTCCTTTGAGGATCGTGTTGTATGAGATCCAGAATCTCAACCATGTTGAGGCCGAGTCGGAGGAATTCAAGAGGTTCGCCTTCGACACCAGAAGTTTCAATCTGTATGACCTGCATTTCTTAGTGAAGGACCATTGTGCGAGAGTGCATCATCCTTGGATCCACGAGGCGTGTCATTGGCCCGAGGAAGACTCATGGAGATATTGTTACAAATTCTCCAAGCTCAATGAACCAGTCAGAATAGTTGTAGAGTGGTTAGCAAAGCAGAAGGCAACAACATCTCAGAGAGCAGCATCATCAGCAGCAGCAGAGGGCAGCAGACCTGTGCTTGACAAAGGCAAGAGGAAGGTTGCAGATAGCGCAAAGGCGGAGAAAAGCTGCAAGTTCAAAGTAGACCCACTTGTGTTGAGAGTAGCTTTGGAGATTGAGGCTAAGAGGCGACAGCACGACAGGAGGATCGCGCAAAGGTAGAGGGAGAAACAAAAGCTGGAGGAAGCAGAAATGGAGTTGCAGGAGTTGAATCGGCAACTCAGGGAAGAGAAAGAGCTACTTAGAAGAGAGAAGGAAGCACAACAGGAACATGAATAGTAGGAGGCGTAGCATGCACATATTGATGAAACTGCCCCCATATAGGTTATTGACTCATTTGAGCAGCTGGCACATAGTAGACAAGGTGAGAAGTCGCATGAGCAAGACTTTGCTCAGGAGATTGAACAGATGCTAGAGCAGATGGACATGGATGTGGTTCAGCTAGAGTTAGATCAGGATATTGACCTCATGCCTCAGGACCAAGAGGTTACCCCATTGGCTTCACCAGATTTGGAAGTAGAGCAAGTCACAAGCGATCAAGGAGACACATAAATCCTTGAAGACAATCCGAAAGCGGAGATGCACAACATATCTTTCGACGAGTCACAACACAGAGTTGCGCAGTCGTGTAGATTGCCTACTCCGGATGTCCATGTATCTCCTGTGCAGTTTGAAGAGCGAGTGATCGTGTCCGATGTGCGCAAACATTGATCCAGGTGGATGTTGGTGGCCACCCACCTATCCCATTTGGACCCCCACAACTGTCTCTTTTAGCTTTTTCAGTTTCCTAAATTGTAGCACAATTTACTATTTTTAGTAGTTTTTCGGGTCCTGAACTTCCGGAGCCATTTTGAGGCCCCAAACGACGTTTTTTTGGGAATCTGGGGCAATATGGGTCCAGACCCATGTTGCCTCCCAAAGTGGTAGTACTCGGATAGATCTTTCTAACGAGCTATCGTACGCGTCAAACGGAGATCGTATGCCAAAGTTACGACCCCGGGAAATTGATGTACCAATTTACCCAAACGGGGCCCACAATTTGGCGTTTCATCTTCTAGGGTTAGGTTTTGGGATGTGAAGGGTTTTCCATTGTTTCTCAACAATAAATAGGCCTTCGAGCCTCATTGTAACACAGTTCAGAACAGTTCAGAGGTATGTAGCCGCCACATCTCTTCTCAGAGATAAGCTACCATCGCCCTAGCTGGTTTCTTTCCATTTCTGGTTGTAAGCAGTATTTTCCATTAATGAAATAAAGCATTATTTCCGCTGCATCTCTATGTTTATGGTTATCTCTGTAATCTATTGCGTTCCTGTTTAAATCCGGATCAGTGGTATTAGAGCGGTCTGCTTTTTCTCTGTTTTTCTTTGCATGTCCCCAACGAGGTCGAGATATAAGGAGTTAGGGCTTGAACTGGTCGAACCTTTGCAAGACCAGCCTCGCAAATCCCGACGGCCTCCCATGGCGGATGAGAAGAAAGACGAGGGGGCAGGAGATCCTATCAAAATCTTGCTCGAAGAAGCGCTCGAGCGGCAAAGGAATGCGATGATGGATAGCTTTGCGCAGATTCTTCAGCGGCTACCCAGAGGCGACGCTTCGACTTCCAACAGCGACTCTGGAAATGCCACACCCTTCAAGGTACAAGTTAAATTTGAAATCCCCATATTCGAGGGTCAAATAGATGCAGATGTCGTAGATAAATGGTTAAATCTGCTAGATGGGTATTTTTCTGTTCATGAATTTTCAAGTCGGGAAAAGATTATTTATGCTCTTCTCAAAGCAGCCCCCCATGTCAAGGACTGATGGGAAACCTACTGCGAGCAGAAGGATGAAAGTACAGGCTCACTATTTTCAGCCGCACCCACTTGGAATGACTTCCGGGATGCCATCAAGGAGCAGTACTACCCTGTCGGAAGCTATGAGGACAAATACATCAAATGGACCACACTGCGGCAGGGACGAGACCAAGATGTGCCGGAGTTCACAAACATTTTTCATACCCTTCGCACACAGTTGGGTATCAAAGATTCTGAGCTGCATCTGGTACTCAAATACCGCGGCTGCCTACACAAATACATCCAGGAAGAGATGGGGTTCTTGAACATCCCCTCACTCGGCACAGCATACCGATACGCTGTCAAAATCGAGCAAAAGTTCAGACAGAAGAAGCGAGACTTTGGATCTGCAAATCCGAAGCCCAAAGGACAAAGCCAAGGCGGGGTGACCCAAGACAACCCGTCGAAGCCGCAAGAAAAGAACAACACCACGAAGCCGAAAAAGGACACAGGGAAGTGGTGTGAGTTCCACAAGAATCTCACTCATAACACAAGTGAGTGTCGGACCAAGCAGTCACTGGTGGCTGAGTTGAAGGCTTCCGAATCAGATGCATGTTCCGACCCTGAGCCAGAACCCAACAAGGGGAATGGCAAAGGGAAGCAGATCATTGATGCGGATCCCAGCGCCACTGTTGCCACCGCCAAGATCCAGAAAGATGAGCCCGAAATTCCAGAGGAAGGGGAGCGCCTTTTCCACTCACAGATGTGGGTGAAGGGTTCGCCGCTACAATTCATTGTCGATAGTGGCAGCCAAAAGAACCTTGTTTCAGCAGAGGTCGTGAAGCGGTTGGGCCTATCGACTACACCGCACCCGCAGCCGTACAGTATCGAGTGGCTTCACGAAGGACGAGATCTCAAAGTTCTCCAGCAATGCCGCCTTCCCTACAGCATCAAACCCTTCACAGACGAGGTATTGTGTGATGTTACACCTCTGGATGTTTGTGATGTATTATTAGGCCAACCATACTTGTGGAGGCGACATGCTGTGTATGAGTCAAGGCCTCGTGCTGTCATTATTTCTTTGAATAATTCATTATACAGGATACCGGAGGTAGCCCCACCTACCGCCACATCTTTGATCACTACCAAGAAAGGTAGCAAGCTCATCTCCCAGACCAGGAAATTCATCTGTCTGGTTCACTCCCAAAGTAAGGGGAAGATTGCCATCACATCCATGACCCCCGCGAAGGGTTCCTCCATGCAGCAGCAGCAGCAAAGGGATACAATCATGACAAGACACAGGAACAACTTCTCCTCACCCACAGGGGTACCACACAAGTTTCAGGTGGGCGACAAAGTTTGGTTACAACTGCCGAGAGAATGCCTTACCAAAACCCATCAGAAACTCAAGCGACTACGACATGGGCCTTACACCAGTACCAAGGCTACGGGAAACAATGCTTTGAAGCACAACATTCCTCCATTCCTGCGCTTGCACCAAGTGTTCAATGTGGACCATCGCCGACCATGCTTCCCACCATTTCTGGTCATAGCAGAGATTGCAGAACAGCTCACCAGAGACCCAGCTCAGCAGAAGCTTCCTCATCTCAGGGATGAACTCAACGCAATGGGGACCATTGCTTCCTAAGGGGGGAGGAATGATCCAGGTGGATGTTGGTGGCCACCCACCTATCCCATTTGGACCCCCACAACTGTCTCTTTTAGCTTTTTCAGTTTCCTAAATTGTAGCACAGTTTACTATTTTTAGTAGTTTTTCGGGTCCTGAACTTCCGGAGCCGTTTTGAGGCCCTAAACGACGTTTTTTTGGGAATCTGGGGCAACAAATCATGTTGCCTCCCAAAGTGGTAGTACTCGGATAGATCTTTCTAACGAGCTATCGTACGCGTCAAACGGAGATCGTACGCCAAAGTTACGACCTCGGGAAATTGATGTACCAATTTACCCAAACGGGGCCCACAATTTGGCGTTTCATCTTCTAGGGTTAGGTTTTGGGATGTGAAGGGTTTTCCATTGTTTCTCAACAATAAATAGGCCTTCGAGCCTCATTGTAACACAGTTCAGAACAGTTCAGAGGCATGTAGCCGCCACATCTCTTCTCAGAGATAAGCTACCATCGCCCTAGCTGGTTTCTTTCCATTTCTGGTTGTAAGCAGTATTTTCCATTAATGAAATAAAGCATTATTTCCGCTGCATCTCTGTGTTTATGGTTATCTCTGTAATCTATTGCGTTCCTGTTTAAATCCGGATCAAACATCCAGCTGCTTTGGCCAAAGCTACCAAAGCATATGCGAAGCCACGAGCTCGAGTGTTAGATTCTTGATAGTTGAGAACGAGCGCATGGCTAAGGAGCTACAAGCGACCAAGCAGGGAGGAGATCAGGTTACAGCATCTGCCAGAGTAGAGTTGAGGAGAGCAATACTAGATGAAGTATCGTCTCTCGAGATAGTCATGCGGAAGTTATACTTCAAGTTCATCACCGTGCATAAGTCAATTGTCCATCTCAACGGTTGGCAACAACGTTGTGCTAGGAGAGCACGCATCTTGTCAGATCTACACACTACTGTCGATCACATGAAAATATAGACAATGAGGTACAAGGGAACCCCATTGCACTTGCGAAAGGTGATGAAGCCAAAGGCGGTAGAGTTGAAGGCACGCATCCGGAGTCAAATCCAGAACTATGAGGAACTCCAACAACTCATCACCAGCTTACAGGCTTTACATGCACAGGTGTTCAGGAGCATGGATGTCATTGTGTGCACGCATGCGATCCCATCCATTGGAACACTCACTGAGGAAAAGACAAAGAACCAAGTCCGATTGGAGCTGGACATGTACTTTGATCAGTTGATGCACATAGCCACCAACGCAGACTTGCAGATGAGCGCAGACACTATGCATCAGTATGTTGTTGGTCTGATTGCACTCAAGACTATGATGCACATGTTATCTGACGAGTTGGACAGAGGTGCCAAATCAGTGTACCCGGATGCAACGGAGGCAAGAGTTCGCTTTTAGAAGGATGTCACCACAGAGTACGCAGACACCATAACAGACTACCAAGCTTGGCATCAGTTCGCCATCGTCGATCATTGTGAGGATGTCGAAGAGTTAGTCTTCCCACAACTGTCCGAGTCTTAGTGATGTCTTGCATGGCTTACTCAAGCCTATTTTTGTCTCACATGGGTACATGTGCAGATTGTAATGTAAACATGTTGTAAAAGTGAAAGACCAAGTGTCAATAGTAGAATGTAACAGTCATGTAGTAGTTGAAGAGTCATGAGGGTAGGTGAAGAGTCATAAAAGGGAATGTCAAGGGTCACCCCACCCTTTGCTATTTATAGAACCTCATAACTCATTGTATAGGCTTTTGGGAGCCAAGCTTCCTATAGGTGTAACTTAGAGAAAGCTTGGAGTGTATTGTAACGAGCCTTGGCTTCTCCATAGTGCAGAGCTAGTACATCTCTTTGGAGGAGCAGGCGGCAGTGACTGTAATGTTCCACTATCAAGGCTAGTGGAAGTCATGGTTGTATGTATGATTGGATCTTTCGCTCTTTTAATATAACAGAGCCAACACGTTTCATGCATATGTTGTTATTGTAGTTTAGCTATCCTGGTTACTTTAATGATGTATGTCGCATTGTCGCTGTAATTTATGCTAGTATGTATGGACTATTCTGTATGTGTTTGTATGAATCTTATCGAAGCGTGTTGTTGATATAATCCATCACTTTGGATTGTCGACTATCCTGCTTTCCATCTCGTGATGTATTTCTGCTCGTGTGTTCCCTTTCAAGCTGCGTGCTATCACAGGTTTCTAAGGGGCACACTCTTCCCCCCTTCCATGTGTTAGAGCCTTTCATGCACCTTCCTTGACTTGCTGCAAGGTCACACCCTTGCTACCAACAAGGACATCTTACTTACCTCTGCACGCAACCGCAGTCAAGGCGATACCATACTACCCACTACTGGGACTCCTACTCCAAACGGTCTGAGGTCTAGTTGGGACTTCTTACCGGGGAGATCCATGACATGTTGGCGGGTCCAGCACCATCAACAAGAACTTTCAGTTGTCAGCTCCATGTCTGTAGGGTTATCATCCTTCAAATGAACTTTTGGTTTCATGCACAAAGCTTCACTTTTGTGTTCTATAGGTATAACTGCACTCATAGGCCTTCTTCCGTACAGTTGAGAGGCTACAGTCACACCCTTAGGCTTCCTTCTGTGCATTTGAATCTTAGAGTAGGGAAAACTATTCCTTCTTAGACCAGAACTTTGCTGCAGACCAAGAATATCAGATATTTGTCTATTCATGTCCATAAATCTTACTTCAACAATAAAGAATCTTCTATACATATAATGCAAATGATAATAGGTGTAGGGATCTTATGGAGAGATTCTCCCTTTGAATGAGCAACCCCTTCAGCCATTATTATTCATGTCATTAATTTGTCTATCATAATGCATCAACAAACTGTTAGATCATGGAATTCAACTATATTAGGTTCTAAAACATATATCCATCATGGTCATAACATGTTAGCTTCAGCTACTTCATCATCATATATGAACATGGCATCAAAATTTCATCAAAAGTTAGAGTCTTATGATTAGGGCAACAAACAGGTGTAACATCATACTTCAAGGATCATGAACACAATAGTACTTTCAGTAAGTCTGATCATTCAATGTTACCATATGTCATAATTACTAAGCTCATCAAAACCTAACCACGGTCAGCAAGAAGATCATGAATATCAATCTCATTGTTTCACTTCTATTGTCATGGTTACCATGCTTATCACATTCATAAGTACCATGAATCAAACTTCTTTCATATGCATACATGAGCCATTTGTGAAGGTGATATACTCATCATATCTTAGGGCTTACCTTGCCATCCAATATTGCAGTTGAGACATAACATTGAAACAATACACCATACATACCTTGTAGTATTCAGATACCTGTGCACCTTCTTATTTGACATTAGGAGCACTTTGTCAACATCTTTGTCATGGACAACTGTAGCTATCATGAACAACTGTAGCTCTTCTCTTCCTGCACTAGACATCTTTTCCTGCATCTCAGATGATCCTCAAGAAGGATCCACTTATCACATCTCATCAAGAAGTTAGAGGTATCCAAATACTCACATATACATGTAGGAAGTATAAGTAATAATCAAAACAATAAGCCTAAACAAAAGTAAAGACATAAAGGAGCACCATAAATCGAAAAATACTTATCTTCCATGAGAGGTGATCATCTCCTTCTTGAACCAGCCTTCAAGAGCCATCACTGTCCATTGTCCTTCAATATTTCCACCAACTTTATCAGCAACCAGGCCTAATAGAGACTATCCTATCTAGGGCTTCATCAAATCTGTCACAAGTGCTTGAGCATCTTCACATTGACCATGCTAGGGTTTCTAGATTTCATATCTCAAATCTTTGCCATAATCCAGGGTTTCTCTCAAACCCTAATACACAAATTGCCTAGGATTTCCTTCAAACCCTAGAATTCTTCTAGGTCTTCTCCATCTTCTCATGCTTCTATCAAAGGTGTCTTCATAGGGGTGATCTTCAATAACTTTTCTTCAACCCAACTCCGAAATCATGTTAATTTTCTTAGGGCTATATTGTTCTTTGCTTTGATAATTGCATTTCTTCATTTACACATTAAATTCACCCCACAACATCATAACATTATTCATATTTACATCATTATTCAGTGATATATGCAACTATGTCGAAAGAAAAATATCATCATCATCATCAACATCAATATAGCTGAACATAAGGGAACAATAGAAAAAAAACATTCACACATAAAGACAACAAGATTGGTCGGAGACCAAGGCAAAAATCACTATGGGGAAAACTCTTTCAAATTCTTCTTATTAGATTGTCATTGAATGATTCAGCAAAAGAGAGTACAATGATCCATATCTTCATCCATACAACTATCTAGCAAAAATCAACTAAACAATATCCATGAGATGAACTCAACCATGCTCATACTCAAAGACCCCGATTCAGAAGCTTGTAATGAACTGTAACTGTCTATGGTCAACAACTAAACACTGCAGTCAACGAGCGAAAACTTTTGTCAACAGAAAAGTACAATTTTAGGTCCCAGTGGCAGGGAAGAAGTGGGCATGCGAGCGATTGGGAGCTTTCTGCCGCTTCCTTGAGCCTACAAGCCAATGACCAGTCGAATCTGTCCTCTGGTAAGCCTATGACTGAGAAACAAAACCCTAGAAAGATACGTGTGAGCTTCAAACCCTGCAATTTCACCTTCAAGTGAATCCATTTCTCGGTGAACATGTCTTAGACCTATGAGAGCCAAAAATAAGAAAGAGAATAGAAGAATGATCCATGATGATGTCCAAATGAGGTAGAGGTCACTTGTATTTATAGCCTTCCAAGGGTGTCCAATTTTCTTTAGGGCCGACATGATCAAATATGCACATGTGGGCTCAAAATTCAAAAATATACTTTCCCTTGTCCAAATTTGATGATCTTTAGGTCGATTTTGGTCCTCTAAAAAAGAGGAATTCAATGCAATCATCATCTCCATCAAATGAGCTGTCCAAAGTGGATTTTGGCCCTAGTTGCCAATTTTAACAACTCATTTACTTATTTTTATGGTTTGTGAGGCTATAAGATTGGGTTACATTGTATAGTATTGATAAAAAGAAATTGTTAAAAATAATGGACAATTAACAAAGTTAGTTATTTGTTTATCACAAAAGTTACAACTAAAGGTCAGACACTGATAATTTACTCATTAAGCATCAGGAACAATGGCTAAAGTCAATAATTCGGAGTTTAAAAAGTTGCTTGGTGAAGGCCCGTAATTGGATAATATGATAAAACAGAAAGAAAGTTATAATGAGACAATGTGTAAATATTTGCACAATGACAAAGAAATCTATAATATCCATGGAAAAAATCAAGATATTTTTTTAAGACTGGGTTACACTAGATAGTAATAATTTGCTTGTTAAAAATCACGTAAAATAAACAAATTAGGAATTTGTATTCTACAAAAGTTACAACTGGAGGGATGGGTCTTATCAGACAATTTCCTCATTAAGCATCACTCAAAATAGATAAAGTCAATGATCAGAGTTTAAAAGGTTGCTTAGAGAAGGCCCATAATAGGATAATATAATAACACACAAAGAAAGTTATAATAAGAATGGGGAAAGTCAATAATTCAGAATTTAAAAGGTTGCTTAGAGAAGGCCCATAATATTTCAATATAATACAACAGAAAGAAAGTTATAATAAGAGAATGTGTGGATGAACAAGGGTATAATAACCAAGGAGAAAATTAAGGAAATGTTATCCTAATGGAATGACTGGATTCATTAGACATTATTATTATTATTATTTTATAATTTATAGTTGGTATTTATGTTATCTCCAAGGATAAAATTAAGGAAACGTTATGCTAATGGAAGCACTGGATTCTTGGTACTTATGTTAAACAGACGAAATATTTGGATAGCCTAACAGATTCCGCAGACATCTTTAACCTCCTTATGGGATCCTATGCGGACTGATAGTCAAAAGTATGCTTCTATTTCACACATTGATCCTGTCCAGGGATAATGGACTTGATCAAAAGAGGATTGGGTTTACATCTATCATAATCTATATTAAGATTATAACATAATCTACTAATCACTAGAATGCTGATGGATTTTAACTGTAAACATGGACATTCTGCTGCTAAGATTTTCCAAATATTATCCTATTGACAAAGGAGACGACTTACGTACTGTCTTCTGTCTTCCACAATTGGCCCTTGCTTGGTTGTATTGTATATAGCTCATCCTTTACTGCTGGAAATCACTGATGACAGGGATGGTTCATGAGGTCTGCAGGACTTGGATAATTAATGCCATATTCAGATAGGATGTACTTAGTCATGATATTATATCCAAAGTGATGTTTTTAGACATCCATAGGTGAGTTAGAATGGGTACTGGTCTCCAAGTTGTTGGCTTTCTTCTCCATGATTTTCCTGTTCATTCCTTCTATGAGTATTCTCCTATATGCTCATTAAGATGGACTTGACTGCATCCCATCTCCTGTTGTCTTCAAATATTTTTTCTCGACGGTATCCGTGAGGATGAATTACTATTATTGATTATGATTCAGAATGATTTTATATTTTTCCCTAGGAGGATGAATTACTATTATTGATTATGATTTAGAATGACTTTGTATATTTTCCCTAAGATAAAGCTAGCAACAACGCATAATTCAAAGAGCGTTTTCTATGGTGGATGAGGGTTGAAGCAAACAAAAAGGACAAGAAAACATGATCTGCATTTAAGGATTCATATTACCTTGATATCTTTAATAGCTTTAAAGCGTGGGCAGTATGAATATGGAACTTTAATGAAATAATTTATTTATCTTATTTTTAATATACATTGTGCTAGGTTTATTCTTTTTCAGAAGACTAATTTTATTTTGGTATAAAATGGGGCATACCTTAAATTTTTACTTTGAGGCTATTTCTGTTAAAGATTTGAAACAAAATAGCTACATGGAAAACAATAGCTACCCTCATTCCCTTGTAACTGAGATTATTACTAATATCACATCAAGTGAAAATCACATCCTAAATAACTTCAGTTTTAAAAATTTAAATAGTCTGTATAAATAGCTTGATATGGAATGACAACCTTAAAGAAAATATAGTAATAGCCTGATATAGAATGAAAATCTTTAGGGAAATTTGCTTGAATAAAACTACAATCTTTCGAGTTGCTTTGCTATCACCTGCGATGTTTGCTCTACACAAGTTTGGAAGTAAAATTATTACTAGAAATAAAATTTTATCCAGTTTTGCTCCTTTTGTTTTGTACCCACAGATAGACAGACCAAAAGCTTCAAGAGTCTTGTGGGTGTGTTATGCCTCTGTATGTTGTGCACGAACACAACATGAAACCCATCTATGTTGGAATCCAAAGCATAGGTGAAAAAGGAATGAACTCTGCCAAACAATGATCAGACGTTGAAATGAAATGAATGTTGCTTCTGATATGCAGAGCCACACTTTATAACCAACTCCGTAGTAATGGATATTAAATATTTTTCATGTTTGTTGTAGGGTCTTTGGGAGGCTCCAACTATGCATGCAAATGCTTGGAATGATGCTATGGTAAGGAAATCAAGTTTCAAGTCCAGGAATTATGCACGGCACAATAGAATGGATGACGAACTCGAAAATGAGTTGAAGCTATTATCTAGGAAACGTGAGTCAAATAAGGGTTTTGGTAAAAGGTCAACAATTAAAGAATCCAAGTCCCAGGATGAATGGGAACTTCCATTGGACTATTAGGCAATCTGAATCATCTATGTTTACTTATTCTGTCGGTAAGAAAACAACATTCCTTTTATGAGTTTCCCATTAATTATATATATATATATATATTTTTCAATGGTGTTCCACAGAAGAGTTGGCTTATGAGGTGAAGTTCTCTCATGAAAATATCTCTGGCTGTGACAATTTTAACAACAAAATGATATTTACAGTTAAATATATAAGATAGATGATCACTCTCGTGCAGTAGTAAATTAATTGAATTACTAACTGAAAAGCAAGTCCATTGTAATTCATATAGTTTGGGAATAAAAAGGAAACATTTTCCAATAGAATTTGATGATTTTGTTCAATGGTGATATCTCTAAAAGAGATATGGAAAAACATGCTTACATATAATCAAATACATTTCTAATACAATATAATAATTTGAAAAATAGCATGGGTGTTTATGACAATGAAAAAACATTTCAGTTCAAAATGGGAAAGTTTAACATCATTGATGGCATGCGTTAAGAAAAGAGAACAAAGAGCACACATACATAACAGGAACTAGAGGCAAAAATCATTAAATATTATATGTGATTACTTTGTTATGCATATGCTATGAGTACTCTCTTATTTGTCACTGTGTGGGACAACTAATTCCAATTATGGTTTGAATTTATTGGCCAAAACAATTAGTTGACACAAAACCTATAGGCCAAAACATTTGATGGGCGCAAAACAAACTATCATAACCATGTTAAATAAAATCATACAACCTTGCAAGTAGCCAAAACTATGATCTACGCATAAGCTTAACAATTAATGTAACAATGACACTACTACTTAACATAAATGTTTAAACTTCATGTTGCAATATTGAATCTAACACTTATATAAACTTAACTAGCATTTGGGTTTACTTTGAAGCCATCTTTGGAATGCTCAATCTTGTCTCACAATAGAACCCTTGTTATGCATTAGTAACCATCTATTTGGTCTTATATAACTCTATTTGGACATTGTTTCTTTCACCTGCACATGAACAAAGTAATATCTCACCTCAATGCCATTTTCCCTTTAATAAAATGTAGGTTTTTTTGATAATGCAAATTTGCAACTTTGATTGTCACACCTTAGAACTGTGGGACCTAATTGATTCACTCTAACATCCTCGAACAACTTTCTCAATCATACCAACTCTTAGTTTGCATGGTAATATACCACGTGCTTTGATTCTACACTTGAAAGAGAAGTAGTATGTTGCTTCTTTTTGGCTAATGAGATGGTTTCCTTAGCCAACATGAAACAATAACCTAATGTGGATCTAGTTTCATCCACATCACTTGCCAACTTGCTGCTATCCATGTTTACTCGAGTGTTCACTAACGTCATTGACAACATATGCAATATTAGGGCTTGTGCAAATCAATGGATACACGAGGCTTCGTCATTACCTTATTGCTGTTCATGCACAATATTTGGCAGCTTTTGGTTGATTTCCATTAGTGTATTCAAAAGCTTGCATCCATACATCTTGAATCTCCAAAGCATACCTTCCATACATCTTTTGACTCAAATGAAATCACATATTCCTTTTTGTTCTTAGTACTTGAATGCCCAAGTAGCAATGGTTTTTGCCATGATATATGATTAGTAGCTTTTCCAAATTTGGACTTGAAATATTCAAGCATCATCAAATCTTCATTAACAAGGTATCTACGGAGGCATTAGTGCTATACTTGAGAGCATTGCTTTAGCTTGTAGAACGCTTTTTGTAATTTGCACATGATGTGCTTATTGCTAGTGTTTCTCATATCTTTTTGTTTATTAAATGTAAATATTCTCTAACCATCAATTCAAGAAATTTGTTTCCACATCAAGCTAGCATGTATATAAATCTAATGTAGTTCTGATTACCAATAACATCATAGTTAAAGTTCACATTATGGTACAATGTTTTTGGTTAGTCCATGCCCTTAGCTTACATTTACTCTTTTATCACCGATCATGCCTTGTATTGATTAGTCAATTCATCTCACTTATATTTTCCCTTGAAACCCCTCTTACATCTCATTGAATTCCTACCTAGAGGAAGATCTATAAGCATCTATGTTGCATTCTTTATTGATGACTCATATTCTACTTGAATGAATTATTTTCCATTATGTTACTTCCTTATATCCATGTGCCTCTTGCAACATTTGTTTTCCTGCTTCCTCAACATGAAATGCATTGGAATCATAGTGTCTCTTGTGGTTTCCAGTCACAAGTTGACCACCTAAGTAGTGGGGTTTATTCGCTTGCAATTTCCACATTCTCTGTGGCATTCACTTCCTATTGCAAGTTTTTCCATCACGTAGTATCATATGTTAGTTTTTGTAGCATCAAAGGTGTTCTAGTCTCAAAACTTTGTGGAGAGGTTAAAACACATGAGATCTCCAAAATCCAGAAATTGTTTATGGAAATTCCACCTAGAGATGGCTCAATTAGATTATTAGCTGATTTTTAAATATTTCCTAAGTCTAAACTTAGGAAATATGGTTAATTAATCAATATTAATTGAGATAAGGTGAGAATTCTATAGAAACTCACATGGATCGACAAGGAATTAATATGGGCCCTTGATTAAGTTCTAATCTTGGCTATTGGTGCTCCAATATGTGAAAATTCCAAATTAGAACCCTATTGCAGCAACTGATATTATTTTTTCTAATTGCTAATTAATTAACAATTTATCTGCTATGGCAAATATCGAAATAAACACACTGCAACCTACACAAATAAAATTTTGTGGAAAAATAGAACATTGGAAACTGAGAAATGTTAGCACACACACATAAAATTAACACAATTACTTTTAGACAAATGTCCCCAGAAAAACCTAACTTGGGAAAACCGGTGCAACAATGAGGGTTTTTATTATTATGCAGCAATGAGAAATTTTGAGTACAATTGGATGTCGAAAATCCAGCAATCCTATAGAGAAAAATACTGTCAAAAATCTAGTGAGGAATTTTCTCACCCCACAGGCAAACCCTGACACAACTTGCCTTTAGAAACTCAGCCCTCTGACCCTCTGCGGCAGCCTCTGCGCTGCTTTGCGCAATCTGCTTGACGTTAAGCCTCTCACTGGTCTTTGATGAAGTTGTTCTAACTAGAAAGATGCTTCTTTGGCACCCTGGGACTCCTTCATGGCCTCTGAAACTGAAGGCGTCAACCCCTCTCAACAAATTGAACTTACCTCTAGAAGCTACTGCACAACCCCTGCGTCAGCTTCTCTATGGCTCTTATGCCTCTACAAATGCACTTACTGGATCTGGAATACTTCCTCCAACCTCATTGTCTCTACCCCTTACACTGCTTCGATCTCTAGCTATCTCCGACAATTGACTCCTACTACTCTGGAAACCGATCTGCGAAGAAATCGAACTGCCCAAGTGTATTTTCTATCACCACATCGACCTCCTCTTATAATCCTCTGTTGGAGAACCAATGGCCAAGATTAAAACTTAATCAATGGTTAGGATCATCTCTGAATCAATCCATGTGAGTTTCTAGATGATTATCACCTTATCTCAATCACTGATTAATTAACCATATTCCCTAAGTTTAGACTTAGGAAATATTTAACAAATGATTAATAATCTAATTGAGACACTTCTAGGCAGGATTTTCGAAAACGATTTCTGGGTTTTGGAGATCTCATGTATTCTAGCCTCTCCACCAAATTCCATGGCTAGAACACATCCGATGCTACAAAACTAACAAAATAGAGGATTATAAGAAGTTGTTGATGGGTAGATGGAGAATACATTTGTGAGAACCACAGAGAGTTCGATTTCCTTGGAGGGTTTGACTTTTAAAGAACCAACAATGCTGGAAGAATTTGAGCTTGAGTAGAGAAACATAAACAGTGAGGGGCAAAGACAGTGAAGTCGGAGGAAGATTTCCAGATCCGTCGAGTGCATTCGTAGAGACGCCGAGATTTCTCCAGAGGCCATGCAGTTCCAATGTAGAAGCTTCAGTGGGAAATTCGATTTGCTGAGGAAGGAGGACGTTTTCAGTTCCAGAGGTCGGGCAGAGGTTCTTGAGTGCCGGAGAAGTATTTTCCCAGTCAACAACAAGCGATATGGCTAGCAAACGATCCGGGCCGGACGTGTGGTAGGCAGCCTCAGGTTGACGCACAACCTCCGCAAGCCCAATTGGATGACTTGCTTTTCAATGGTAGTAGAGTGTCGGGATTGCTCGGAGTGTAATGACCCATCGAATTACAGGGAACATAGGAATATTAACATGCATATGATAGCTACATATGCATGCATCACATGTACTACACTAATATACATACTAACTAATTATGAAAAGTCCAAGTATAGGGTAATAAATTAATTATTAAAGTACTGAGTAAATATCTAACTCACCAGAATATAATGAATATATTATGAGGTACTTGTTATATACCACCATCATAATATAACTGGTATATTGCTCAAAGAAAATTAAAAGTAATGGCTTATGCAAATAAAAGAGAATGATAATATAAACTCAAAATAGAAAGGGAATTAATGCAATATATAATATACAAAGGAATTATAATACATTAAGTAATTAAAAGTGAGCATGCCATAAAATCATATAGGAATTTTATAACAGAGTGAAAACATTATTATAAATGGAAAAAACGGCAGTGACTGCTTGGCATTTTGGAACAATATTTTATTAGAAAGCGGTGAAGAGAGGTCTTAATGAGAAATGACCTTAGCAGATATAAATATATGAAAGAGGTTCTCAAGAGGGGGAGGTGGGGATAGGGGGAAGGATTTTAAGAGTCTCACAGTGAAGGGAAGACAATGGAGGTTAGAGTGAGAAATAATAGACAGAGGGACAGGGTGAGTCTGTAGAGAGAAATTTGATATTTGAGTAATTGTTCTTGGAATTTTGGGCACAGGGGTCAGAAGATTTGTCTTCTGGATTTGGGGACCGTATAGGTAGACCCCAGATAGGCTAGGAGGAAAAGGGTGATTTGGTAGTTGCAACAACAGGAACAACCACAGTCCAAAACACCTTCAACTGATTTCAAGGCATTCTCCTATATTTAAAATTTTAAATTTCAGTTATTGTAATGTTACAATTACACAGTTAGGGCTTTACGTTGTGTGGTTAAAATTGCACAGTTAGGGCTCTACACAGAGTGAGGGATATTTCCCTCAAGATGTTTTTTTCCAGTATTTTTCTCTGCAGGATTGCCAGTTTCGATATCCAGATTGTACTTAGATAATTTCACTTATGCATAATAATATAAAACCCTCAGTTGCTGCATCGGTTTTCCCAAGTTGGGTTTTTTCGGGGACCTTTGTCCAAAAATAATTGTGTCCTATTTAATGTGTGTGTGCTAGAATTTCTCAATTTCCGGTGCTATTTTTCTTCCACGGTTTATTGGTGAAAATCACAGTGTCAATTATTTGATATTTTCCATAGCAGATAAATTGTTAAATAAATTAACAATTAGGAAAATAATTTCCAGTTATTGTGATAGATGGAATTTTCACATCCTACATAGATTCTAATTATATGTATGTTATTTCAACTCGTACATCACCTCTTCTAGTCTTAGAAGACTTTGTAGTCACAAATATAAATCTCAAGACATATATTTCCATATACAATTACTTGCATTTGCAACTCCATTTTTTTCAATAATATTGTGTCATCAAAGATAAGAAAATGACTTCACACATCCATCGTCTTAAAGGTGTTAGACTTAGTTTTGGACATTTCAAGCTTCCACAGTTAGATTTTGATCAATGGAGCATATTGTCTTGTAACAAAGTCATTATGACCAAGCCATTAAACAACTATGATTGACATTGCAACTAGGTTGATATGTTGTTTATATCATGTTTGTATGGTACTTGGTGAGATCATGATAATAGGGTATGTTTGTGTGGTACTTGGTGAGATCATGATAACAGGGTAAATTAGAATTTTAGTGAAGACATTATTGTATTGATAAATTGGAATTTTATTTAACTCATTCACAATGGTATTCTGAAAAGTTATATGTAATTAATATAGGAAATTCAAGATGAATAAAATTTATTTATGGTAGCAATTATCTTGTATATTTGTTGTTATGAATATATCTTGAGTACATATGTTATTAATTTTTAAGGAATTTTTTTGTGCCTTTCCCCTTTGTTACTTGTTGCACCAAGAGAAGCAAAGTGCATTCTAGATTATAATGTTCATTTCATTTGTTTGTAACATTAATGTAAGTCTATATTGGTCCAATATGATATGTTATGCAAAAGTAAATATATAATAATAATAATAAATTTAATATGCTTTAAATAATAATTATTCACAAATATTTACACATATATAAATAACAATATGAAAATGGGATTATATCAATGGTTGGAAGATGATAAAATCTAGATAATTTTATCATGGTATCAATGGTGATCTACATGATACCAAGAATTAATACACATGCACATGGATCCTTTTTGACTTGGAATTTTTTAAGCACATAAATATTTCCATTCCAATTGTTTTTTATCCCTCTCAACACTTAATAGATACAAAGTTAAGATATACCCATGTTGGTCAAGACACCAACGAAGAGAGTATCGCAAACCCCTTTGTTGCTTCTGGTGAGAACCAACCTCCATTGATAATAGGGAAGTAACCTTGGATGAAACTCAACTATATGATGTTGGCAATTAAGGTCATTATTTAGGCCAACATTTGGTTTTGTTTCTCATTTTGCACATCCATGTTAAAAGGTATGTATTAGAGAACTACATTGTTTAAGAGAATAAGAATGGTGGAAAATCATTTGTGAAAACTTTGCTCATTTATTTTGATGAGGCTGATGGAAAACCTATATGATTTAAGAATGACAATATTTATTGAATTCATTCTAGGAATCATTTTGGTTTCAAGCTTATTACATGGTTGAAGAAATTTGCAAAAAGGAGGCCTCAACATCCAAATTGTGACAATTTCTTGTGACCTACCGAACAATCAGAGAAATTGAGAGGCTAAACACTAATTGGATGTCAACAATTGATCATTGATTCAATATATTATTGATTTTTCATCATTGAATTTGCAATATATATATATATATATATGATCTTGCATGTGTTGAAGAATCTAGGGCAAAGTAGTGTAGTGTGATTCTTCGTTACTTGATAACAATTTGTGGAGTCTTTTTACTTTTCTTGTTAGCTTATTATTCTTCTTCTTATTATTAGTGCTTATGTGTGTACTTCCTCAAACTGCTATCAAAACACAAAAACAAGAACACAAGATGTTGGCTCTTCGCTAGGGCTAAAACCTCTCTACTCTTGAGAGGAAAACCCTTTAGTGAATTTCTCTTATTGAAGCTTCTATTGATCAATGCCAAACCCTAGACCCCTGACTAAGAGATCCTTGAAGCACAAGTCAAGACCTCACTCCTTTCTACACCATATATCCCGACACTTCTTCCAGCACTTCCTTCGACACTTCGTCCTCCTTCTTTGTATTGTTGTTCTGCTGCCCTAGTTTTCTTATGTGTGGAAGGTACCCTTAGTGAATTAGGGTCCTTCTACCTTTGTTAGAGAGATAGGCTCCTTTACTAGGGTTGGGAGTCCTTGTAGGCTTGAGTTTCTTACCCAAACAATGATGAGTTATGGACTGTTTACCAGCTGTAGATTTGTCCTCTTCTTTTCGCATGTGTGACTGTTTCTAGCCCTAGAAACAATGCTCTTCTTCCTCGACTTTATCTTTTCTTCCTTCGTCTGTGAGGGTCTCTCCTTCATTTGTGAGGGTCTCTCCTTCACTTTAGAGGGAGGCCTTGTAGACATTAAATTCTAAGCCAAACATTGATAATACTTGAACTAAAGCGTTGATGTTGTTAGGGCCATATAGAGGCCTTCTTCCTTTGCACGTGTGGCCGTGTTGTCACAGAAATGCTCCTCCTAACTTTAGTTCTGTATGCTTCTTCCATGCTGCCCTTAAGGACCCTATAGACTTCCTTATCTTCCCTTGTCTCTTCGCTAATTTCAGAGCTTTAGTGAGTACACTATAGAGGAGTGGACAACCTCTATATATAGAGGTTTGTCCCTCCATTTAGGCTGACTTGTCAATTGCATTTAGGTCGACTTGAGGACTGCTTTTATGCTTTAGATTTCTTCTTTCAAGGATGTCGTTGCTTGGAGGATGCTTGTGACTTTGTTTGGAGGTATTCTCTTGACCATAATACATATACATATAAGGTATAACATGTCCTTAAGGTCTTCAACTTATTCTTTTGACTATTTGACTCACCTATAACACTTTAAATAGTGCTAGACCTATTTCAATGAGCAAGAAACTCATTGACATATATTATAAAAATAATATTTCATTTCTTGAATAAATACAAATATCAAAAGTACATTTATGAAGACCGAACCTAGTTACACTTTCCTTCAATAGCATGCGGGGATTTTTTGACTAGATAGAGGAGATTAAGTTCATTCATAAACAAGTCGTGTTTGTTATCTAAACACCACTTTTTCTTTAAGGCTATAACACAGTTAAATATTATAGATCTAATCGTTATAGTACAAACCCAACAAATATGTAAAATAATGAAGGCATGCCAAGATCCCACAATGCATTTAGCTTTACAATTTAATCACTATAAAATGCATACAACCTCACGATTTAATCACTATAAAACAACAATACACAATTTAAACATAATAACAAGTACTTATAGTCCTTAGTTTTAGTGTAGCCCCAATGCCATTTTAGTAAACAATCCATAAATAATTTACTATCCAACGGAGGGCGGTGGGTGGAGGGTGTGAGGGAGAGGGGAGGGAGAGGAGAATATTGCATCTAAGTGTCAATTTCCCACCCAACTAATGCAACGACCATCGTAGTTATTGCCCATCGAGCAAGGCTCAAGCTCAATTGGATGAGGAAAGCAAGTTGCACTCAACTTTCTATAGATTACTAACTCCCATACTTTGTAGGATCATGAACTGCAGAGATCTTACCACCACTTTATCCCCTAATGCATTCTCTTAGTTGATTAAGTAGCATACCCGATAATGGAACCCTTTACAAATAAACAACACAACTCCTAAATGATTACGACGTATTAGACTCCCAACAGACCAACCCTAATGTGATGGAGATGTTTTTGGTCTAAAATCACCCACAAATCCTTCAAAGTATGGTGTGTAAGGGTATATCTACAACCCTCTATCTTGGTGATTGCAACCTCATTAGGTAGTGGTTCCCCTTGACAAGGATCTTACTACCACCCTTGTGTCTAATGCTTGTAGTCACACTCACTATTGGCATCCAAGGGACCAAAAATAACACAAATAACTGGGGAAACTAGACATTAATACCCTCAATTGGTTATGTACAATCTTGTTCTTTTAATCCACTCAAAACAAATTAGAGAAACTAATAATTTGCTCTACCATGTACAAAATTAAAATCACAAATCTCTTACATAAATGGTAAAATATGAGGACATTTTCTCATGTTCTAGCCATTCCCTTTCTAAGACATACAATATGTTTTGTAATCTTTTTCAAGTGTAATAATGCCCTCAAGATTTGGCTTTTAGCCTTTCTTTTTCCTTGACAACTCATGCAAGGGTGAATTAAGCTTATGAGCAAATTTACAATACTTGTCAAGTGGGTAAGAAGAGAATTACATTGTTGCCCCTTTTCTCTTTTTACCCAAGTTAATTTTAATAGGCATTTTCCAAACCTTTTCCCACATTGTAAGCTTCATAGGTGCTTGGACCCCATTTCTAAATGGGCAGGATTTCTATCAAATCACACAAATATTTCACTACAAATAAATATCAAGCAAGGAAACATCCAAGAAATGAGGAGTCCAAAACCCTAGTTGTTAACTATCATTGAATAAAGTACACAATGTTTAGCCAAGAATAAAGAAGACAAAAATCATTAGTACCACACTAAGAGTGTTGTTGGCATGTAAGTGCTCAACACTAATTAATGAAAAAAAACTCATCACATATCATCAAAATATACTTCCTTTTAATTACTAAAAAATATATGCAATTTATTATCCACTGAAAAATAATAAAATATATATATCATTCATTATCCACTGAAAAATAATACTCATAAACATTGATAGGACTCAAGACCAATGATTATTAACGATAATTAATAACTATTCCTATTCACTTTATACCTGCAAGCCATCTTAATTGACATACATACATCTCTTTTAAACGAGATCGTTCCCCACCAAAGGATAAAAGACATATAGTCCATCACATTATAAGTAATTAATGGTATTTAGAAGCCATTTACATTCGAGTCCATTGGATTAATTAATTATAACGCCATTGAAATGAAAGAAGACCGCTATGTGAATCAGAAAAAAAGAGTGGGCAGAAATTCCATCAACGACATTGCACTGTAAGATTATAGTATTTACTATTTACATTGGAGGAAAGATAGTGGACAGATTTGAAACATAGTCCAGTAATGAATCAAATACGCGAGTTGCTCCAAGCATGAGCTTTGATCCTTCAATCATTTTGCTCTTATACGATGGACCGACAGATGCCGGTAAACATCGATCTATACTCGCGAAACAATTTGAATGGCTCAGGGGCCTAGTAATGAAGAACGAGCGTTGACTGAATTTGTAGCCACTCTGCTGGATGGTGCCATGCAGTTTTCTTTCGTTTGTGTGTTTTTCATTGTTGGGTGGTCAAGACTCAACACATAGGAAGATTGTAGATTTCCAGAATCTTGCTTCTGCTCATCTTAATATTTCTGAAATATGCAATTACCAATAAAAATGTCAGAAAACTGAAGATAAATGATGAGATGTCATTCTAATTTAATAAAATTTATTGTGTTTAATAATTTTTCATGTTGTAGATGAAATAGCTTTTTTACTGAAATTTTTTCTAGTTAATTTTAATCAAAAAATAGTAGACATTTTTAAAAACTTAACTTAAATTTAATCTGTAGAATCTGAGTGTTCTGGGGTTTTCCACAATGTTGAATCCATTTATGCATTAAAAATGGTATTTTAAACAACAAAAAAGCACATTTTTTTTGAATTTGTATAGACCATGAAAAAAACTATTTTGTCTATAAATTAGACTAATCCATAATTTTTTACCAAAGAAGTAGATTTTCAACACTCTATATGCAATCTTTGAACTTTAGGAAGTAACTCTTAACTAATCAAAAATATTTGAAATATCATTTATTATAAAATAAAAGTTAAAAAAGTTTTTTTTTTTCAATAATTTATTTATACGAGAAAAAATTCAAATAATTTATTTACATAGATATATTTTTTAATTGTTCTTGGGGTACAGCTCCAAGTATTACGTAAAGTAAGAAAGAGATCCAAGGTTCAAATCCGAGGGAGTAGTCAAGTCTACGAAAAGGAGAACAGTTCATAGGCTCTAAAGGTATATTAGTAACTGCTAGAATGGATATGTGTTAATGATATGAGACTAGCCTGAGCCAGAGCCCGACTGTCGTCCATATGTATGTATGTATACTTTAACTGTAATGAGAATTTTGCATAGAAAGAAATTTTGCAAATTCATATTAAACTAAATGGTAGATTAAAACTAAAATGAAATCTTAAAACGTGTTTTGGGATAATTTATTTATACTAAAAATTTTCAAATAATTTATTTATATAGATGTATATTATTTAATTGTTTTTGGGGTTTATTTATATAGATGTATATTATTTAATTGAATTTGGGGTGCAACTCCATTGGTTATCGCTGTGATATGAAGTATTGTGTAGCCAAAAGTTATGATCTTGAGAAGTTGTGATGCAGGAGCATCCAGCTAGGGCACCATGACCAGGTGAAGTCTCTGCTAGGTTGGAAAGTTGATTTAGCATTTGGATTGTCTTTCATGTTTAGTTTATCAGAGCATGAGGTAGGATTTTGTTTTGTTTTCTTTTAATTGCTGTGTTAGTCAAAAGTTAGTTGGTCGGTTAGGGTTGTTATTTGTCTGACCCTAATAAACAACAGCTTAGTAATTGTTCTGTCAACTTAAAGAGGAAAAGAAAAAAAGTGTCTAAATGAAGATCTTGTCATGTAAACCGAACCGAGAACTAGTAGTTACACAACTATATTGCTTTTAACTGAAAGTACCTACAGTTTCATTAACTGTAAATAAAGATGTATAAATGTAGAAATGAAAAACTTGTAAAAGGTTCAGCATTTTTACAAATCCAAGAAATAAAAAAAGACAGAACGTAAATTTTCCTAACTGTCCATCTGTGTCATTGCCTACATGCTGTACTATTATGTTTTATTCATTGAACCATTGAATACAATGTTAGCAGACAGAGAACGACTACTGTAGGTCGTGTTTTTTTGTCTTTCTCACTTAACAGAAAACAACATCGAATACGCACATACATCCACAACCAGAGCGAAGGATAAACGAATCGAATTCACAACCAGGAGAGTAATGCACAGCGAGTCGACTGAAAGGATAATACAAAAACAGAGTGCCGGAGAAAATGAATTACAACAAAGGTAATTTCGGACGAATCTTCACATCTTCATAAATAAACAGAGATCGATAATTTATGTTCACATTGCTGTTGTTCCAAGTAACTTAAATATTACATTTGTTCATAATAAAACAAGTGCCCAGTGTCCACAGAATGGACAAACCCTAGTCTAGGGTTTGACATCAGGGAAAACCCTCAATCTTAACAGACAGCCAAACCAAAACCATAATCGAAACCAGATTCAAGCTTCATTTGGGAGGACAAACCAGTTTGTACACAACTACAAGGCAGCGAGTGACAAATCCTACAGAGACTACAAGAAACCCTAACTGCAAATTGACAGACTTTAAGAGACAGAGCCTACCGGCAGAGGGTTGCCTCGTTTGAAGACCGAACCGTGAAAAATCCTCGTATCCAGGTCGAACCATTGACCTGCACAAGCCAGACGAATTACGGTTAACATACCCTGTACAGTGGGACCTGAACCAAAGCAGAACAAAAGCAGAAGGAAAACGTAACATACCTGGGCACGACCGGACCAAGGAGCTTGCGGAACAGAGCCACAGACAACCCGAAGAAGCCTGAGACAAGAGGAGCAGGCTTGGTCAGTGACTACACCAGAAGACGGTAAATACAAAGCACGGAGGGAACAAATTACCTGGTTTGTAGCCGAGGAAAACCATCTTGTTGTCACCTGGGTACATTGGAACCAGAAGTTAAACAACTTTCGCACCGTAGCAGAGGTAAGGGTAATATCAACAACAACAAAGGATAACCATTGGCTGAGAGACCAGATTTTGAAACCAAACAGCAGAAGAACGATAAAACAAAACGAAGAACTCACTGTGTAAAAAGAATTCGAGCAAGCGCACCTCCAAAACCAAGACAAAATTATTCTACAGGGAAAATCCACCAACAATAGCACAAACAAGTTCGGAAGGCCGGCGTTCACTTACAACCATGCCCAAAAACCAGAGATTGCCATAAGCGCCAGAGCAAAATCATACATTGTGACAAAAACCCTTGCAGAGCCCATAGCAAAACAGAACCATGCAAATGACCAGGAAGCAGGAGCAGTTTGTGTAAAAGACCAAACGGAGGGACAAAACCCGAGACTGGGTACCGTAGGTGGACATTTACGAGCTCATTAATTGTTTCCAGATTCCAATTAAAATATCTGATATCCATATCTACAAACAACCGCCAAAACAACAAACCAATCTCATTAACATCACAAAGCCCGGACAGGTGGATAACTAAGGCTACGTGGAAGCGTGGGCTGGGTCACATCAAAGTGGTATCAGAGCAGTTGTTTATGTTAGTTGGAGGAATGGAGATAGGAAGGCGGGGTCGTGGCAGAGGTGCTTGAAGGATAGTGGAGGAAGGACTGAGAGAGGAGATCAGAATTCTTGCTGCCCGTTTGGAGGCAGTAGAGGCAGGGAGAAGAAGAGACCCAGAAATAGGCGATGACAGTGAAGAGGAAACTGAAGCAGTAATAGATGGACCAGAAGGCGAGTCCCCAGAAGTGAGATTGTTGAGGTCTGTTTTAGTGGCAAGTAGTAAGCCCAAACCAGAACTCCCAACCTATGACGGCAGCCTATCCATAGAGGTTTTATTGGATTGGATCAGCGAGATGGATAAGTATTTCGAGTGTGAGGAAGTCGGCGAAGACCGCAGAGTTAAGTTCGTTGCGACGAAATTGAAGGGACACGCAGCCCTATGGTGGGATAGTGTCCAAATGGAAAGGAAGAGATTGAACAAGTTGCCGATTAAAACCTGGTCAAGGATGGTGGCCAAGTTAAAGGGCAGATTTCTACCGAAAGACTATCAGATTGCACTACACAGGCAGGTGCAGAATCTGAAACAGAAAGGAATGACGGTGAGGGAGTACACGGAGGAGTTCTATCGAGTGAACTTAAGAGCCGGATATACAGAGGATACTGCGGAAAGAACAACCAGGTATGTTAATGGGTTAAGGTTAGATATTTTAGATGAAATCAGTATTTTATCTCTGAAAAACACTGAAGAAGCATATCAGAGTGCAATGAAAGCTGAAGAGAAAATTACTAGAAGGTAGAATGCCCGGAGAGGACGAGGAGCTGACAGGGGAAAAGGCCAGTCATATGGCAGAGGCCGGACTGCTAGTAGCAATGAGGAAGGCAGCAGTTCCAGAGCTTTCGGATCAGCAGACAGAGGTGATAGCGCGAGAGGCGGTAGGTCATCCCAGCGAGGCAGGGGAAATGGCCGAGGTAGAGGGGCTGGTTATCAGTGTTACAGGTGTCATAAATGGGGACACCGATCATTTGAATGTCTAGAGGCAGATCAAGCTGGGTAGCAGGGTGCATATGTTGCACAACCAGAGGAAGCAGCGACACCTCCCCAAGAAGCAGAAAATGCTCCAGAGACAGGGGAAGCCCTGGTGCTGCACAAGGTGTTGTTAAAACCAGTCAAGGAGGTCACCGAACAGACACAACGGAAGGCTTTGTTTAGAACAATTTGTAAGTCACGAGGTAAGTGTTGTAAGTTAATTATTGACAGTGGTAGTACTGATAACTTAGTGTCCACGGAGATGGTAGAAAAGTTGGAGTTGAAGCGTTTGAAACATCCCAACCCTTACAGAGTTTCATGGCTGCAAAAAGGCCATCAATTGTTGGTGGATGAACAGTGCGAGGTGGAGTTTCAAATAGGTAGATATAAGGATAAAGTCGTTTGTGACATCATGCCAATGGATGTATGTCACATACTGCTAGGGAGACCTTGGCAGTACGACAGGAAAGTGGTACACAATGGAGTGACGAACTATTATAAGTTTGTCAAGGATGGAATCAAGCATACGCTTGTGCCCATCAAAGAAGAAGGGACAATAGAGACAAGTGAACCAAGAACATTGTTGGTTAGCGGAAAACAGTTTCTGAAACAAGTTGAGGACAGTGAGATAGGTTACGCAGTTGTAAAGAAAGCAAGGACAGTGTTGTTGCATACAGAGGTATCAGATTTACCTACAAAAATCCAGCAAATGTTGCAGGAATTTACGGATATAGTGGTAGATGACTTGCCAGAAAAATTACCCCCCAAAAGAAGCATAAGTCATCATATTGACTTCATACTCGGAGCCAGTTTTCCGAACAAAGTGGCATACCGAATGAGCCCCAAAGACAATGAAGAGATTAGGAAGCAGGTGCAAGAACTGCTAGACAAGGGATTGATAAGGGAAAGCTTAAGCCCTTGTGCAGTCCCAACGGTTCTCGCTCCCAAGAAGGGAGGAGAGTGGCGGATGTGCACCGACTCAAGGGCCATCAACAAAATCACCATCTGGTACAGGTTCCCACTGCCACAGATGGATGATATGATGGATTGTTTAAGTGGGGCAGCATATTTCTCTAAGATAGACTTGAAGAGCAGGTACCATCAGATTCAGATATGAGAGGGGGATGAATGGAAGACAGCCTTTAAGACGAATGAGGGGCTGTACGAATGGCTAGTCATGCCATTTGGACTGAGCAATGCACCCAGTACATTCATGAGGTTAATGAATGAGATGCTGAAGGAGTACATCAGGAAATTTGTGATAGTGTACCTGGACGACATACTAATTTTCAGCAGGACAAGGGAAGAACACCTTCAACACGTACAGAAAGTGCTGGAAAAATTACAGCAGAATAAACTGCTAATAAATTTGAAGAAATGTACCTTTCTGCAGAAGGAATTGATTTATTTGGGTTTTGTAATAGCAGAAAACGAACTGAATATGGATCCGGAGAAGGTGGCAGCAATAGTGAATTGGCCATCTTCGAAAAATTTATTTGAGGTACGTAGCTTTCACGGACTAGCGAGTTTTTATCGGAAATTCATAAGGAATTTTAGCGAAATTTGTGCACCTATGTTGGACACCATTAAAAAGGCCAGCCAGCCTTTTCGATGGACAGAGGCAGCGGAGAGAAGTTTCCAGTTGTTAAAAAGAAAGATCACTGAGAGGTTGATCCTGAGATTGCCAGATTTCAAGAAGCTTTTTCAGGTTCGCTGTGATGCTAGCAGTACAACAATTGGAGCTATACTCAGCCAGGAGGATAAGCCTGTGGCCTTCTTCAGTGAGAAGCTAAATGAAAGCAGACAGAAATATTCATCGTATGATAAGGAGTTCTATGCTGTTATACAGGCATTAAAACACTGGAGGCATTATCTATTGGGAAATGAATTTGTGTTGTTTTCAGATAATTCTGCACTACAGTATGTAATGCAACAACACAAGTTGAACCACAAACACGCCAAATGGGTGGAGTATTTGCAGAGTTTCAACTTCATATTGAAGCATATTAGCGGGCAGGCCAACAAGGTGGCAGATGCGCTAAGTAGGAGAGCTCTACTTCTGCAGGAAAGCACTGTGCAAGTGCTGGGTTTTGAGCACTTAAAATACTTATACCAGACTGATACAGATTTTAAGGAGGCCTATGAGGCATGTCAGAATCCCTTAGTGAGAGATAACAGTCCTTGGTTGGACTACAACCTACAGGAGAAACTGTTGTTTAAGGGAGGACAGCTGTGCATACCTGACTGCTCGATGAGGGAGAATATTATTCGGGAGAAGCATAGTGGAGGTCTGGCCGGACATTTCGGCATGGACAAGACACTCGAGCAGCTCAGTCATTTCTACTTTTGGCCAAAGATGCGGAGGGATGTGCAGCGATTTGTGGCCAGATGTAAAGTGTGCCAGTTGGCGAAGGGTCACAGTCAAAACACGGGACTGTACACACCATTACCTGTTCTAGGCAGACTGTGGGACTCAGTCAGCTTGGACTTCATCTTAGGTCTACCTAAGACACAAAGAGGTTACGACTTGGTGATGGTAGTAGTGGACAGATTCTCGAAAATGGCGCATTTCATCCCTTGCAGGAAAACCAGTGATGCCACTCACGTGGCCCACTTGTTTTTCACAAAGATTTTTAGGTTATATGGGTTTCCTAAATCTATCCTTTCAGACAGGGATGTGAAGTTCACGGGACACTTTTGGCGTACCTTGTGGAAGAAAATGGACACATAGCTGAGTTACAGTTTTGCTTATCACCCGCAAATCGACGGGAAAACAGAGGTTGTAAACAGGAGTCTGGGAAACCTGCTACGAAGCCTGGTTGGAGAGAATTCGCGGATGTGGGATCGAGTGCTTGCACAGGTAGAGTTCGCTTATAACGACTCGCCTAACCGCAACACAGGCTTCAGCCCATTTCAGATCCTGTACGACATGCATCCTCGCGGAGTGCATGAATTGCGGGATCTTGGACTGCAAGAAAGGCGAAGCACAGATGGAGAAGATTTCGCTAACGCAATGAGAGATTTGCATGAATAAGTAAAAATTAAATTTCAGGATAGTAGCCTAAAGTATAAACAGCAAGCAAATTTGAAGAGAAGGGAAGTACAGTTTAACATGGGGGATGAAGTCCTCGTGCATTTGCGCAAAGAACGCTTCCCTAAGGGTACATACAATAAGTAAAGTGCAAGAAGATAGGACCCTGCAAAGTCCTCCGGAAATTTTCGGCGAATGCCTATGAGATACAGTTGCCACCCGGAATAGGCATTTCACCTATCTTTAATGTAGCAGACCTGTTCCCCTACACAGCTGACCCAGAAGGGAAGGAAGAATATGGAACCACACGGCCTACACGGAATACCCAGGATGGAGGAGAAGCTTGGAAGAGATAGATGCCTTACATTCAACCTCCCGAGATCGAAAGCATTCTCGACACTCAGGTGGCTAAACGAACTCGGCAGAAGGAGTATCTGCAATACCTGGTCAAGTGGAAGAACCGTCCTATTGAGGACAGTTCGTGGCTTGATGCCAGGCAGATTGAGCAGACAGGTTCTTCAATCGAGAAGCTCATGGACCGGAGCCATGATTTCTTTTTGCCCCGGGAGCCTGATGCAGGAGCATCCAGCTAGGGCACCATGACCGGGTGAAGTCTCTGCCAGGTTGGAAAGTTGATTTAGCATTTGGATTGTCTTTCATGTTTAGTTTATCAGAGCATGAGGTAGGATTTTGTTTTGTTTTCTTTTAATTGTTGTGTTAGTCAAAAGTTAGTTGGTCGGTTAGGGTTGTTATTTGTCTGACCCTAATAAACAACAGCTTAGTAATTGTTCTGTCAACTTAAAGAGGAAAAGACAAAAAGTTTCTAAATGAAGATCTTGTCATGTAAATCGAACCGAGAACTAGTAGTTACACAACTATATTGCTTTTAACTGAAAGTACCTACAGTTTCATTAACTGTAAATAAAGATGTATAAATGTAGAAATGAAAAACTTGTAAAAGGTTCAACATTTTTCAGATTCGAGAAATAAAAAAAGACAGAACGTAAATTTTCCTAACTGTCCATCTGTGTCATTGCCTACATGCTGTACTATTATGTTTTATTCATTGAACCATTGAATACAATGTTAGCAGACAGAGAACAACTACTGTAGGTCGTGTTTTTTTTTGTCTTTCTCACTTAACAGAAAACAACATCGAATACGCACATACATCCACAACCAGCGCGAAGGATAAACGAATCGAATTCACAACCAAGAGAGTAATGCACAACGAGTCGACCGAAAGGATAATACAGAAACAAAGTGCCGGAGAAAATGAATTACAACAAAGGTAATTTCGAACAAATCTTCACATCTTCATAAATAAACAGAGATCAATAATTTATGTTCACATTGATGTTGTTCCAAGTAACTTAAATATTACATTTGTTCATAATAAAACAAGTGCCCAGCGTCCAAAGAATGGACAAACCCTAGTCTAGGGTTTGACATCAGGGAAAACCCTCAATCTTAACAGACAGCCAAACCAGAACCATAATTGAAACCAGATTCAAGCTTCATTTGGGAGGACGAACCAGTTTGTACACAACTACAAGGCAGCGAGTGACAAATCCTATAGACTCTACAAGAAACCCTAACTGCAAATTGACAGACTTTAAGAGATAGAGCCTACCAGCAGAGGGTTGCCTCGTTTAAAGACCGAACTGTGAAAAATCCTTGTATTCGGGTCGAACCATTGACCTGCACAAGCCAGAAGAATTACGGTTAACATGCCCTGTACAATGGGACCTGAACCAAAGCAGAAGGAAAACGTAACATACCTGGGCACGACTGGACCAAGGAGCTTGCAGAACAGAGCCACAACAACCCAAAAAAGCCTGAGACAAGAGGAGCAGGCTTGGTCAGTGACTACACCAAAAGACAGTAAATACAAAGCACTGAGGGAACAAATTACCTGGTTTGTAGCCGAGGAAAACCATCTTGCTGTCACCTGGGTACATTGGAACCAGAAGTTAAACAACTTTTGCACCGTAGCAGAGGTAAGGGTAATATCAACAATAGCAAAGGATAACCATTGGCCGAGAGACCAGATTTTGAAACCAAACAACAGAAGAACGATAAAACAAAATGAAGAACTCACTGTGTAAAAATAATTCGAGCAAGCGCACCTCTAGAACCAAGACATAATCGTTCTATAGGGAAAATCCACCGACAACAGCACAAACAAGTTCGGAAGGCCGGCGTTCACTTACAGCCATGCCCAAAAACCAGAGATTGCCATAAGCGTTGGAGCGAAATCATACATTGTGACAAAAACCCTTGCAGAGCCCATAGCAGAACAGAACCATGCAAATGACCGGGAAGCAGGAGCATTTTGTGTAAAAGACCAAACGGAGGGACAAAACCCGAGACTGGGTACCGTAGGTGGACATTTACGAGCTCATTAATTGTTTCCAGATTCCAATTAAAATATCTGATATCCATATCTACAAACAACCGCCAAAACAACAAACCAATCTCATTAACATCACAAAGCCTGGACAGGTGGATAACTAAGGCTACGTGGAAGCGTGGGCTGGGTCACATCAAGTTGGCATTCAATGTAGCATTTTAGACCCTCACCTATTTTACTTTTCAAACTCCTTGTGTTAGGATTTTTATATTATGGCTTTTGTCATTTGGGTTTTTTTTACTATTTATATTAAAAATAGCTATTAACTTCTTGTTATGAATTTTTTTTAATAATTTTGCACATATCTTCTTGGAAACCAGAACAATCATTTGTAACCAATGTGTATTATACAATGGTTCTCACCATTTATTCATCAATATAATTTGGTTTTTACGATATTATTATTACTTTCAATATGCACTTAAATCTACATCAAATACTTCTATATGGTTTCTTTTGTGACTATCCTAACCATGATGTAAATGAGTGTTGATATTTGGAAGCGACATTCTCTTTTGTCACTACCTTGTGGCTACCATAACCATCATACAAATAAGTGTCTATATTTGGGAGTGACCAAATTAAGGGCTTCAAAAGACCCATTTTATTGAAAGAGGTGTTTACCTTCCTTAGGGTGGAAGGTGGAAGATGCATATAATGAAGGTTTATTTTTTTAATTGTAGCAATCCCAACTAGTTTGCGAAAGACTTCCCACATCCATGAAAGTTGACTTTTTGTTTTTACAATTAACAACCTAATATTGAAGGTTGTGAAGCTCTAGTAAAAAAAACGAGATAGGAAAGATAAACCAATAATTTCATATTAAAAAATTGAGGTGAATATGCAAAAAGAAACATGATACAACATCATGCGATAATAAAGGGTGATTTAAATGCATCATATCAATCAACCAAATGACCAAATGTACAAAATGTTGATCAATAACAATTGAAAAGAAGAAAACCATAATTAAAATATGCAAAGATGTTTTTGGAGGTTGATAATGAGTTGATGTTTAAACTTGTCATAAGATAGATGATGCTAGAAGTTATGCGGTCAAAAAACCTTACAAAAGAATGGTAAGTCAACATGGACATGTGTATGGAGCTTGTCAACATTTTCAAAGAAGTGGTTATTGTAGCCAATAAGCTCAATGAAAAGGTATATGTTCATTATGCAAGTTTGCATGAGGCTAGTTATTTTTTAGAATGAAAGAGATGACAAAGATTGGTACATAGATTTAATTAAAACATTTGAAGCATTATTAAATATAAAAATTTATTATTTTAAATTTATTGAAATTTAATTATTGAGTTTTTCATCTTTTAAATTGCTAATTTATAAGGTTAAAAAATAAATGTTTTTTACTAGCTTTAAATTTTTATATTAGGAATCCAAAAAACATTGATAAACATTAATTTCATGTTTTTCCTCTTTAAATTAGAGTTTTTGTGTGAAAGGCGCTCTCCAACCTAATATAGTAGAGATGCTATAATGTAATGTTAACATTTTGACTAAGTCAAATTAGATAATAAAATAATGTAATGGAAACATTTTAACTCAGTCGAGAAAGAAAAAATGGTGCATGATGATGAGCCCTAGTATTGCAACAAGAATGTTAATTATCAATCTGGGGTTCGTACAAACTTAATAGGTGTTAGCACTATATGTGCAACATGCAATGTGTCATTTCGTTGCTTTGATTCAATGAAGTGAATATCATAAAATCAAGACCTAAACTAATTTCAAAAATGGAAATGTTACTCTATTTACAAGAAATAGAAATGATGTTTGCGCTAGTTGCATAATTGTAAAGATTAGGTTATTTGCATAAATGTAAATTTTATGCTACTTGAAGGCATGTAAACATTATTCTAATTGCATAATGTAAAAGTTGCATTAAAAAGGAAACCTAACCTATGCAATGGAAATAACAATGCTTCCAATTAAAACCCTAAAAGAAGCATGAATCCAAGATAAACAATCATAATCTACCTTGCATAGGTAAATGAGCATGAAATCAACCTTTAATCATTGTATTAAAAGAGAATAGCTTTAGGGACAAATTTCATTAGGCATTTCATGACACAATCAAGAAAATCATCAATGTATCTTTAAATTCATAAATATTTCCACCAACCATAACTGCAGAGGTGAATTGCAATGGAGAAGAGGTAAGGCTTAAGAGGTCTTTGGTATTACTCAATCATGGTTTTGGAGTCTAAGAGTCATTATTGAAGGCTAGGAGGTAAAAATAAAGCTTCAAGGACAATTTTGGTCAATTTTGGATGGATTTTACATGGTGCTACATGATTCTATACAATTGCTACATGATTTCCATGTTTTGCTACACAATGCTATACGATTGCTACAAGATTTCCCTGTTTTGCTACAGGATTGGATCTGTGAGCATTCTGAGGGTGGAAAGGGTGATCTAAAGGTGGGATAGGGTAGATGAAGGTATATGAAGGTTGTATGAGGCTTTTTCCAAGCTTAGCACCTCTCAGAGGCCCATCTTGCACAAAAACAAATGCACACGATGTCCTTCAATGTCCTAGAAATGTACTTTCGGTGGCATAGTTTTGAGGGTGTTGTGTAGTGAGGAGAAAGAGGATGATGGTTGTAGGAGGAATGTAGGATGACAATGATAACCCTGCAAATCAACATTAGTACCCGTACACCACAAAAAAATTATGATCTGTATACTTGCAAAGGCTAAAATACCCAATCTGCCGGCTAGTATGTCCTCCAATTTATCTCACTAAATGACCAAACAAATCGAACACAAATGAGATGAGGTTAATTGTATTATTAATTAAGATGTCCTAAGACTCCAATACAAATGGAATCACTCAAAAATAGCCTTTTTAACGTGCTGAAAAAATAGCATAAAGTTACTACAAAAACTAGTAATTCAAGAATCAATGAGCTAGTTAACCTACCAAATGCCTAACCTAATCAAGTGAAAATATCATGGGATAAACTTTGTTATTAACTTGAATGTTTTTTATGACTCAATCCAAATGGAATCAACTCAAAATAATTTCATTAACACGTTTAAAAAATTAGCATAAAATTACTACTATTTCGCTACAAGAGACTTGCATAAATTCTAGATTTGTGAACTAGTAAACCAATCCAAGTAGCTCAATGATTAATATGACTTTTCAAAATTGTTCTAAGGATGCATCGTGCTTGAAAATCTGTAAATAACCTGGAAAACAACTCACTTCAATCATTTAACTAATATAACCTATAGTAAAGGAAGCATGAACACTAAATGCATAAATAAGAGATGCAAACGAAAAAGACATTCAAAGGAAATAAATAAATTGTACAACTGGGCTCTGATGCTCTTGAAATGGTCAAGCCCAAGCATACTCATAATTCTATGAAGGAAACCAAGCTTTAGAAGCTAAAAATGACACCAAACTTCATTATTAGAGTCAATCCAAGTACATCCCTACTAGAAATGAAAGTGGAGCTACTAGAAAACAAATTTTCTCTATAAGAAGACTAAGATATATAGGCCCCTAGAGGAAAATTCGAAATGGTAATTATACAAATTGATGGGGAAACATCCTCCTTGAAAGGAGACAACTTTCCCCTCAAAAATCCCTCAAAAAGTGGATCTGGTTTGCAATAGTAGGAATCTTCATTAAATGATAGGGAGTGCATTCCTGGATTTTCTCAATCACAGGAGCTCCATAATCTGTTCAATAACTTCATAATATCATGTTCATTTATTATCCAATCTTGGTCCATCTTGTAGTAGGGAGCAAGTCCCTATATTATTTCATTCTGAATTTACTCAATATTCTATCAATACTCTAAAAAATAATTAATATTAGACACATAATATGCAATTATCTCTAAACCTTCCTAAGAATATATTAAAGCTAAAAAAACATTATTAAGTGTAGGAGAGAATTAATATTGCTTTATGTGTCTAAGAAAGGTTAGATGATCTTTAATTTGTGCTTAATTTAGAGACCCATCATAACCCCCTACTGAAATTGTTGCTCATCCTCAGATCAACCTATCCATCTTTTTGCCTTGTTGTTCTTCTTTTATGCCTCAGATAATTTTATGATGTGCCATACTGATGTTGATATAGCTACCCCTGTTGGATAAGATTTGTGTTTATCTCAATTTCCCATCATTCCTTTGATTCTCCCTCTTGGTTTTATTATTCTGAAAGTATCTGTTAATTTTCCTCCTCTCATGACTTCAATAAACTTTTATCAATGTGAAACAAGGATTTTCTCTTTTCTGCTACAGGATTCTAAATTTTTCCGTGTGAGAGTGTTTATGGAAACAAAGGTAGAATAAATGTTATTTTTATGATGCTGAGGAGAAGGGAGAATTCAACATGCAACCCAAGACATTTGGTCCTTAATGACACAAATTCACTGATATTTTTTACTCAGATTTAAATATGTGGCAGCTACAGAGTATGCTTTTGAGAATTGAGAGAGTTTTAAGGGTTTTCATGCCAAGTATTGGTGGGGAAAATTTGTACTTACCCTTTCCCTCATTATTCTTTCTTCCTTCTTAGGGTTTGAGGGCAATTTTGTCTACTATCAAGCTTCCTGTAGGAACCTGTGACTTCCTTGTAGCACTTTTTGCAAACCCTGTAGGTTCCTATGCAGTGGAGGTTGTTATAGTAGAATAAATTTTTGTTAGTCTTGTTTCAAGGTTGAGGAAAGAAAAATTATAACATGCACCCTTGCCTTATTCAGAACACCATATTCTTAAGCAAATGCTCGACCAATCCAATTGTTTTTCCTTACTAGGATCCATTCTGTAAATTTGCATAGTACTTTTTCTTGACGACTGAGGTGTTTTTGGAATGCTTATGCCAAATGTTGGAGAGAAGGAATTTTTACTTACATTTCCTTCAAATATCTCCTTGCTTCCCAAGACTCTAGTGGTTATTTTGGGTGAAATTTTCCTTCTTGTAGCACTTTGTTAGCTTCCTATAGCAAACTGTCTCATTCCTGCAATAGTTTTTTTATCCTATAGTAGCCTATTCTGATCCAGTAACACACAACTTGAATCCTATAGCAACTAATCTTTGCATGCCAAGAGGTGGTGGGTCCACTTTTTTATTTTTTATTTTTTTCAATTTTTTTTTTTCATTACGTGCAAAATAAATTCAAATTTCTTTGATTTAACTGAGTTCATCCCATCTACCCCCGCACACTCTTTATCCTCTATCGTGACTAAATGATAACAACCTAGTTTCTCAAGTCTTTTTCACTTTCGTCCCGTTCCTGTTCCACACATGTGGGTGTGTTCGTGGAAAAGTGAAGTTAATTGCTAGATAAGACTGAGGTTGTTGTGCCACTAATTTTGGCTATAAAAAAAACTTTTCACTCACACACTTGCAACATTTTTCAAGCTAAAATAAGTTCATATGAAATGTTTAGAAGATTGCATACTTAGTCTTACCCCGGGTGTGTTTGTAGGTGCTGTTGGATCCACTGATGTGACCATTGGAACCATGATATGATTGTTGGAACTCTTCGTGATGTGATTGTTGGAACCTGGATGTAGTGGCCAGAATGTTGATGTGAATATTGGAATTCCTCTAAGGTGTGATTTATAAACTTCAATAATCCTTTCATTGGCTTTGAATTTTTTTATTGCTGATGGAAATTCCCCTGGTTTAGGTTGTCAAAGTACTATTGTTGTAGCTGACCTAGTGTGGTTGATTCCTCATGATGAATGATCTTACAGGAAACCTTGTAGCTACACAAACCTATTTTTTGAGCCTTATGAAGTGTTGTGGTCTTCAAAGTTCTCAGACTAGTGCTGAAAATTTTGATCTTGTAGGGTTTATGCAGGTTGCTACAGGACTGTGTGTCTTCCTATAGCAGCCACATAGGCCCCTCAGGTTCATAATTTTCTCTGAGTGTGGCCTTCAAAAATTTTGATAATTCATGGGAAAATTTTGGTGGTAGTTGGAGAGCCTTTTAGTGATGGTAATGGGTAAAAATAGAGGTGGAGGGTCAGATTTTGTGGATGTTTAGTGGGACAGTGGAGAAAAAATGAAGGTTTATGGAGTGGATGGATACCAAGGATTTCTATACACTCCTCTCGCCCCCAGATGAAAAAAATTAAATCTGCCTCCCTTCCCCATTCTCAACAACTTCTTATAGCACTCTATGTCAATCCTATAGTAGAGATTGTTTAGCCAATATCTCTGAAATAATAGATCAGATTCACCTGGAATTTTTTGAGCATGTTTCCACCATCGTAATTCATATCCCCATAAACAATCTTGGTCAATGGATGCACAAATCTTGATAAAATTGGAAAATTGTTTTAGGTGATGATGACCAATTTCTCAAAAAGTATGCACTAGAATTTCATGAAAATTTTTGAGCATGTTACTATCATCCCTATGCGTATCCCCATGAAACATCTCAGCTAATGGATGCACAATTTTCAAGATATTGTAAAAACAATTTATGCCCTGTGTATTTTGGCAATCCTATAGCGAAACATAACTTTCTTCTAATGCTTCAGGACGACGAGGAAATGAATGGGAAAGGATTGAGAATGATGGGTGGATGTTGGAAATGGATGAGGGTGATGGATTGACATGGCCTTCATCTTATTGGAGCATACGGGCAAAGGAGTTGAGAGCTTAACTTTGACTTCCCTTGACTATATTTCTTATCAAAATTTTCTCTTGGTGCTAACTTTTTCTTATTGATTGTATAGGTTGGAGAGAACTTGAATTCACCAAAGAGAGATACCTGGAACAAAGATTTATTTTTTATTTTTTATTTTTTTTTATTTTTTTATTTTTATTTTTATTTTTTTAATTTTCTTTCTTTTTTCCCCTTAGTCCTCCTAGTTGCCTCAATGAGGTTTTCAACTAGTAGGTCTGCCTAGGTGCCTCTGAAGAGGTTTTCACCTAGGATCTTATTATTAATTTTTTTTCTTTTTTCCCAACTCACTAATCACCTCATGGAGGTTTTCAATCAACAAGCCAATCTCAGGTGCCTCAAAGGAGGTTTTCACCTAAGATTTTATGTTTTTCTGATTTTTATTTCCTTTTTTTTCCCTTTTTTAAAATCCTACTCTACTTGAAGAAAATCTCTTTCAAGTATAGGAATACTTCCAATGGAGCCATGTGCATAACAAGATGATAAACTCATGTGTAGGCTCGAAATATATGATTTGACATGTACCTGAATTTGAGATAACATCTGCACTGACTTTAATGATATCAAACATTGTTGAAGAAGAGAGTGATGCTTCATCCTATTGATTTTCTGGAACCAAAGCTCAATATAGCTATGATGCCCTTGGTTTTGTTGCTCGTCTAGATCATCTTGTGTGCCTTATTCTTCCATGCCATTCAAATCTTCTTCTTTCTGTTGATTATTTTCTTTAACGCATAGAGGATCTGATGGTGAACATGATGAAACTTCTTCGATCTCTGATCTTGTTTTCTACTCTCCATCAAGTGCAACCTGTGATTTTCCATATTTGAATCTTCTTTTTCTAAACGTTTTCCTTCAATGGCATCAAGAGAATCTATTTTTTTCAATACTCTTCTTAAGCCAAGATGAATACCATTTAGATAAAGAGAAGTTGTTTTGAAGTGTTGTACTTCAACATTGTAAGTGGATTTAGTTACTTTATTGTTTGGGTATAGGTAGTTGAGTGGGAATGGATCTTTGAGATGGATGTGGTTGTGGTTGATGTGGATGGTATGGATAGCATGGAGTTGGGTATGGAGGATATTGAGTAAAATATTGAGGATATTGTGGATTTATCCCATAAGGTCCTTTCCAACCATGTTTCGAAGATTGGTTTTGGGGTTGATATGGCCAAGGTTGCCAAGGAAAGGGTGGTTTCCAATTACTTTGAGATGTTTTTGCATACCCTTGAACTTGAGAATTAGGTTCTTGCATCATACCAAGTTGACTAGGCTGCCATGGTCTTCTTGGAGCTACATAACAAAGTTGCTTTGATACTTGATTTGCTCCATTTTCCTCTTGGTAAAATTCCTTCAACCTTGGTAATCATGGGCAATGTTAAGTAGTATGTGAGTCTGCACATATAACAAAAGTTTTAGCATCCTCTTTCTTCTCATTTTCCATTCTTAACACACTTATTTGTTCATTTAGATTGCCAAGAATTTTTGTTTAAAGTTATCAAGTAAATTTTCAAGTTCAACTTGACTTACCAATATCCATGTTGATTTAATTACTCTTACCCTTTCTCTTGATATGCACTTGCATATTTCACAAATTTCTTGAAATGATAATCGATATACATCATGTTTACTCATGAGATCAAGGAGATCAATCCACTCATCCCTAATTGTTTTAAGTAAGAGGGTTTTTAGTGTGTCAAATCCTAATTGATGTATTTTTTACCTCTTAAAATTATATATAAATCTCTCTATTAGATCCTCAAGGCTCTCATCTTATGTTTGAGTCATCCTAAAGTTTTCTTCTTTGAGATCATGACCTTTATATTTTTCTAGAAATATCTTTTGCATGTCGTTTCATGATCTTATTGAATTAGTCCCTAAACTCATGAAATATTTAAGAGCTCTATCTTTCAATGTTGTTGGAAACAATATCAATTCTTGAGTGTTTAATAAGTAATCACAAGATCTACAAAGTATTTCAAATTCAAAGAGAAAGGCTTTTGAATCCTCTGACCTCATACCATGGAAGTTTGGAAGAAATAATGGAGGGATGTTCTTCATGTGAACATTGATATTAATATCTTGAATGAGAAATCCAAGAGGATATTCCTCATTGTTATAATCTTCATCCATTTTTCTACCTGCAAAAATGGATTGTGATGTGGCTCTTACTACACCACGTGGTCAAATGGGGGGGGGGGCAGGGAGGGTTTGGTGATGGAAAAATATTTTTTCTGTTTTCATAAAAAAAATTGAATAACAATGCTAATGAAGTGAAATATGCCTTTTTTTGTTTTTTGTTTTTGCAGAAAATAAAAAAATGAATCAACTAAGGAATAAAACAATGCATGCTTTGACACCTCTTCGGCAATGGCGCAAAAAATTGATGAGCCCAGGTATTGCAACAAGAATGTTGTAATTTCCAAGGCTACTAACTTTAATTATCAATCTGGGTTTCGTACAAACTTAAGAAGTGTCAGCACTATGTGCAACATGAAATGTGTCCTTCTTTCGTTGATCTAATGCAATGAAGTGAATATCATGAAATCAAAGCCTAAACTAATTGCAGAAATGGAAATGTTATTCTATTTGCAAGAAATGGAAATGATGGTTCCTCTAGTTTAATAAATGTAAATTCTATGCTACTTGCAAGAATGTAAACACTAGTCTAATTGCATAATGTAAAAGTTGCATTGAAAAGGAAACCTAACCTATGCAATGGAAATAATAGTGCTTGCAATTAAAACCCTAAAAGAAGCATGAATCCAAGAGAAACAATCCTAGTCTACCTTGCATAGGTAAATGAGCATGAAATCAACCTTTAATCATTGTATTCAAAGAGATTAGCTTTAGTGACAGAGTTCATTAGGCATTTCATGAGACAATCAAGAAAATCATCATTGTATCTTTAAATTCATAAATTTTTCCACTAACCATAACTGCAGAGGTGAATTGAAATGGAGAAGAGGCAATGCTTAAGAGTTGCATATTACTCAATCATGGTTTTGGAGCCTAAGAGTCATTATTGAAGGCTAGGAGGCAAAATCGAGCTTCAAGGATGATTTTATTCAAGTTTGGAGGGCTTTTACATGGTGCTACATAATGCTACAGGGTTGCTTCAAGATGTTACAGGGTTTCCCTATTTTTCTACAAGATTGGATCTGTGAGAATTTTGAGAGTGGAAAAAGTGATCTAAAGGTGGGAAAGGGTAGATGAATGTATATGAAGATTGTATGAGGATTTTTCCAATCTTAGCACATCTGAGAGGCCCATCTTGCACAAAAACAAATGCACACGATGTCCTTCAATGTCCCAAAAATGTAATTTCGGTGGCAGAGTTTTGAGGGTGTTGTGTAGTGAGGAGAGAGAGGATGATGATTGTAGGAGGAATGTAGGATGACAATGCTAACCCTGCAAATCAATAGTAGTACCCGCACACCACAAAACAATTATGATTCTTATACTTGCAATGACTAAAATACTCAATTTGCCAGCTAGTATGTCCTCTAATTTATCTCACTAAATGACCAAACAAATTGAACACAAATGAGATGGGGTTAATTTTTTTGTTAAGTAGGATTTCCTAAGACTTCAATCCAAGTGGAATCACTCAAAAATACCCTTTTTAACATGCTGAAAAATAGCATAAAATTACTACAAAAAACTAGTAATTTAGGAATCAATGAGCTAGTTAACCTACCAAATCCCTAACCTGATCAAGTGAAAATGCAATGGGGTAAATTTTGTTATTAACTTGAATATTTTTATGACTCAATCCAAATGGAATCAACTCGAAATAATTTCATTAACACGTTAAAAAAATTAGCATAAAATTACTACTATTTTGCTACAAGAGACTTCCAGAAACTATAGATTTGTGAACTAGTAAACCAATCCAAGTAGCTCAATGATGAGTATAACTTTTCAAAGTTCTTTTAAGGATGCATCATTCTTGTGTCTCTTTAAATAATCTGCAAAAAAATTGACTTCAATAATTTAACCAATATAACCTACAACAAAAGGAAGCGTGAACACAATGTAAAAATAAGAGATGCAAGTGAAAAAGACATTCAAAGGAAATAAAGAAATTGTACAACAGGGATTTGAGGCTCCTGGGATGGCCAACCCTAGGGATACTCAGAGTCCTATGAAAAAACAAAGCTTTAGAAGTAAAAATGACACCAAACTTCATTTTGAGTGTCAATACAAGTACATCCCTGCTAGAAATGAAAATAGAGCTACTAGAAAACAAGTTTTCTTTGCTAGAAGACTAAGAAATACATGCCCCTAGAGGAAAATTCAAAATGATACTACAAAAATTGATGGGGAAGCATTCTCCTTGCCAAGGAGGTAGTTTTCCCCTCCAAAATCCCTCAGAAAATGGATCTAGTTCCCAACAATAACAATCTTCATTAAATGATAGGGAGTGCATTCCTAGATTTTCTCAATCACTGGAGCTCCATAATCTTTTCAATAATTTCATAATATCATGTTCATTTATTATCCAATCTTGGTCCATCTTGTAGTAGGGAGAAATTCCTTATATTATCTCATTTAGAATTTACTCAATATTGTCTCAATATTCTACAAAAAATAAATAATATTAGGCACATAATATGCAATTATCTCTAAACCTTCCTAAGAACATATTAAAGCTAAAAAACATTACTAAGTGTAGAATGAGAGATTTAATATAACCTTTATGTGCCTAATAAATGTTAGATGGGTCTTAATTTGTGTCTAATTTAGAGGTCCATCACATGGTATTGACCCATGGTATTGAGAATATGTGGTATTGACCCATGGTATTCATGTGGAATATAGTCTTTTTAAATGGGGAATTAAACTAGCCTAGATACATCTTAACTCCAAATCTATCAAGCGGTGAGAGAGATCAAATCTCTTTTAGAGTGAAAAGAGATTTGATCCTCTCGGTGCTGGGTAGATCTAGAATTAAGATGGATCTAGGCTAGTGTGTATGTTTTTTTTTTCCCAAAGAAAAAGCGAAATTTTTATTACCAGGATAAAAAGTTACAAGTATATGCCGCAGCATTCAGTTGCTCTATAATTTGGAATCATAGAGCTCGCTGGAAGAGGAAACTAAGCCTCGTCCAGCTAGACATGTAGGGAAAACCACTGAACAGATACATGACCTCCTCCTATGAGGAATGCTCGGACCAGTGCCCGTCCAGTTGGAGTGCTTAAAAGAAAATAAATTAAACAAAAAATATGAGGAAAGACCGCAGCGATTACAAGAGAGAAATCATGACTTTCTCCCCTTTTCCTTTTCAACTTTTTTCCATTCTCCTTGGGATGGAATTATGGGAACAAGTTGAAGAGGATTTTCTTTGCCGGGTCGAGGATTTTCCTCGTCTGAATCAGAGGTTTCTGGAGAGTGCTGCCTTTTGGTTCCACTGATTTCCATTGAATTTGTGTTCTTTCCCGATTGTGTTTCCATAGGTTCTTGTGGGGCTGTCCTCTGAGTTTCTGTTTGGTTGCTTTCATCCTGGACTGGTTCTTCCTCCTCATTATCTTCCTCCTCGTCTGATTCTGTATAAGAGAATTTCCATCCTTTTTGATGGTTACCTGTTTTCTTCTTCCTGCGGCTGTTCTTTTTGTATTCTGGACATGCATTTTGCAAATGTCCAGTTTGCCGACATATTCTACACCTGAAAGCTGTATTTTCATAATCTAATGACTGCAACCAGCTGCGGTCTTTGTATTTCAGTTTAATGTTTCTCGGTAATCCTTTACTAAGGTCTACTTCCACACATATGCGTGCGAAAGTAAATATTCTTTCTTCAATTCTTTGTGTGTCCATTTTGATAAATCTGCCTATGGAGTTGCCTATACATGCAAGTATCTTTTGGTCCCAGAAATGGATGGGGAGATTATGAAGGCGTACCCATACAGGCATCCGAGATACAACATAAGTGTTTGCGTCAAACTCCGGGAACCATGGAGTAGTAAAGAGACCCGAAGAGCCCCAAAACCACGGTCCTTGCTGAAGCACAAACTCTTTGATTTCTGGCGACTGAAATTTTACTATGAAAAATCCTTTTGAACAGAGGTGGATCTCACAGTCCAAAGACCAATTTGTGAGTATCCAATGAAATAGATCCAAGGGTTTGGGCCAGAACCCGTTAAATCGGCAAATGATGGCTTGCTTTTCATAGCTGTCACATACCTTCTCTGCTTCTGCTATATCGATTGTTAGTTCTGGTATTTGCTGTAGTTGTTCCACTATGTATGGACTTGGTTCTGTTCCGGCCTGCTTTGGGACTGTCGGAGGAGCTTTCCCACTTTGTAAAATATGCTTGTAGGACGCTCCTTCGCTTCTGTATTGCTGGTGCTGAGCTGGGTTGTGATTCGATTTGGATCCACTACCTCCTTCTGTTGTTTTGCTGGTTGCTGCACCCCCTCGCAGTCTCAGATTGAGAATGATAGTAGATCCTAGCTTGATGTTGTACTCCTTCAAAGTTCTATGATCCTGTAGCGATCTGCCCCCTGTTACTAGATTTTGCTCACCTGCCGGATAGCCAATCTGGTTGGCTATGTTATTTTTCAGATCTATTGCCCTATCTGTGTCATGCGTCCAAATCAAGATTGTATTTCCCATGGGTGTTCTGACAAGGATTTGAAATCGATTGGGTTCTGTCCCGGCAGGGAGGTCTGTGTTGAATGCCAGGGCAGATCTCATCACAGCTACCCGTCGATGCTGCTTGTTATATGCGCCGTAGCCCGGGTTGTGGAAACTTAACACATCCCTGTTCCAGCAGCATTCCCCACCCCGAAGATCCAGGGCCTTTGGATCTTGGCATCTCTTTCGATTATTGGCTAGATTGATTAGATCTGGGCCAGATCTGCAAAGTTTGAGCCTGTCCATTGTGGAAGAGAGCAGATCTGCACCATGTGACCCCCCTTCGTTGACTTTGGCGGTAGATCCGATGAGAAGGCCTTGTCACACGGAATGATTCGATCTTGCGGACAAGATTGACCTTCCTAGAATCTAACGATATCTAGTGACAAGCAAGCCAATCAAAAACTATCTTTCTCTAAATATGCAATATATAAACAAAGGAAAACAAGTGTTTTAGGCCTACCTTGGGTCCAATGCAAGTTTGTGGAAGCCTCGCTCCTTTGATCCAAATGAGCTCCCTTGTAGCGAATCTGCAAACACAAACAAGCAAACAAATTAAATAGCACCTGAAAAGCCAATATCATAAAGCATACTTATCATGATGATCAAGGAATTCATGAAACAAATGACATAAGACAATTTGTTGAGAAAAATGAATCTGATTGTATTAATTCAAATCAAAGAAGAACTTTACAACCTGTGCCTTGATGCTGTACAAGCTTCTCCCAGGGTCCAACAAGAAGTCTCCTCTACTTTGACAAGTTTCACTCTCCTCCCAATGAAGCCAAAAAGGTATGTGATCTCTCCTCTCAAGCTTAACCAGGAAGTCTCAATTCCACCAGCATTTACCCTAAAAAATGTTCAGCTTCTAACCTCCCTAGCAACCAGCCCAATGCCTTAATTTATAGTGCAATGGAGGGAAGTTACTAGGTCCTCCTTCAAAGGGATAAAGCCCTCCTTCAAAGGGATAGCTCCTCTCATCAAGGGATTAGCTCCTTCTCTTTTGGGATGCATGAACCACCTAAGAGCGAACAATCCACGCCAAAATTCCTTCTAGAATCATCTAGAATTAACCCAAAGTGAGTTTTTTAGAATAAACTTGCGCCTTTTTTACTTTCACAGGGGTCCACACCCACTCCTTTAGGGACAAAGCGGGTAGGTTCGCAGGTACTGTGAACAGGGGGTGCGGGACCGCAGGCAATAGTGAGAGAAAGTGCGGAACCACAACTTTGTTGATTTTCAATGTCTTTCTCTCATTTTCAAAGCTTGACTTGAAGAGCTGAGGTCTGAGACTTGCTTAGGAGGACAGTACAAGTGATGATATACCCATACTAACTGCAAATAGTCATGGTGACGATATTTTTTTGTAACAGATTGCCCCCTAAAGTGCGAAGTCTGTAGTAGATGAGGATTTCATTTATCATCTAGGAAGAGTGAAGTACTTTATCATTTTGAGGATCATCTTTTGGAGAGCCCGGTTGGAACCTATAAAAACATTCAATGCAAAATATATATATGAGATCATATCATCGCTGAGGTAGGCATTCCCATACTCAGATCAAAACTGACTAGAAACTAACTACTGCTCTAATATAGGAATGATCTTGTAATACATCACAAGTGTAGACACATGTAGACACAGTATGGACGCAGCCATCTGTTTATGAATAGTCCATAATATAATGAATACAAAATTCCTCGCAGCGTGGATGGTAGAAACTAGATCCAAGGTCTTCATTTCTACTTCCCAAAATAGTACGATTCTAACCATGTGAATGAATGTGTTGAAGTCGAACATGGTAAAAACCACTTGATTACCAGTCAATGATGTAAAGTGTTAACAAGTGTGAGAGAAACTACCAGTAATGTCAATGGCTCTCAAAGTACTCAGTACAATCCATGAGATGTGAATAGATGTGTTGATGTCGAACATGTCACGGAATCCTTTGATCGAAGGTCAATGATGCAACCTGTCGTCGAAGGCAAGAAACCTGCCATTGAGGCATGCAGATCCCAAGGTACTGACGATTTCTAGATCATCTTTCTAGATAATGAGCTGGAGTCGATAGAAAGCGATCCGTCGTAGGCAAGCCCACAACACGAAATCATAGATCAAGTTTGAAGAAATTTAGTTGCAAGGACTGACTCAGGGATGGTCAAGATGGATGATAGATATTTTGCAGATGAATGGCTTATTGGCACTGACCTCTTGAACACATAACGACACAGCAGATGGTTTGGTGACAATTGACCCAAAGTTAATACCCAGAAACCGGTTGAAGACTTTCAATGTGGTTTGATCAAATGTTAGGCAAAGGATTTCCCAACCCAGGTGAATGAAAGTGTCGTGTTCAAGAGTGGTTACAAATTGTGACAAACAAGCTCATTTTTTTCTCTTTTCCCCCACCATTTCTGGCAAGTACCTCTTTATTTTTGACAAGCTTGAGGAGGATAACATATGCTTGATTATAAGCTCATCCTTTGGATGAGTCCAACTTAGTTTAAATTCGAACCCTAAGAAGGAGTGGTCCGTTCCTGTTTGTAATTGAACAAGTCATTTACTGTTAAATTTTAACGAGTCCAGTATAGGAGAAACTCAGCGTTTTTCAATTTTAGAGAGTCTGAAAAAACTTAAGAAGACTCCAGGGTTGACCTTTTTCATAAATTTGTGTCTCCCAAGCCCAAAAAAGTATAAAATAATACTTGAGAGAACCGCTTGATCATTACGACCAAGGAGTACTTTTCGTAATTAGTGCCTCTAATCCGAAAAAGTAAAAAAGCGATCAATGACACGTCGTTTTATAACCAATATCGAATTTGAAACGACAAAAATCCGGCAATCTTTTCATGTTTTTACAGTCAGAAAAAGAGCTGTAAGTGGACCGTATTTTTAGTTCCATTTTAACGAGTTTAAAAAGAAAAACTTAGCGATCTTTTCATGTTTTAGGAGTCAGAAAAGAGCTTAAAGGTGACTCTAATGTTTTTTTTTGTCGAAAATGACCGATTTCGCCTGAAAAATCCGTTATCCTGAACAAAAAACTCAAACATTACTCATACCTGTTTAAAATGGATAAAAATGCTGCAAAAGTTACCATTCTAAAGTGAAACATAAATAAATTAACAATTCATTTATTCAAAAAACTTATAAAAAGGGCTTTCGTCAATTCATTTTTACTGTTTGAGATTTGGGTGAGAAAATAGAGCTTTTGGTCAGAAACTTCCAGTGAAGATTGCGGAAAATCCGTCCGTCGGAATCGAGTGCCGTCTCCTCCAGGTAATCCACATCATCCTACTCTTCAATTTCATCCGTTTCAATTTGTTTTTTAGGGTTTCATTTCATTTTTTAGAGGATTTTTAGGCTAGAAACCCGCGCGCGGGGGCCCACAGGCATAACACAGGCAGCTTGCGGACCCCGACTTTTTCTCAATGGGGAAAAAGTCAGGGGTCCACACCTGCCATGAAGGCAAGGTGTAGACCCACGCACTCTCTCTAACAGAGAGGGTGTGGTCCCCATAGCAAGGGTTTTTAACCCTAAATTTCTCAAAATTCACCCAAACAATTCAATTTTTTGCATTCTAATTCGCCTTTTTGTTGGATGTAGAGTATACATCATGCTTGATTGGCGTGAACGGGAGCATGAGGACGTAGATCTTGCTGTGTTAAATCACCAACCTTCGATCGATGCATTGAAGGCATGCGGCTTGTACAAATTCTGGGCCATACCTGACATGAGGGCCCAGGTGGACTTCTTGCAATGGTTGGTAGACAGGTGGAGCATACAGGACCAGTGCTTCTTCATTGGTGGTCACCAGCTCGAAATGGAGCCGGCAGACATATACTTTTTGACTAGTTTGCCTAAGAGAGGTGAACACTTGACTCTATTCGGGACTAGGCCAGGTGGCCAGTCTGTCGATAGCCTCCGGCTAGAGTTCTATAACAACCAGACTAGAGACAAAGGGATAGACATCAAAACCATATCCTATCCTAAACTCATGGTGATCGCGTTTACTGTTACCAGGTTTTGTGGGAGCGCCACACTACATATAGCCACTGGATCCTAGATGCGGATGGCAGTTGACTGCTTTCGAGGCACTATCTTCAACTATTGTGATGCTGTGTTAGCTAATGTAAAAGGCCAACTGACCAGAGCCAAGAACGGACAACTGAAGACCTTTGGATATGGTGCTTTAGTTGTGAGCTTTAGTCTGGAGAGGGTCCCAATGTTGGTTGGTCCCGCAGCACCTCACTGTTGGAGCTGGACTTCCTCGAGAGCCCAAACTGATGCAATGGGTTGCAGTTATGGCCTGTCATCCTGAAGAGGGGATAGAGGTCGTTCGATTCAAACTTGAGTATTTCCATTGGTTGGAAAATTAGGTTTTTGCTATTCAGGACTTTCCTTATGCTGGGATAGATTTTCGCGGTGACCCAGACATGGCTCTTCCACCAGGAGAGCAATGGGATGACTCAGGTAAAATCATTTTCAACATTTTCCTAATTTAATTTTTTTTTTGTTTTTATCTCGTCCCAAAATTGATAGTAAAAGTTTCAAATGTAGATGTGGGTCCACAATGACCAGCGACTCTCCGGCATTACGAGAGGAAACAACCAGTTGCAGTGGCATCAGCCCCACAGGACGAATCAGCAGAGACCTTGGCCGAAGTGGAGAGCCATCTAGAGCGTTTGACAGGAGACATTCCAGAGACCGACATAGATGACATTCCTCGTCGACTATAGCGCTATGTGATTGGGGTCCCAGGACCTTTTAGGAGGTTCCTTTGTAAGGTGGCCCGTACAGTGGTTTCTTATCGAGATCATCACCAATGATAGGATGATCACCTATTGTAGACACATATGACATTTTTTCTTTTTGTATATCATTTTTGCCGATCATAAGGTGTTTTTCAACCTATGATCGAGGACGATGTATATTTTGACACACTCCTATATTATACTATATCACTATTACCAGCTTATCTTGTAAAACATATTATGGAATGTTTTTAAATTTACTTGTATGATTATTGTAAATGTCTACTTAACATTCGAGAAGAAATTGCATCTGCTAATGTATTTAAAGATCTTGGAATATGCTGATATTCAATATAATCAAATTCACATTCCAAGAGACGCACTCTCAAAAATAATCTCAATAAAACTGGGTTTCTAATGGCATATACTCTATTAAGTTGTAATACAACGAGTTCAGAATCTAACCTCACTATCAAACTCCGAATCCCAAATGAAATAGATTCAGATAATAACTCAATCATTGCACTATACTCTGCAATGTTGTTCGTTGTTTGACCGAGGCTTACCCCATGCATAGATACCAACTCGTCAGAGGGCGAATAGATAACCCAAGCTGCAGAAGAAATGTTCCGTGTATTACGACAAGCACCATCAGCAAAACCAATGTATGTATGGAGAGGCATCGACATCTGCAATATCAAGAGTAAAACCAAGATAAGCAGGAATAATGACGAAAAACACTCTCTAAGCTAAGCACACTTTTTAAACTAAAACACACCAGCTAGAAAGAAAGCTAACCTAACTAAAAAATCTCCACACCCATTTTTAAGCATAATACCTCTTCAGGTAAAGACCATTTCTAGGTTTACCTAAAGAGTCCTCGTCAAAGTCTACCAATTCATAGGCCCCTTTTGCTAGCTTTCGCTTGACAACATAGGGACCATGCCACATAGGAACGAATTTTCCAGTGCCTAATCTGTCATTAGCTTGATCGTACAATAAGACTAGGTCTCCTTCCGAAAAATTTCGAGGGGTCACATTTCAATCATACTGAGCTTTAATACGTTTTGCATGAGTTTCGATCGCCAATGCAGCATCACGTCGATTCTCATCTAGTTGAGCTAAGTATAACAAACGTTTTTCCTCTTCAGAAGTGGCTGGAAGTAATTCGATGGCCATTTGCAATGACGGGATTTCGCACTCAATGGGTAACACAGCTTCCAGACCATAAACTAGTTGGAAAGGAGTGAACCTTGTTGATGTTTTTACTGAGGTTCGATATGCCCAAAGTGTTGAAAATAGCATGTTATGCGAATTCGACCTATGAATCCAAATGATTCGTCGGATCATGATGACTAAAACTTTGTTGATGGCTTCAACAAGACCATTAGCTTGTGGATAATAAGGAGTTGAACTATCGTGACGCAAGCCAAGTTGGCCTGTAAGTTCAGTCATCATAATGTTTCGAAAATGACACCCATGATCAGTTATAATCGCTTGTGGAACACCAAACTTAGCAATTATATGATTGAACACGAAAATCGCAGCTGTTTTGCCGTCTGCCTCAAATGTAGGCATCGCCTCGGCCCACTTGTTAAAATAATCTACCGCAAGGATGATATACACATGCCCCCCGGACGAGTGAGGGTTACATGTAATAAAATCGATACCCCATTTTGCAAACGGGCCGACGACAATTATAGGGTGGAGAGGAGCAGGTGGAGCGCGCATCTTTCGATCAAAAATTTGGCAGTTGTGGCATTTTCGAACCACGTTAATACAATCTTTAAACAAAGACGACCAGAAGTAGCCAGCGCGCAATATCTTTTGGGCTGTGGCATACCCAGACATATGACCGCCACACACTCCAGAGTGACATTCATTTAGAACCCTTTCAGCTTCCTCGTGAGTTAAACAACGTCGAAAAACAGAGTCCGCCCCACAGCGATAAAGAGTATCTCCATTAATTATGAATTGTTGGGACTGGAATCGTATTTTGCGACGTTCTGACCTTGATATTTCTGGCTGAAATGATTGGGTCAGGAGATAAACGATGATATCCCCATACCATAGATCTAAAGTGCTGATTAGAAACAAGGATTCATCCGCAATGGGCTCCTCCACCATAGTTTCCGTGTCAGCACGCAGGAAGTCACACATTAACTCTGCGAAAACTAAAGATTTCTTCGACTTAGACTTTTCAAATTCCAAGTCGAACTCCTGTAGGATGACAATCCATTTGGAGTACTTGCCCCTTAGCAATTGCTTAGTCAAAATATAGATCATAGGGTTGCAATCAGAAATTACTGTAGTTTTACGTAGTAAAATGTAATGACGAAAACGTTGGACAGATTGAACATCTGCCAATGCCAATTTCTCCACATGTGAGTATTTTAGCTCAGTTGGATTTAAATTTCGACTAAGGTAATATATCACATGTTCAGTACCAAATTCATCTTCCTAAACTAACACCATTCCAATGGTGGAATGGGAAGCGGCGAGATACAAGAAGTAGTCCTGGTTGTAGTTGGGAGGATGCAATAACAGTGCATGGGTCAACGCGTGTTTTAGTGCATCAAAATATTTCTGAGCTATCTCATCCGAATAGAATGGAGTATTCTGTTTCAACAACTGGGTAAAACCCTTTGTAATTTCGGCGTAGTTAGGAATGAATCGACGTAAAAAGTTTTCTTTCGCTTGCAAACTTTGGAGTTGGCGAAGACTCGAAGGAGGAGGCAATTTGACAATAGCTTCAACCTTCGAGGGATCGACGCGAATGCCGGCTTTTGAAACAACAAACCCCAGTAACCGACCCATTTCTAATCCGATAATGCCTACACCTCATAAAGATTGCTTGTAAATGGATGAGATGATCAGCTCGATGTAATGAATGAGCAGGAAAGTCATCGAGATAGGGTTGCACAATGTGCTTGGTGTCATGAAACGCGTAAGACATGGCCCTTTGAAAAGTTGCCCCGACGTTCTTGAGCCCAAAAGGTAATTTGCAGTAAGCAAACGTCCCCCATGGACAAATGAAAGCCGTTTTTGGTTGATCGACAGGTAGAATATTGATTTGATTGTATCCGGAAAAACCATCCATGAAGGAGAATATTTCACTGTCGGCACAATCATCAATGATTTGATCGATATAGGGAGTTGGGTAATTGTCTTTTGGACAGGCTCGATTAATATCCCTATAATCGATACATATTATTATTGTCCCTTGCTTTTTGTTAATCGGAACAATATTCGATACCCAATCCGTTAACGGAATTGGATAAATGAAACCTGCTTTGAGTGATTTTTCAACTTCTACTTTAATAGCAACAGCTTTTCTTGGGTGGATTTGACGCAAACGTTGCCGGACGGGTTTAGCGTCCGGGTAAGTTTTGATTTCATGGACAACAATTGCGGGGTCAATTCCTGGCATTTCCTCATATGACCAGGCAAACACGTCGCGGAATTCTTGAAATAGGGCCTTATATATTTGAATTTCATCTTCCGTACACGAGGCACCTATATGAATGTTTTCAACAATTCCAGGCTTAACCGAAATATCAATAGGAAAAGTTCAAGAAATGTTTCCCAAATTTAACTCTGAATCATGATTTTTCATTGGATTCTGAGGTTCCTTGACATATTCAGTCGTAAAAATTGATGAAAAATCATTTTCAAAATGATCACTCTCGGGTAAAAATGAAGATCTATGATGGAGATCTTCCCATGGTAAATCATCGACACATAGGATTTCACGAATTTGCTCATCAGTGTGAACAAGTTTGAAAAACGTTGTTGAATCCGAGTTTGATGTGAAAAGTGATTCCTCATGGACCACATTCATTAAGTCAATTTTGGTTGAAGATGGGTCGGAAAACGACTGCACGGCCTGATACGCAATTTCATATGGACTCAAAGGCATAACATCACCAAATGAGTCTATCTCAGATTTAGAAGGTACGATCCAAGGATCATCATAAACAATGGTGTCTGATGAAATCATATGAATGGCTGCAGTAGAAGACGATGCGTTGATAGGAGGAAAAGGAAAAGTTCCCAGTAAACCGACATCTTTAACTAGTCCTACTCCAACATCCTTATACGGGATAGTCGTTTTACCGACATGCTGAATACTTTCAGAAGAGGCTGGGTCGGATGAAAAGTAAGTCAGCTGGTCTATAGTTACGATCTTTCCATTATGAGGGAACTTTATAAGCTGAAAGACCGATGAAATGACAACTGTCATAGCGTAAGACCAACTACGACCCAAGAGAAGGTTGTAATCTAGAGGGGCATCAACCACCTCCACATCTAGATTAACAGTTTTGCCTTCTACCCCTATAGGTAAATCCTGTAGAATGCCAAAAGGATGAAACCCACGACCATCAAAGGCCTTTAGAATCATCGGGGATTGATTTAGCGAAGGAGAACCAAGCAATCTCCAACACTATATCGACATAATACACGTTGAGGCTCCCTCATCGATCACAATCCTATAAATAGGTCTGTTTTTTACTAACACTGGGATCTGGAAAGCCATTTGATGAGGTAAGCACGACGTACTATTTTCTAGATCGAAAATTATAAGGTTCGAGTCCTGAACGTCAACAGCTCCTATAGCCGACAATAGTAATTTACGTTGTGTTGGGCATGATTGCAGCACTTCCAAAGCTGACATTGCTGAAGGTGAAAAAGCTAAATCTTCAACAATGTTATAGTTCTGAGCCGCTCTCGCATGTGGATTGAAAGCTAACTTTCGAAGTATACCCTTGGCGGGCGGTTTGATTACTAAGTTTGGGTTAGGTTTCTCGATCTATAGTGGATCGGAACCGGGAGCTGAGGTTGATGGGTTAGAATGAGAAGATTCTGCTTCTTTACCATCAATAAGACTTTTACTTCCATAATCATGCGATCGAGTCGCACTCCTAACATGGGACATCATCAGTATGGGTTCTTCATTGGCATTTGAGGAAGAACCTATCATCTTACTGTCTTGACTTGGAAAAGGATCCTTCAAAAGAGCTGGCGTTTGGGAACCATTGACAATTTTCGCAACCTCTGCACGATGAGGGCAGTCTCTTGTAAAATGCTCTTCATCACAAATGAGACAAGGATAACGAGGTTTGCGTTTCTCATCATTTGATTCCGCTTTTTCTGGTTTCTCTTTCAAATTTTTATCTGTTTTATTTTTCTTCTTCCCTTTCTTCTTACCACCGTATTTTGATTTGGCTGTAGATGACTCTACAACATGAATATCGGCGGAAATTTCCGCGGAAGAATCTCCTATCGGGGAATCTGGAAAGGTTATGATAGGAGAAGAATTCTTGGAAGACTTCTTCTTACTTTTGGTATTAACCGTACCAATCATACCATCAGCGGCATGAGACCCTGAAGGAGCTGCAGCGATTTGATTTTGCTTAGGAAGATCGGGGATTTTCTCGTGTAGCGTACCTGATTGCGTATAAACTAAGTCAAGGTACTGTGCTTGAGCAATTACTTGCTCCTCAGTAACGACTCCGGCCTTAGATACATCCTCAGTGATCTTTGGTAATAAAGATTTTACAAACCATTCAGCTAAGATCTGATCCGGAATAAAAACCTTCACTAAACGCCGTCGACGTCTCCATTCATGAATGTGATCTGAAATGTAAGTGGACATTGACTACTTTAATGACGTTAATATTCTGGGTACGGACCCATAACAGGTTGAGAATATTGAGTACCATAACCAGGTTGAGGGTAGGGTTGATAATTCAGAGGTACATTTCCAGTTCCTTGAACATATGATTGTCCGGAAGGTGGTTGGAAACCTTGGTTCGAGTACTGACCTTGGGGTTGATAACCCTGAGACACGTACTGATACTAGGGTTGACCTTGAGGTACATATTGATATTGGGGTTGACCCTGAGGTACATATTGAGTCTGGGGTTGACCTTGAGGAACGTACTGTCCCGTAGGTATGTACTGTCCTTGAGGTTGCCCCCCAGGCGATAATTGAGGATTTTGAGGCTGCCCCCCAGGCGGTAACTGGCCACCTTGAGGTTGAGGATTAGGAATAGTACCTGACATCATGAGAATATCTTCTACACTCAACGACTTAGTACCATTATTTCTAGTTAATAACCCTTGTTCAATGGGTTGAGGAGATGCTCCCGAAAAAGTACCAGTAAGTGACTGATACCCAGAGGGAACAAAAGGACCGCCGTACAAAAAGGATTCTGGAGATTGAGAAAACATGGACGACTATCTTGACATATTTAACGAAGGATAGTAACCTCTAGGTGTTGGGTGATAAGGAATACGAGGTGGTGAAAAACTTAGTCCCGGGTTTTCCAAAAAATTGGTCAATGAAAGATACCAAGCACTGCTCCTAGGTGGACTGTAAAAGATTGATTCACGCTCCCTAAGTTCTATAACAGGTTGATTTTCAGGGATAGGGATGCCTACTTCTTCTTCCGGAGTAGCAAGTTCTTCAATAGCTATAAGTCCAGAAGGAAGATTTTGGGTAATTATTCTTTCTACCCTGGGTGAACCAGGACCACTAGAAGTTGGAGAGGTAAACCCCGATGTCGGAGTAGCAGAAAATTCACTTTCAGGTTCAGATATTTCAGGTTCTTCACCTAAATCACTAGTAGATGAAAAGCTACCAGTAATTTCATAAACAGACACAGATTGTGGATTATAATCTGCTACTAGAGCTTGAAAATCAGGATGTACCACCAAAGAAGACTCTCCTTCTTCAGGTGACCCAAATCTACTATCTCTAGGAGTGACGAGGGCTCTTAACCCTTCAGGTTGGCTCAGTGAAAACTCAGGAGGTTGGTCCCGAAGTCTACGGGAGTTCCTCGGTAATTCAACCACGATTAAATATTTTAACTACTTCACACGCAAACAAAGTAAAATCTCAATGAAAACCACCTAAAGCCTAGAAAGAACCAAACAAATTTGAATCACACACCTAAAGAATCTAGGAGGTCAAACCACACACAAACAATAACTTTTCGTATTGAAAACACTAGTTGGTGATGAAATCCAACGTCGTAGAGTTCAATACAGAAATGGCGGTTGGAATAGTTACCCCGGCAACCTGCTTAATGAATATACTGGCACAAGTTCCTCCACTAAACTGTCTCGAGTGAAGAGAACCCCCCAGAAAATCCAAGTGAGTCTAGCCGACGTCTGTTCCAGGTACAGTGGGATCTTCCCACCATTGTCACCTTAGGAAGAATCCTATAGAATATGGTCATTATGGTTACCAACGGAAACAAATATTCTTGGGGGAACAGTCTACGATCCGATACACACGCAAGGGCAGAGTAACAAGCTCAATCCCCTTGAAGGCTCCTTGACATAATCCAAGGTTTACCAACAAGTGACCCCAGGCTCCTCGACAATGGTTAATCCGAGGTTTACCGTTTTTAATACATGAATATCTAGCGTCGTTCCCAATGAGGACGGATTGATTCCCACACTGGCTCGGACACGATCTTGTGCTTCTTCTTTAAGAGGAGCTTTCCCAGAGCATAGATGCAACAATTGGATTTCTCTCCTACCACAAGATACAACTACTTGTTTGTTTTACTGTCTTGGAGAGTTAATTACTCCCTACTCCAAGACACTAGCCTAAGATATGTTGGTGTATTAGATCCCTAGAAATAAAAATATTACTAGATAGATTTTACTTTAAGCGTTATTTTTATTGGTTTTTGTTTAAGTCAAGAGGTGCGGAGATGAAACTTGTGGTGTGAAGACTCGACTCGAAATCACTAAAAAAAATGCACTTAAGATGATTAAGCAATCTTTTCCTTTCAATGAACTTCTAGCTAGGAAAGAGTTTGAGAATGAAAATGCTTGTAAACACAAATCTTTCTTAACCAACAAATTAAAAGAAGAGATTTTTGTCTTTTCCAATGCACTCAAAACGAGACAACTAGTTATTTTCACAAAAATTTCCCTTTCCTTTCAAACACTCAAACACTACAAAAACAAACTTTTTCCAAAAGATATTTTTTTATTTTCTATAGAACACTCAAAACTATGGAAATAACTAATCTTGAGATTTATAAACTATAAAAAGCTATTTGAAGTCAAAGCTTACAAGATGTCTTTTTCAAGGATGTTTTACTTAGCTATAAACAAACTAAGGACTAATTTGTCCAGAATCACAAATCAGTCAAAAAACAACCAATTTTTGTTTTCTTTTCTAAAAATGAAATCCAAACTTTTAACACAAGCCTTTTCGAAGTTTCGCTAAGAGAAATCACAAGATGGGTTCCTCAACAAAGGCAAATCTTGCAAATGGTCAGACTCATAAGAAGGCCAGTAAAGACCAAGGTGATCTGAGGCTTCTACAGCTTCTAAGCTCTGAGCTATTACAAGACCAAAATGAAAATCAAGCCCGGCAACCAAAACTTTCTAGGAATTTCACCTAAAACCATAACACCAATGGAATTAACCTAAGAAAATTTCTTAACAAGTCATATGTAGGTCTGGGCAGGGGATAAAAACATCTAAACAAAAACTAAACCGACTGAAAGAGAAAATTTTAAGTTTTTCAAAATTTTAGCAGGGTCCGCAGGTCCACAGTCACACAGGTGTGGTACCGCTTTGTGCTAAAAGAAAAAGTGCGGATAGGTCCGCACTGTGTTGCAAGCCGAGGGTGCGGTCCTCTCCCAAAGTTATGAAAAACAAAAAATAATCCTAGATCTACTAAATCTACCCAATTCCACACACAACAAGCCAAAAACAGAAACAAAAACACAGTTTCTCAGGTCAAAGTAAAGCAAATAAAGAAATCAAGTCCCCAGCGGAGTCGCCATTTTGTCACACGGAATGAGTAGATCTTGCGGAGAAGATTGACCTTCCTAGAATCTAACGATATCTAGTGACAAGCAAGCCAATCAAAAACTATCTTTCTCTAAATATGAAATATATAAACAAAGGCAAACAAGTGTTTTAGGCCTACCTTGGGTCCAATGCAAGTTTGTGGAAGCCTCGCTCCTTTGATCCAAATGAGCTCCCTTGTAGCGAATTTGCAAACACAAACAAGCAAACAAATTAAATAGTACCTGAAAAGCCAATATCATAAAGCATACTTATCATGATGATCAAGGAATTCATGAAACAAATGACATAAGACAATTTGTTGAGAAAAATGAATCTGATTGTATTAATTCAAATCAAAGAAGAACTTTACAACCTCTGCCTTGATGCTGTACAGGCTCCTCCCAGGGTCCAACAAGAAGTCTCCTCTACTTTGACAAGTTTCACTCTCCTCCCAATGAAGCCAAAAAGGTATGCGATCTCTCCTCTCAAGCTTAACTAGGAAGTCTCAATTCCACCAGCATTTACCCTAAAAAATGTTCAGCTTCTAACCTCCCTAGCAACCAGCCCAATGCCTTAATTTATAGTGCAATGGAGGGAAGTTACTAGGTCCTCCTTCAAAGGGATAAAGCCATCCTTCAAAGTTATAGCTCCTCTCATCAAGGGATTAGCTCCTTCTCTTTTGGGATGCATGAACCACCTAAGAGCGAACAATCCACGTCAAAATTCCTTCTAGAATCATCTAGAATTAACCCAAAGTGATTTTTTAGAATAAACTTGCGCCTTTTTGACTTTCAAAGGGGTCCGCACCCACTCCTTTAGGGACAGAGCGGGCAGGTCTGCAGGTACTGTGAACAGGGGGTGCGGGACCCAAGGCAACAGTGAGAGAAAGTGCGGAACCAGAGCTTTGTTGATTTTCAATGTCTTTCTCTCATTTTCAAAGCTTGACTTGAAGAGCTGAGGTCTGAGACTTGCTTAGGAGGACAGTACAAGTGATGATAGACCCATACTGACTGCAAATAGTCATGGTGACGATATTTTTGTGTAACAGGCCTGTAGATCCAAACCCTGTCGCGTCCAGGGTCCCCTTCCTTCTTTCTCCCTTGTCGTTGCTCTGTGCAACCAGCTTCTCTACGCGTATCTGGGAGTGGCTCATCCTGGCCCCTTTTGCAGTTGGCATATGCGCTGCGTTATCCTTGATTTTTCCCTGATTCGGTACCCCCCTTCCATCGTGGCCGAGACATACCGCATATATTGCCTCCTGTGAGATCGATGTGTTGTCCCGTGCACCGTGGTTCTGTTCCTGCTTTCCTGAGATGACCTTCTCGGCTTCTTGCAGGTTGTGGCGGAGGGTTGCAGGGGCGGCCATGGGAGCAGTGTCTCGATCAGCGTTTTTAGCGTTCGGCTAGTGTGTATGTTAAAACATGTGTGAATGAAATAATATAACATTGTTAAAGTTAGTTATTTAGGTTTTAATTTTTGATTAATATTAAAATTATTAAAATAATAACGTGGAATTTCAATAAAGTCAACATTCACTTATAATCATTATGAATTAACCCCAACATTTAGTGTACAACACTTGGATGATGATGATGATATACACATAATGTATAATGGTGTAGTCTAACTTATAGAAGAAATAGTTTTTCACAAGAATCTGGCAATACAAATTCAAATTTGAGTGAGAATGTGATTATTTGTTGTTTAAAATACATTTTTGAATACATAAATAGATTCCACACCCTGAAAAATCCCTGAGCCACTTGAATTCTACAGATTAAACAAATTACACTCAAGTTTTTAGAAACCTTTGCTGGATTTTGGTTAAAATTAATGAGAAAAAATGTCATGAAAAAGACCATTTCGTCTATAAGTTAGACTACACCAATGTACAATATGATGATGATCTATACATTACTCTAAGTGAAAATAAGTGATAATTAACATATTGAACACTTATTTGCACTTATTAACATATTTATTAAATTAAATATTTTAACATAATTTTTTAAGGTTATTAATATTTTTTAAATAATTAAATATTTTTTAAATAAATATTTTTAAATTAAATTTTAAAATAATTTTAGAATTCAAAAATTGTAAACATACAAATTTTAAAACATATTAATAAAAAAATGTGGAGATGTTAAATTCAACATTCTAGCATCCATATATAATAAAACTAGCAATTGCTCTTAAAGGTGCAAATATACGTTGAAGGAATAGAAGATTTGGGAAGATCATCTTGAAAAACTAAATCAAAAAATATAAAAAATCTTATTTCTAACCGAATAAATATTAGATAAAAGATTATTTGAAAAAATAATTGAGAAAACTCTATTACAAAGAGCAACTTTCTACTTTAATGGTTGGTTACTTGTTGATGGAAATTTGTCGTTGCAGCACTTGGCTATCCCAGAGTAAAATGATTGATGGAAATTACGTAGGTAAATAGCTAAATGACCACAGAATTTATACAATTCCTTATTTAATTATTTGAGTATTGAGGACATTTCTAGTTTATTATGTTGCCTTGCTAGGCAGGGAAAATTATGAAGACAAAATGGATTTGTTTTCACATCATTGCTTTTACAAGTTGGGTCAATACAACTTAGAGGACATCTTCAAAGAGCTAGAAAAAAAATTGATCGGGTAGAGATTGCCCAGGGGAGGCTGGAGCCACTCTTGAGTTTCCAAACAATCATTATAGATCTCATTGCCTCGCCCATGTACAATGCTTCTAATATTGATGAAAGGATTGTTGTAGCAGAAGCCATGTCGATTCCAGTAGGCACCCTTGAAATGAAGGTCCTAAAAGTTTGTTTGAAGGATTTTGATTATAGTAATTCCAAGGATGTCTACAGGGTTTTTGTCCAATATCTTGGAACCGAAGGGTGTTGAGAAATCTAGGGCAACATATAGACTAGGATCTTTAGATCAATTTCTCTAATACTTTGACAAGTTCTTTTTATTATTATATTGTTCTTCCTTATTGTTATTATGTTCTTTTCATCATCAAGAAAAATGCAAAACAAGAAGATCACAAAGAAACCATAGATAGGCACTCAGCCAGGGAAAATCCCCTATGAAGGGTAAAACCCAGTCAACCTCTTCCACTGGTAAATTCAAATCAGATTGAGAGAACCAAGACCCTTTAGACAAAAGACCTTTCTCACTCCAACCCATCAACTGAGCCCTTTCCTTCTTCTTTTGCAGTCCTTGATATAAGATATCCATCCTGCACTTTCGGCTCCTGCAATATTTATCATTCTTATGTATCTGAGGAAAAATCTAGACTACAGAGAGATTGTCTTCCTTTGTTATAGTAACTCCTTCCTTGTGATGATAAAGAATTCAATTAAGCATCTTCACACTTTCTTCTCTTCATACCAATTGTAGATCACTTGTATCACTTCCTTAATAGGTTGAATAATTCTTGTATTTATACTCTTCTTGTGTGAGGGTGTGACCCTTAAAAGAGGCCGACTTGACTTCTACTTGAGGCCAACTTGATGGTAGAGGAGTTTACATGACTAAAATATATGAAATAGATTTCTTTCTTTGACATAATGAGCATAAGAAGGGTCTAATATAATAATTTTTACTTTTGACTTGATACAAAAAACCTAGAGCACACAATGGGTGCTTTGACCTATTGACTGTTGACCCAAGCATGAAACTCGTGATTTAATATGTCAATTTATTTCACAATAAAAAAAAATCTTTCTTTTGACAAATACAATTATGAAGACCGACACTAGTTACATTCTTCAACAAAGGGGAGGTATGGAATTTCTTTGATTTCGTCAGTGTTGCAAATGCCAATTGTGTTAAGATTTTCATGGCCACTTTTTTTGGCTTTGATGATAACAAAGTCTATGGGAGAATTCATAGCATATATGGCTATTGGATCTACTCAAAGGTGTAATTTCCCCATTTCCAGTTTCCTCTATAGTACAAACAAGATGGATTTCCAGGGTATGTGATGGCGAGGCCACAAAAGCAAGATTACATCATCCTGAAGGAGTTTTGAGGGGTTTTATGGGATCCGATGATGTTCTCTTGGCATGTTCCATCTTGAGGGCCAGTTTTGCATAGCTTGCTTTTGGTTTCGTTGCATTCTGATAATTCTAGTAAAATGAGGTAATTATTGAGCCCAACTTAATTAATTACGCTTAAGTTGGCATTCTGGGAGGAATATTTGATGGATCACCTCAGTGTAATATCTCATTGGAAACAAAATGAGAAGATCTACAAGATGGGATGATGAGAAGTGACTTCCAACGGCTCGAGAAAGTATGTTGGGTGATTTATTGTTTTCTAGGATTAAAAGTGACTTTAATTAGTCAATTAAATAAAAGGAGAAAATGATTAATTGAAGGAAAAGGGCCAAAAGTATCTTAAGTAAAATAAAATAAAATTAAAAATTCACTTAGATGAAGTCAAGGGGGAGCTTCTAGAATAATATTTAAATAATCAAAATAAAATACTTCCAGAAGATTTGAGGCCTTTAAAAGGAGGAGGAGATCATTTGTGACATCTTGGATTTGTGTATTATCTTTGTGAGAGGTTTGAAAACTTTATTCTCAAGATTTAGGTAGCGCCAAGATAGAAACCCTTGGGTTATTTAGTGAGGGTCAATGAAAACCGCTCTCATCCCTTGGTGAATTCATTCAAAATTCACAGATGCACTTATTGATTTTTCAGTTAGTTTTGGAGGTTAGGTCAGCATTGGAACATATTATTTTGAAGGCCAGTTTATTCATCTTAGCTATGTCCATGTGATTTTATATTTAGTAATTAAATAGAGCTTACTTTTGCAGTATTTCTTATGGGTTTGCAACATTTTTTGTTTTCACGTTACAATTCTATTTTATTTTTGTCGTAATTTCATGGTGCATGTTATACAATTGCTTAGAGAAATTTATGGTAAAAAAATTAAGCAATTTTTTGAGAGATTTATGCAAAATATAATCTAGGATATTATAGTGGTATTGAAGCATGATTTTGGTTAACTGTAGGTTAAAATCCAAGTTTTCCATATTGTCGTATTGTTCCAAGAAATAAAGGAACCAAGTTTGTGGATTAAATTTTTTAATCTATTTGCCGAAGAATAATTGTTGCAAGTGATTTTTTGAAGTGTCAAATTGTTGGAACCCAATTTATTTGTTGGAGCCAGATTTATATATTGGGGTTGAGTTTATTTTCCAGAGCCTAGTTTATTTTTTGGAGTTATATTTGTCTATCGTGTTGGGGCAACTTTATTTTGCTAAGTCGAATTCATTTTGCTGAGTCAAAATTATTTTGTTAGGCCAAAATTATTTTGTTGGGTCGAATTTATCTTCTTGTGTCAAATTACTCTTGTTGGGCCAAAATTATTCTGTTGGACCAAAATTATTGATGTCTTGTATTTCTCTTGTAGGACCAAAATTATTTTGTTGGGCCAAACTTATCTTATTGTGTCGAATATCTATTGTTGGGCCAAACTTATCTTATTCTGTCAAATATCTATTGCTGGGCCAAAATTATTTTGATGGGCCAAAATTATTCTATTGGGCGGAATTTATTTTTCCGTGCCAAATTTCTCTTGTTGGATCGAATTATTTTTCAGTAGTTGAATTTATTGGTGTAGTAGCTGATTAAATTTTCCAAGTAAAAAAAAATCTTCCTTAGTATTATTTGTTAGGTTTTCTGTTGTGGCATTTTTCAATTGAAATTTTTTTCTTTATCGGCTAACATTTATTAAATTTTTCAACAAAATTACTTCTAGAGATTTTCTAAAAAAAATTGGTTAAAATGAAAGTCGTGATTGCCATGTTGACTATTTGTAAAGGTGGAATTTGAAACATTATCTCATGGGTGATCAATCAAGGATCTGGAATGACTTGGCCAAAGGCCAACAAAGGTTGGATGAGACACTGAGGCAACTTGAAACCATTAACATTGGTCCTCTTGCCAAAATAGATTCAAAGAGAAGATTTTTTGGAGGGTTCAAATTTGGAAAAAGTGAAGAGCCAAAGAAAAAAAAGTCTCATGAACTTCGAAGAAAGGGAAAAAATCAAATGAGAAGAGAGCAGATCGGTTCCACATGCCAGGAAGCATGGACACTAGATCACAATTGTAAAGTTAAAAATGGCAGAAAAGCAGATGAGATGGCAAAAATTGAAGAAGACCAAGGAGAAGACATTCAGGGAAACTTGTGTGAGGAGCTACGAGTGATCTAGCATGAAGAGCACATAGAGGATTGTGATTCAGACATGCATAGTATGCATGATGAGCGGTCTTTATAGATCTAGTTGAAGGCTCAAGATAGAGACATGGTGGAGGTGATTGAGCATCCATCTTTGGGTCCACTCATCGATGAGGTGTAAATAGATGTAGAGGCAACTGGTAAGGTTGTAATACTTTCAAATTGTATCTGCTAGGAGAAGATTGAGCATTTCAGGATAGATATTATGGCATTGAAGCAAAAGATCTAGGTAGTATGAGGCACCATATTACAACATAATAGTAAAAATTGAAGAGCTTAGAGTGATGTATGCTAAGTTAGCAAACAATCTGGCTAGAGTTGAGGGATGGTTGAAGTTCCTAACAGGGAAACAAGAGAAACCCTCTTCAAGAGTACATAAATAAGGCTTCCAACACTGCTAGCCCACCTTTATGCATTGGGGAGAGAGGGGCATAGTTTCCAATAAGGATCATGTTGGTTGATTGGGCAGAGAAACACAAGTTGACCATGGAGGAACATTAGCATGGCGGACCTACTCCATCCGTAGATATTCATGCATTTGATCCTTCCCATGGGATGGATTGGTGAGAGATTATGACTTGTTACTTTATTGATGGGATGATTCTTAGGAGGATATTATTAGCCAGGGGAATATTTCAACAGGAGCTATCATAACCCACAAGTCCTAGGGCTTAGGTGGCATTGGGATCTAAGCATATCTATTAATGGTAGGATTGGTCGGAGGTTTTTTTGGGATCCAGATATTGAGGGATTCATTTATACTTTGGTGGCACAAAGGCATGGTTTAGTCCAATGGTTCATATGGGATCTTGGTATCGTTGTGCATATGCCCAAGATTTCTTAAGGGAAAGAAATCTTGGGGTGAGAGGACTTGTAATGTCCCCATTTTCAGTCTCCTCTATAGTACAACTAGGATGGATTTCCAGGGTATGTGATGGCTAGGCCACAAGAGAAGGATTACATCATTAAGGGTATCAGAGGGGTTTTGAGGGGTTTTATGGGATCCAGTGATGTTCTCTTAGTGTGTCCCATCATTAGGGCCAGTTACGCACAACTTTCTTTTGGTTTCATTGCAATCTAATAATTCTAGTAAAATAGGGTTATTATTGAGCCTAACTTAATTAATTATGCTTAAGGTGGCATTCTGGGAGGAATATTTGATGGAATACCTTAGTGTAATAGTTCATTGGAAACAAAACTAGAAGATCTACATGATTGGATGATGATAAGTGACTTCCAATAGCTAGAGAAAGTATGGTGGGCAATTTACCATTTCTTGGGTTAAAAGTGACTTTAATTAGTCAATTAAAATAAAAGAAGGGGAAAATGATTAATTGAAGGAAAAAGGCCAAAAGTGACTTAAGTAAAATAAAATAAAAATAAAAATTCACTTAGATGAAGTCAAGGGGGAGCTTCTATAATAATATTAAAATAATCAAAATAAAATACTTCTAGAACATTGGAGATATATCTATCAAGTCTTTAAATTTATGGTAAAAATATTTATGGAGATATTTAAACAAAAATATAATCTAGGATATTACAAGATATTTGGGGTTTCGATGGGAATTTAGAGGGCCTCATGCCGTTTTTCTGGATACTTTACAAGAGTATATGAGAATCATGCTCAGGAGGACTATATGAGTTAGTTTGAATTCAAATAAAAAGCCTATTCTTTAGATCCAATGTGTGAGAATGCTTCTCGACTGACTTCTTCGGGTGTTCTTGTGAGGTTGATGGCTTGCATTGTTTAGAGTACAAGAGTTGTTGGTGGTGAGGTTGATGTATTGGATTGTTCAGAGTGCCATATGGTTAAAAATGGTTTGATGGAGGAAAATGAAAATGGATGGATCTTATTGGATGGGATGAACATTTTCTACCGAGCCCAACTCCACAAGGAAACACATTCAGCGTAATAATAGTTTTGTGATCCTTGCTATAAGGGTTTTTACTTTATTGACTCAAATTGTGAATAAATAGAAAAATGTAGAATCATGGTGTAATATTCCTAGTGGGAATTTACAATGATAAACAAAGAAAACATAGAAAAAAACACAGACACAAATTTACAACACATTAAACACCCAGAAATCTGAATAAATTGTGTTGAGCTTAGCCATTTTATTGATATAATTTTTGGGTACAAAGATAAGATCAGAAAGAATGCACCTGGGCTTTACCAAGGCAAGCTAACAAGGTCCAGGTGATGAGCTCTAACATGTAATGTGGTTGTCCCAAAAATATTTGTGTTGTCCTAGTGAAAACTACACTGCTAGCTGCAAACAATGGTTGTTAGGGCCTCCTCTGGTGCTCAAAAAACTATGGAAATTAACCTTTGGATCTCCACCAATAACCCACAAAAATCCATGAAGGAATTGGCCAAATATTGACCTTGGAAATTTGGCCCAATTTCCCCTAGCTCCTCCAACTGCTAGGTATTTCGATCCACTTGTGAATAAGGCTGCCGAAGGCTCCCAAAATGACTGAGAAACTTAGCAAAAATCCCTTATGGGCTTCTCCCATGATCTCAGCCCCAACATTGACCCCCTCTAAGTGTCCCATGTGTGGTAAGTGAAGGGATTGTGTAGGCCTATGCTACCTCTGCTGAAGCTACTCCACGAACACACTGAAATGCCCCTCGATCGATATGAAGATGAATGAAATTCCCTCCTAGGGATATCACTCGAATTGCACCAAAGCAAGGGGTGAGATTCTCACCTGAAAATCTATTGTGCTCAACAACACATGCAGACTTGGCTTCCAGCTCAAACGTGTTAGACAAGGTAAATCCTCAAATGATCAGGAATCCCAAAAAATGAGTGCCTTCCTCCTCTTTTGTCAAAGTTCCTCCCAATTTCCCATGTGGGTCGAGCCATCAAACTTCCCATCATTTTCCCTCCAAGGAATGCATATTTCCTAGGGGGTTGTATTTCTCTATGGGTGGTCCCCACCTTCCACCAACACTTCGATTTTCTTCCCTTTCTCTAATGTTTGGGCCTTCCATTAGCTTCAAAATTAAAGTGGGTCTCCATAACCCACTTTTCCTAAGTACAAATGAAAAATAAGACAAAAATGGGAAAATTTGATATTTCCCATTAACAATATTGCTAAGTGTAATATCATAGTACTCCCCACCAAAACGTTGTTTGTCCTCAGCAACTGTAATGAAGGATGCTAAAGTATCTTCTCTCCCTCCCAAGTGGCATCCTCATTAGGTAAATTCCTCCATCTGATAATAAATTCTTTGATGACCCTGTTCCTCAAATGTCTCTCATAGGTGTCCAGAATGGCCTTCAGCTCCAAAACCAAGGGTACCTCATCGTCCATGGGTGGTATCTTTGTATTTGTTGTCACTCTTTGACCAAGTTCCTTTTTCAGGTAAGACACATGGAAGATGTTATGAAACCGGATCCCCAAGGGTAGCTCCAGCTCATATGCCACATCCCCAACTCTCCTAGTGACCTTGTACGACCCATAAAAGCGAGGCTTGATCTTATTGACCCCCTTCTTCTTTAGTATCATCTGTCGGTACAACTGTAATCTTAGGAAGACCAAATCCCCAACCTCAAACTGCCTTTATATGCAGCCCTTGTATGCATAGAGTTTTTTTTGGTTTTGCCTAGTCTGTAGGTTATCTTTGAGAGCCCGCAAGATATCTTGGCTCTCCTGAATACAATCCTTGGCCTTAGGGACCTTGCTATCTCAGAACATCACATTAGTGAAAGATAATGTATCACAACCATAAAAAGCTATGAATGGGGACATACCTATGGACATGTGGTGCGTTGTGTTGTAGCAGTACTTGCCCAAGTGAAACCACTATATCCATGCATGTTGATGTCTCGTCACATAATTGCGCAAATATCTCTTCAACCATTTGTTGACTTTCTTCATATACCCATCAGTCTAGGGGTGGTAACTAGTACTCAGAGTGAGCTATGTGCTCACTAGTCAAAACAACTCCTACCAAAATCCCCCAATGAACTTGTTGTCCTGATCACTAACAATGGTCTTCAGAAGACCATGAAGCCAAAATACCTCCCTGAAAAACAGTTCAGCCACCTATGAGGCCAAATACCGGGTTGAAATAGCGAAGAAGTGGGAAAAAATTTTCAATCTGTCTACCACCACGTATATGCAGTCCTTGCCCTGGACTGTGGGCAACTTGGTAATAAAATCCATCGATATGCTCTCCCATTTCCCCTTAGGGATAGGAAGAGGTTGTAGCAACCTAGCAAGGAGTGTCTGCTCACCCTTGTTCCTCTGGCACGTATCACACTCCCAGACTTGCCTTAGAACATCATCCTTCAGGCCCCTTCATGCAAAGTGCTCCTTGATAGCTCTGTATGTCTTGGTAAACCCCTGATGCCCTGCTAACGGTGAGTCATGTGAAACCTGCATGATCTTCTTCTCAATTGGGAGTTGGGCACTAAATAAATCTGGTCCCAAAAGTGAATCACCTTGTTCATCACCATATACCAGTCATTTTTCATTGCACCATCAATGACCTCACATGAAAACAGGTCCTTGGAAGACTCCACGAGCAAATTCATCCTCCAATCTAGCGTAATTCTCATCAATGAAATGGTTATCGGCCTCTTGGACAATGCATCAGCTACCACATTTTGTTTACCCTTGACATACTCAATGTCAAAGTCATATGCCTGAAGCTTGCTCACCCACTTTTGTTTCCTCTCTTATAGTTGCTTCTGCTCCAAGAAGAATTTGAGGTTGTTATGTTCTATATTCAGCCTAAATCGATTTCCCACCAAGTACTTCCTAAACTTGGCTGGCACATGCATGATGGTTAGCATCTCTTTGTCGTAGATGGAGTACAACCTCTCGTGGGGTAGTAACTTCCAACTCTCAAAAGCTTTTGGGTGTCCCCCCTGCATCAAAACTGCTCCCACACCCTCCCCTAATGCATCGCACTCAAGTACAAAGGGTTGTGAAAAATCTGGAAGTGATAACATCGAGAAGCTACACATAACTTGCTTGAGGCACTTAAAATCCTCCTATGCCCCATCTGTCCACTCAAATGCCCCTTTCTTCGTAAAATTGGTGGGGGGAGATGCTAACTAAGAGAAGCCCTTTTCAAACTCCCTATAGTAGGTACAAATACTCGCGAAACCCCTCAACTCTATCACATTTCAGGGATCTGGCCAATCCCAAATGGATCTAGTCTTCTCCTCATGTACTCTCACACCATTCTCCTCAATAATATGCCCCAAATAGAACATCTTTTTCAACCCAAACTTGCACTTGGACAACTTGGCGTAAAAATGTTGCTCCTCCAAAATACGTAACACCGTCTCCAAGTGCTACAAGTGCTCATCCCAGGTCTGACTATAGATCAAAATATCATTGAAGAACACCAACACGAATTTCCGCAACTGCCCACAAAACACATGGTTCATGTAGGACTGGAAAGTGGTTGGTGCATTGGTTAGCCCGAAGGGCATAACCAAGAACTCAAAGTGCCCATATTAACACCAAAAGGTTGTCTTAGGGATGTCCTAATCCCTCATTCTGATCTGGTGGTACCCCGGATGCAAGTTGATCTTGGAGAAGAACTTATCCCCTCTCAACTCATTGACCAACTCATCTATGCATGGAATGGTGCAACGGTTCTTCAAGGTCTTCTTGTTAGGGGCTCTGTAGTCTATGCACATGTGTAAGGTCCCATCCTTCTTCTTCATCAGGACAAATGATGAAGCAAAAGTGTTGGAGTTAGGACTAATATTCCCAAGTGCCAAAAACTCATGGATATCCCTCTCTATCTCATTCCTGCATGCCTTGGGATGTCTATATGGGGTGGTAATCATGACTTGTACCCCAGGCACTAACACAATCATGTGCTCAAACCTTATTCAGGTGGCTTCCTTGGAGGTATGTCTCCAAACACCATCAAGTACCTGTCTAAAATGGCATTTATGTAATGGTGTGGTGGCCTTGGCTAATCCCCAACCTTAGAAATCCTCAACTCCACCACCCACTCAATGTCACCATGCCTCAGGTTAGCCTCCATCCTGTGTGCTGAAACAATCTGTGGTGGGTAAGAGTGCATGCCCCTAAGGACAACCAAGTTTCCATCTCGCCCTGTAAACTCCATCTCCAATTTCCTCCAATTAGTAGTGACCCGGCTAAGAGAATAGAGCCACTTGACACCCATCACCACATTGGTGTCTGGTACATCCAACACAAAGAAATGATTTGTGATTGAATAGTTCCCCATAGTTATTGTTGGAGAATGGAACATAACGTGTACACTGCATGGTTTTTTCCCCAAACATAAGCATTGAGAACCCCTAAAACTCCTCGGTTGTGATCCTCCTCCTCTGCACCATCTGCACATAAATTAAGTTGTGGGTGGTCCCACTGTCCACCAAAACTAAGACACGATGCCCTTGTACTATGCCTTTTATCCTCAATGTCGAAAACTTAGGTACCCCATGTAAGGACACAAGGACCCTTCTTGCTGGTGCGAAAGGGGCTCCCCTTGGTGGTGGTGGTGGTGGTGCTCCCCTCTCCACGTGTGCCATGCTATCATCTCCACCTGCCTACAAATCTACATTTTCCTCTTGGTTACTATCATAGTAGACCTCAATGTAGTGGGCCTTGCCTGTTGTGCATCTATGCCCTGGTGCCCACAGTTCTTGACAAGTGAAGCATAGCTTCCTTCGCCGAAGCTCTCTCTGGGTCTCCTCATCCAACTATCCTCATCCCTGGTTGGCTCTCGGAGGTGGAGACCTAGTGTCTCTTCCCCTCTGTTGGAACCCCTCTCTGGATGGTATTGGTGCTTTGTTCCTAAGTAGGGAATCCTGCAATTCTTGTGCTCTCCAAACTACGTCTTCCAAGCTAGTGGCCTATTGGAATTCACTAATCCCCTTAGTGGCTCTACTAGCCCCTCTACGAACATGAAAACCCTCCTAACCTCTGATAGATCAGGCACCATCACTGACAACCCCAAAAACTCATAGATGTAGGCCTCATCACTCCCTGTCTACTTGAGTCATGTCAACTCCCAAAAATGCTCCTCCAGGTCTCTCCTCTCTAACCACTCCAACACCCTCCTAGTGAAATCCTCATAGGTTGTGACCCCTGCATGCCTCATCATGGTTAGCCCATTGAACCATCATTCATGGGCTTCTCCCTCTAAAGGTAGTGTGGAAATATTAATTTCCTCTCTCTCTGTCATCTAGTTGAGTTGGAAGTAAATGTCTAACTTCTCAACGCATGCTTTCATTAAGCTCTTGGATGAACCATCAGAAGTTGGGAGGAACAATCTCCCCATGGTGCGTTGCAAATCAATACCATGCATGTAGCTTCCTTCGCCTAGCCCTTTTCTCCTATTAGTACCTTTCAACTGACAAAAGTTCCTGAAGGTAATGGTCTCTCTAAAGTTAGGCCCATAGGACTAATACTCCACAAAATAGTCCCCCATGGGCATCTCCTCTTTCCCTTATGACCCTCTAGCACCAGATGCTATAATAGTGGAAATATTGGACCTAGGTGGTGTGTTGGGAATGAGGGGTGCATTGGGGCAATGAACCACATGGTGATGCAAAGTGTTAGAGCCCTCGCCAATGTGGAATTCCCCTTGAATCCCTTTCCCCCTATTGTTACTAAAATTTTGTTTCCTCAACTCCTCAATACCCTTGGACAAATCTTGAATGACCTTGAGAAGATGTTGGGAAAACTCCTCCTCTTTACTCCTTTTGTATCCCTCATTATTCCCCCATGTTTGGCCTTTCCACCTCTAGTTCAACTATCACTGGATTTGGGGTAATTTGTAGCTACCTCTCTCTACTCAGGTATCACTTCCTTTGGTAAGTCAAGTTTTTTTGGTCTTCTAGTGTCATATACTAATGTTTCTCCCACAAGTTGAGCCAAGACTATGAGCTCAATTACCACTGTAATACTCCTAGTGGAAATTTACAATGTTAAACAAAGAAAACATAGAAAAAAAACACACACAAAAATTTACAGCACATTAAACACCCATAAATCTCCATAAAATGTGCTGAGCTGAGCCATTTTATTGATATAATTTCTCGGTACAAAGGTAAGATTAGAAACCATGCACCTCGGCTTTCCCAAGGTAAGATAACAAGGTCCAAGTGATGAAATCAACTGCTCCAACATGCAATGTTGTTGTCCCCAACAATCTCTGAGTTGTCCCAGTGAAAACTACACTGTTGGCTGCAAATAATGGTTGTTAGGGCCTCCTTCAATGCTCATAAAATTTTGATAAATTAACCCCAAGCTCTCCACCAATAACCCACAAAAACCCACGAAGGAATTGGCCAAATATTGGCCTTGAAAATTCGGCCCAATTTCCCCTAGCTCCTCTAGCTGTTGGGTATTTCGACCCACCTGTGAATAATGTTGCCAAAGGCTCCCAAAATGACTGAGAAACTCAGCAAAACTCCTTTTCAGTCTTCTCCCACGATCTCAGCCCCAAAATCGACCCCCTCTAAGTGTCCCACGTGTGGCAAGTGAAGGGATTGCACAGGCCTACACTGCCTCTGCCGAAGCTACTCTAAGAACACGTTAAAATGCCCCAGGGTATTTTATAAGGATTTACTATTTTTTCTATATATAGTATTGTAGGTGACTATTCTATTTTTAAAATTCATATGTATGGAATGTAGGCAAATATTCAATAAGAAACATGTAATTTACTATTAAAATCAGTAAAATTTTGGCAAATTTCATCAGTTTAATCATATATGTAAAAAATAAGCAAATTTTAATGAAATTGGCGAATATTTTTTTCAAAAAATGTCCAAAAATAGCCCATTTGCGAAATTTCGCCCCTAAAATTTTCCTTCAAATTCCCTTGGATCGATTTGAAGCTTAATGGGATTCCCTCCTAGGGCTGGCACTTGAAGTCCATGAAAGCAAGGGGTGAGATTCTTGCCTGAAAATCTCTTGTGCTCAACAACACATGCAGACTTGGCCTTTAGCTCAAGCGTGCTAGACAAGGCGAAGGCTCAAATGATCAATAATCCCAAAAATGAGTGCCTTCCTCCTCTTTTGTCAAGTGCCTCCCAATTGCCCATGTGGGCCTAACCATCGAAATTCCCATCATTTCCCTCCAAGGAATGTGTATTTCCTAGGGGGGTCGTATTTCTCTATGGGTGGTCCCCACCTTCCACCAACACTTCAATTTATTCCCTTTATCTACTGTTAGGGCATTCCCTTGGCTTCAAAATTAAAGTGGGGCCCCATAACCATTTTTTCCTAAGTACAAATGCAAAATAAGACAAAAATGGGCAAAATTGATATTTCCCCTTAACAATATTGTTAAGTGGAAGCATCACACATGATTGGGAACTAAGGTCAAAGTAGTACAATAATGGCTACCTACTTTAATTATTGTGCCTTCTTCTCTCAGACAAAAGAAAGAAAAGTGCATGTAGTGTATTTGGATGGAGTATTTTAATTATTCTAATTTTGGATTTATGTTGGATTAAAATCAATTAAATCACAATAAATAAGATAGTTATAAATCACACTTATTCATTGTCGAGGAAATAACTTTGCTCCACACACTTCAATTTTTTTCACCTCTTTTCTTTGTTTCAATAATCCCCATTCTAGTTCTTTCTCTACTAAAATTATGGCAATCTCTCTTCCATCTACAGCATAAGCGTTTGTGGGGGGGAAGGGAGAGGGGAGCGAAGGTCAATGTTGCAACCAACAATTTTACTATGATTTTCTAAAATTTTGTAGATGTTAATACATTGGAGGGAAACAACAAAATTCTAGAAACTGACTTTAGCACTATGCATGACAAGTTGAACAATATTTGCAACCAGTTTCAAGAGCAGTAGAAGAGGTTGTAGGAGCCATTGAAAAATTGTTAACAAAGATGGAGAATTCCCTTAAAGAGGTTGAATATTTGATCAAGCAAGCTAATTAACAAAGAGTGTGTGTGTGTGTGTTATCATCATTGGTGTTGCCTCCTCTGGAATCTCAACCTTCCCACACAAATTAGAGCTTAGAAGGCCACATATGATGTCCTCCTTCAAGATCTCTCTACAATTTAATTAATACACGACATGACTCCACAAGTTATGTTTGCTACAACACCTTAGGTAGACATGTTTCTTCAACCTCTACCAAACTTTAGTTTCAAAGGGGCCGACATACAAACTGTGCAACATCAGCTACAAACTTGGCTCAACGATCCCCATTGCCAAGCTCACATGATTGGTGTGTACGACATGGGGGAATTGGCAAGACATTGTTGTTGAAATTCATGTACAACACCTATAAGGATTAGTTAGTGGTATCTTTGATGTTAGTCTCTATTTCACTATTTCTCATAACTCTCAAATTAAGGAGTTTCTGTTGTTAAGGAACTGGGATCAAATTGGAGGAAAATTATACTAAAGAACAATGGAAGATGAGATTGTATGCAACTCTAAAAAATAAGAAATATCTTCTCGTATTGACGATTGTTAGCAAAAAAATTTATTGTAAAGACACTAGGTTCAACCGCAAGTTGCCAACAAAAGTCTTTGTTGTAGTCTGGTGCAACACCAAAATTTCCATTCCTCCGAAACGGAGAAAATTTCACCCAAGGCATACTGAGACTGCTAAATGATATGTTGGGGTTTATAAGGTGAAAGGACTCATTTTAATCTCTAAGTTATTCATCGAACATACTATTAGTTACATGCATTTAGAAAGCATTGAACTAGAGAAATTAGCATGAATTTAACAACAAACATTTGGAATATTTATAAAGAAATTTTAAATGAGGGTATGAAAATCATTCATATTCATTCTCATGACATAGAATTATAGATCCTCGCAACAACCCTCTTATATTATATTCCAATAGGCCAAAGCCATTAAAATACATATTTGCAAGACCTTTTCAAAATTGCTTTAGGATTAAAAGGAATCCATTAATTATAGCACAGTATACAGAAGAGCTCCAGGTCTTATTCCAACAGTATGTCGACCCATTTCTTATTTTTTTTTTCTCCTACAACTCAATCTACATGGATTTATATATATATTTTCTTCTACTTTGATCTACGCTCGCTTGATTTAGTCCATCTTAACCCATTTGACTAGGTCCAACTGCTTTGGTCCATTTCTTACTTGATTCTTTCAAAAATAGTATCTTGATCCTTGTTCCATGGCCTTGGCGAGTCCTAAGTAACTGCTTTATTTCTCTTCTCACTGCTTTCTTCTTTCTATTCTTGCTTTCTGACTTGTTTGACAATTTTCTTTTTCTTCTTCTGATGGTCATCTTCGTCGTTCTTTTCTGGAAAGGTTGATAAAAAATTCTCCAAAAATGAAGGACCCAACAATGAGGTCATGAGTTGAAAAAAGATTAATGATGAAAGGATTCGTGCTTTGATGATGATGAAAAATGTGGATCCTTCCTTTCTCATCACGCACAAGACTCGCAATCTAAGAGTTTGGTAGAAATTTTCCTCTTTTAATAACTCAATAGTTGAATAAAATTAACCAGAGAGACAAAACATATTTACTAAGAGAATGCTAAAAAATAACCAACAATAAACATTAAACATTAAACACATCACATCATATTTATCTTAGGAAAATCCCAAATCTAAGGAAAAAACCCAACCCAATGAAATTTCATTAACCCCTTGGCCAAAACCCTAGCCAAGTAGGCCATGTAAGCCTTTGTTGCTCACCTCCTTGGCCTTAAATTACAATTATTTCTTCCCAACCTTTTGTAGACTCCATTACATGCAATACCATGGGCAAAAATAACATGGGTACGCTATACCATGTGCCCAAAACCACCATTGTTTAACTTGGTCATTTTGGATTCCTTCCCCAAGTCAAGTTTACCTAACAATAGTTAAATGTTCAAATTCAATTTTATCTTGTAGCAAGATCATATGTGATTTGATTTCCTCTTTCCCACATTCTGGAGGAGTATATCCTTTCTTCTCCCATTATTGAAGGGAAATTTCAATAACTTCCAATTTTTGCTCCCAAATGGAGACAAGTGAACCAAAATATCATTTACTCCATTCATCTATAGTTTTTTCGAATCTTTCTTACACTTGAAGACAAAGAGGACTGACACAAAAAGGAACTGAGCCATAATCTAAAGAATCAAGAATATGTAGAGAAATAGGCTTATGATCAAAGGTTTTCCATGGACGAATTTTGGCATTGCTAGTGGAGTCACTCAAAAGATACTCTCAAGGTGTGCTAGAAGATGTCCTAGACCAATTTTCTTATTGGACCAAATATCCCCTTAATGGGTAGTATTTCCACCAAATCACAATCAAATATTAAGTCTTCCATCCTTTCCTAAAAAGAATCTCTTACTATGCTACCTCCACTTTTTTCAATATAAGGCTAAGAGTGATGCTCATCATTCCTCCCTTTCCTTGTAGACTATCGACATATATGCATTAATGATATGGAATGGTTAATGAATAGTTGGGCCTCTATCCCAACTATTCATGAATAAACTCATCAATATCCAATGTTGTGTTTCATGGGAAAAACCCCAGGTGTGGGAGAAGGATGTTCTAGTGCGTGTCAATTCCTCCTAATGCACCCCTGTAGCCAATTATTGTTCCTCCACAATATTTCCATTGTTTACATATTTTGATTATTTACATCGCCTCTAATTTGGTCTCCTAAAGGAAGAGGATAGATAGTTTTAATGTCTTTATTAGATCTCTTATTGATTCTACTTTAAATCATCCACCTATACCTCTGAAATTCCAAGAGCCTATGTTCATTGTTTACCCCAATATTCATGTCCCCCACCTTGAGATAGAGTCAAAATTCTAATTTTTTTTACTGTTCTTATCCTTAGTCCTAATGATATTTCTATTGGCATTCGAGTACCCAATAGTTTCTCCCTGATTGTTATCTCTTTTATATTTTCCTTAGCAATTTTTCTACCTACCTTCCTAGGCATACTCTCTTCCTTTTCATCTTCATCCCTATCCTCTTCCTTTCATTGTTACTAAGCCTTTTGTGTGAATATTTTGAATGAATAATACATCTTCTCTAAGGGGTGATTAATTTCTTCTTGATGATCTGATAGGTCGCCTTCATTACCAAGATAAGGCTAAGCTACCCAAGCTTCAATGTCATAAGTTGTTTTGGGTGGAGCTTTTGGAATATGTATAGAATTAAGAAATTTTTTAAGGAGGGGATGTGATCTTCTTGGTTTAATATCTCAAACCCATCTACCTAGGATTTTGATCCTCCTCCCTTGGGATGAATTAGAGATTGGCTAACATATTCAAGTGGGTGAATCTAGGAGCAAAGGAATGCCGAGAGAAGAAGTGGGGGGAATATGGAAGGGAACTCTTGCTTGCACGACATGCTACTTGATGGTCAAGTTTGATTTTTGAGCCACTAAATTATGAATCAAGGGCTTAGTTGTAGGGAAGTTAAGTCACATACCCATTTCTATTGGTGGGGTTGTTAACAATCATGATGAAAAATAAAGACCTTGTTGGAATGTCGATGGGTTGTAGTTATGCATGATTTATTACCCTTGAGCCCACGTCAGATTAGGATGATATCTACACTCCTGATGTCCAGCATTATAAATAGATTCCATGTGATGGTAAAAAGATGTACCTGTTTAATGATTTGGCATAAAATACACCCTCTTAATTGATGACAATTTTTTATGCGAGCATGCCATGAAGGTGAAAGTACCTATTGCTAAGAAAATGGATCCCCATTTTATGCATAACCTGAAATTTCAAGAAAATTTAGGCCTGGAATGGCTAATTTTTAACATAACAATGTTTATTTAAGCTCAAAAGGCATCGTTTGATCGAGAGCTAAAAAGAAGAAATGGCACAAATGTGATCAAGAAGAAACAAGAACATTGGTACAAGAAATGCACCATCTTAGCCATTGAATAATTAGAGTAATCAAAAAGTTATCAGATCAAGGCACATACATGATTGCCTTAGAAGAAATTGAGAGCATTTCTTAGAGCTTGAATTCAGATGGCTTCGCCCCATTCTTATCGTGTCTTTATGAACCAACTCACAACAAAAGAGTACTGTGACGAAAGAATATGTGAAGATCCTCACCATGACGGTCAATTCCAACTGTGATTTGTTGTCACCCCACCTATCAAGAATGGTGGGAAATGTTGTCCATTACCTCAAGGACCCTAATGCCAGTGTTTGTTATTGTTATGCAAACAACTCACAAAATAGAAGAATAGATAGGTCAACGACTTCAAAATTAGCCTCTTCGAGGGGCAAACCTCCTTTCCATTACATAAATGAACAATTCTTGGATGATACAAATGAAAATACTTCATTTCTCTATACAGGGGTCTTAGGGGGCATAATATAATCAAACCCTACATAACAATAATATTGTAAGGGAACAACAATAACAATATTGGGCTTCTATGGGGCACAATAATAACAATATGGGGACTACATGGGCACAAAAATAAAATAAGGGGGTTGCATTAATAACAATAAGGGTCCACACTAGTATTATAGGGACTTAACATTCCCCTCTCCTTCAAAAAAGTGTTGTCCTCAATGCTTGAGTAGTTATGGATGCTTTTGTATAAAATTCTCATCCTCCCATGCAGAATCTTCAATGGTTAGGTTCTTCCACTTGATGAGATACTCTGAAATTGATCTATTTTGTAGTTGTCGGGTTCTTATTTCTGTGACTACTTTAGGTTCCAATATGATTTTTCCTTCCTCTTCAAGTTCCGTCAATGTTGTTTGAACTAGGAGCTTGTCACCTATAACCTTCTTTAAGCATGAAACACATAGAAATGGGTGCACTTGGGAAGATGTAGGAAGCTCCAATTTGTATGCCATAGTACCAATATTTTTTAGCACCTTTTAAGGACCATAGTACTTTGGTGATAATTTATTATCCTTCTTAGCTTGCTTGAGGGACATTTGTTTGTATGGTTGTAGCTGTAAAAATACCCAGTCACCTACATCAAAATTCTTTCGCTGCGATGTTGATTTTCCTGTTGTTTCATTCAATTCTGCACCAAAGTGAGGTTATGCTTTATGAGTTGGAGAAATTGTTGTTGGTGCTCGAGGTGACCTTCTACTACTAGAGCCTTAGAATGATTATCCAATACTTTTTGGAGATTATCAGAAATAGATGATTTCACTGTTTGAACCTCTAGTGAACATAATTGTGAAATTACGCCTCATTGTTATTCATTTAGAAGCTTTTTCATGCCATTAGAGATGATTATATTTCTCGGTTTCCCTGCGATACCCCTTAATTCAACTTCCTTTCCTTCCCAAAAAAATTTCAAGAAAAGTTCTTGAAAATTGAAAGTTATCGCCCCCAAAGACTATAACCATTGGACTCCTAATACTACATCAGCACCACCCATTGGAATGGAAAGCATTGGACTATTCAAGACATATTCTCCCATGGATTTCTTGATATTATGGCACTTTCCAGAGCAATTTATGGATTCTCCATTTGCAACCATTACTTGACACTCTGGCACTAGATATAGGAAGCAATTCAATTCCTTGACTATCTTACAATGAATAAAATTATGGGTACTACCCAAATCAATCAACACTATTACATTTTTCTTCTTGATATGTCCTTCTATCTTGAGAGTTCGAGGAGTGGTAATACTATCAATGCATTACAAGATATGGTCATATTCATTTCTTCTTTCTCTGGGATTGTTTCCTAGTGTATATCCTCTTCTTTTGACGTTTCTTGATCCTTTTCTTCCCTATCTTCACAATCTATGTAAAATAATTTCTTCTTAGCACACTTATGACCTTTAGTGTATTTCCTATCACAACTATAACAAATCCTTTTTTCTCTTTTTTCCTCCAACCGTTGTGGTGTCAACCTTGTAGGTTGTGGAGGGCTAGGAGGAGCAACACTTCCATCTTTATAGTTGTGAGTGGTAGATTTCCTTGTTGCCATAATTTTTCTTTCTTCTTTTTTGGTCACCCTGAATTCCTTCTCCAATGAATTAGGTTTTTAAAGGCGAACCTCATGTTGGATGTTATCCTTTAAAGTCCCTATGAAGACATCAATCCTATGCTCCTCTGGAATATCATTTACCCTTATATTCAATTTTTGGAAGTCCTCAATGTGCTTTGCCATTGAACCCTTTTATTTGGTGTTTATCAATTGGCTAAAGAAGGTATTCTCTTTGTATCCTCATAACGTGCTATCATTTCCTCCATAAAAATGGACCGAGTGAAATTTTTTTTATGAGAAAAAAGCCATCGATACCATACAAACTGATTGGGTTCTAAATATAAAGTTGCAATGCGTACCTTTTATGTGTTTTGCACATTATGGAGATCAAAATATTGCTCCATCTGTAGTATCCATGTTACAGGATCCTTTCCATCAAACTTACTCATATAGGTCTTTGGAATATGGTGGTTCTTCAATCTAATGTTAGGTTCTATGAAATCATGATTAACATTTCTTTTGTTCTCATCATGAGTTTCCTCTACTACCTTTTCGCCATTAGGAAGCCTTTCTTGTAGCGACTTTGTCCCACCTTCCTTCAAACCTTCCATGTATTTCTTCAAATCTTCCATGTTGCCATTTAATTTTTCTTCTATACCATTGATCTTATTTATCATAGCTTTGATCACATTCTTCAAGTCACCCCTCCAATTTTGCTTACTAGGTGTTTCTATTTTCTTGATTAGAGTCATTTTTTTCTTTCTTTTAGGAACTTGATCTTGAATCTGTTATATATCTGTAATTTCGGATCTCCAAGGTATGCAATTTCATCTTGTCGTAGCCATTTGAGTTCTATTTCCAAACCCAAAATTCTGATTGAGATTGGATTCTCTAAGAAAGAGTTATTCCCAATCTCCCATGATGACCTACTTATAGACTAGTTCAGTAGAGCGAACTTGTATGACGTGCCACGTGTTTTTGTTTCGACATTCAGCCCTGAAAAGGTACCAAACAGAATACGATCCATCCTCTTTCTATAATTTTTTATTAAATTTGAATCTAATGCTCAGAGAGAAATTTATGATGATTTTACTAAGGTCACCTGTTTGAGATTGAATTCGGGAGCCTGCAAAAAGCCTAACTCCCTTAGCTCATATCTCTGAAAATATAGGAAGAAAAGATCTGAAATTCAGTCACGAGATTCATCAAGGTTTCAGCTCAAATGGATGTTAGTTTCAGCTTTTGAAGCTTCATAGAAGAAAATTTATAGTGAAAATTCCACGATGACCTATTTGAAGTAGGGAAACCCTAGAATCCAAAGCTCTGATACCAAATGTTATGCAACCAACTCACAAAATAGAAGAATAGATAGATCAACGACTTCAAAATTAGACTCTTCAAGGGGGAAACCTAATTTACATTACACAAATGAACAATTCTTGGATGACACAAATGACAAGACCTCCTTTCTATATATAGGAGTCTTAGGGGTCACAATATAATCAGAGCTTACATAACAATAATATTCTGAGCACACAACAATAACAATAGTGGGCTTATATGGGGCACAATAATCACAATATGGGGACTACATGGGCACAGAAATACAATAAGGGGTTGCACTAATAACAATAAGGGTCTACACTAGTAGTATAGGGACCTAACAATGATGTTTGCGTTGATGCAATCAATATTATGTCTTTGAGGATCGTAGACTCGAATTTGTTGATTTCGACATTTGTGAAGACCTTATAGGAAGATATTGGTGAGCATAATTGATATTTTCAAGTGGGCTATGCATTGTGCCTGTCGAGAGATATTAACAACTAACAACGTTGCAGATCCTTAGCTACTAGGGCTTCTCCAGAGGATCCTGCAAAGGATTATGAAGCTTATAGGGAATCATAACTTTATGGGAAAGCGGCGTTGTTGTCTTTGATTGGAAGTGTACTAGAGGCGAGAGGGTCATCGACACAATAGGCATTGAGTGGTCTTATTTTTTCAATGCAAGAGGTGTTGCCACATGTTAGGGTTCAATTATTCCACATGTTATAATTTAATTTGAGGGAGGAAGACTTTTGCAATTGGTTGAGGTGAACAGTGCTTGCCCACTCCAACCCCATAAAGAAACGTATAATGACATAATTATATATGAAATTATAATTCTTTTACTTTTATTTATTTATCTCTTTATAAAAACGTTGATGTAACTTAAGGTGAACATTGAAGTATTTTATTTATGGTTGATATTTAAATATTTTTTAGTTATTAATATTTATGGTTGATATTGAAAGTTTTTTTTGTTATTAAATTTTTTTAATTAATTAATATAAGCATCATCTCCTTTGTAACATATTTTTCTACACAAAATTTAACATTTTTTTTTTACCTCAAAACTACAAATATAAATTTATTCTAAAATAGCTTATATTTTATTTTTAAATTTAAAACTTATTTTTATTTTATTAATTTTTAGTGTAATGATATATTTTTAAAATACAACATTATGTAGTGTTACAGGACAAGATTTCACATATCTCCCATATTAATCTATAAAATACCTCTTTGCTAAATAGAGCAATAGGTTAATATTGTGGTTTAGTACAATAGTTAAATTAAACAATAATTTTGACACAATAATAATTTAAACCTATTTTTTAATAAAATAATTTAATATGTAATGAAATGTTTGTTTTGAAGTAGTGATCAATTCACATAGTTTAATATAACCACCTAGATCCATCTTAACTTCGGATCTACCAAGTGTCGAGAAGGATCAAATCTCTTTGCATCTTAAGATATTTCTATCTCAAGAGATTTGATCCCTCTCGACACTTGGTAGATCCAGAGTTAAGATGGAAATAGGTTGGTTTAATCCCCCCCTTTTACATAGACTATATTCCACATGAATACCATGGGTTCTCATAGACTTGGGGTACTCAAATTCTAAATATTAAACAACTTAAACTCAAATTTTTAAAAATCTTTTTCGGAATTTGGTTAAAATTAATCAGAAATAATGTCGTAAAAAAGGATATTTCGTTTATAAGTTATATTATGCCTATATAGACCTAGGGTCTCATGTAAAACCTTAAATTTTGAAAGTTTATATGACAACATATCCATTAACCACTTTTTTCAAGGAAAGAAATCAACCTCCCTTTTAGGTCAAGGGATAGAGTGACGTCAGTTAAGTTCACAAGGCTCAAAATCAATACACAATATTCATAAACATGAAGCTATTACAAAAATATTTATCAAGGAATTATAACTCATCATGTCACTAATAGGGATTTGAACCTGGGTGGGGATGATAACAACCATTCCACTCAACCACCTGAGATGACCCCAATTAACTTATCCATTAACCACTTAACGAACTATTCTAAAATGTTTATGTGGCAACCTTGAGTAATTAGAGTTGAAAAGCTTTGTAAAATAATTTTTATAGTCTCAAATAATTGTTTAAAAGGTTGCATTAAATTTTTTTAAAATATTTTATGGGACCTTCTAAGTGGCTTATCAAGAAAGCCTTAATTGTTATCACAAACCCTCTTCACATGGGCATGGATGATACAACATGGAGAGGTTTATGTTGGGAGGGGTGTTCCTCCTTTTAAATTTTCAAGTTATACACACACAAATTCGAAGAAAAATCCCACGAGGAAACCAAAGGGATCCTTACCCACATTGATTGGTGGCATGCCTAGTCCTGTTAGCATGATTGGTATGCATCACCTAGGGGGATTGGAACTAAGAACCTAAAGGATTGAAATTAGCCAATGTCCATCAGCATTTGTTTTTATTGAATTAACCCATTAGGTTCAATGTTCACTACTAAGGTACAATGTTCAAGGAGGTTGCAATACCCATTCTCACTAAGTCTACATTGTTACCAATGACCATTGTAGCTAGAAAATAATACTACCCTCCACCTAGAAAAATAAGGAGAGAAATCCATGGGGTTTCTGAATTTAAACACTTGATACATGAATATATGTGTATTTCTTGGAAATTATTAGCTTTCAGGGTTACCCCAGAAGATTTTACACCATGTTTGGGGGTGCTTCATAATATTTGGGTACATGACATGTGATTATGTTGATGGTTCATGATGGATTTGCATGTTGGAGATGGCATATTTAGTGGTTGCTTGACCTCGACTATGTGCTTGCATGACATTCTTCCCCATGGAATTCGAGATCTTCAAACAAATTTGTGGCATGCTACATGTCGACCATATGGACATGGTTTCTTTCTCAAAGAATTTCCTAGATTGGAGGGGGGTCATTTTTCTTCCTCGAGGAGGGAAATTGGTCCTAGATAACATGGGGTAGCAGGGATGCTTACATGGAGGCTTGGAGTTGATTTGGGGACACTTGGGTTGCAACAATGTTTATGCAAGGGAATTTGACCTAGTGGAGTGCATGGCTTAGGAGGTTTGATAGAGTCATTGAAGGCACGTAGGAGTGTTAGACATACCTCTTGGAGTGGCATTAAATTTGGAGCCTTTATTATCGATGACATCACCTTCAATATTGACATATATACTCTTGGAGTATAGTGCTCCACATGTGTGACACTACGCTTGTCTTTGTAGGTTGATTGTATAGGAATAGGAACACATTAGTTGTGGCATCACTTGCATCTAATGTTTATAATAGAAGGAGAGATTCCTTTCACATTCATTCATTCTTGTTCATTGTTGTGTTCGAGATGTGACTAGTAGGTGTAACATGGTTTCCTCTCTCTTAGATCTTATTTTGTAATTTTTATCATTTGCCTTAGAGTCACTAGGGTTTCTTTAAGCTTCTTGGAGAATTTTGGAGATTAAGGTTTTGATATGAAACCCTAGGTTGTACTTATTTAATCAAATAAAAGGAGATGTCTCACCTTGGGGGACATTCTTGTCTCATGCTAGCTTGTTGGAACTCCTTGGTGTGAGTTAAGGTTTTCATTATTTTCCCTAGCTAGTTGGTTTTTGGAGAGCTAGAGGATTATATAAGCCTGAGGATAAGCCTATGGTATGGATTTAGACTTCATATTTAGGAATATTAATGAATATTTAACAATCCAATACTTGTGTAATTCTAGATTTTATTCTCAGCCATCTATTTCTTCATGGTGTTGTAATTTCCAACACTTAAACATCTTGTTGATTGGTCATAAGTTAAGTTGTAATTGTTAAATGATATAACAACTTATATTGAAGAAGATAGGGTTTATTTTCTTCTATATTTATAGTTTTCTTAAGTGATTTTCATATCTTAAAATGCATGATTAGATTTCCACAGAGAGTTGAAAATTATTTTCACACTTTGATATTTCATCTTTTGAATTGCTAGTGGGTTGGGGTTGTCTAATGTCAAAACATAGTTCATTGTTGTTTCTATTTTGTTTATATTTCAGCAAATATCTAAGGCTAAAACTTCATAGGGTTAATATCTAGGAAATATATTGTTAAGAGGTGAAATTTCCACTTTCATTATTAGTCTACAATTTAGAAATTTCTACACAGTTTAGATCACTATAGGTGTAAGAGGAAGCTTTCATTTCAAATAAATATTAGTTGGGAGAAGTTCTTGACCTTTTTTAAGGTTGAAGGTTATGATACCATAGGATTCTCGTGAGAATCACATTAGACTCTTGGAAGAGTCATCTCTTCTTCATATTGTAGGTTTTTTAGGATGGATATGCCTTTGGTCTCTTGCTTGTCTTTTAACATTGTTTCTAGTGTTGGACGGTATGAAGCTATTAGGGCTTCAAGACATATCACATGTAATATTTCCTTATTTATCAATAAGGGGGCATGATTTTTGGGCTTGGTGATGATTCTACTTATCTTATGAGAGGAGTTGGTTACATTTCCTTTTGGACACCTTCAAGTGATGTTCTTGAGTTGAGTAATATTTAATGTTTTGGTTGTTGCTATGCTAAATAATAATATTCTTTTAGAATCTTGTATTGTATATATTCATTGTATGGCTAAGTTTCATGCTCAAGAGGTCATCTTTAGAAGGAAAACCCACGTTGTGATGAAATAGGTTCATGTTGGAGGTCTTTTTAGGTTCCAAGTAGATAGGAAAAAGTATGAGATTTGGTGTGGGCCAATACCAATTTGTGTAAGTTATAGCATAGTTGTATTGGTTATTTTCATTATGGAGCATTTCCTATCTTGAATAAATTAGCATAGCGATTACTAAACTTCAAGATAGAGAAGGAAGGTGTCAAAAAAGGATGTGCTATTGGTAAGGGTGCCAATATTTCTTTTCCTAGTAGCAAGCAAAGGTCAAGAGGGTGTCTTGATCATATCTGTTTACATGTGTGTGGACCTATGTATTCCATTTCCTTAGCAAGCACTTGGTATTGTGTCAATTTTATTTATGATTTCTCTCATATGAATTTGATATACATTTTAAAAACAAAGGATGAAGTGTTGAACAACATAAATTTCAAAACCTTTGTTGAAATTAGATAGGAAGGACGTTCAAAGTGCTTTACTTGGAAAATGGTTGAGAGTATACCTCCTTGAAGTTTGACTCTTTGTGCAGGGAAAAATGATCAAGAGGGAGCTTGCAGTGCCTTACAACCCATAAGGTCAAGAAGGAGTCTTGATTTTATTTATTTGGATGTTGTGTACCTCTTCCACTTTTTTGACAAGAAGTTGGTATTATGACATTTTTATTAATCATTTATCTGACAAGACTTGGACCAATTTTCAAATACTTAGGATGAAGCGTTCAACAACTTCACAGAGTTCAAGGCCTTGGTTGAAAATCAACCAAGAAGGAATATCAAAGTGCTTTGTTTGGATAATGGAGGAGACTATATCTCCTTGAAGTTTGACTCTTTTTGCAGGGAAGAATGGGTCAACAGGAGATTGGAAATGCCTTACAACCTACAACAAAATGGGGTTATTTAGAGGAAGTGAATGTCCCTTGTTTGGAATTGTAAGTCTCTAATTCATGTCATAGACTTAGTCATGTATTTTTGGACCAAATCTTGTAATAAAATCATGCATATATTGAATAGGTATCCTCATAGGATCTTGAAGGACACGAGATTATAGGAGGCATTTACTGATGTGAAACTAGATGTATCTCATTTCTATGTGTTTGGTTGTCCATTTATATTTAGATTCCTAAGGAGTAGAAGAAAAAGTTTAAACCCTCAAGTATCAATGGTACTTTTGTTGGATATAATGATAATTACAACACAAATGAATATAATAGTGAGCAAAGATGTGAAGTTTGATGAGGATGTGAGATCTTCTAGTTTATAGAATTATCCTTTAGTGATTGAGGAAAATGAGAAGGTTACTTTCCCCAGACCAATATACATACATGTGATGAGTTGGCTTCTGGTATGGACGAGAGGAGATAAATATTAGGGTTAGACATCACCTTGCCTTCTAATCCAATTTGCATGATATTGAGATGACTCACTAAAAATTTACAATAGGCTTAAGAGCATGCAGGAGCACCCAAATTTTTAGTGAGGTTAAGTATACCTCCTAGTCTATATGAACACATATTGCATTGATCTCTTCCATTTATTAACCTTCAAGTTGTCTTTAGGATGTGAGGTGTGATACCTTGAGAAGTATTATGATTTCATTGATTATGTGTTTGTAGTCAATGGAAGTATTATAAAGTACAAGGACATGGTTGTTAGATTATCTCAAATATAGGAAATTATCCATGATGTTTCAAATTTCTCTTGGGATGGTGGAATTTACGTAGTTCAATTTATTTCAATTAATAGAGGTATTGAGGTACAATGGAGAGATTATTATGTTCATAGAGTGTTGGTAGCCATGCATGGGTTGTTACTTGTACTGCAAGCTTGGTACTTCTTCCTAAATGTGATCTAGTTTTCTTGGTCCTATATGAGTGTGTGATTATCTTTACAAGATGTCCTTGATAGCTCATGATGTTGTGTCTATGGATTTTAATTTTTCATTTTAAATTGAGAGGTGATGGAGATTAATAGGTTTCTTGTGTTAGAGGGATTTCTTCCTTCATATTTTCAATTGGTGAGTATTCTTTGGAGGATTGATATGTTGTGATAACATGGATGAAAATTCATATTTAGGAGATAGTGGTTGATTATGAGACTATAGTGGATATATATTTATAGGTGGCAGGTTTATTGGATTTGTAGAGAGATTCAATATGTGTGGGTGAAAACATATTTTATATAAAGAAGAAGTCTTTTGAGGCTACTCCAACAATGTTTACAACATGTTTGTGACACTTCATGTAATTCTTTATGATGATTCATGATGGATTTTTACATTAGAGGTGAATCAATAAGTAGTTTGTTTTATCTGATTTGGGTGTTTTCATGACATTCTTCTCCAGGGTGTTGGATATCTTCAAATAAATTCATTGAGATTCAACATGATATCCACATGGATATGGTTGCTTTCTTGGAGAATGTCTACATTGCAAGAGGATAATTTTGCACATTGGAGATGGGATTTGGACCATAGATAGCATGGGTTAGCTTTGATGCTTGAATGGAGGCTTGGAGTTGACATGGGGACACTTGAGTAATGACAATGTTCATGTAAGAGGAATGAAGCCATTAGTGTACATGTATTAAGTGGTTTATTGGAGTCATTAGACGTTAGCAGAAGGATTGGTGGACACGCCTTATGGATAACCCTTGCATTTGTAGCCTTACTTGTGGAAAACAACACCTTGGAGCTTAACATGTGTACCCTTGGAGTGTAGTGATACACATGTGCCTTTGTAGGTTTCTTGTAAGGGCGTAGGCCCACATATATATTGTTGGCCTCATGGAGGAAAATCTTCCTTTCACATTCATTCATTCTTGCGGATATTGTGTTAGATATGTGACCATGAGTGAACTTGTCTTCCTTTCTCTCTTAAATCTTCTTTTGTACTTTATCTCTCTTATCTTGGAGTCACTAAGGTTTTTTTAATTTTATGGTTAGGGTTTCATCCTTTAGAGACTTAGAGATTATGGTTTTGAGATGAAATCATAGGTTCTAATTGTGCAAGTGAATAAGAATAGAAGATGTCTTTACCTAGAGGACATGTTTGTGATATGTTATCTTATTGGAGGTACTTAGTTCAGATAGGATTTTCATTGTTTTCCCTAGCTAGGATTTTTAGGAGCTAGAGGATTGTATTAAACCTAGGATATGGTATGCATATGGACTTATATTTATGCATATTAATGAAGTTTGAAACTATACAATACTTGTATAATTGTAAATTTAATTTGCAACCCTTGATATGTCACAAAGGATAAGTGCTTCGAATTACTTCAAAAAAATAATTTAAACTGTTAAATTTCTGGATTAATGATGGTGTGTAAGATAAAAGGTGAAGATTTAATAACATACTGGAGATGATAAAACAATAAAAACAAACTATGGGAATCAAGGCCTGCCCCAATACGTGTTGTTATTCCTGCCACACATATACTTAAAAGTTAGTGGATGAAATATTTAGAGAAAAAACATGTCTAACAAATAGCGTAAGTATTCACTAGAACAAAGGAACACAAACATATTATATACTAAGGAATAATGTGTGTTTTCCTTAGTAATTTAATAAGAGGAAAACACATTGAGTTAAATGAATAAGCTTATGGCATGCATGAAAATCATAGATTAACCATGTAATTAAATGGTTCACAATAAATGTATATATTTATAACATTGATTATATAAGAAAAAAATATTTATGATTGATGAGCCATAATGTATACCTTTCTCATGTAAAAATTCCAAAAGAACTCATTTCTTAAAACCCTAAATCATCAAGACATTATAATATTCATTCTTTAAGAAATACAACTTTCATGACTCACTAGTAATATTGTGTATCATACTCATAAAAAAATTAGGAAGAAGTAATTTCTTAAAAAACTATTTATTCGAAGATAGTCATTAAGTAAAAAGTCATGAAGCTCCCTCAATATTAAAATTACTCATAATTGTAATCAATAATTAAAAAAAAATGCACTTGTCTAGCAATGAGAAAATATTTGGAATACATAAGAAGAGTTTATAATCACAAAAGTAGGATGGATTGAATATGTGTGGTGAAAACAACTTTGGTTGTTTGGTCTCAATCTTTTGTGTTAAAACTTGGCTAACTAGACTCTCTTGAGCATGGTCTCCTTTCTTTGCATAAAAACCCCCTACTTTTGATGAATTCGAGAGCTTTTTATTTCACTAAAAGTTAGTTTTCTAACCTCCTTATTACATAACCAATATTTAAACATTTTTATGTTATAACTTTTATAAAGTTATTTAAACTTATAATCCATTTTAGTATCGTTCTACTTGTTAATTTCATGCATTAATGTGATTAAAACTTTATGGTAACATAAGAGCATAAAATGAAAATTAAGAGTAACTATAAATACCCCAGGAAAAGGTTTCATGTTTGATAACATTGTTAAAATATAAATTTAAGATTGTTTTTGTTGTTTTGGGTAACTTTTATAAATATTATTTATGTATTACTGATGAGCCCCAATTTTTGGTACAATTTGGGCTCATATTGGCCTACTTACCTTGCTCAACCATTCATATTTTATCACTTATGCATTCATTTCTTAGTATATTCGTGTTATTTGTAGGAAGAAGGGCAGGCATTATATCTATGTGGCTAATACATGATGATTTCAGGTTTTTGGCATTAAAGAGAGCAAAAGACCACGCAAAAGGAGACAAGGAGACAGCAAAGGTGACATTGCGGGTTCATAGGGAGGTTGTCCACAGTCTTGGTGACCTTCCTCGTGATTTTCATCTTAACTCCGAGCTCCAACAGCTCTCCCCACCGAGCTTAGAGGCAGCCAACACGTTCTACAGGATCAACAATCTTACAGCAGTTTGACTTTCAGTTGGACAGCCAAGCTCCACGAATGGAGGAAGCCAGCTTGATATTCATTGTGTATAAATATAAAGGCCGTAGCCTTTGTTAGGAGCTTTTTGAACTTTTGGATTGATATTGTAATTTCTGAGCACAGCTTGGTGTTTGTTTTTGTAAGCCAGTTTTGGCATGACATTAGACTTTTGATTATGAATAAAGGCAAGCAGATTTGGATCTAATTCTGAGCTTTTAAGGGAGCTATAGCTCTCAGGTTAGGGCCCAACCTGAGAGCAATAGATCTCCTCTTCTTGTAGTGTTATTTGCCTTTCTTTCCAGCACTTTGTTTCCTTGTTTGATATGCATTGCAAGAGCACAGTCTGCTGATTTGATTTCTTTAATGAGATTGAGTAGGATTAGCTTATGGTTAAATCACTTTCAGTTGCTTAGATTAGAATAGGAGGTTTGTAATTCACTGGAGCTCCAAGAAAAGGTTGTTAGTGCCTTCACTGCCATCTCCGTTTAGGGATTGGGGTGCAGTCTATACCAACCACCAAAAAAACGCAGTCTTTTTCCACTTTTATGTAAGCTGCAACACAGTCGTTTTAATCGTGGATCCTTCCATGCATTTTGCTCTTGAGCCATACTTCGTCATTACAATTCCATGCACGACTTTTCTTCATGATTTACATTGTTGTTCATTGGTTTAATAGCACAGGTAGCACAGGTTAATGGATTCTCGTTTTTGGTGCAAGACATAAGTGATTTGTTTTATTTACACTGCTCAATATCATTCCACTTCCTTCTTCTTCTTCTTAACCACGCCTAAATCCACCTACTCGACCTCTGTTCAGCTCGTTCACCTTCCAACTCTTCCATTGCCCACGTAGCTTCATCTTTTTGACCTTTCGTTGTTTCCATCCTTCTATTCACCAACCAACTCCATGCACTCTCTATCCATCTTATTCCTCTGCCCCTGAGCCATCACAAGCTCCATCTCCACCTTACCTATCCACCCATTCCGCTCCATCACTTCACCATCACCCAAAACTCCCACTACAACACATCCTGTAGAAGTTAGCAGACTTCCTGTAGAATTCCTTAGTTTCCTGTAGGATCCCCTGCAGACATCCTGTAGAAGCCTGCAAACTTGGTTGCCAAGCACCTGAACGTTGTAGACTTCTGTGGACTGATGCTAGGGACCCTCTGGGACCTCTCCTAGCCCTCCTGACCTTTCCCAAGCTTTCTCTCCCTTCACACCACCTCTGCACAGCCAAACCCTAATAAGAAACAAAACCGTAATCACTCCATCCACTCAAGCAAAAATACAAAAACAATGTTCTTTTCAATGGAAGTAGTTTGAGTTCATGCATTTCACATCACTAGCAGTAATGGCATCATTCTTAGACATTTTCACTCTCACTATTGCATCATAGAGGTTAAACTAGTCAGATTAGGGTTTACTAGGGTTTCCATGTTTTGGTTGGATTTCAGTTCATTTTTGCAAAGTAGACCAATTTCCTTTGAGATAGCCTTCGTCCATCATTTAGAAAGCTTCTTCTGAGAGCATATAGAAGTTGGCTTGAGCCCTAGCGGACTTGTGCCAGCTGACCAAGTGATAGCTGCGACAAGAGCTAGTACTTGTGCATACAGCACCGTCGCTTCCAAGTTTGTACGAACTACCGGGTTGATAAAATTAGAGATAGGGAGCCCCAGGAGTTGTAGCATTATTGCTACAATACTGGAGCCCACCATCTTTTTGGCGCCGTTGCCGAGGAAGCGTCAGAGTATTAGTAATTGTTACTTTTCTTCTATTTTCTTACTCTTGCCTTCCGCTAAGTAGTTTATTTCATTTCCATTCTGCAAAAGTAGCATAGACATTTCCTGCTTTCATAGATCAGCATTTCCTGCTTTCATAGATTGGCATTTCCTGCTTTCATAGACTAGCATTTCATTTCTGCAAGCGTAGACTAGTGTTTCAATTTTGCAAGCGTAGACTAGCATTTCCATTCCTGCAATTTCATTTGAGCAAAGCAGATTAGTTCTTTCCTGCTTTCAGTTTAATTCTGCATCTTTATAGTTAGTTGTAGATCAATCTGTTTCAGTTTTGCAGGTACCAAAGAAAAAAAAGCAAAAGCAATCAAAAAAAGAAATTCTTTTCCATTTCATGCCTCGTAGAAACCGAGATAAATCAGGCAAATTCCTACCCAACACCCCCACCACATCACTGAGTCACCCTTCTCTCTTCTTTGGTGACAGTGATCCAGAAGAACCTATAGGTGAACATCCCGAGATATACGAAGATCCTATAGCAGAAGAAGAATTAGAGACCACTCCATCTGAAGCTATGGCTGACAATAGAAGAGAAGATGAGAGAATAGAAGGTGCCTTCCCCATCCGAGAGACCAATGGAGAGATGAAAATGAAGAACATTAGCCCCTCTGCCTTACCTCACTTCCATGGACTGACTATTGAAGATCCTGATACCTTCCTGTTTGAGTTTGCTGTCCTTTATAGAACCTATGACTATACTGAAGATGAGCAAAAGCTGAAACTCTTCCCTTCAACTCTTAAGGATGCAGCATTACGCTGGTTCATGGGCTTACCTGGGAATAGTATCACCACTTGGGCTCAGATGCAACAAGCTTTCAATACCAAGTACAGGGATTATTGTAGGTCTAAGGAAACCAAGGGAGATATCTTTCGGATGGCCATGGGAAATGATGAGTCCTTAGAAGATTATGAGGAGAGGTTCCAACTTAGCTATAAGCGGGCCAGGTGCACACTTGACCCTGAATCCCTCAAGTTGGTCCTGCTCCGAGGAGTCCCTGAAGACCTCTTAGATACCCTTCACATGTTAGTTGGGGGGGACATTTACCAGCTGCCTTACGAGGACATCAAGACTGTGTTTAGAAACCACTCCAGGGCAGCTCGGAAACGAGGTAGAGGAAACCTCCTCTCAACTAGTGTCCCTTTCTCCAAACATGAGCTTGCAAATCAATTAGAAGATCTTAAGAGTGAGGTGAGACAGACCATTGCCATGCAGCTGGACACATTCAGGATCCAGCAGAAGAAAGAAGAAGCTGAGAGAGCCTTGGCTGTCTTCTGCCCTAGGTGCACAAGGAGACACCCTAAGAACGAATGCCCATTGCATTCGGTTGAAGTGTGTTTCATTTGTGAGGAGGACCATCCCACAAACCAATGTCCAACCTTACCTGGATTTAAAGCCATGTACCAAGGGACAGAAGCTCCCACTGAACCTCTCTATTACCTCAACCAAAGGAGGCCACAAGGACCTAGAACTTACCAGCAGGGGATGCAAGGGGTACCTCAAGCTTATTACAGCCCCAAGCAATCGACTCCTATGCCTTCCTGGGGTCCCCCTGCTCATCCTTCCTGGTCCATGCCTCCTCCATGGTCTTATCCACCTCAGTACCCTACTCAACCTACTTCTCATTCATATCATTCACATGCCCAGCCACAGCCTCAGTGGAATGCACCTCAGTCGGGGTGGAGGCCCCAGTACAATACTCCTCCCGCCATTTTGCCTCCACCACTAGTTCAACCTCAGCCATTACCTCCTGCTCCTCCAAGGCAACCTCAAATGCCTGCTCAACCGAACCCAAACCCCAACAATAGACAGGCCCAGCAGGTATACACTGGGGAAACCTCATGCCCTACCTATGCTGTGGAGATCCAGGAGATCAATCTTCGATCTGGAAAGACTCTACCAGATCGCCAACCTCCTCCCCCAGAGGATGAGGAAGATAAATAGGAAAGTGAACCAAAGGCTATTCCACCCTTTCCTGAGAGACTAACAGCCACCACACAACCCAACCCAGAGGAGGATGAGCTTCTGGGTGAGCTCAAGCAGTTGTGTGTAAAAATACCACTTCTCCAAGCCATCAAGGATGTGCCAATATACAACAAACTGGTTAAGGAAAAGTGCTTCAAACACCCAGGCAGGCGGAAGAAAGATGCTTCAACCATCAATGTCATAGGACAACTGTCTGACCTTATGTTAGGACAAGTCATCTGCCCAAAGTACCTAGATCCTGGAAGTCCTGTAGTAGATGTCCACATCAATGGCACCATCATATCTCACACCTTGATTGATCTGGGGGCTGCCATTAATGTGATGACCAGGGATACCATGCTCAAACTCAATCTTCAGGGTTCCTTGAGGAAGACCTCGACAGTACTGCAATTAGCAGATCGCTCCACTGTGACTCCCGAAGGGATTGTGGAGGATGTCTTGGTCTCTATCGACTCTTGGGAATACCCTGCAGATTTCTTGGTTCTGCAACCCAAGGCAAAGCTTACTGGATATCCTCTCATTTTGGGAAGGCCTTGGTTAGCCACTGCAGATGCTTACATAAGTTGCCGTGCAGGAAATATGACCATCAAAAATGGTCCTATGTCCAAACAGCTAGTCCTATACCCTCCTGCCCAACCCTCCTTAGAGCATGACTTACCACTCTGGTTAGAGGAAGGAGAGGAAGACGAGGTGTACTCAGCACCTCTGTGCACCTTAGATACCACTAGAAGAGACCCCCCAACCGAGGATGACTTGATCGAGACCTTGATCCAGAATCCACCTTCCAGTGCTCTATCCTTAGAGAAATTGGTGGAGGATGCCCAAGCTAGCGCCTTAGTGGATCTCTGTACAACCAACCCTGTCACTCCCAGAGTCAAGAATGTGGAGTTCGGCCCTGAGAGAACGTTGAAGATCAGCTCCTCCCTATCTCCTTCCCAGGAAAAGGAGCTATGTAGCCTGTTGGCCAGTCACCTAGATGCTTTTGCTTGGAGCTATAAGGAGATGAAAGGAGTCCATCCTTCGGTCTGTACCCATCACATATACATCAAAGAGGATTGTAAGCCGGTTAGGCAACCCCAGAGGAGAATGAATCCAGCCCTTAAGGACATTGTCAAGGAAGAATTGCAAAAACTGTTGGATGCCGGATTCATCTACCCCATCTCAGATAGTGAATGGGTGTCCCCTCTGGTGTTGGTTCCCAAGAAAAATGGGAAATGGAGAATCTGTGTGGACTACCGAGAACTGAACAAAGCTACCAAGAAAGACCATTTCCCTCTACCTTTCATAGATCAAGTGTTGGATGGACTGGCAGGAAAGAAGTTCTTCTCTTTCCTGGATGGGTTTAGCGGGTACAACCAAATCCAAATCAGCCCGGAAGACCAAGATAAGACCACCTTCACTTGTCCTTGGGGCACCTTTGCTTACCGAGTGCTTCCCTTTGGGCTATGCAATGCTCCTGCTACCTTCCAGAGAGCTGTCTTAAGCATCTTCTCGGAGCTGGTCCATGATGCAGTGGAAATCTATATGGATGACTTTACTCCTTATGGGGCCAACTTCCAGGAAGCATTGTCCAATCTGGGAAAAGTCCTAACCAAATGCATTGAGATGAACCTGTCCCTTAGTCCTGACAAATATGAATTCCTAATGACTGAAGGGACCGTGCTAGGCCATACCATTTCTTGCCAAGGGTTACAGGTGGATCCTAACAAAATTGCTCTCATCAAGAAGGTTCCACCTCCTCAAAAGGTAAGGGCTGTTCGGAGTTTCTTGGGATTAGCAGGATATTACCGGAGATTCATTAAAGACTTCAGCAAGCTAGCCTCACCATTGTTTGGCCTGTTGGCAAAAGATGTGGAGTTTAAATGGACTGACGATTGTCAGAGGGCTTTGAATGAATTGAAGGACAGGTTGGTGTCAGCCCCAATCCTGAGAGGTCCAAACTGGGCCCTACCTTTCCACATCCACACTGATGCCTCGAACAAAGCCATAGGTGCAGCTTTAAGACAAGTTGAGCAAAAACTTCCATATGCCATTTACTTTGTTAGTAAAAACTTGTCCAAAGCTGAGCTGAATTACACTGTAACCGAGAAGGAATTCTTGGCTGTGGTCCATGCACTGAACAAGTTTCGACATTATATCACTGGCTATCAAACCTTTGTACATACAGACCATGCTGCAATTAGATATTTAATGAATAAACCAGATGTGAATGCTCGTATTATTAGATGGTTACTTTTATTGCAGCAGTTTGATTTGACCATTGTTGACAAACCAGGTAGAGAAAATGTTGTTGCTGACTTTTTATCTAGATTGGATTTGTCTGCAGATGAGGATGGAACAGTGGATGACCAGATGCCCGATGAACATCTGTTTGCTATTTCAGTACTCTCTCCATGGTTTGCTGATATAGCAAACTACCTTGTTTCAGCACAGTTCCCTCCGCACCTATCTTCAAGAGAGAAGAGCAGAATCATCAGAAAAAGTGCCTCATTTACTTGGATCGGGGGCAATCTGTTCAAGCTTGGCCCTGATCAGATCTTAAGGCATTGTGTAAGGGAGGAGGAAGTCTTTGATATCCTCTTCACTTGTCATGATGGGCCTTGTGGAGGACATTTTGCAGCAAAGAGAACTGCCTTCAAAATCCTACAGGAAGGCTACTATTGGCCCACACTTCATCAAGATGTCAAAAGATATGTCAGCCAGTGTGAACAATGCCAAAGAATGGGGAAACCGACCCAAAGGGATGAGATGCCTCTCCAACCTCAGGTGACTCTTGAGCCATTTGAGAAGTGGGGTATGGACTTTGTGGGCCCAATCAACCCTCCTTCGAGGCAAAGGTCTTACATCATTGTGTGCACTGACTACCTGACAAAGTGGGTAGAGACCAAAGCAATCAAAGCAGCAACAGAAGAAAAGGTGGCCGAGTTCCTAAGAGAAAACATCTTCTATAAGTTTTGCTATCCAAGAGAGCTGGTCACCGATCAAGGGAGCCAGTTCACCTCCAACCTGGTTGAAGATCTACTAGCTCATCACAAGATCAAGCATAGGACTTCCACCCCCTATCACCCTCAAGCAAATGGGCAGGTGGAAGTCACCAATAGAGCATTAGAAGGGATCTTGACTAAGGTGGTGAGCAGCAGCAGAAAGGACTGGGCAGATCGCCTGGTTGAAGCCACATGGGCTTACAACACCACTTGGAAGACCACCACCGGCTTCACACCTTATGAGCTGGTCTATGGGAAGAAAGCTTTGCTGTCCATTGAGTTTGAATACAACACTTTGAGGATGGCAGCTTAGTTGGACCTAGATCTCAGCCATGCACAACAAGAAAGGCTATTGCAGCTGAATGGACTGGATGAGCACCGAATGTAGGCCCTCCTTCACTCAGAAGTGGTTCAACTTTAGAGAAAGGTGTGGCATGACCAACATCTCCATGACACGCAATTTCAGCCGGGAGATTGGGCTTTGTTGTATGACTCCAGATACAAAGATTTCAAGGGAAAGCTGAGAACCATATGGCTAGGGCCATATTCAGTGGAAAAATGTCATGACAATGGATCTGTTCTTATTCGGACCATTGATGAGGAAGCCATCCCCATGCTTGTCAATGGGCATCGATTGAAGATCTACAGGAAGCCTCCCTCAAGACAGGAGTTCATCAAAACTATGGAGAAGGCAGTGTTGGTCATAGAGAAGGGTTCTGCCTCTGCTTTGGGCATACCCTGAAGAATCTAAAAAAAAATAAAAAATAAAAATAAATAAATAATAAAGATCCTTGGGTGAAAACCTTTCTGAGGCGCCCAAGGCAGGTGGTAGGGGTGAAAACCTCATTGAGGCACCCCTATTGTCTTTCAAAAAAAAAAAAAAAGAGATTGGAAAAAGATCCTTGAGTGAAAACCTCTTTGAGGTGCTTAAGGCAGATGGCAAGGGTGAAAACCTCAATGAGGCACCCCTGTTATCTTTCAAAAAAAAAGAGAAAGAAGAAAAAAGAAAAAAACAAAAGAAAAAAACAAGGTCAGCAGATTCATTATGTAAAATTGCATGCAGGTGTTCTATGGAGGAGAGGAAGCCTCTCAACTCAAAGCCAAGGGTCCTCATCATGCAGTCAGGACACCTCACCAGCACCTCCTCCAAGAATACTCATTTTCTCCAAGGTATGTGCAATTTTATTACAGCTTGAGTCTTCTACAGGAAGACGCAGATTTTCTACAGGAAGATGCAGAGTTTCTACAGGAAGATGCAGATTTTCTACAGGAAGGTGCAGACTCTCTACAGGAAACGCAGCCTTTCTACAGGAAGCTCTGTATTTCTACAGGAAACTTCCTGTAGAAGCCCAGAACGGCCCAGAATTCATTTCATGAGGAGATCTAACGGCTAAGGATCGGTTTGGACACATGCAAGCCACTGTTGCCACCCTTGCACATTGCTGTTATCGTGTTCCACCATCCTTGTTGACATGCAACAAAGTTACCTGCACCAGCAAAGCAGATCGATGAGTCTCGAGAAAAAGCAAATTGTAAATGGGAAAAAGCACTAGAGATCTCACACCATGTGCATCCCAGTCATCCAGAAGCTCCGAGAGCGTGATCGTGAGGCCATCCATCGTCGTGCAACATGCACCCAAGGAGGAAAAACTGTTCCAAGACATCCCGCGGGAGTCCTGTAACAGTTAAGCCTACTAGAGTAGATACCATTCACAGCGCAGGCCATATGCAATGAAAAGTGGGCGCATGCAACTAAAGCATCCCATCCATCGTCGGCAGTTTGTGAACATGGACCTCCGGGCCTGTGTAAGTTCACCAGCAGCAGGTAAATCCACTCATCAGCGTCCAAAGAACCGAAACATCGTGTGCAGCCACACAGGTAAGTGTCTCGACCCTTCCTTCCATCAGATTGCATGAATGTTACTTTGATTGATTGCAAAGTGTAAAGGTGAAGGGGTTGAGCGGCCGTATGGTCATTTGGCCGGCCATGTCGGCCAGTTAATGGTCTAGTTGGATGCGAGCGTGGTGGCCATGACAAAAATAATGGGCAGCACGCATGTGAGAGCAATCCCGTCGAAAAAACGAGTTTAACAGAAGAGGCGGCGGCAGATCTGCGGGAATTGATGCAGCAGCAAGTGAACGCGCAGTTGAATGATGGGATGACGTCACCCAACGGTCCGGCGGGGACAGCTCACCCCCCGCGCCACGGATTCCGCCGATTCAAAATCTAATCGGCTAGATTGCACTCATGCATTTATCAACCACCGTTTTGAACTCGAGTGGCTATCCTGATCTTTCTGCAGTTCGATACGCCGAGCCTTTGGCTATCAGAACGATTGTGAAGCACACCCAAGGCGCAGACCGACCGCAGTCCTTCCCGAAAATCGCGCGCTGCATTCTACAGGAACGCTGTCATTCTACAGGAACGCTGTCATCCTACAGGAACGCAGTTTCTACAGGAAAGCGGGTGCCTCACGTAAAAAGGTGGCCAATTAAAAAGGTAACCCTGAACTCTTCATGCAACTGGTTATTAAAGGTGGCAGAAGTGTCGTCCACAGTCTGGTCATAGAAAAATGGTGAAATTGTTGTCTGCTGTGCCTATACTGTCATTCTACAGGATGTCGAGTAATTAAACTGTGTTAAGTTCCTCAGGGATAAGTTTTGTGGATTATGTGCATGACATTCTACGCTCTGTCTCAGTAAACCAAATTTCTTCCACAATCACCACCTCTGGTTAAGGAAACTGTTTTATCATGCCGGGTGGGTTTATTAGACGAGAACCCACTGATTCAACCAAGTTAAGGGAAAACCAGGAAGTGGTGGAGCTCTTCACATGGGTTCAATGGATATCTTTTTGTGACAAATTGCAGGGGTACGATGATGAAGTGGCAGAAGAATTTTTGCAGGCTCTGAAGCCGAAATCCAAGACACTGGCCACTGTGAACTTCAGGGGTCTAAGCCTCAAGCTCACCCCGCAATATATCAGTCGAATTACTGAACTTCCGATGGGTTTGCCATGGGATAAGGAAGAAAGGAAGTTGAGCCAGCAGGCCAAGAAAGAATTCTTTCCACTTGAGGAGGAATTCTCGGAGGACAAAAATGGGGTGCGAAGAACCAGCTTGCTGCCACCATGGAATGAAGTCAGCCTGCAAATCATGAAGTATATAACCTGTGAAGGCCATTTTAGCATCGTGTACGCATATCACTTTCGGTTTCTCACTGAATTGAGGCACCGGATTGATCTTCCTGTAGAACAGAAACTGAGCATTCCTTATTTCTTGCTACAGTCCCTAATTGAGTGTGCCACAAAGTTAAAAGAAGGCATACCAGATCAGGTAGCCCACCATGGGTTGATCAAACTTCTTGTGGAAGATGCGCTTCATTCATATAAGGTTCCCCTCTCATGGGAATCATTCCGGAATTTGACAAGAGATGGAGACATAAGAATGCTGATTGAAGAAACAGGTTCCTCCAGCAGTGAGGAAAAAGAAGCAGTGGCCGAGGGAAAGAAAGAAACAGGCTAGAAGACCCCGACCACAGTGCAGAAGAAAGAACAAAAGAGGAAGCATGAGAAAAAGGATGACAAAGAAGAAGGTGACACACCCATATTGTCAGAAAGAGAAAAGAGGTTGAAGAGCAGAACGGACAAAGCTGAGGTGGTCCACATCAGCCCAAGTACCTCATCAGCAGCTGCAACCAAACCAAAAAGCAAAACCCATGCAACAAAGTAAGTAAAGGTGGCGACACCCGTGTCTACAGGAAAGCAGAAACAGGCTTCTACAGGAAGCCCGAAAACAAAGAAAGGGTCTTCTACAGGAAGCCCGAAAATCATTAAAAAAGAGGCTTCTACAGGAAGCCTGAAAATTACCAAAACAGGGGCTTCTACAGGAAGCCCGAGAGTGGCTAAAATAGGGTCTTCTACAGGAAGCCCAAAATTGGTAAAGAAAGGGTCTTCTACAGAAGGCCCGGAAGTGGGTAAAGCGGGGTCTTCTACAGGAAGCCCGAAATCAGAAAAGAAGGGGCCCTCTACAGGGAGCCCTGAGAAAGCAAAACGCAAGAAAGAGAAGGCTGGCATTCTTGGAAAGGAGGCAGCAGCTGCGCTGGCCGCCCTCAGTACACCTCCAAAGCCGAAGGAGAAGAGAGAGAGGGAGATCCCTCTACCTTTTGAAGCCAGGAGAAGTAAGAGAATAAAGATGGGCAAGCCGCAACCTCCACCGAGCAGCCCAACCATTTTAGGGGGTGTCCCTACTTCACCCAGTGAAAGATCCCCCTCTAAGACATCGGCCACCCCCGAGAGGGGAAGCCCAAAAATAACTTCCTGGACACGAAGGATAGGTCAATCGGCTTCTGAAGCCCGGCTCAAGGAAACAGGAAAGAGGGAGGAAGCGCCACCCTCGTCACCGCCAGGGGCAGAAGAGGCAGGGCCACCAAGAACAGGAAAGGAAGAGCATGCTCCGGGCCCTAGTTCTCGGCCAAGGACAAGGAGCTGGAGCAAAGTTGCTCAAGGATGAGCAAATATTTTAGCTGGGGGGTGATGATGAGCCCCAATTTTTGGTACAATTTGGGCTCATATTGGCCTACTTACCTTTCTCAACCATTCATCTTTTATCACTTATCCATTCATTTCTTAGTATATTCGTGTTATTTGTAGGAAGAAGGGCAGGCATTATATCTATGTGGCTAATACATGATGATTTCAGGTTTTTGGCATTAAAGAGAGCAAAAGACCACGCAAAAGGAGACAAGGAGACAGCAAAGGTGACATTGCGGGTTCATAGGGAGGTTTTCCACAGTCTTGGTGACCTTCCTCGTGATTTTCACCTTAACTCCGAGCTCCAACAGCTCTCCCCACCGAGCTTAGAGGCAGCCAACACGTTCTACAGGATCAGCAGTCTTACAGCAGTTTGACTTTCAGTTGGACAGCCAAGCTCCACGAATGGAGGAAGCTAGCTTGATCTTCATTGTGTATAAATATAAAGGCCGTAGCCTTTTTTAGGAGCTTTTTGAACTTTTGGACTGATATTGTAATTTCTGAGCACAGCTCGGTGTTTGTTTTTGTAAGCCAGTTTTGGCATGACATTAGACTTTTGATTATGAATAAAGGCAAGCAGATTTGGATCTAATTCTGAGCTTTTAAGGGAGCTATAGCTCTCAGGTTAGGGCCCAACCTGAGAGCAATAGATCTCCTCTTCTTGTAGTGTTATTTGCCTTTCTTTCCAGCACTTTGTTTCTTTGTTTGATATGCATTGCAAGAGCACAGTCTGCTGATTTGATTTCTTTAATGAGATTGAGTAGGATTAGCTTATGGTTAAATCACTTTCAGTTGCTTATATTAGAATAGGAGGTTTGTAATTCACTGGAGCTCCAAGAAAAGGTTGTTAGTGCCTTCACTGCCATCTCTGTTTAGGGATTGGGGTGCAGTCTATACCAACCACCAAAAAAACGCAGTCTTTTTCCACTTTTATGCAAGCTGCAACACAGTCATTTTAATCGTGGATCCTTCCATGCATTTTGCTCTTGAGCCATACTTCGTCATTAAAATTCCATGCACGACTTTTCTTCATGATTTACATTGCTGTTCATTGGTTTAATAGCACAGGTAGCACAGGTTAATGGATTCTCGTTTTTGGTGCAAGACATAAGTAATTTGTTTTATTTACACTGCTCAATATCATTCCACTTCCTTCTTCTTCTTCTTAACCATGCCTAAATCCACCTACTCGACCTCTGTTCAGCTCGTTCACCTTCCAACTCTTCCATTGCCCACGTAGCTTCATCTTTTTGACCTTTCGTTGTTTCCATCCTTCTATTCACCAACCAACTCCGTGCACTCTCTCTCCATCTTATTCCTCTGCCCCTGAGCCATCACAAGCTCCATCTCCACCTTACCTATCCACCCATTCCGCTCCATCACTTCACCATCACCCAAAACTCCCACTACAGCACATCCTGTAGAAGTTAGCAGACTTCCTGTGGAATTCCTTAGTTTCCTGTAGGATCCCCTGCAGACATCCTGTAGAAGCCTGCAAACTTGGTTGCCGAGCACCTGAACGTTGTAGACTTCTGTGGACTGATGCTAGGGACCCTCTAGGACCTCTCCTAGCCCTCCTGACCTTTCCCAAGCTTTCTCTCCCTTCGCACCACCTCTGCACAGCCAAACCCTAATAAGAAACAAAACCGTAATCACTCCATCCACTCAAGCAAAAATACAAAAATAGTGTTCTTTTCAATGGAAGTAGTTTGAGTTCATGCATTTCACATCACTAGCAGTAATGGCATCATTCTTAGACATTTTCACTCTCACTATTGCATCATAGAGGTTAAACTAGTCAGATTAGGGTTTACTAGGGTTTCCATGTTTTGGTTGGCTTTCAGTTCATTTTTGCAAAGTAGACCAATTTCCTTTGAGATAGCCTTCGTCCATCATTTAGAAAGCTTCTTCTGAGAGCATATAGAAGTTGGCTTGAGCCCTAGTAGACTTGTGCTAGCTGACCAAGTGACAGCTGCGACAAGAGCTAGTACTTGTGCATACAGCACCGTCGCTTCCAAGTTTGTACGAACTACCGGGTTGATAAAATTAGAGATAGGGAGCCCCAGGAGTTGTAGCATTATTGCTACAATACTGGAGCCCACCAATTACCACATTATATCATGTGTTGCTCATTTTTTTATTATGCTCTTGCTCTATTTTATTCCAATAAAGTTTAAAGTATTTATGCTCAGAAAATTGAAGCCATCTCCAACCAACCCTCCTAGATCACATAAAAATGAGAATTAGTTCCTTAGAATCTACATATTGATTTAGACACAAAATTAAGTAAATTTATTTTCCTACCTCGTCACCTCACTATTTTATGAAAATAAATTTGAAGTAAAAATATTTGAGGTAAAATACATATTTTCGGTGCCTCTCATTATATGTAAGATAATTGGGTTATTTTCATTTTTTGTATTTGAGAGTAAAAAATATGTTTTAACAAAACTAAAATCGTTGTGAATTTTGTTTTCATGTCAAAATTGTCTCCCAAGCTAACCCATATATGGAAAAACTAAAATAATTGGAACATGTTTCATGTTTAACTTTGATAAAATTTCCTTGAATAAGGTGTTTTTAGAGAAAAAGAAGGGGGAGTAGGTTGCCACCACCCCACTTGCCCAAGAGGCTGGGAGATGTGCGAGCATTCCCTCACAAAGAGTGTTTAAGGCACCAAGGATCCCAAGGCACTACCACATGTGGATTGTAACCATTGTACCCAACTTCATGCATGCTCCACACTCTATCTTGATTTCCAGTCAATCCTCCAAATAGTTCATTGGGACTCCACTTGTGCGAAACACTAACTAATATTATTGTGGTTTATTGCATCCCTTATCATGGCTAAAATTGCATATTACTCCATCGCTATTCGTTGCCAAATATTCCTATCTATTACGTAGGCCTCAACTCCTATTAGCTATAATTAGGGTCTCATATTGGATGATATCTTAAATCCCTAGCCTAGAATTGTCCTGTTGTTTTTGGTAAACCTTTGTAGCTCTAAAAAAAGGCCCTCCCTTATTGACTGGAACTATAGTGGTAAAACCAATTTCCAATTGACGACTTGGAAGAAAATATTCTCCTAACTATTTATTTCTCCTTGCAGGTTTGATGCACATGATGCAACTTTCAAGTTTTGTTTCTTATGCATGTAATACAAAAGCTCATTTCGTTGTTGAATTCTTGTTGTAAGCGTTTACATGACTATCTCTAGTTTGAGTGGCACCTCTTGGTTTCTGGTCTCTAATTTCATTTCTAGACTTCCTTGTGGTGTTTATTTGCATAACATTCTCATTTGGTTTTTTTTTTTGATCTCAATATTTGGGTTGATTCAGAGCCTAAGAGGTATCTCTTTTGTATGTCTCCCTTGGATGTTCTCCTTCATTTGATGCTATTTTTGGCTAGCCTTGTGTCTCCCTCCTTGTGAAACCTTGAATCAGGTTATCCCCTTCATTATATGCTTTTTGTTCGTCTCCCTATCAAGTCTTTTCCACCCCCAACTTTCATTGACCCGTCCCTAACTCTCTTGCATGTGGCTTATCACTAGGCCCTTGTCACTTGTACCTCTCCTCTCTTGACCATCTTCTCCCCTTTCTTTCTTGGTCCCTCCACCATGCCTCATCAATGTTCCCGTGTCTGTAGAGGAGCAACCTAGTACCAAGAATGGGCTAATTCGGGAAATTCTCATATACACCATTGTCTAGAGGAAACTGCCACTCAGTTCTGTGAGCTTAGTCTGGGCCCCATCCAGGTTGAGCTTACATGCATTAAGCGAGAAGGAACCTCTTATAGGCACAATCCCTTGGACATAGAGGTTCTTGTTGAGATGGTAGACTAGGTGTAAGATATCGGGCATACATGTGGGTGTTTCAACCAATACTTGCATGCTATTGACCTATATTGGCATATGAAATTCATCCTTGGTATAATTCTTATGGACAGGTTCGAGCATCGGGCATACCTCCTTCACTCTATGGAGAACTTGCATCAACACATGAGTAACTTAGATTAGAGTTTGGATTATATAGAGTATCACATTGGCATCCCACCCTTGGCTGGAGGCACCCTCGGCAACAACTAGGACCC